>CM030877.1:4300051-5018176 GCA_018132145.1 Boehmeria nivea var. tenacissima | reverse complement strand
TTTCGTCAGTGAACATAGCCTCAGTGGCTATCTTCTTAAAATTCCCTAAAAATAATCATTTTATTCAGCCATATAAATATAAAGTGTAATTGGTATTTGCCTATTTGATTATTTTTTGTCAATGTTTTAAGCAATGTCTAATATTTTATAAAATTAATGAACTAGTCATTTGTGCTTAATAATATATATATAATCCAGAGAAATTATAGTATGTAATTACTTTTTAACACCTAATTTAAATAAATATATATCATATCTTTTAAAAAATATAACAAAATGCTCAAGTGATCTAATTTTACATGGTGGTAATTGCTATTAATAAAATAAGTCACTAAAACTATGTGCAAGCAATTAATGAATTGACTAGTTAGTTACTCAATTATTTTAAAGCTTTTAGTATTTATTTTTATTATAGTGTAAGTTTAGGCATTCTCCTACTTCATACTATATTTGTTGTAAGTGATTTTTCGTCAGTGAACATAGCCTCAGGGGCGGAGTCCTCAAGGAGCATTTAATGCGAGCATAAGCTCCCGATTCCAACAGCAAAGTAATGCTACGTCATCACGGGAGCTTTCCCCGGACAAAAAGTTGACGAGGATTGTCGAAGATGATCCTCGATTATACACCCATGAGGATAAGCAGGAAAAACACCACCGAAGGTGGTGTCGATTTTATGACAAGACCCTCGGAGAGAGATTAACAGACGAAGAAGACCGCGGGTCATCGAAGATGATCCGCCCCCGCGAAGCTGGCATCTGAGAGGAAGTAAGGACTTCACTCAAGACGGAGCGCTCGACCCGCAAAGCTGGTGACCCCCGATCGAAGATGAAGTCCACGCGAGTTAGTTTAAGTCTTACTTTCCGTTCCGCTTTTTTAGCTCCGATCGTGGGATTTTTGGTAACCACTCACATAAGACTCGCGATTGTTATAACCGTTGAGGTATTCAATCTCCGATTCTTTAGGGAGGGATAACTGCGCCTTACTGCGCATTTAATTTAATAATTAATCCCGAGATTTATAGGATCGTGCGTGATGTATCCTTATCAAAACCGTTATTCCTTGCCTATAAAATGAGAGGAACAGGACTGAAGAGGGGTTGGTTGGAATTCAAATCTAATAATAGAATTCTCAGTGGACGTAAACTATTACTCTGTAGGAGGGTTGAACCACTTACAAAATTCGGTTTCTTTTATTCTTTTCCGATTAATATTCCGACCAAAAATTACTCTTCATTGCCACATCACTTTCAGAGGTGTGGATCACTACATTGGTTAAAATATACACTAACAGTTTGACGCTAGAAGGAGGGCTCGAATTCCAATTTTCTGAAAATTTTCATCATCTCATTTGATTGGAGATCAATGGCGCCGACGACCAGACGCAACGGAAAGAGCCCAATGAACTCCGAGCAAGAGCTGCTCGAGGAAAGGCTGTGGCACATAGAAGAGTCCGTGGCGCGGATAAGTAGCCTGGTGGAGACTTTGGTGCAGAACCAAAGTCAGCCACCACTCCTTACCGATGCGGAACAAGCAGATGTTGCTCCGAGCGCGGCTCCAGGCGAAGCGGAAGAAGGCTGCGGCCGAGTTGGCTACCGGAGGTACGGCTGACAGGGAGGATGATTCTATAGACGGGTCAGATACTGAGACCCGCAACCGAAAGAATGCGTGGGCGCGCAAGCCCGCAGCCCACACCGGAGGTGTGCGGCCTCTGGTGGTCCAAGCCGGAGGCACGCGACCTGCCACCGATGTAGAGAAGATTCGGCCCATTCTGGGTCTGTCTTTGACAGATTGGGCCCACTTCCGTGGGAGCCAGCAAGGCATGCTCCCGCACAACACGGGAACGCATCAGAGGTGCGCGTCCTTGGGTGATAGATCGACTCCACAATGGGTCGGTATCCATCCACACCAGCAGGCGAACCCTGAGATCTCAGGACTTTTCGCCCGCAGAGATCGAACGTCTTCGGGGGCTCCTCGATGGGAATGCCTGTGATGGAATTTTGGACGGGGATTTCACTCCTCTGATATAAGTCCTTCTCAATGCCCTAATCCCCGAATGTCTCAGGCTGCCAAAGGTAAGCCTGTTCGATGGAACCGGGAATCCTTCTGACCACTTGGGGACTTACTCCTCGTAGGCACGCACTTATGGCTATTCTGATGCCATTAAGTATCGTCTTTTCGATACTACCCTCTCGGGCGAAGCATGTAGGTGGTGGTACCGACTCCGAGCCGACTCCATCGCAAGTTGGCAAGGCTTGAGGGTGAAGTTCGCATCGTAATTCTTTGGGGCCCAGAGGCATCTCAAGAACCCCGCATATCTCTCCAGCGTAAAACAGAGAGACGACGAGACCCTCTAGGCCTGGCTGAAAAGATTCACAAAGGCCACAGTAGAGGTAGGGCATTGGTCTGACGATGTCCTGCTGCTGGCCGCGAGCTTCGCAGTTCGCGTTTTCTATCAACAAGAAACTGCCGCGGACGTATTCTGATTTCCTGGAGTAGGCCAGGAATTATGTTAACGCTGAGGCCTTGACTTCGAAGAAGTCAGGGGCCGCAAAGACTTCCCGAGGAAACCCCAAAGGGGACCGACAGAAGGAAAAGAAGAGACCTGCAGAGACCTCCGCAGGTAGAAGCCAGCAGCCCCGCGAGGATAAAAGGCCTCGCGATGCAGGTCCGGGATATGAGGCGGCTCCAGTTCGTAAACAACGGTACGGCAAGTACCACGAACTTACCGCCTCGATCAGGGAGATCTTTGTCAATTCGCGGAGATAAGGACAAGTTCTACTTGTTCCATAACGCTCCCGGTCACACGACCGTGACGTGCTTTGATTTAAAGGATGAGATGGAGTATCTCATCCGCCGAGGAAAGCTCGCGGGTTACTGCAAGGATGTGGACTGCGAAGCAATGGACTCGCCCAACAGAGAGATTGTGGACGAGATCCATATGATTGCGGGAGGATAAGTTTCCAGAAGGTCGAGAACGAGCTCGGAGGGTCAGGTATCATGCTGAACAATTCGCTGCTAAATGACAAATTATATAAGAGAGAGTCGGTGGAACACGCAAGGAGGCAGTCCCTCGCCAGTAATTTATTTTCCTCTTGAACTATGTAATTTGTAATTCAGCGATTATCAATAAAAATTTAGCAGGTTTGGAACCAAAAGATCAGTTCTCGATTATTTATTCTTTTATTCGTAAAAAAAAAATTAAAAAAATATGCGAAGTAGATTATAAACTCGGTGTATAAAGGAATGAACCGCGAAGTGGATGATTCCTAGAAACACCACCCTCGACTGTCTTCTTATCCGCGAAGTAGTGCTCAAGAAGACCAGAGTGGCACCCGGGGTACCAGAAAGAAATAGGTGCACCCAATAGGTACTTCAAAGACGTGCGAAGCTAGAACGCGTGAGTCCATAGGGCTTATGTAGGCTTTAATCGTTGAAGTTTCCTACCACACAAAGGTTTTTCTTGTCAGGTCTTAACCTATTCGGGGATTAACTTGGGAAGTATTTGGCTGACTTTCTCCTAGAACCATT
This sequence comes from Boehmeria nivea var. tenacissima, assembly GCA_018132145.1. Lineage (NCBI taxonomy): Eukaryota > Viridiplantae > Streptophyta > Magnoliopsida > Rosales > Urticaceae > Boehmeria > Boehmeria nivea. The sequence goes on along the minus strand of CM030877.1, from coordinate 5,014,649 downwards.
CTATACTTCGAAGAAGATAGAAGACCTAGGCATGCTTCAAGAAGGAACCTAGAGGTATGAAAGCCTTAGGAAAATTTTGAAAAAATTGGACTAAGCCTGATTACTGAAGCATAAAAGTAAAGATGGCACACTCTATTCAAAAGCATCGGAGACCGATGCGAGTAATAGGTGCTATCAAATTTCGTCGATTATTAGATTTGACCAAGTTCTTCCTTCGGAGAAGGAGCTTGGTTCGGGATAATCATTTAGAGAAGGAAGAAGCCGAAGTAACTTAGAGCATTTTTCAAAGAAAAGTATGTTCGAGTTGTGGTCTAATTAATCGCTTAATTTGTTATAATTATGACCCTCGGAAAGGGCACGAATTAGATTAGTTGTGATCCTCGAAGAGGACATGACTAAATACATGATTGATCCCGAAGGGACTTGATCGTATTAGCCAAAGGAAATTAGCTGAAGTTAAAAGTTAGGAGTTGCGAAGAAATAAATACTTAAGACAATTTTGTGAAAACAAAAACTATTTTATTGATATATTCGGGAGAGTACAAAAGGTAAGCGTTTGAAAAACTCTGAGGCAAAAGAGGAAAAGATACAAAAAGCCGAGAATCATTGGCACGGGCGCAGGCGCTTGACTTCCTCGAAGGCGTTCCATTCGGGATGGAGAGTGTTAAGTTTCCCAAGTGTCCATGTTTGCGCCCGCGAGGGTAGCTTGCTGCATCTCGACTTGGAAGCCAGTGCTTCTATGAAAGTCCGAGATCCATTGCTGCCTCTTTGAGTCAACAAAGTTCTCAAAGGCAGAGCTCTTCTTAAAGTCCGCTACAGCAGTGCGGATTCTTGCCCTAGCCTCGTTGAGATCGGCCTCGGTCTTGCTGAGCTCAGTGTGTGTGTTGTCTCTGGGCTCATCCTCGAGCACTTTTATCCTAGTCCCGGCTGCTACTCTCCACCCCTTTTTCCTCATCGAGCGCCGCATTAAAAATAGCCTTCTCAGATAGAAGGCCCTCTTCATGAACTCGGCGCTCATCCTCGAGGATCTTCCACGCCTCTTCGGGTAATGCACTCTCCTTGAGCAACTATTCCTGGAGTTTGGCCACCTCCTCATCGCGAGTCCTCTTGTAACTCTCCGCTTGTTCGAGGCTACCTGCTGCCATACCCATCATGTTTGTCGCTTTTTCATCAGTGACATTGGCCTCGGAGAGCTCCGCGATTAACTTTTTATTTTGCTCGCGGAGGTGGAGTAAGGCTTCTTTACCTTGGGCGAAGATGGCTTCCGCCCTTTGGGAGTAAATAAAATTTGCGAGAAAAGCCTGCAACAGTTAAGAAGGTTAAAATCGAGAATTCGAGATTTGGAAGTTTTTAAAGGAAACATCAAAACTCTAAACCTCGAGAGCATCCGCATACCTTCTCGATTGCCGGCTTGGAGTGGTCCCTCAGACAATCCCTTGAAGCTCTCATCGGCCCAAATCTCATCCAGCATAGGACCGAGACCAGCTGCCTAGGGGAATAACCCTGAGGGATTGAAAGACCCTTCGCCATAAAGTGTCCCAGGTGGAAGAACTGCGAAGTCGTCCAAAGGATTCTTGAGGACTTTAGTAGATTCCTTCCTCGAGGTTCCACCAATAGGGTATCTTCGAGGATAAATGAGCCGTCTCCTTGCGCTAAATATTACTCTCTTTTGGGGGCAGAGTCCCCGAAGGAGGAGCACATTCCACAGGCAGTTTTCCCTTAGCTTTGTCCCTGTTGGAAGGTTCGAGGACAGAAGTACTTTTCGCTGCTGGCCCCGAGGGCTCAAGGCGATTGAAAAAATCATCTGCAACGAAGTAACACCAAAACATGTTAGTATTTGAAAATTCTTTTTAAGTATAAAATGTGTCGTGATTGTTTTGCAGGTAGGAGCTACTTACCATCATCGAGAATGATGGGTGCTAAATGTGCCGACCTAGGCGTAGCTTGAGTTGGCACCGAAGCAGGCGAAGCCGACTTTAGTGGAGCGCCTGACTCCGAAGGAGTTAGATTTGCGCGCTCTTCTGTAAGGAAGTCCTCGACGCTCAAGTGAGGATCTTCCACTAAGGCCTCCGGAGGATTCGGCGTAGCAGAAAGAGTTTCTTCACAGAATATTTCCTCCGCAGCCTTGTGTGCCTCCTGGGCAACTTCATCAAAGGACACTTCCTCGGGAACTGTCGTCGAGGGAGCCCTTGGGGGCATCTGAGATTTCTTAGACTCGGGGTCGACTCGAGTCTGGAGAGCCGGAATATCCTCACTCTCGGAGGGAGGAGGATCGGATAGAGTTTTCTTCGAAGGAGCTGGCACTGACTCCTTGGTCTTCGTCATCTTCTTCCTCTTCAGAGGTTCCGGAGAAGGTTCCTCCTCGACCTCTTCTGTCGTAGACGAAACTGTTGCGGCCAGGAGCTTAGATGAATCTGGCCTCTTCGAAGAAGAGGCAGTCTTTTTCCTCTTAAGTGCCCCAGAGGAAGTAGATTTCTTCGGAGAAGAAGCTACACCCTTTTCTACCACAGCAGAGGATGCTCCGGCTATGGATTTGGACTTCCTAGGGGCCAGTCGGTACGCGCGGAGTTGGTCTGGGGTGAACTTCATACGGGTGGAGATCCACCCGTAGGTAATTACATTATCCTCTGTTACGAGGACCCAGATATCTTTATATTCGTCCAGGGTGGAGAGGGCTTCCATTATCCTCTTTCGCTGATTCCTAGACATTGGAGGTCGAAGAAACGACTTTGCATACAACCACGAAGAAGTTAGTTGAGGAAATACAACAAAGAAGACAGAGAAAGGAGAAAGAGAAAATTTTCTAAGTACGAAACTCGTCAGGGACATTATAGTTCATCGGGACGCTCTAGGCTCCCGCGATGGAACTAAATAGGTCGAAGTTACCCCCGACCTAGAAGTTCTTGTCCTTCCATCCCTCACAGGAGGAGGATAGGTTGGTCATAAGAATTTTCTTCTTTTCCCAATGAGCCAAGAAGAAATAGCCAACCTCAGATTTCTTCGAAGAAGGCTTGTAGAGGTAGCAGACCTCCTCCACGGAGAGGTCATCCTCGAACAACTTCCTCTACAAGATATGTATCCCCGCCACTATCTAATAGGCGTTCAGATTCAGTTGGCTTGGGGAAAGATCAAAGTGCGCGAGCACTCCCCGTACCAGGGGATGTAAAGACCGCCATGCCCCATGCTTCATTATGGCCTTATTGAAAGCCACTAGCGGATATAGAGGACGGTTATTATGTCTGCGGGCAAATGATACTGGTTCCGCACATGCTCCACATCTGTCTCAGTGTATGAAGAAACCCTAAACTCTGCGACGATAGACGGCGAGGGCACAATAAGGATTGGCTCGTCTACCATGACTGTCGTCGAGCCCGGTGGAGGCAGTGGAGCAGGCGTTGCCTGGGGCGTCTGCACAGGTCTGGCCTCGGTAACCCGCGGAGAGGAGGCTGAGAAGTCTAGCCTAGAAGCTGCGGCTCCAAAGGACCGTGAAGCTGGGCTGTCCGCCAAGGTCACCGGGGAAGATAGCCGAGCGACAAAGGCCTTCCTCAGCCTCTTCTTCTTCTTCTTCTTCTCATGTTCCTCTGTCGAAGGCAGTGGAGGGGCAGAAGAAGACACCATCGCCGTCTCCAAAGACGACGGAGAAGTCACCGGCGAAGCTGGTGGGGTTGGTTCTGAGCACTCGGATGAAGGTACAGACCCAAATCGAGCCCCGGAGGAGGAAAATGCAGATTTGTCAAATATTTTTCTGAAAAGAAAAAAGAACGAAAAAAATCAGTATCTTGAAACCTAAAAATATACCTAAAACCCTAAACCATTCGGAGAATGGGGGTTGAAGAGGAGTCCGGAGGACTTACCAGAGCGGTGGACAAAGAAGAGGGTCGTAGAGTGAATTGAATTTTCGGCGAATGAGACAAAGTCTCTGAAAGCTTTAACGGAAGGTTTTTAAAGTTTTAGAGGATATCGAATGCTCGAAATTTTGAAAAGTTCAAATTAAAGGAAGGACGAAGGGATTTATAGGCGTCGAGGGTTACGAAGGGACGCGCAACTTTATTATTCGCACCTTTTCACCTCCTCCCTCGAACGTAAACCTGAACCGTCTGATTCGCATCTTTTCTTTATCATCTGATGGTTAAGGATTTTCGAAGAAAATCTCATCATGACCCGACATTAGCAAATCCAGTCGAAATGACAGAAATTCCAAAAGGTGTCAGAGCATTAAATGCCCGTCCATTAGAAGGCGCAACTTTTCAGAAGGGAAACTTCTCAAGGAAGAAATCCCAAAGGGCATGATTCGTACCTTCGGAATTGGGGGCCAGATGTTATAAGCGATTTTTCGTCAGCGAACACAGCCTCGAGGGTGAGTCCCCGAGGAGCATTTAATACGAGCACAAGCCCCCGCTTCCAATAGCAAAATAATGACACGTCATCACGGGAGCTTCCCTCGGACGAAGAGTGGACGAGGATTGTCAAAGATGATCCTCGATTGTACATCCACGAGGATAAGCAGAAAAAACGCCACCGAAGATGGTATCGATTTTATGGCAAGACCCTCGGAGAGGGATTGAAGGACGAAGAAGATCGTGGGTCATCGAAGATGATCCGCCCCCGCGAAGCTGGCCTCAGAGAGGAAGTAAGGACTTTACTCAAGATGGAGCGCTCGACCCGCGAAGCTGGTGACACCTGATCGAAGATGAAGTCCCCGCGAGTTAGTTTAAGTCTTACTTTCCGTTCCGCTTTTTTAGCCCCAATCGTGGGATTTTCTGTAACCACTCCCGTAAGACTCGCGATTGTTATAACCGTTGAGGTATTCAATCTCCGAGTCTTTAGGGAGGGATAGCTGCGCCTTTACTGTGCATTTAATTTAATAATTAATCCCGAGATTTATGGAATTGTGCGTGATGTCTCTTTCTCAAAACCGTTATTCATCGCCTATAAAAGGAGAAGAACAGGACTGAAGAAGGGGTTGGTTGGAATTTGAATCTAATAATAGAATTCTCAGTGGACGTAAGCTATTACTCCGTAGGAGGGCAGAACCACTTAAAAAATTCGGTTTCTTTTATTCTTTTCCGATTAATATCCCGACAAAAAATTGCTCTTCATTGCCACATAACTTTTAAAGGTGTGGATCACTACGTTGGTTAAAATATACACCAACAATATCAATTGCAAAACATCCAATGAGATACAAAATTACAAGTTCAATTTTATAAAATGTAAAATTTCACATACAAATTACGCTATTCGGAGTACAAAACTATTTATATTGACATTTTTTTCCACATTTTGAAGGTACAAACTAAAATTACACTATGTAGAAATAAATAGAAATAAACAACGACCAATTAAACACACACACGCATATATATATATATATATATACCATATGCTAAATTTTGGTTGCAAATAGATACAAATTTCAGTGGCCAATTATTAGAATAATGAATACCATGAAAATGAAAACCAAAAAAGAAATTTCTATAAAAAGAAAATATAGAGATAAAAAGAAAAAAAGAAGGAAAAAAAAAAGAAAAAAGAAGAGAGATTTGCGAAGAAACAGAGCAAAAAGGCAAGGTGGTTATAACTTGTGTGTAATACTCCTAATACAAGTTAGTCCTAAAAGTTCTTTCTAATCAATTATAATACTTTTAAAGTTGTAGAATGTAAATCTAAATTTAATCAATTGATACAGATAGTCAGATACGATATATTTATTAGTTAACTATTAAATTTTGATTTATCAATTGAGATCAATATACATACGTATCCAATCTTTTGTCTAATAAATGAATTGAAATGGTATAAAACTACCATAATATATACTTTTATTATTATAATGCTAATAATGTTAAACTTGAAACAGTTAATTGTTACCTCTACTTGTTTAAAGGCTTGACTTTTTTTCTTATCTATTTTTCAGTATGTATATATATTACACTGCTCTCTTATTAATATGTGATTTAATGTGCCACATTAAACAACATAAAGTATTTGGCAATGAACAACAATAAATGCGAATTTTGCAAAGCGCATACTTTATGAGCTCACCATTATGCTTTTGCAACGTTGTATATAGGGGAATTGCAAAAAAAAAAAAAAAAAAAAAAAAAAAAAAAAAAAAAAAAAACCATTTTAAGGGTTATTTAATAATGAGAAATTATAGTGAATACCTAATTTTTAAAACTTAATGTAAGTTATTACCCAATCTTTTGAAAAATGTAACCAATTATCCAAATAATGCAATTACTTACACAGTGATAAGTGATGATAATTCACTTTGTTACCAAAAGCATGTGCAAGTAATTCACAAACTAACTAGAAACTCAATTACTTCAAAAGTTTGGGTATTTATTTTTATTGTTATATAAATTATGGGTATTTGCCTACTTCACCCTTTAATAATTCATATTTTAAGTGCTGGGCTCTTTTGATTTTTACTTTATATTTAGACTATAAAGTATAAATATAAATTAAAATTAAAATATAAAAATAACATAATTTATTAATGTATAAAAAAAAGTATGCCTCAAAAGTCCCTTATACAATTGTACTGTGGAAATTGGCAATTACCTAAAAATATATAAACATATTTTGAGTTCATTTTTTTTTTTTTTTTGTAACTGTGGAACCCGTCAATACAACCTAGTTGACATAAGCCAATTGTGTGCGGATCCGGATTTAAGATTGTGGAACCCATATAACAACCATTTGTTTGTAATGTATTGGTTCATAGAGAAAAAAATGAAAAAAAAAATCTAATATTTCACATTCTAATTTACAATTTATATCACACTTACATGCTTTAATTAAATTACTATATTATCCCTTTTACCCCTTTTCATCTTCCTTTTATATATATATATATATATATATATATATATACTAAAGACAACTTCGGTCAAATTATAAGTTTATGCAAAATTCAAAATCTCTCAAAAAAAAATGTACAATAACAATAACAAAGCATTTTTTCAGTACTCTAATATATTTATAAGCCAAAATAATAAATTTAAAAAATGAAATAACAAAAAAATACATCATAATAAAAAATGTATTAAATATTTTTAAATTCATTACCAAAGATCAATGCACTACACATGTTAGTATTGAATAAAGACCAAAATAATAAAAAAATTTATTGAAAATGAAATTGAAAAATTAGGTGAGTTAGCCAGTTTGTGAACATTAATGAACAGAGTCCATTAAAATTGACATATGTCTGTAAAATTAATTCATACGGTCGCCGGCATATTGGTTTATCCAATTCTTTAGTTTTTTTTTTTTTTTTTGTTATTACTGATCCAAAAAAAAAAAAAAGAATTGAAAATGAAAAATCACACCAAGAAACAAAAAGTGAAACCTTTGATGGTCAGAATTGAATTAACAAGGCCTGTTTTCTACAATACCTATTTTCCGGTCAAACAGTCAGTTAATTTAACCGAAATTTCATATTTAAACTATAATTGATCGATCGCTGCATTCCTCTGCTTCAAAATGAGCTTCTTGTAAAGGAACACCAGCTCAGAATTTCCAAAAAGCCCAAAATTAACATACCCAAAAAAAAAAAAATTTATCATGATGACAAATTCAAATATATATATATATATATATATCAAAGCCACAAAGCCCCAGCTTCTTTGAGTATTGGCACCAATTCGCCAGAGATATGCGAAGCCATGACTCTTTCAAGCCCGCCGAACACCTTTCCGCCGACGAACACAACCGGAAACTGCACCGAATTATTGGCTCCGCCGATCTTCGACAACTCCTCTGCGACGGCGGCCTCGCCGCCCTCGTCGACCTCGAAGACCGGCGGGTTGACGCCGTGGCCGAGCAGGAGGCGCCGCAGGACGTGGCACATGCAGCAGCCGCGGCGCCCGAAGACCACCACCGCATTCGCCGACACCGCCTCCCGCACGGCGCCGGCGCCGGCGGCCGAGTGCTCGCCGGACGGGCGCCTCTGGTCGACGGCCGGCCGGCCCGGGACCCACGTCCGGTAGGGAATCGCGTGCTGCATGGTGACTGAGGGAGCGATTGGGCTGATAGTTTGGAATTTGATTGGTTTAGAGAGAGAAAAAGAGAGAGAAAGAGAGAAGAGAGAGAGAGAGAGAGAGAGAGAGAGAGAGGGTGTTGGGGGGATTGGAATGGGGTTAGGAGGAAGGCTAATATATTGGGGGGTGAGGAGGCGAAGACTCTAACGTCAACGGCAGTTACGCACTATGCTACGTCACAGATACTATGGGGGTGACGAGTCCTACGTCACCCGCGTTGCGGAGACATATTCCAAATGGCTTTGTTGTTATATATATATATATATTCATTGCGTAATAATTTGTCTTTTATTGGTTCACGGAAATTGGAGTGAAAAGATTGAGTAATTACTCTGTGGGTATGCAGTGATGTCCGCCTCTTTTCATTTTCTTTATTGGGTGCTACAAATACAATGGCTATTCTTTTTATTTCATTTTTGAGCAGTGTTACTTGATTTGGAAAATTAGTTACAAATGTTACCCATTAATGATTTAGCATTTTTGGTTAATTTATAAAAAATTGGTGTATCCACTAAAAAAAATGTTGACATGCTTGTACTTTCTCCAAACACTAATGGGCTGTCACGTGATTATGATAAAAAAAAAAAAAGTAACAGCAGATCATGACTAAGCAACATTATCTATTTGTTTATTAGTGGAAAATTATTGTAATAATACAGCATTATAACTAGCACCCCAATTACTATTGTTGAGTTTTATTACCCTAGCTACAATCAGGGAAAAATCCCTTTTAGTGGGCTTCACTGAAAAAAAAAATTCATGTATTTTTAGTTTAGTTTCTTGATGCTCCTATCGATATAATCACATATTTAACTGCGATATAGACTTTAATGTTGATTTAAGAATGTTTTATGAGTAATTTATGCATCGTTTGGATAATCATTTATTGAATGAATTGAAACTATTCAAAAATATTTTAACTAATAATAATAATAATAAATTATAAATAATGTCAAATAATCAAGATATGTGTACTCCAAATAAAAGAGGTTTTAGGGAATAGTCCAAGTCCCCTTACCCATATTGTAAATATACACCTATAATTTAACTTCTTTCTAATTGCCAGACAACTTACTTTATGGTGTCAATATAACATTCATTGACTTACCATTAATAAATACTATTAGCTTCTGCACATTTCTTACGTCAATTTTTACCTTAAAAAAAAAAACTTTAAACCACCAGTACTGTGTATTTTCAAAAAGTCTAGACTATGAAGCCGGCCTTTATGGATTTGGAAATGAATAATGAATTTAATTAGTAAGAGAGAAAAAAAAAAAACTACTATACATTAAAAGTAGACAATTCATAACAACTAATAAAGATACCTTACAACTTATTATAACTAAGCTTTCGAATATAGTTATAATAATTATTAAGCATTGATGCATTTGTATTTATTATTCTTTTTTAGGTCATTAAATTGGTTTGTTATAAAATAATTATAACAAAAAACTATAAGTTATAATTTTCTAACTGGTTTGTTATTTCATAAATATAAGTTATAATTTATTTTTAAAAAAACTTATAATAGTTAATTATTTAGTAAATATAAGATAATATTGGAAAAAACATCCCAAACATTCCATTCTATTCTAAAATAGAATGGTTTGACTTTGCGAATTTCGATGTGGCATAAATGGTTGAGATTTAATGATATTGTAATGAGATTAAGAAAGTTGAAAAAATAATTGAAAAAAGTGGAATGGAATGAGAAGAATGAGGGAGACAAACAAGGGTCATACTTGTTTGGGGCCAACATTCCCCTCATCACATTTTTTTTTTCAACTTTATCCTAATCCTTATGTAATATTTTTAAATCTCAACCATTTATACCACATCAAATTTGCAAAGTCAAACCATTTCAAAATGAAATGGTTGTGATGTTTACCTCAAACAACCTTAGCAACCAAACATTTTCCATAATTTTTAAAAAGATAAAGAAGAAAAAAATATAAAGATTGCTCTTCAAAATTAGATAAACCAATTTAAAAAATCCAAGAAAAATACATGTTTAGAAAATTTTCCTTTTTGATTCTCACTAATTTATTAGAAAGAACATTCATAGTTTGTGTTTTTATTATTTACAAACCCATATAACGAATTAAATATTTTCACAAGAATAATATTGCACACCCTAATGATTTGGTTTATTATTTGGGTCGGATCTTATTATGCTTTGAAAGGAAAAGTCTCACATCGCTTGAGAAGTAAAAGAGAGTGTGGATCATTAAATTATAAAGTGCTTAGTGTATGTTTGTCTCTGATTGGGAGTTTTTCACGTAATTTCTATTGTTCTAATTCTTTTATTTATAATTTCTGATGTATGGAATCCAACTTCCCAACAAATCTTTCTTTATAGTTGTCTTTTTCTCTTTTACAATGTTAATTATCTGAAATTATCTATGTTTCTCTCTATTATTATTATCTTGCTAAGACAAATCTATAAATTACTCATTAGTCGTTAGCAAAAAGATCTAGCAAAATCAATAAATTCCCTGAACGTGTGGAAATTGGTTAATAATACAATACATATTGACAATTTTAGTACGTATATCTTTTTAATTCCGTGCATCACAATAATAGAGTTATTATTAGTGTCATCTGTATGCAATAGAAATTTGAAGACCAAAACGATATCATTTTAATCTTCAAATCAGGAGTATTTTGGTAAATTAGATCAATCATTACTTAGAGACATCTGGCGTATTAGAAATGACATCTCAGCAAGCGTATCAAGACGTCGTTTTGGGAACTATCAACGAATCCAGACCAAGAAAGGCCTATTAGAACCAGACTGACATGTCGTCAAATCCAGCTTAAAGGATCACATGACAAACACGTGTCGAATAATAAAAAAACATGGGAAATTCAAGACCTAACATATTATAAACTTTCTCGTCTAAGAGGCATTCGAAGCCTATAAATAGGAGGGAATTCAAGGAAGAAATAACGTTTCAACTCAGGGGATTTAACTTTAAGATAATAGATTAATAAGAGATAATATTTAGTAAAGAATCATCAGGGTTCCTAGATTCTTTGCGCGTTCTCTGAGCGACTTAAGTTGTGTACGATTAATTGTGCAAGCTAGATTTAGGCACGAGCATCATTATTAAAAAAATATTATTATCAAATGATATATAATGATATATTATTAAATTTGAAAATGTTATAACTACGAGTTCAAGAGTTTGTAAAACTAGAGGACTTTGATGAATGTCTTCTTTTTTAACACATTAATAATCTATATCTTGTTTGTATTGTTATTTTAATTCGTATTCTAATTTTTACACTATAAACATAGAATACAATTCAAGTGAGTACATCATTTGAGGTATATTTTATTATTTGACACTTATAATAACTTTTTTGTTTTTTCAATTCTCTCAACAAGAAAAGATATTGATAAAAACATTAAAATCGAATAATTAAGCAAGGGGAATAACTTAAGATTGTTGTTTCAACTAGTTAATATATCCAAGAATTCCTTTGCAAAATAAATAAATAAATCCAAGAATTTGCCAAGTTGTCACCGACAATGGATTCATTGGCATCGTTTCGCTTTCCCGGAATGAAATATTACTTTTCCATGGGGTATAACAATAAATTTTTTTTTTTTACTTTGAAATGGCCGCGAGTTAAGAATTCGTTTAAAAATCTGGATAAAAGCCTAAAAATTCTAAAATCAATAGACAATAGGAGACATAACTAAAAAAAACAATTGTTAAAGAGTTCGTTATCAAATATTAATTTAAAATTTGAATTTTTATTTATTTATTATAGGCTAATAAAGTTGCCCCCGGCCCCGACCGAATTTATATACATTCCCGTGTAAACCGTGTAAATAACAGCCAAAGAAGCATTTATTACAAAAGAGGAAAAACCTCCACTGGCTAAGAGTGGGGCCCCACAATTAAGTAAGAGTGGGACCCACAAAGAGAGAGAGATGATCTCATCCTAATGGATGGCGATCGAGTCATGCCAAGGCCGCTATGATGCTGGACGGCGCGCCGTGTACACGTAACTCGTCACTCTCTCTCCTCTCTCTCTCTCTCTATCTAGAACTTCACATAGTTTGAAGATTTGTCATAAATAAGATCTGGCGTTTTGATGACGTGGCCTTGAAGATCTCATTGGCGTTTCTCATCCCAACAGGTTCCACGTGTTTCGTTCCTTCACCGTCACCACCGTTTTGTCGTTTTCTGTCCCGTCCATTCCCTTCTCTCTCTTTTTCTTCTTGCTTGCTGTGCTGCTGAGTGACGCACTGACGCTCCTTAGACGTGGACGCTCGTCTCTCTTTGATCGCACACGCTGGCTGTTGGCTGATCATATTCTCACGTTTTAATTTCAACTTTCGTCCCCTCGAATCGCCTAAACGGCGGTCAAAAGTTTTGAATTTCTTTGGGGCTTTTGGTACTCACGCGTCGCTGGACCTAAAAGGTGTGTTTGGTACGTGATATTGGATATGAGATTGAATTATTTTATTATAATCCTATATTTATTATTTTATTTGAGATTGAATAAATTATCTTGGCTTATTAAATAATCTTATTTTTATAGGATAAGCAATTACATGTAAAAATATGGGATAAATAATCCCACACATTGATTCTTGTGGTCCACTTTAAATTACTTTTTTTAATTATATTTTAGTACTTAAAATAAATGAAAAAGAATATATTTAAAAGATTTAATATATTTTATATTATAAAAAAATAACTTATAATCTAATCTAACATCATTCTAAGCATAAGCATAGTATAGTATTAACTTCAATCCTATCTATTACAATCTAATTCAATCCCAAATTAAAATCCAATCTAATTCTGTGTACCAAAGATTCATAGTGTTGGGAAAGATTGCCACAAGGCACGAACACAAAACACTCATACAACCAAAAAAAAAAAAAAAGAAAACACAAAATAATAATGAGAAATTATAGTGAATACTCAATTTTTAAAACCAAATGTAAGTTATTATCCAATCTTTTGAAAAATATAACTAATTACTAAAATGATGCAATTACTTGCACAGTGATAAGTGATGGTAATTCACTTTGTTACCAAAAATATGTGCAAGTAATTCACAAATTGACTAGAAACTCAATTACTTCAAAAGTTTGGGTATTTATTTTTATTGTTATATAAATTCTGGGTATTTGTCTACTTCACCCAATAATAAAATGGAGTAGAAACACTACTTATCTAGTTAAGTAAATGAAGTATTTACGTCATTAGTCAAATCTCAACTCAATATTACACAATTGTATCAATTTCATAACTAATATTACATATATTCAACTCGCTGATGTGGCATAAATTTTATTCCTCATATACCCTTTTATCATTTAAAGAGTGATATTTGTTTTTAGAGACCCAATTGACTTGGATATCAAATATCCGATTGAAATAACCAATTATAAACTAATTAGTTTTAAATGCCTAATATTGTGGAGTCTGTTTTACTTTTAAGCTATAACCGAAAATTTGATTGATTTTCAAATTCTGTGGTAATTATACATATTAATGCTACGTGTTTTTAGATAATGCTGCATGTTTTAAACATTTGAAAGGCAAATATTATATCAAATCTTAATTTGTAGTTTAAATATTCTGAAGCAAAATATCAATTAGCTTTTACGCTCTGCCTTTTAGAAGGCACAAAGATTTTTACCACATACAACGCCTCGTCTAGCTCTCTTTCTTCTTCTTTTTATTCTCTCCATCATATGATCTCGATGGTCTAAGTACTCAATTATCATATTTTCTCACATCTTGCTTTGTGGCTTGCTCCTTGCTGCACATAAATTGGGTATTATCATTTTTTTTCTTTTTGTTTTTCCTTTGTTGAAGTTTTCTCAAGATATTTTTTGCTTCTGTGATTTTTTATTTGTTTTATTTTGTTGTTAAAGGTTATACCAATTAGAAGTTTGTGCAAGATGTTTGATGATTACTCCGTTAGTTTTCTTAATATGATATTGAAAAATCTATTAAAAAAAGTATAATATCACATCATACATGTATTGTATTTTTAATATCATATCATATTGTATTTTTAAGATTCTTACACAGGAGTTTCATTTTCATTTATGCTATCATATTACATTTTTAATATTGAGGATTGTGGAGGTAGAGTGTTTTTTCATTTTCATTTCTAATGTCGTATTTCATTTTTAATATCGTATATAGGTTTTATATTTTTAATATTAAGGATGGTGGAGCTAGAGGGCTTTTGATGAGGAATTTAGGACGTGACTCTTTTTTTGAATTTTCATAAATTGTTTGAATTTCAAAATAAGAAGTACGTTTTTTTTTCACGCTAATTTGTTAATTACATAATTTGACTTTGTATTAAATATGTATTTATATATGGTTAGTTTTATTTTTTGATCCGATTAAAAAACTGGATTTAAAACCTAGTATATCTATTTTAGGGGCATTATTGTCTTAATAATTAATATGTTGACTAGATATAAAATATGTTATAACTCTTGAACAAATATGTAATATTAGGTTGTAAATTGACTATATATGTTAATAGCCCTAAGTAAATTGATTATTCATTTAACTATGTACTTGGTAAAGATAACTTATTATATACTCTCAAATCTTTCACCATCTAAATATACCATTTTGTCAATGTCTCACACATAACGATCTCGTACAATTGTCTTCTCTTCTCTCGCACCATTATTTTGGTACGACTACTAGTTTTTACTTATCATAATTGGGTCATCCACACTCTTCAACACTCACGATTGCTTCTTAACAACTCTTCTTTATGCTCACACGCTCACATTCTTAATTGTGTCTACATTCACAAAAGCCCTTCCTTTTTAATGTCTGATAAATTGTCATTTTATATATAATTGGAATACAAAACTCTTGTGTTTTAGTGTTAGAAATGATGGTAATTAGTAGTTAAATTTGGGTTATGTCACTACAAGAAAAAGTAGTATCAGCGACCACAGACAGTGGTTGCCAATACTCATTACGACCACAAGTAAATTTTTTGTCAAGAAAATATTAGCGACCACTGGACATTGAGGGAAATCTCCCGCGAAAGAAAACAACTATCACTGACCATATAAAATGGTCGCCCATAATCTTTGGAGACCACAGGTAATGACGTATAATATCTCGCCCAAAGCAAAAGTATCGACGACCACAAAAGTGGTCGTTGATATTTTGGTGCGTAAAAATTCGCCAAATTTTTTGTGCAAAAAATTATCAACGACCATAATTTAAGATTACTGGCGACCACAAAGTGGTAGCCGATACTTTTATTCAATTTTTCTATAAAATTGTATAATAAATAGAAAATATAAATGACAATATGAATGATTTAAAATGTAATAAATAATAATAATAATAATAATAGAAATTATAAATTGATAATTATATAAATATAAAATAAACAATATTATCCTTGATAATATGAATAACTTAAATATAATAAATAGAAATAATAATCATAGAAATAAAAAATTAATAATTATATAAATTAATATATATATATAATTATATAAATTAATATATATATATATATATATACATATCTTTAAATTTGCATAATTTCAAAATAAAAAATGATAATATTAAAAATTGGGAAATTAAAAATAAATAAATAATAATGAATAATAAATATATAAATATTATGAATAAACAGAAATTAATAACTAATAATTTTTTTCTATTATAAAATTTATAACGTATTCATTTAAATAAAAGTAATAAGTTATAACTTTTGATTTTGAGTCTTATCATGCGACAAGACCTGATTTTATTGTGACATATCACTATTGTTTATTGTAATATATAGTTAATAAATAGAAATTTCATCTAATAAGTGAATAATATATTCAGCTATAAAGTAAATAGTGTTCATTAATAATAAAAGTAGAATTTCCATGAAGTTCATATATATGACTGAGTCCTCGTGCTCCCTAAGTCAATATGATTGCCACAAATCTCAAATCATAGTGTGTGTCATTATTGTTGGTGTAGAATTTAAACCAACGCCGTGATCCGTACCTCTAGCGTGTGATACGGCAATGAATAGTGGAAGTTTGAACGGAAAATAAATACTCGGAGATTTTTTTAAGTGGTTCGACCCTCCGCCGGAGTAATAGTCTACGTCCACTGTGTTTATGATATTTTCAAAGCGTGGAATTTACAGAGTAATTTTTTCCAACCCCTTTCCCCTTCTCCTTTCCCTCCTTTTATAGAAAATCCGGAAAGAGAGAGAGAGAAAAGTGCATTAAATGCGCCCCACCCAATCACCCTTAAATCAGGGGATTAGGTGGTCTTATCTAAATCGACCATGCCCTGCCCGAAAATCAGGGGGTTGGTTACTAACTAATCACTTCACGTCTTTCACAAGTGAGGCACCTACAGTGCATGTCAGAGGTAGCTACCGTCGGGAGCGATCTCACTGTAGCTGTCCGCGCTTTGCCCTTCGTCCGGGGTCCTCCCGCTTCGCGAGGAGTCCCCCGACTCTCCTGATCTATCGCGAACGTGAGGCTGACTACGAGTTCCACTCGTCCCCGAGCTTAGGGGATCCCCAACTTATCGGTCTTCCCCCGAGGACCTTGCTTCATGCCGAGTTCTACCTTCGGGGTTGTTTATTTCATCAACCCTGGCAGACACAAGCGCGAGGTCAACCCGCACTTCTTGGTGCCGTGGACGTCAACACTCTTGCTGACGTGGCGAAACATTCTCGTCACTTGGACGCTCTCTCGGGAGGCTTCTCGTCTTTGATGACGGCTCCCCCGATGATATATCCTCGGACGAAAATTAGCTAACAACAATTATGATTGACACAAATCTCAAATCATTATTAATTTTAAATATTTACTCCAAATATATTATTATTTTTATTATAATTATTTTATAATTATTCATAATATTATCAACTATTTATTATGATTTTATTTATAATTATTCATAAATTCTATTAAAAATTATTTATTATTGGGTCAATTAGGTAAATAATTATTTTGAACTGTGTTTTTTTTAAATAGCTACAGTTTTAAAAAAAAATTAAAAACTAGCCATAAAATTATAAAAAATTATGACACTAACAAAAGTATACAAAAAAATACTGTCAGAAATTTCTTAAATTTCTTACATAGCTAGTTTTTAAATTTTTTAAAACTGTGACTATTTTTTAAAATTATTTTATAAATAGTAGTTATTTTCTTAAAATTTTATTTATTATTTATCATTTTCTATTATTTAATAATTATTATATTTGTTTATAATATTCGAGATTATTGGCGCTCGGAGACTCTTGTGGTTGCCGATAATTCTGGCGGCATTTTTCCGCCCAATATTGCTTTTTTTCATGAATTGGCTAGCTTCCTCTACTTCCATCAATTTAGGCCAAGTGTTTGACAAGACTCTATGGACAATAGTATCGACTGGATCGAAGAGATAATTAAGTCCTGAAGGAGCGATTATTTGCCGAAATCCACGACGAGATCTATGTCAGAATGAGAGGCCACAGAGAGTAATTTGGCGTTTTCAAGCATAGGCAGGGGTACGCTGATCATAGGGATTTGAATAATTACTTTTTTCCTAAGGTGAGGACCATTTGCATATTAAAGGGCGAACCTCTTGACAATTCCAAAAGATAAATTGGATGTTTTCGTAGGCGATTGAGATTTCAAAAAAAAAAAAATTATATCTTCCTCGTTCAATCATAAAAAAAAAATAAAAAAATCAAGTAGCTCCTTTGACAACTAAACATCGACGAGAGGTCTAATAAAGTGCCCAAAAAATTGTGATCAAGCGTGTTGTAAATTTTTATTGGGACACTTATCCCCCTAGCAATCACGAGAAGAATTTTCAAGTCCCAGTACTTCCATTGGAAGGTTGAAAATCCTCACCAAAAACTGGGCGTTAGTAGGTTGTTGGTTATTAGGCATATATTAGAGTAAAGTACTACGGTTTAATACGAATAATTTTTTAATTGATTAAATTTATTTTTTATTAAATAATATGATAATTTGAGCATGTGAAATAACGTATAACTTATTGTACTTTTTAATATATAACAAGTTTTAGGCACGTGTAATAATTTTTTTAAAGACTTGATTAAATCAAATAATAAAAATATTAGAAAAAAAGTTTTAAAAAACCGATTATTTAAAAAATTAGTAAAAAAACAATTTTTAAATTTTAAAAAATGAAAATAAAAATTATAAATAAGGTAATATTAAAAATAAAAAATATTTTAATATAAAAGAGAAACAAAAAAAATTTGAGAGATAAAAGGATAAAGAAACAAAAAAGAAGGATTAAAAAAAAAACAAAGAGAAAAAAAATGAAAAGAAAAAAAAAGTTGTTTTTAGGTGCGTGCCCACGACTCAAGAGAGAATGAGTGACAGCTTCTGACGCACGGGCCCCATGTTCGCAGGCCTGTGTCTGGGGTTGAATGTTTATAAGCCCCTTTTATTTTTGGGAGAATCGCAAAAGGGAGAATTAAAATAAGATAATTTTAAGAAAATAGTCACTGTTTATAAAATAATTTTAAGAAATAGCCACAGTTTCAAAAAATTTAAAAACTAGCCATGTGAAAAATTTCTTACAAAATTTTGTCTGGTGTCAGAAATTTCTAACAGTTTATTATGTTTAATTCTGTTATTGTCAAAATTTTTTACAGTTTTATGGCTGGTTTTTAAATTTTTTGAAACCGTGGCTATTTTTTAAAAAAACAGAGTGCAAAATGGCTATTTACCTAACTGTCCCTTAAAATAAAACCATTATTTATGTCACTTAATAATCTAAGCCCAAAAGCGGCATGTTTTCTTTATTTCTTGTTGAGAATAATTTTCGGAGTTCCTCGATTAATGGCTTGAATCACGCACGTAATGCTTTCCTTAAACGTTATTTGCACCTTCTCGAATACTTTGCGGGTATGAATATAAATATGTCGCAGGATACGACAAGCCTAAAATCAAATCCGCGCCAAAGCACTGGTGAGAATTCGATTGTAGACAAGATAGTGTTTGGAAGTGTTTGTTTATTGTTTCTTATGTTGCATATATTTTAGAAACGTTCACTAATGCTTTATTATAGAGGAAATGACGTTTTTCAAGAGAAAAGCCATAACTTTTCGCTAAAAAACAGTCAGAAAAACAGTCATTAACCGTTGGGCGCTGCGGCGCCATTACTGAGTGCCGCGACGCTGTTCATTTGCCCCCACGGCGCCGCGGCGCTATTGCGCTCGCCCAAATTTCTGGAGCTCCTGTGCGCCACGGCTCCAAATGGGTAACCCTAGCGCCGCGGCACCAGTGAGAATCGCTGCGAGAGAGGCTCTCGCTCAAGCCACTTGCCCTAAGTTCCACAAGTGCGCCTAGAGGCGCCAATGGCGCCTTTACAGCCTCACTGCCCACGATCATACCCGGCCCGTCCCGTTGCGAGTGCGTCGCGACGTGCTCGGGCTCGGGCTCGCATTCGCTTGCGCGAATGCTTGCCACGTGGGCAAGTGTATGAGTGTGCCATGTGGCACACTCTTAGCTTGCACTTAGTTTACACCCACTAAAGAGCTATTTCCTTATAAAGAGCACTTTCTCTTTATAAGTTTCCCATGTGTGACTCTTTTTCCATAACACATTCCTCTACACACACATACTCTTATCTAGTTATCGAACAAAAACCCAACAATCCCCCACTTGTTCAATAATAAGCTAATCACACTTCCAAAATAAATAAACAAAGAATGTTAATACAATAAGGTATCTTTCAATTTGAACCTTACCTTAGTGAAAGTACCACAAAGCCTTGACGAAATTTCAGGTAGCATAAAAGCTTTGAACCAGCTACTCCTTGTGACAAGACCAGTGATACATCACACACACTCTTTAGGATTTCTTGTCTACACCACTCGCTTAACACAGTTAAAGGCCATGTGCTCATCCGTTTCATTAGTTTTTTCATGAGAGAAACTTCAACTCTCACTTGAGACGGCTCCATCTCAAAGTTCATATAGGTGAAATTCTTATAGTATCTCTGTTACGTTACAGATACTTGTCCTCAACGATTGAATTCCATGAAGAGTTTAAAAACTCAACCCTCAAACTGTAACAGCCAATACTTTTAAATATTTAATAATACTTAGTGTTGCCACCATTCACTTATCAACAACTTGTTTGTACCCATTGAACGTAAGACTAGTCATTTTCTAGTATTAGGTTGGGTTGCCATCGTTGGTGAACCTTTTACTCAAGGAGTTTAAGTCTCAATCCTCTCGAGGACTTCTTCACTAAATCTCTTGTAAGAGGTTTTGTGAAAGGATCAGCTAGATTATAGCTTGATCTCACAAATGTGAGTGAAATTATTCGATCTTTAATTAATTTCCTCACATACTCATATATAAGACCTATGTGTCTAGACTTCCCGTCGTACACTTCACTGTATGCTCTAGCTAGAGTAGCTTGACTATCACAATGTATCGACGCCTTTGACACATTCTTCGATGCCAATGAGATTTTTATTAGAAGATCCCTTAACCACTCAACCTCTTGTCCCGCTGAAGCCAGAGCCACAAACTCTGATTCCATAGTTGAATGTGTTATACACGTTTGTTTCTTGGATTTCCAAGAAATTACTCTACCCGCAAGTGTAAACACCCAATATGTGGTAGATTTATTATCTCCCACACTTGATATCCAACTCGCGTTAGTATATCCTTCTAATATCGCAGGAAAGCTTGAATAATAGAGACTACGATCTTTAGTTTTCATTAGATAATCAAAGACCGTACCAATGGCCTTCTAATGTTCAACACTTGGATTGCTAGTAAACTTACTTAGTTTACTAACTGCGAATGCTACATCGGGCCTAGTGTATGGTGTCAAATACATTAGACAACCTATAGCACTTGCATACTCAAGTTGAGCCACAGCTCATCCACTGTTCTTTTCAAATTTAAGACTTGGATCAAACGGGGTATTTACTTCTTTTAATTTTAATTGTTTGAACTTGTCCAACACTTTTTCAATGTAGTGTTATTGACATAGTTCATAATCCCCACTATTTTGTTTCAATTTAATACCTAAAATAGTGTCTACCTGTCCAAGGTCTTTCATCTTGAAAGTGGAGCTTAGAAACATCTTCGTTTCTAGTATGCCTTTCATCTCATTGCTAATGATCAACATATCATCAACATAAAGACACAGATATATAACAATATTTCCATACACCTTTGTATACAAACATCTATCAGAACCGTTAAGAACAAATCCATTGGAAAGTATGACGGTATCAAACTTTTCATGCCACTGTTCGGGTGCTTGTTTCAATCCATACAATGATTTAATAAGCTTGTATACCTTATGTTCATTTTCCATTAGAACAAAACCTTCAGGTTATTCCATGTAGATCTCCTCATTAAGATCTCCATTTAAGAACGTCGTTTTTACATCCATTTGATGAACATATAGGTTGTGCAAAGAAGCTAAAGCAAAAAATACTCTAATTGTTGTTATCCTTGCTACTAGCGTCATATGTATCAAAATAATCAATTCCTTCCTTTTGTCGAAAGCCCTTGGCTACTAATCTAGCCTTGTAGGTGTTTAAAGTACCATCACTATTGTACTTTTTCCTAAACATCCACTTACACCCAATGGGTTTAGACTCGGGTGGCAAATCAACAAGCTCCTAAGTGTGGTTTGACATAATGGAATCCATTCATCTTGAATTGCATCCATCCAAAAAGCCGAATGCCTTGAAGCCATAGCTTCCTTAAAAGTTTTAGGATCATCTTCCATTTGAAGAATGGTAGGTACCTTCAGGATAAAATGCTCTCTACTTCCTTCTACTAAGTAGAAAGAAATAAGTTGAGAGTCTATCTCATCGGGTCCTAATTCTTTAACTTTTCGGACTCTTTTATTTTTTCGAAGCTCCGGTTATTTTTCAACAACCTTTGAAGAACTCTCATCGCGAGAATCTTCATTTTTAGGAGCTTGAGAACTCTTTGTTTTAGTGGTTAAGTTCTCAAAGAACACCACATCTCTAGATTCTATTATAACATTAGACTCTAAATCTAGAAGTCTATATGCTTTGCTATTTGAGGCATAGTCTACAAAAACACTCTTAATCCTTATAGGACCCAACTTGGTCCTTTTAGGATCTAGGTTCTTGTGATAAGCAAGACACACCCACACTTTGAAATACTCTGTATTGGATTTTCTTCCTTTTCATATCTCATATGGAGAGGTTTGATTTTTTTTTTAAGGAATTCTATTTAAAATAAGACATGCAGCAAGTAAAGGTTCACCCCACAAATCAAATGACAACTCAGAATGCATCAACATAGCATTTATCATTTCTTGAAATGTTCTATTTTTACGTTTTGCTAAACCGTTTTATTGAGGTATACATGGTGCTGAACATTGATGTACGATTCTATTTTCCTCACAATAAGCATTAAAATCATTAGGAAAATATTCACCACCCCTATCACTCCTAAGGGTTTTTATATTTTAACCTAATTAATTTTCTACTTCATCTTTATAAACTTTAAACGCATGGAAAGCTTCATCTTTATGCTTTAATAAAAATACATATGTGAATCTAGAGCAATCATCTATGAAAGTGATAAAATACCTGTTGTAAGTGGATTTTAGTCCGAAATAATAGCGTCGAGGGCGAAGCCCCTTGAGAGCCGGTGTCAGTGCAGCATCGCCACGTCATCAAGAAAGCTATCATCAGGGGAGTCGGGGGCTAGGTTTGTCGGAGATCACCCTCGCTCCAGCACCCGCGAGTATAGTTGGTGGGAGCACCACCGAAGGTGGAGCCCACGTAATAAGATCCTCGGAGAAGGACAATTAAGCCAAAAACCACAGGAACCCGAGGATGAACTAGATCTGCGATGATATCCGCTGAAAAAGGAAAGGGCCAGTCAAGACGGAGGGTTCCCCGCGAAGCTGGAGATCCCCGATCGCAGATGGAGTCCGTGTGATATTTAATCTAGTTCTTTCCCTGTAGTGATTGATTAACCCCGATTGTAGGGATGTTTGACAGGTACTGTAGACGCCCCGTTTCTAATGTACGTCGGTAATTAGTTGGTAACCCACTTCCATAATTCAGGGAGGGTATGGTCGACTGTGTGTTTAGGTCACCTAATCCCGAAAATTAAGGGATGGTTTGTCAGGCCTCATTAATGAGGCCTTCCCCTCTCTCCTCCGATGCTCCTATAAAAGGAAGGGGAGAAGAAGGGAGAGGGGGTTGGAGAAAATTTGGGAAAAAACTCTGTAATGGCCTGAAACCAAGACCACTGTTACGAGTAATCAATTTCTGTTATTGAGACATTATCTCGTAATATTGTATTGATTGTGTTTAATTTGGAGAAAAATTAATCATTTTATTTGGCCCAATTGACCCAACTCTACAAGCCCAATGTCTTAGGGTTTTATCTCATTTTATGTTTTCCCTTTCTTTTTCACTCAACAGCCGCACACCACCTCCCCCTCCTCTCCTTCTCTCTTCACTCAACTCACCTCTCTGTATCTCTCTTTTTCCCTCCTACCTCGCCGGAGCTCCGCCTTGCTCACAGCTCGTCGGGCGAGCCCCCGAGCGCCCAGCCACTGGCGCGCCCCTCCAGCCGCGGTCCAGGCGGACCCAAACCCTCTCGGCGAGCTTCTCTGCGTCGTACCTCCTTCGCACGACCCCGACGCCGCGCGAGACCCCACCAGCGAGCCCAACTCCTCCACGCGACTCCCGTCGCATCCCCTCGCGTCGGCTCAACTTCTCCGAGCACGAGCCAGACCCCGCAACGCCTCCGTGTGGTTCGCGCGCCCTCTTCGCACTTTTCTCCTCGCTACGATGCCCAGCCGCCGTCCAACCCCGCTGGCACCCCCTCCTGAGCGCTGACCCAGCCCCGTCTGCGCCTAGCTCCCATCGCGCAGCGCCCGAGCTCCGCACGAACGCCGTTTTGCCAATGCGAAACCCCCATTCCGTGCGCCTTCCCCGCACAGCGTCGCCTCCGTGCGCGACTTTGGCAGCCTGCTGCTTTACGCCGCCTTCCCCTTGCGAGTTCCACGGTGCTCGAGCTCTACCGTGCGATGACCGCTGACTCGGTCACGCTAGTGCACCCGCGTGCCTTCTAGTCGGCGAAGCCTCGCCGGCGACGAGCTGCCGTAGCCCTCCGCTCCGGCTCCCTTTCGCGCGAGCTCCAGCCCCCGACCTCGCCGCTGTCGCTGTGAGCTGTTGTTGCTCGCGCTACGAACATCAACAAAGCATGTCCAGGCACACGAACGTTCGTCGTCCTATTCCAAAGATTTGCCGCACGACGAGTTTCAAGGGAGGACGCCACTAGGAGAGAGCTGCGAGGATCAAGGCAAGAGGCTTAGGACCTCAGGTAAGTGGATCTCCACTGTGGCACGAGTAGACTATATCATGCTTGAATTGTGCATGTGTTGAAATTGTGTTAAGCATACGGTGCTTCAAAAATTGTGGCTGTCAAACTATGTGAATCTTCATTCTAGCTAGGACCGTGAATATGGGCTCTTGATTATGTTCGTCTCGTTTTGTGCAACGAGCCTGCAGGTATGGGACTGTAGGTTCGTTTATGATATGTTGTGTTTTTCTAGGTGTATTGGTATGTGCGTTCATTTATATGTTTATCTGTCTGTGGGTATGGGACCACAGACATAAAACTACTCAACTTCGTAGTTCAGGTTCTAGTGTAGGGTGTGGGTCTGTTTGTGTGTGTATATATTAGTATGACTTATCTGTCGGTGGGTATGGGACCACAGGCATAAAACTGTTATGTTATTGTTGAGACTTTATTGCAGGTCAAAGAGAAAATTCTAAGACAAGACATGAGGAGCGAAAGCAATGTATGTATACGGGTGCAACGAGCCGTGAATATGGGCTCTTGATTATCTTCGTCTCGTTTTATGCAACGAGCCTGCAGGTATGGGACTGTAGGTTCGTTTATGATATGTTGTGTTTTTCTAGGTGTATTGGTATGTGCATTCATTTATATGTTTATCTGTCTGTGGGTATGGGACCACAGACATAAAACTACTCAACTTCGTAGTTCAGGTTCTAGTGTAGGGTGTGGGTCTGTTTGTGTGTGTATATGTTAGTATGACTTATCTGTCGGTGGGTATGGGAACACAGGCATAAAACTGTTATGTTATTGTTGAGACTTTATTGCAGGTCAAAGAGAAAATTCTAAGACAAGACAAGGGGAGCGAAAGCAATGTATGTATACGGGTAGGGCCCGACGGGGCCGCAAGTCATGATCGGTTCCGAAATAGCCCGACGGGGCCACTGATTATGTTTCGGGACGGCCCGAGAGGCTTTGGGGAGGTCGGCAAACGACCTTCCTCCGTGGTCATACTTTGATCATTTGAGTAGGGCCCGACGGGGCCGCGATCATGATTTGGTTCCAAAATAGCCCGACGGGGCCATAATGTATGATAGATTTCGGAACGACCCGAGGGACCTCGCGGAGGTCAATGAACCACCTTTCAGAACGGCTCGAGGGGCCTTGGGGAGGAGAGCCACGGCCTTCCCCACAGTTTATGATGTGACGATCCGGATCGGCCCGACGGGGTAAAGTGCAATAATGAATTTCGAAACGACCCAACGGGGTCACTGGCCGTAAAAGGTTTCGGAATGGGCAGAGAGGCCCAAGGAGGATGAGTCCTCACAATCATAAAGAATATCGGGATGGTCCGAGGGGCCAAGATCCATAGCATGTCCCGAATTAACCCGATGAGGTGATTGCGCAATAAATCCGAAATAGTCCGACGGAACCACCGGTCGTGAGAAGTTTCGGATCGACCCGTAGAGGGTCCAGAGTTGTATAGTTCTAGAACGACCCGTAGATGGTCTAGTTTTGTATAAAGTTCTAGAACGACCCGAGAATGGGTCTAGATGTGTATAAAGTTCTAGAACAACCCGTAATGGGTCTAAATGTGTATTTAATTCTAGAACGACCCATGAGAGGTCTAAATGTGTATTGAATTCTAGAACGACCCGTAAGGGGTCTGGATGTGAATCGTGTGCACATGTATTTTTATAAGCTGAGTCAAAGAGTTGTGAACTTGAGTGAGATTAGAACAAATTATGAGATTGACTTTTGAGTCGAGATTAGTGGGTCTTTAAGCCCGACCTCGTTCCATGTCACAACTCTTTTGCAGGTATTGTATCCCGCGTAGGTTCAGTACCCTATTGTTGAAATCTACTTCGCGGGCAAGGTTGCTTAAGAGTGACGTTTACTCTTCGGACTATGACGACTCGATCGTCGAGTCCGTCCTTTTGTTAAATTATTGTGTTGTGATATCTATTGGTTGTATGTTACCTGCAGACTTAGCAACTTATTTATCTAATCTACTTACTGGGATATTGGCTCACTAGTGTGCTCGTGTCGCAGGTAAGATGAAAGAAACGAAAGCAGCGAGGCGACAACGACGGGAATAGCGAGTGTATACGGGACCGACCTGTAAGATCTTACGTGGATTACCGGCTAATCGTTGGCAAAGAAAAGATTTTAAATTCTGCAATATTTGTAAAGTTTAAAATTAAACCCACTTAGTTATAGTGAGGATTGATAAACCTCATGCTCGGTACTTAAAAATTTGATTATGTAACTCAAATTAAAAAGTTCAAATTTATCCGTATTTTCCGGAACTAAAACTCTGTCTTGAGTTTTGGGTCGTTACAAACTCTATAAAATATTTACGAGAAATTCCATAAATAATGGACGTAGGCTGTTACTCAAGAGGAGGGCCGAACCACTCGAAATTCTCCCGGTGTTTTACTGTTCCCCACTGTAATCCTCCTGTTCATTGCCGTATCCCAAGCTAGAGATAGGATCATGGCGTTGGCTCAAATTTTATGCCAACAATACCTATTACCACCTCTAGTCAACATGCCATTAATTTCACATATGTCGGAATGCACTAGATTTAGCAAATTAGTACTTCTCTCAACACTATGGAAATGTTTTTTTAATGATTTTTGATTTAGTGCAAAATTCACATTTGTTAAAATTATTAATATTATGCTCAATCAAACCATATTTGACCATTCTTTTCATAGTGCCACCAATGTGAGCTAATCTACTATGCCATAAAGTGATGGAATCAACAACATAAGCAAAAGAAACACTTTTATTATTAATAGAAACATTAGCATTAGTACATACTTTGACCATGCCCTCACTAGAATAGCCTTTACCAACAAACGCACCATTACAGGACAAAACAAGCTTGCCCGATTCAAATACATATTTAATCCCCGGTTTGCCCAAAAGATCCCACTAACAAGATTCCTATTCATTTTCAGAACATGAAATACATTAATCAAAGTGACTCTCTTTCCAGAAGTGAACACAATTTCCACATTTCCTATTCCAAGCACCTTGGAGCGACCATCATTGCCCATTTGAGCCTCTTGTCCATCGTTGACTTCATTGTAAGTCTTGAACAACGATTTGTTGTAGGAGACGTGGACGGTAGCACAAGTGTCATACCACCATCCGGGAATCTTGCTTTCGACCGCCAATATCTCGCTCACAGTAGCGATGATTTCATCCTCGGTCGATGTAGCATTTGCTTCATTGGTTCGGCCCTTTTGGAGTCTGCACTCACAAGCAAAATGTCCGGGTTTGCCACACACATAGCAACCCTATTTAGGCTTCTTAGCTTGAGAATTCTTGAACTTGTCTTGATCCTTTTTGGGACCAAGTTTGTTCTCAATATTCTTCTTGTTAGACTTCTTAGGCTAACTCACAGCATTGACCTTAGAAGTCGTCCTAAGGTTCCCTTTCTCAAGCTTGTCTCTGATCCTCGATTCGAAGGTATTTCTGCAGTTGTTCCAAGGAATAATCCTCGGTATTGTGAAGAAGCTTCTTCCGATAACCATTCCAAGTCGATGGCAACTTCGCAATAATTGCGCCGACTTGAAACGTCTCGGTGATGTCAATCTTCACCGCCCTCAGTTTGTTGGCTAGCACTTACAACTCATGAACTTGAACCAAAATAGGTTTATCATCACCCATGTTAAAATCAAAGTATTTTGAGATTAAGAACTTTTTGGTACCTCACCGATTGATACCTCCCTCACCGATTGAGATTAAGTATTTTGGTACCTCCTCTTCGGTCTTATATTTGAACTCGAGCGCATTCTAAATCTCCCTCACCGATTGTGTGTCAGTGTAGAGATCGTAGAGACGGTCAGAGAGAGCGTTGAGGATGTGCCCACGGCATATGAGTTCGTCCTCTCGCCGTTTCTTGCGTTCCGCCTTTCGTTCGTCAGTATCCTTGTCACTTGCTTCGAAAAGAGGTCCCAACTCGGGATCGAGGATGCAAAAAATCTTCAAGGCCGTCAGAAGGAGCTTCAGTTTGTCTTACTATCGGATAAAGTTCGTCCCGTCCAAGCGGTCCAACTTCACGAGATCTTGATTCATAAACTTAATCATCACCATAGAGGTGTCCGAATCCGTAATGTTTAAGATTGTTGAGAATAATTTTCGGAGTTCCTCGATTAATGGCTTGAATCACACAGGCAATGGTTTCCTTAAACGTTATTTGCACCATCTCGAATGCTTTGCGGGTATGAATGCAAATACGTCGCAGGATACGACAAGCCTAAAATCAAATATGCACCAAAGCACTAGTGAGAATTCGATTGTAGACAAGATAGTGTTTGGAAGTGTTTGTTTACTGTTTCTTATGTTGCATATATTTTAGAAACGTTCACTAATATTTTATTATAGACGAAATGGGAAGTGTCTGTTTATTGTTTCTTATGTTGCATATATTTTAGAAACGTTCACTAATGTTTTATTATAGGGAAAATGACGTTTTTCAAGTTAAAAGACACAACTTTTCGCTAAAAAATGGTAAAAACGGTCATTAACCGTTGGGCGCCGCAGCACTAATGCGCTCGCCCAAATTTCTGAAGCTCCTGTACACCGTGGCATGGCTAGAATCGCCGCGAGAGAGGCCGCGATGCTTTCACTCGAGCCACGTGCCCTAAGTGCGTCTAAAGGTGCTAATGGCGTCTTTACAGCCTCACCGCCCACGACCCCGCCCTGCCTCGTCCTGTCGCGCGCGCTCGGGTTCGCATTCGCTTGCGCGAATGCTCGCCAAGTGGGCAAGTGTATGAGTGTGCCACATGGCACACTCTTAGCTTGCACTTAGTTTACGCCCACCAAAGAGCTATTTCCTTATAAATAGCACTTTCTCTTTATAAGTTTCTCATGTTGGACTCTTTTCCCGCAACACATTTCCTTTACACACACATACTCTAGCTAGTTATTGAACAAAAACTCAACATTTCTATTCTATGTTTGTAGTTTAAATTTTGGGGCATAAATTAAAAATGCAACAAACATGGGATACAGATTATCAAGGACGTGCCAAGAATGAGGTGTTGTCAGTGATTTTTCGTCACCCAGTGAGCCCGGGGACGATATCCAATTCATTTTCAAGAACTCTAGAAACCCCGACTCTACCGAACCAAGCGAAAGTCACCCCTCCGCGGGAGCATCCGTCTGGGAAAGGACAGAAGAAGATTATCGGAGATGATCCCCGATCCTACGCCCCCGGGGGTAAAACATTACAAGGAAAGAACTTCCAGAAAGCCTTCCTGATGAGGGGCCGACCTTTAAAGACAGTCCACGGAGGCGATCTACCCCCGAAGGAGATTGCCACGAAGGAAGGACCTTTCGACAGGAATTCGGCCCACGGATTTATCGACCCTCGGTCATAGAGCGTTTGATCGGGGGATCATAGACTTCAATTATTCTCCCCCGGGCAGGGAATTCACTGTAGCGACAGACTTATCCTGCCGCAGTCAGGATAACTGCGCTCGGCAGGCGGGCAGCTTTATTAGGTGAACCAACCCCCTGATTTTCGGGCAGGGTATGGTCGATTGAGATAAGGCCACCTAATCCCTTGATTTGAGGGCGATTAGGTGGGGCGCATTTAATGCACTTCCCTTTCTCTCTCTTGCCGGATGAATATAAAAGGCGGGAAAGTTGAAGGGGAGAAAAAAAGAAAAGGTTGGAAAAACTTACTCTGTAAACTCTCAGTAAAAAATATATCAAAAAGACAGTGGACGTAGACTATTTCTCCATTGGAGGGTCGAACCACTTAAAAACTTTCTTGAGTACTTATTTCCTAAAAAAATTCACACTATTCATTGCCGCATCACACACTAGAGGTGCGGATCACGGCGTTGGTTCAAATTTTACACCAACATGAGGCATTCCTCAAAATCTCCCGTTGCAAACTAAGATTATTTTATGTGCCACTTAATAATCTATGACTTAAATAGTGTGCTCCTTTTAATTCCATTATATGTTTGTAGTGTAAATTTTGGGCATAATAAATTAAAAGTGTAACACACATAAAGTATAGATTATCATTGTGCCGAAAGAGAAGAATTCCTCAAAAATCAAAATTCCCCTTTTATTTGTTGCGTTTTAACCACTTTCTGTTTACATTTAGTCGTGTTGAAGTTATATTTAAATCTCTCAACTTTTTAAAAGTTATACCTCGATCTTATTTTTTATTTTTCATATTCACCGCTAAAAATTGCGTTTTATTTTTTAAAACGAGAGACAAAATGTTTCTTCCTATCTCCGGGGACGAAACTTCGGACCCCTTTATTCTTTTAGATATCTGTAGACTATAGATGCGACGATATAACAAGTTTGGTTCCTTTATGCAAAGCAAAAGCGCATATTATATTTTTATGTACAACCTAAGTTTATGAATCACTAAGCCAATGATTGTAGTAGTGCTACATGATACGATTGATGTTTCAAAAATTAATGTAGGTTCATTAGAACCAATAGCTTATGTATATATATATATATATATATTATCCTCTTTCAATTTGCTTGTTTGCATTTCTATCGGTTGTTAGGTTAACCAAACATGGGAAAAGTTGAAAGAAGGCGTTCGTTTTGCTTTTTTAGATGATTGTTCTTTTTATTTTCCTCCGTTTTCTTTGCCTTTGGTTCCACTATTTCCTATTTTCAAACTTGATCTGTTTCGTATTAATTGGTTTTTGTTGATTCTTCTACAAGATAATCCAAACAGTAGAATCATACACACACGTATATTATAAATAAATAAATAAATATATATATATATTATATGTTACATGTATATACATATGCGTGTGTAACAAATTGTTAATTGTGACGTTCGCATATACGTGAATTGGGAAAAGAGAATCAATAATCTAAACTAACACACAACCACATAGCACGCATATCTTTAGCATTGTCAGCAACAATAAGAGATGGCCCGAGGAATATCTCTCTTTTCTAATTTCCACAATAGAAAAGTATTGCCTAAAAAAATATTTGGTATTTGGTTTTAAGCATATATTTCAAGGAAACGATCAACGTTTCAAAAAATAAAGAAACTTACCATTAATTTATATATATAAAAAAATTATGGGTGTAAAGGTAAAATTACAACATTATGTAATTAAGAAAATAAAGATTTTGATGAATATTTATTTTTTTTGAGAAATTATAGTGAACACCCAATTTTTAAAATTTAATGTAAATTATTACCCAATCTTTTGAAAAATGTAACTAATCACCCAAATGATTCAATTACTTACACAGTGGTAAGTGTTGGTAATTCACTTAGTTACCAAAAACATGTGCAAGTAATTCACAAATTGACTAGAAACTCAATTACTTCAAAAGTTTGGGTATTTATTTTTATTGTTATATAAATTTTGGATATTTGCCTACTTCACCCTTTATTTTTTGACACATTAATAATATAAACTCCGTTTATATTACACTTTTAATTTATATTCTAATTTTTACACTATAACATAGAGTATAAACCAATGAGGTAACACTCGATGTATAAATTATCAAGTGCCATTTAGAATAATCATTTTTTGTAATTTTTCCTTAAAAAAAGATTATTTCTTTAATTAATAAAAACGTTGACTATTTTCTTATGATATCTTTCTATAAATGATTATTTACTTATTAATCTCGACAAGAAAGTAAGACTTGTTTGGTCCACACTCCACATTGCTTTCGGCTAGAAGAGAAAGCACTAGCTAAATCTTTTATTTGGCAAAGAAACTTTCACGTACGCACTATTTCTTGGTGTGGAAGATTAGCTTAGTCATACACGTAAAAAGAATCTAAACATATGGGTATATTCGGAGGGCTGCAATTGTGGAGCCAAGAATTTTTTCAGGAGGGACGTAAATGAAACTGAAAAAAAAAAAATCATCAAAACAAAATTTTCAAAATTTTAGAGGGTGCATTTATAAGATCTTACAAAAATTTATGTGTAGTAGTTTGATTTTAAAATTTAAAGGGAGCATATATGAAACATTTTTTAAGATCTCTATGTATTAAGTTCATTTAAAATTTTGAAGGGGGCATATGTAAAATTTAGGGGGGAGGAGGGGCAAAGATAATTTTTAAAATTTGTGGAGGGTTGCTGGCAAAAAAATTACTTCTATCTGACCCCATCAAATTAAATTTTTTTAACCAAACGACCCCTAATTAATTGAAGGATTATTATAACTTCATTGTTCAGCCTTTTATTCTTCAGCCAAACATAAATACCGTAAGAACCCTTTGTGTGTGATAGCCGGTCAGTGATTAAGATTGTGTGATAACGTAATTCATAAATAAACTTCACAAATCCAACCAACGGAATCAGATGATGTATTTTATTTGACCAATTCAACTATATTAATGGGAAATTTTAAAAAATTATTTTTTGGACATTATGTTTCCAAAATTGCCACTTTAAAATAAGTTACAGAACGCAAGTCACTTTTTAGTTACAAATTTGACCAAATTGTCTTTGAATTTTTTTTTTTTTTTTACAAATGAAAAAAAATAATAAATGACTAAAAAGTTATATAGCTATTGTAAATTACTCAGATTTAAAAGGTGGAATTGGTTTCTCTATATATATATCGCTTTTGCATCATCATTTCTATTTGAATGGTTACCAACTGTGAAACAATAGTTATAATATTTTAAAAACGGAATTATTCAATAGTGTACACATTTTGTTGTGCCATGTTTGGTGTGTAATAGCTTAAAACTATAAATATATACAAATTTTAACATCTTAGCACAATATATCCTCTACATATTTTAATATATCGTTTTATTTATCAAATTTAACACTAAAATTATACTCAATTGATCTTTGATTGAGTATAATGCAGATGTTAAATTTGATAAATAAATTAATAATATAAGATAAACAATGTAGTGTGCTAACGGATAAAAAATTTATACATCATATACTTTAAGTTGTTATATATTGTACACTATATATCATATCTGGTGCACACAACGTGTGCATACAATCATCCTTTAAAAGTTAATATAAATAAACACTAGGTTTTTATTACCAGTATGCCATATATATAAGAATTAGAATTGTTAATATATAAGTCTGTATATTTATATAAATAATTTGAACACCAATACATAAATTTTTATTGCATCATTGTTATGAATATTTTTGGATTTTCATAAAGCATTTTAGCAAGTGTGGTGGATGAGCATATTTTTGGTCCCACTTGGTAAATGAGTTTTGGAAAAACTCTTGACACGCCGCCCACCTAAATGACTAAAGCATATAAAGAAAAGTTAAGATGCTTTAGTAGACAAAAATCATCAAATCACAATCGCATATCATCTTGAAGAAGCCATGACTCATATGCCTATAAACGACAACTTCATTTTCTCATTTGAGACAGCCGATTGAAGGCAAACTCAAGGAGAGAAATAGGGGAAGGAAAAGAGAGAAAGAAATGAGGATGAATATTGTAAGGAAAATAGTTTTATATGAAAACAAAGAAATTATAGAGTGATTAGTAAAATTATTCTTTCTCTATTAATATATTTCTTGTTTCAATATTTTGTTTTATTATTTTAAGTACTATTTTCACAACGTTATCAGTACGAGTCTCTAACCACTGTCGCTCTACTCAGGTAAACTTCGCTACTTATATATTATTTTCTCTTAATTCTAATAAATCAACTATTATAGTAAATATTACATTACTTGGCTCACAAAATAAAGTTATCATATTTAACATTAATGCTATTACTTACATATTTATATACACATTATAATAGTCGTTATTATGCTTGTTTGATTAATTAATTTTATGTTTCATAGTTATAATCGTTATATATTCCTGCTAAGTTAATTACCATAATTTGACATTGTTGATATATTATAAAATATTTATTTTCAGATTGTGAATTATTTATTTATACTGTTATAGTTTCATAATGTCAAATATTACAAAGCTTGAGTTTGTTGCCCTTGATATTTCGGACAAGAACTATTTGGAGTGGATCCTTGATGCTGAGATCCACCTTGATGCCATGAATCTTGGAAACACAATTATAGAAGGAAATAGCGCATCCCTACAGGATCGCGCAAAGCTATGACATTCATTCGCCATCATCTTCATGAATCTTTAAATGCTGAATATCTAACGGTAAAAGATCCATATGTCCTTTGGAACAATTTAAAAGAAAGATATGATCACCAAAAAACGGTGATACTCCCACATGCCAGATATGAGTGGATACACCTGCGCTTGCAGGATTTTAGAACAGTTGGTGTGTATAACTCCGCAATGTTTAGAATCACTTCTCAATTGAAATTATGCAGAGAAAATATTACTGATGCAGATATATTAGAGAATTCATTCTCTACCTTTCATGCCTAGAATCTGGTACTGCAACAGCAGTATCGAGAGCGTGGTTTTAAAAGGGATTTTGAGTTGATATTCTATCTGCTAGTTGTTGAGCAAAATAATGAATTGTTGATAAAAAATCATCAATCTCGCCCAACTGGTATCGTGGCATTCCCTGACATCCACTGAAAATAAGCCACTAGCATTCCCTGAAGCGAATGTTACATCACTCAACAACTGCGATAGTAACTGTGGTCGTGGCCGTAAACATAGCCATGGCTTGAACACTTGGCATCGTAGTGGTCAAAATACTAACTCTTCACGGTTTAAGAAAGCCGTACCTTACCACTAGAAGTGGGAAAATAGTGAGGAAAAAGGGAAAGGTTTCCAGAAGAAACCTTCCAAGAGCAAAGAGAATATTTGTTATAGGTGTGACATGAAAGGACATTGGTTGCGTACCTGTCGTACGCCCAAGCATCTTGCTGATCTTTACCAAGCTTCCCATAGGTGTAGAAATAAATTTTGTCAATCATAATGATCAGATAGACACCACGTAGTTAGATATTTCAGATTTTCTTGAGAATCCTGAAGAAAGCTTCAAGAATATGCTTGGCAATTGAAATGTCCATGTTTCTTACCTAATGTTATATTTGCTCTAAATAATTCTTTTGTAACCCTTAAATTTCAAAATCATGATTTCTGTATTTTCTTCCAGAAGTAATAAAAATAACTTTGTGTTCAAATATTAATGAGCAAATACTTATTTTATTTTACTTTTTTGTAGAAACATGGCTTTCGCTAATTATTACTCCAAGGTCAATTGCAAAGAGCTATGTCTGGCAGACAGTGCGACAACGCACACAATTGTTAAAGATAAGAAATATTTTTCACAGTTGACATTAGTCGAGGCTAATGTCAATACAATATCAGGTCCTGCAGACTTGATTGAAGCCTCTAGAAGAGCAAATATTATGTTGTATAGAGGAACAACATTTATAATTAACGACGCTTTGTTCTCTGGTAGATCTAGAAGAAATCTACTAAGTTTCATAGATATTCTTCGTAATGGATATCATATTGAGACGAAAGATGAAGATAATACTGAATATCTTTATATTGCGAATGTCATCTCAGGATGGAAACAAATAATGAAAAAATTGCCAGCTTTCTCTTCCGGATTATATCATGCATTTATTCATGAAATTGAATCACATACTGTGATGGCCCAGAAAGCTTCTGATCCAAAATGTTTTACTCTTTGGCATGACCGTGTAGGTCATCCTGGGTCAATAATGATGCGAAGAATTATTGAGAATTCATGTGGACATCCGTTAAAGAACTAGAAGATTCTTTTGTCCAATGAATTTATCTGTGCTACCTGTTCTCAGGGAAAATTAATTATAAGTCCATCCCCATTAAAAATTACAGTTGAGTCTCTTACATTTTTAGAAAGAATTCAAGAAGATATATGTGGGCCTATTCATCCAGCATGTGGACTATTTAAATATTTTATGGTATTGATAGATGCATCAACACGATGGTCACACATTTGTTTATTATATACTCACAATGTTGCATTTGCGATATTTCTTGCTCAAACAATCTGATTAAGAGCACAGTTTTTGAATTATAAAATCAAGATTGTTCGTCTTGATAATGCTGGTGAATTCACTTCCCAAGCTTTTAATAACTATTGTATGTCAATTGGCATCAATGTTGAACATCATGTTGCTCATGTTCATACACAAAATGGTCTAGCAGAATCGTTTATTAAACGCTTGCAGCTAATTGCTAGACCAATACTAATGAGAACAAAATTACTGATTTAAGCTTGGGGACATGCAGTAATGCATGCCGCAGCACTTGTGCGCATCAAACCAACAAGTTATCAAAAGTATTCTCCATCAAAACTTGTTTTTGGTCAAGAGCCAAACATTGCCCATCTAAGAATCTTTGGTTGCGCAGTATATCTTCCAATTGCTCCACTACAGCGCGCCAAGATGGGTCCTCAAAGGAGGCTGGGAATTTATGTGGGATTTGAGTCTCTTCGATCATCAAATACCTTGACCCTTAACGGGAGATATTTTTACAGCAAGATTTACTGATTGTCAATTTGATGAATCACTTTTCCCAGAATTAGGGGGAGAAAAGCAGCTGAAAAGAAAACTTGAATTTTTATAAAATGCATCATCATTATCTCATTATGATCCTCGCACAAATCAATATGAACTGGAAGTTCAAAGAATGATTCATTTGTAAAATATAGCAAATTAATTACCAGATGCATTCATTGATACAAAGAAAGTGACTAGGTCACATATACCAGCTGTAAACACTCCAACTCGAATTATTGTCCCTGAAGGATATGTAATAGCAAATGAATCTAAACCACGCCTGAAGCGTGGTAGACCTATCGGTTCCAAAGATAAAGTTCTCCGGAAGAGAAAGGAACAAGTTAAAACTCATGGAGAGTGTAAAACTCCTGAAGAGTTTGGTGCTCCTGAAGAGACCACATTTCCAGAACAAATAACTAACACAACAAAGAGCCTTGATGAGGTCCAAGTACCTGAAAATGTTGATAATCACGAGATCGCGATAGATTATGTCATTACTGAAAAACGTTAGAGCCGTGATGAAATTAATGTCGATAATATATTTGCATATGCTATAGCGCTTGAAATTATAGAAGAAAGCGAGGATATTGAGCCTAAATTCGTCGAAGAATGTCGACATAGAAATGATTGGCCAAAACGGAAAGACGCTATCTAGACAGAATTGAATTGTCTCGCAAAGCAAGAAGTATTTGGACCTATAGTCCAAACACCTGAAGGGCTGAAACCTGTAGGGTACAAATGGGTTTTTGTACGAAAACGCAACGAAAAAAAAATGAAATTATGAGATATAAAGCAAGGATCGTTGCACAAAGTTTCACACAGATCCACGTGCTGATACTAAGGAGACGTATTCTCCCGTGGTGGATGCAATTACTTTGCAATATTTAATTAGCCTGACAGTCTTTGAAGGACTTGATATGCGTCTAATGGATGTGGTAACCGCATATTTATATGGATCACTAGATAGTGATATTGATATGAAAATCCCTAAAGTATTTAAAATGCTTGAAGCATATAATTCTATATCCCAGATATGTATTCAATTAAATTACAAAGATCTTTGTACTTAAAACAATCAGGGCGCATGTGGTATAATCGCCTTAGTGAATATCTGTTGAAAGAAGACTATATGAATAACACAATTTGCCCTTGTGTTTTTATTAAGAGGTCAGACTCTGGGTTTGCTAGTATTGCTGTATATGTTGATGATTTAAATATTATTAGGACTCCTGAAGAGCTAAATAAATCAGTTTCTTATCTAAAGAAAGAATTTAAGATGAAAGATCTCGGAAAAATAAAATTCTGTCTTTGTCTACAGATTGAGTATCTATCATATGGAACATTCGTTCATCAATCAACATATACAGAAAAGATCCTCAATAGATTTTACATGGATAAAGCACACTCATTGAGTATCCCTATGGTTGTACGATCTCTTGATGTTAAAAAGGATCCTTTCCGACCTCGAGAAGATAACGAAGAAATACTTGGTCCTTGAAGTAGCATATCTGAGTGCAATTGGTGCCCTAATGTATCTTGCGAATTGCACTCGTCCTGATATTGCTTTTGCTGTTAATTTGCTTGCAAGATACAGCTCTGAACCAACAAAAAGACACTAGAAGGGAATAAAATATATATTTTAGTTATCTTCGAGGAACCACTGATATGGGGTTATTTTATTCAAAAGGCTCAAAATCACCCTTGATTGATTTCACAGATGCAGGATATTTATCTGATCCGCACAAAGCCCGATCACAAAGTGGTTATTTATTCACATGTGGTGATACTGCAATATTATGGCGCTCTCGAAAGAAAACTATTGTTGTCACCTCCTCGAACCATGCTGAAATACTTGCGTTGCATGAAGCAAGTAGAGAATGGTATGGCTAAGATCTATGATTCATCACATCCGAGAGACATGCAAGTTATCTTTTGATCAAAGACACCCTGGTGAAGAACATAGTGGATTACAGCTTGGTGTTAGATCAGTGTGTCAACATAATTCCAATTCCTTGTAATTGTAATTCGTTTAGTAAATAAAATTCACCTTTTTTTCTAGTGTGGTTAACACCCATGTTGTTTTTCTAAAATTTGCTTTTAATTCTCGAAATAATGTCTCTAAGATTTGAATTTTTTGTTATTCTTTTATCGGGAATCTTACTATTATCTTTAATTCTGATCAAGAAATTACACTTGAGTTTTCTTCTCAGAATCACACTTATCGTATTTCTTTTGTTTATGCGAGCGTGCATCCAAACACTCGTTTAGGACTTTGGAACCATTTATGATCTTTGTCTACTTGGGGGAGGTCCTTGGCTTGTCATTGGTGATTTAATGCAGTTCTGGGCGCTCATGAGAAGCTGGATGGTAATTTGCCTACTAAAAGATCATCTGAATATTTTTTTTTCTATTATTCAAGATTGCAATTCGAAGAGGTTTTACACGGAGAGCACCATTTAGATTGGCAAGGAAAGAGAGCTCTAGATACGTCGAATGCATATTAGACAGAGCCCTTTGTAACGAAGATTGGCTTGACTTGTGGTCTTCAATGCACTGTTTGATCCTACCCATATGTAATTCTGATCATAACCCGTTGGTAATTTCTTGTGAGAATTCCTTTCAAAGAGGTCCTACTCCGTTCCGTTTTAAAAAGATGTGGACTCTGTATGATAATTTTAAGGAAATTATTGCCACCTCCTGGAATTCAGTTCTGTCTTATGGAAGTAAGCTGAGTATTGTTGTCTGAAAATTGAAAGCCCTTAAATCTGTTCTGAAAATTTGGAATAGGGATGTGTTTAGTGATGTTTTTGCTAATACATCAAATGCATTGAGTACTCTTGAAGAAATTCAGATATCGCCAATAGTGGGGTTTACTGAGAAAAAACATGAGAAAGAGATTTTAGCCCAGCAATGTCTGAGCAGAGCATTAACTATTGAAGCCAG
Source organism: Boehmeria nivea var. tenacissima (assembly GCA_018132145.1). Lineage (NCBI taxonomy): Eukaryota > Viridiplantae > Streptophyta > Magnoliopsida > Rosales > Urticaceae > Boehmeria > Boehmeria nivea. The sequence goes on along the minus strand of CM030877.1, from coordinate 4,974,845 downwards.
CTTTATGCAGGAAAGAGCTAGAATTAAAGGGTTGCAAGATGGTGATAGAAATACATCTTTTTTCCACAGGTTGTGAAATCGAAATGGGCTCGAAACGTCATTCGCTCTATGTTTATTGACGGCAACCTGTGTTGGGATCCTTCCACAGTTAAGGAACACATTAAGAGATAGTATCAGTCACTCTTCTCTAATGATGATTTTCAGGTGCGCAATTTTGGGATTATTAAGGACATTGTTCCTAAACTAGTCACAAATGAAGAAAATGAAAGTTTAACTATCACTCTGTCTGATGATGAAATTCGTGCAACAGTCTTCTCCATGGGCGCTGATAGTGCTCCTGGTCCAGATGGGTTCAATAGGTCTTTCTATCAGTCTTGCTTGTCGGTTATTAGTCGGGACATTTGTGCAGGTATCAAAGAATTTTTTGCCTCAGGATCTATTCTAGAGAACCTTAACAGTAATTTTTCAGCACTAGTGCCATAGACTGAAGGCGCCTCCAACATTAGCAATTTCAAGCCAATTGTCTTGAGTAATTTTTATTTAAGATAAGAAGATTCTTACTGACAGATTATCGAGTGTTGCTTCCAGGATTGTTTCTAACAACCAGTTTGGTTTTATCAAGGGTAGGCGAATCCACTAGTGCATTGTTGTTGCCTCAGAAGCTGTAATCAGTTAGAATGACGACATTGCAGTCGGAATATGATTGTGAAATTAGACATTCAAAAGGCTTTTGATACGATGTCTTGGGATTTTATTATGGCAGTCTTGGACAGCTTTGGTTTCTCTATCACTTTTAGGAATTGGATTCGGGCCATTTTAGACTCAGCTAGGATCTCGATTCTTTTTAACAGCTCGCCGTTTGGATTTTTCAAACGCACAAGAGGGGTCAGACAAGGTGATCCTTTGTCTCTGTTACTTTTTGGGATTGCCAAAGACTTTCTAAGCAGATACATGACATAGCTCTGTGACCTTAATATCTTTAAAGCTTTAGCTGCTTCTCGATATAGCTCTTTCCCTTCACACTTATTCTATGCAGGTGATGTTCTATTTTTCAGAAAAGCGTCAAAACAAAATCTCCTCACTCTTAAAGAGCTCTTTTAGATATATTCTTATCTTTCTGGTTAGGAGGTGAGCGTCGAGAAGTCTAGGATTTTTTGGGTTGGTCTTTGCCCTCCCAAACGGCCAGAAGCCTCCTCCAGACCTGGGACATCCTCGAGGGTTCCTTCCTTTTGATTATTTAGGGGTTCCTTTGTACAAAGGTTCTCCCAAGAGCTTTTATCTTCAGAAAATAGCCGATAAAATTAAAAGCAAATTATCTTCTTGGAAAGGAAATCTCTTATTAATGGCGTGTAGATTAACTCTTATTAAATCCGTCATTGAAAGCTCTTTCATCCATTCGTTTTGGATCTGCAAATGGCCTGTTAAGGTTAGTAAAAACCTTAACCAGTGTATTCAAAATTTTCTCTAGTCAGGCTCTTATCTAAGAGAAAATTAGTCACTGTTGCTTGAAAAGAGGTCTGTTAGCCATTTAAAAATGGGGGATTAGGTCTTCGGGATGCCACAATCAACAAAAAGTGCTTCAAATGAAATTTCCTTGGGATTTGGTTTCAAGAAATTTGGCTATTGCAAGATTTTACGCTCTAGATACATGAAAGCAGAATTTACTCCTAAGGAGTCGAGGTCTTCTCTTCTATTCGGCCTAGTCTAAAGTTGACTTTTAAGGGTATCATGGCAAACTGGTGTTGGCTTGCAGGCAGTAATTCCTCAATCAATTTTTGGATGGAAAATTAGTTAGGCTATAGAATTCTGGACAAAATTGCAATTGATGTTGAAGTGCGCTCTAGACTTCGGGCTAAAATTTTAGACTTTAGAATCAATGACAGTTGGTACATTCGTGAGATTCTTAGCTCTCAATATCTGAATATGCGCAATGATGTTCACAATTACGTGTTAGGTGAGGAAGACAAACTTGTTTAAAATTCTTCTGTTGATTGTAACGCTTTTTGTAGCAAAATCTATGGCTCAGAGTTTTGTTCGACTACCCATTATCCTAGGGCCAATCATATCTAGGCAAAATTCATTCCTCCAAGACGATCCATTCTTGTTTGGAAAATTTTTCATAAGCGACTTGCCACGGAAGAGGAAATTCATTCTCGTGGATTTCAAATTGCTAGTTGTTGTCGCTTCTGCTACTCAAATTCTGAAAGTTTGGACCATTTATTGGGCCAGTGTGGCATTGCTTTTGGATGCTGCTTTTAGATTATAAAAGAATCTAAAGCAGCTATAGGCGTTTGATAAACCTATTTCTTAAAGAAGCAGGTAACCGTTTCTGCTTTTACGTGGTGTAATTTGAGAAGCAGGTTAAAGGTTGCTTTTCTGTAACCGAAACTGCTTCTCCAGTTTAAATTACTAAAATACCTTAATTAACAACCCATATTCCACTAAATAATTTTCTAAAATTATTATTTGACAATTTTACATACCCATACTATTTTAACAGCAGTTTTAAAAATAAAATAACTAAACACCCTACATATTTATAATTTCAGCAGCTTCTTTTATCAGCACAGTTTGAAGCACTTCTTTTATAAGCACAACAATGTCAAACTGGCACATTATGGAATTGTCCATTTGCGCAATTTTTATGGGTGGACGTCTTTGCTAAATTCGATTTTTAAACATGTAACGGAGAACGGATTTCTGATATTCTAAACTGGGTCATGGTTAGATATGCTAGCTCCCAAATACTATTTCTCTAGAAGGTGGCGGTTTTTGCGGTTCTTGATCTAATATGGATTGCTCGTAATAAACGTGTTATTGAGAGGATTTCAACATTGTTTTTTCTCAGTCAGAGCTTCACTTTGGGCGATTGTTAGGGAGATGTCCAAATTTGATACAAGCACTCTTCAGAACAATATGAAGGACTGGACTATCATTCTAAATCTTGGAGTCCCTGGTTGTTACCTGAGAGCACCTTCAATTAAGGAAGTTTATTGGGATTTTTGTTCTAGAGGATGGATCAAATGCAACATTGATGGTTCTGCGCATAGCTCTCCGGGCATGGCAGGCTGTGATGGCATCACTCGCACCTGCCCTGGTTTTACTAAATGCTGCTTTTCCAAAGGGATAGGTGTCTGTTTCGCTTTTGAAGCTGAGATGCTTGCTTTCATCATCGCCATTAATAAGGTTGCGGAATTCAATTGGTCTAATATATGGATCGAATCGGATTCCATGTATATTGTTAATCTATTCAACAATGGCACTGGCAAGATTCCTTGGATCCTCAGAATAGGAGGATGGAAGCGATCAGGAAAGGTAGAAGCATGGGTGTTGTGGTGTCACATATCTTCAGAGAAGGTAATAGTGTTGCAGACAGAATGGCTACTCGGGCAGCTTCTCTTCAGAGTACTAGGTGGTGGACAGTCTTGCTTCATTGGCCTACACATATCACTCTGATCTTCTTTTTTATAGATTCTCGACTTAACAATCATGGGTCATGCACTCTTTTTCCTCTTTTCAGTATTTTCCCATTGGGTTTTACTGGATTGAGGTTTAACGAGACCCTTTGCTCAAGGGTAGACCCTATAGGATAGTTTTCTCTTGTTTTTCCTTCTTTCTGCCTTTTCTCATGGTTGGACTTGCAATCTTTTGTAATTTTCTTTTCTTTTCTTTTTTTAATAATAAAATTGGGCTTGAAGGTAGTAGGAAAAAAGTCGGAGGACCAACTTAGTTGGGAAACTCTCTTTTTCTCAGGCGTGTGTTAACTTTGTTGAAATACGTTCCTATCTTTCACCCTTCATTCAAAAAAAAATTGTTTTTTTTTATAGTCTTCTTATTATACTTGCTATTTGCATTTAATATTAGGAAGACGAACGACAACTTGACTGTCTGTTAGATTAGTATTAATAATTTTCGTGTATTAAATCTTTCATAATATACTGTCAAAATTAGCATTTAAAAATAAATATTAATTAGTTACTCGTTTAATGTAAAAGTCATAATGACTATTATATTTTATGTTCTAAAAAAACATCTCACCAAAAGTCGTTACTACCCAATTATTTCTTGATATTGGCTAGCCTTAATTATTTTAATGGATTTTACAGCTAATTAAATAGTTTTAAAATAATAAAATTTGCATTGACAATATTGCCATTGCTGCATTAGATTATCTAATGTCAAATATACGAATTTTTTTCCCTTTTTTTCCTGCAAATTTGACATAGGTATTTGCATATGTGAGATTGTCGTAATCACGCGTTTTCGAGAGTAGGGAGTTAAATAAATTGATTTTTTATCTTTAATAATGTTCACTTATTAGTTGTAAATTATTTGGTTAAGTACTGAATATTTTTTCTAACGCTGGTCGGTTTCTCGATAATATATATGGAGCTTGATTTCATTCATTGTCTATATACATATGCTTTTGTCTTTCTGCAATTTTTGAACTATTTCATTTATAAGCTCACTATAATATCCCTAACTTTTCTTTCTACATCTTATGGGAAAAAGTCTTCAACCTGAACTTCACATCAAGTTTCCCTAGGCGACTTCATTAGTGAAAAGTAATATGGTATAATGACGTAGTCCATGACGTATATTATTATTCATTAAGGATCGAACAAACAATATCACTAAACATATCATTTATTTAAAATATTATATAGTACTGACTATACATTATTCATGTAAATTCGAAACAAATCATTATTGATAAACCAATTTGCACTTCTAAGTATATGTAGAATTGCTTTTTGCGCCAAAATTTGACTAAACAATTACGAGTACATAGCTTAACTTCGCTTCTTTAGAGCTCAAGAATGAATCCTAGTTTTTGAATTAGGCAAAATAATTCTATCTAGATTTTCCCTCTAGATTCTTTCTACAAAACTATACTTAAAATTTTTAAATGAGCGAAAAGTTACAATTCTCTACAAACATCCCTCATTTATAGACTTCCAGGTCCTTGTTCTGTTTGAATTTCGTTAAGGGGTTTGATTCCTGCTTTTCCCTTTATTCTCACATGACAAACACGCATTCTCTCTTTCCCACGTGCTTAATCAAATTGTCCTGACATAAAAACCATCTAAGCCACGTGTCCTGAAGATCCGGCGCGGTTAAGTTCTAGTCGGATCCACATTGCTTGATCCTCGCGCGTTTAGCTCTCACCTCGTAACTTCTCGGGCTCTTGAATTTATGACTTTATCCTGAATTTCCATTCAAAATGATTGTGTTTAGCGTGGAAATCCCTAACCCACACAAGAATCTAATGTTGAGTACAATGTTTTTACTAATTACAATGCTAGTTTGGTCTTGTTGTCTGTATTGGACTTTGCCATTTCATTCTAACTAAAAATATAGTTGAATGAAATGACTGTCTTTATTAAAATAATAATAATAATAATCTTTCCTTATATGTCGAACGTAAAATTGCAAAAGGGATAGAAAAGAGAATCCAAATTTGCTTCTTCTTTGGAATGGGAATTATATCTTATAAAGTCAAGTGCACATTACAATATTTGCAAAAATATTATATAATTTGACAGTAAAATCTAGACGTGTTTCTTCTTTATCTTATTAATATTGTTTTCCGTAAATTAATTCTTTCTGATCGGCTTGTTAAAGATTGGCACTTCAATTCGGAAATGAGAGTTTTGGTCTCTTTTTACAATCCACTCAAATATTGTTGTCTTAAAATATTATAAATATAAAGTGATTAATAGATTTAAATATTTTATTTCTGCGTCAAATATAATTAGCGAGAAAAATAAAGTGAAATAGACATTCATAAAAGACAGAATATACTAAATTCATATAAAACTCCCAAAAAGACATGCTACAACTCTTCTTTCGTGTTTTGGAAAGCTAATTACTGCTTGACACTCCGTTAGTTAATAGTATGAAAGTTTCCCGTTTCTATGCCAAAACACCTTTCTATGATTATGCCAATATTGAATATCCGAACATATTCAGAGAAATATTTATTTGCCCACTGAACTTGGATCGTCTTATTTGGACTTTATCTTACAATTGTGAGATTTCTAACAAAGCCCTCTTTAAAGGGTATCTTTGGTAGAAATCTGGAAATTACATGGAGCTGCTTTCTTTGGTAATTTTTTGCCTCGTCTGTTTAAAACATTTAGATGGTATACAACTGTTAACTATATATAATGGTATTAGTGGTCAAATAATTTTGAACAGTACTAAATCATTCAAATGTTTAAAACAAACAGGCAGTTATTCCTACTCGAAGATCCATAAACACCCGAAATCCTCTTCATAAGCGTATTGTGATGATAGAAAATTGATGAAATGAGGCATTTATGCGGTTAGCGTATGTCTGTCTTTGCGAGAATTGTGAACAAACTACGAAGCATTATAGTCTCATCCACTGCTCTTTTAGCAAGAGTCGACGACAATCTATCAGTAATTGGTTTGATGGCAATCTTTATTTCTCTAAAGGGTTTGAGAAACTTTTCCTTGATTTCTCAAATATGGTCCCTATGGCAAAAATAATTTTTGCTATCACTTGGAAATATTGTCACGAAACTCGAAATTGCAAAGACCTTCAACAACAGAGCACTATATCTTTCTTGTCCAAAGCTTGGATTAGCCTCCCTCCGGAGGCAAATATTCCTATGACACCATTATTCCTCATAATCTTGGCATTAATAGAAGACCTCTGGGAAGCCCTTCGATTATTCAAACATCATGGAACCTTCCTTTCGAGTGGATGGATTATAGTCAACGTCAATAGCATGAACATCGGGTCATTCGGATATGGTGGGATTTTTTGAAATTGCTATGCGTATTCGTTTTGCTTTTAAGGCTACAATTTTGAATTTATCACGGTGATTGAAGTAGCAGACAAGTTGAAATGGAACCCTTTGTGGGTGGAAATAGATTCATCCTCATTGGTCATTAGTTTGGTTCAAGCCTTCAATGAGCGGGTTAGTCTTATTTATCGAGAAGGGAATTGTATTGCCTATAAATTAGCTTTTGAGTCAACTACTTAGGGAGAGAATAATCAACTGTTCAGTGCTCCGGAGAACATCCAACCACTAATTTATAGTAATATGATTTCTTTATTTTTTATAAGTTTGAAAACTCGTTGTCGTAATTCATAGATCATACTCTTGTTTTTCCCTAAAAAATTTTTCTTTTAGGTTTTACTTTCTAGGATTTTTAATGATACGCACTCTGGAATGATCTTACCTAATGTGATAACAGTTCTTAGGCGTAGCAAAAACTGGTTCTCACTAATCCACCCTACGGCCATCTCCAACGCTACCTTATAATGGTGTATAAGGGCATAAAACCCACTCCAACCCAACGCTAAAAAGTAGCGCCATTTTGAAGAGCATAAACAGTGATACGCTATATATATATATAGCATATCACTGCTCCACATTTTTTTTTTCTTTTAATTTTTTAATAAGTTTTGTTATTTACACTATAACCCTAAATTTAGTGTTATTTGTATTTTAAGTCCACTGTCAATTGTATTTTTAATATGATATATCAAGATTTAATAATAATTTCTACAAATGTTTCTACATACTTAAAAAAAATAAAAAATTATATTTTTTACATATATTTATTTACAATTATTATAAACTTGTTAATAATAATAAACATTGTAATGAATTTATTCTACAACAAAAGGATTATCATTTACTTTTTCATTTAAAATAGAAATAACATAAAGTAAACACACAATACATAGAGAAATAAAGTACGACACATAGAGAAAAATAAAAACTTAAATTAAATACGGCATAAACTTAGTAAAACACACATAAAAAAAACACATTAAGACTTAGGGAAAAAAAATAAAAGTGTATAAAATATTCTAACACTTAGGAATCCGGTAAACCGCTTCCAGAGCCTCCAATATTTTGAAAATATTGGTCAAAGTCATTTGAGACAAAATACGTCCCCTGGTGTTGTTGTTCTTCTTGTTGATGTCTTTCTTCGGGAGCATCCACATTCATTGATAGAATTTTATGCTCCTCTTTGTTGTCTTTCAGGTCCACAACACGCTGCAACAAACTCTCCACCCGTTGGCGATGTTGGCCAGCAGCCTCTAACCTTTGTTCAAGCTATTCATTAGACTCTCTCAATTTTCTAATATCTTCTGCTATTTCGTCATTAATTTTTTTTTTAATTTTGATTTCTTCACCCCCGCAAGTTGTTGGGATGAAGAACCATTAGAGTCTTCTTCATCCAAATTTATAGAAAGTAGTGACAAACCATGAGCTGCTACTGTAGGCGAAGTAGCATTTTGATCATCCGATGAGTAGTAGCTACCACTCTCTTTTCTTCACCTATTTTGTTTCTCATAGTTTCCATTGTCCTTAAACTTTTCAGATCTTTCAGCATAGCCCATAGATTATCAAATTTGAATCCTTTTTTGAACTTTGAGTCTGCCTTGACGCTTCACGTTATTCATCTGCAAAATTATTAACAATATAAGATTACGACTAACAATCTTTAATATACCATATAAATATTAATAAAAACTTACAATATCCTCATTCGATTTCCCACTGGTTTATTATACTCTATTTGTCTAAGGCATGCATTCTACCTTTTCATCTCAACAGTTATGGAACCCCTATATGAGATTGTAGCGACTGAACTGTGCGCTGCTCGTAGTTGTTGCATTCTCGTTCATTGTACGCCTCTCCTACACGTTCTCAAAAACAGTCGGAGGATTGGTATCTTCTGATGATTGGATCTTGAGTATCTCAAGAAAACTTTCACCTAATATAACATCTTCAGCGTTTGAGTATCCAACACCTCGGAACGCTATAACTTTAGACAAATATATTTATATATATATATATATATATATATAAGATATCTAATAATCTTAAGACTGCAATGCTGATATGTTGAGTGTGAATGAACAATCTCTGGGAGCTCCCTATTTATAGAAATCAAATATGTTGATGTGTCACACTTGGAAATCTAATCTAACGACCACCAATAAATTTGGAACCAATCCTACGGTTTGTTTTATATTTCTTATCAATTATGATCAGATAAGGAATCCTTATCTGATGGACACATTATTCAATGTTATCACATGTCAAACATGTTATCCGATATGATCAAGAATCTTATTTGGTGGACACGTCATTCAATGTTATCACCTATCAAAAACCTTACCCGATATCATCAGGAATCTTATCTTTTTGCCACATCGTTATATGTTATCACATGTCCAATACATTAGCCGATATCATCAGATAAGAAAATCTAAATAATACAATCTAAACCGTTAGATTGGATTTCCTATCTTGAATGTTTACCGTCAGATTGAATCTCAATTTTAGCTAGAAGTTTCCTCACGGCTACTATAAGTAGTTTATAAATTCTGCATATGCCATACTACCTCAAGCCTTCGTTAAAAAAACAAAAAAACAAAAAAAACAAAAACCACACACCCCCACATTTATTACCTTTTACAATGAATCCAAATGTTGGAGGTCCATTTTATCCAGCTTACGATAGTTCAACTTCATCAGACGATGAAAATGCTTTTGTCAACGCTCTTTCACTTGCTCAAGAGCAAGAAGAAATGATAATTCAACAGATCGCTCACAACAACACGATGATTGCTCGCTATTTGGCTAGCCAGAATCAACAAGTGGCACATATTGGGTCTATTCTAGGTCATATAGTGATCAATCGTGATCGGGAAGCCGCATATCGCAATTTGTTCGAGGACTACTTTGCCGAAAATCTATGTTACAACGGTACCATGTTTCGTCATCGTTTTCGAATGTCCTGGAGTTTGTTCCTTCGAATTGTAGATGTTGTTAAAGCTCATGACAACTACTTCGAGTAGCGTAGTAGACCGGGCTTGTCAATATTACAGAAAGCAACATTAGTTTTTCGGATGCTCGCATATGGTATGCCAGCGGATGCAACCGATGAATACGTCAAAATAGGCGAGTCAACCACGATTGAATGTGTAAAGCAGTTTTGTCGTGCAGTCGTAGAGATATTTTCAGAAGAATATCTTCGAGCACCTAACGCTAATGACGTAGCTAGGTTGCTCGATATTGGAAGAAAAAGATGGATTTCCTTGAATGTTGGGCAGTTTAGATTGCATGCATTGGAAGTGGAAAAACTATCCAATAGAATAGGCGGGTCAATTTGCAGGTCGTAGTGGATCACCCACCATCATCTTAGAAGCTGTGGCGGATTTTGATCTATGGATTTGGCATGCGTATTTTGGCTTGCCAGGCACAAACAATGACATTAATGTGTTGGACTCTTCTCATCTTTCTCTAATCTAGCACAAGGTATTTTTCCACTAGCTAAATATTTTATTCAAAGAAAATAGTTGATACTGGTTATTATTTAGCTGATGGTATATATCCTAAATGGTCAACAATTGTTCAAACTATTCACCGATCGCAAGGTCGAAAGAAAAAATATTTTGCTATGAGACAGGGAGCGTACAAGAAGGACGATAAACGTGCTTTCGGTGTTCTCCAGTCATGATTTGCAATTGTTGTAGGACCGGCACGCTTTTGGAACGAAAGTGTATTGCATGACATAATGACAACATATATTATTATGCAGAACATGATAGTAGAGGATGAACGCGATCTACAAGCGTCGATTGTAGATGCAATTGAAGCTCCAGCTCCAGACGTTGAGAGGTAATGAATGATAATACAAGATTTGAAGAATTTCTTGCCCGATATAAAAAAAATTAAGGACAGAGAAGCTCATATTGCACTTCGTAATGCATTAATTGATCATTTGTGGGAGGAGTGTAGTAATTTGAATGCTTAAATAATTAATAATATGTACGTTTTTTTTTCTTTTATGTTTAATTAAATAAAAATGTTGTTTGATGTGAAATTTGATAAGTGTGACAATATAGTTATTAATATTATTAATAATTCCTTAATTGTTAATTAGTTTGTTTATTGTTTTTACATACTTAAACTTTCAAATGGATTAATGTGTTTAAAAAAATCTATTGTGAGGTGGAATTATAAACAGTACAAAATTAGTAAAAAAATATATTTTAAAATTGATGGTATAAAGAATGTAAAGAGAATATTCTTTTTTAGAGTAAAAAGTAGAGTATTGAGTTTGAGATAAAGTACTGTTTGATTGTGACATGTACTCTATTTTAAATTATTGGGTTAGAGAATGCCTAATGCACTTTTTGTATATCTCTCTCACCTAATCTCACACAATTTCTCTTCTCCGACTCTCTCTTGATGGAACTTGTCTCTCTCTCTCCTCAACTTTGAACAATATACTAACTAATCTATGTTTTTCACAAGTTATTTGTGGCAATTTCCCAAACATATCAGGCCAAAATTTTAGAACGTGTTTGTGATGGGATTTTGGCGGTATCTTCCTTGATCTAATCACATTAAATAAGAAAAATATGAATTGTGAATGATTGATGCATGATTTATGAATCTAACAATCAAAACAGAATTGCATTCAAAGAATACTGAAGAAAATTACAAAGGAAATACATGCAACAACAAAAATTAAGTTGCTATTTCGGACTTTAGACAAATTATCTGCCAGAAGTCCAAAACCACAGTCCAAAATTACAACCTATGTTGACCAAAACCCTAACACCAAATAATACGTACAAACAACCAAAAAAGAATTAAATGTAATCAAATTGTAATAACTAACAACTGTACATGCTCTATATTAAAATTAAATAAAAGAGTAACATATATCAATCACTTTTTTTTTAGTGAAACCCGTTGAAAGAGCTAATCTTCTGAGCGCGACGTTGCGATTCTTGTTGGTGATCTTTTTCTTCTTCTTCTTCCTCTATAATCTCGACGGCGACAGAGTCAGCGTCGAGAGAGACAGAGATGTCGAGAGTGCCGAAAGAGGGTGAAGTACCGATGGTGGAGGTGTCGAGGGAATGATCAATTGAGAGAGGTCCTTCCCGAGGATTGGTGTTCTTCAATAAGGCCAAATTCTTCCTTGCTCTTCCTCTCCATCTCTTCAGTCCTTTCACCACATCCTCCGTGAAAACTGAATTTCTCATAGACGATCCCATCTGTTCCATGTTTCAATGTTATTAGTCGTTATTAAAAAAAATAATAACTTACTTGCTATATTTCTAAAGAAAATTAAGGATCAATGTTATGGTTAATTATGATCATAAGTTGTCCTAATTTGTTTGTGTCTGTGAACCTTACAATGGAACTTGCCAATGTTTGGGATTATTTTTCGTACAAATTAACTAATTTGTCTGTAAAATTAGGAAGTGAAAGTTTCTTAAAGAACTAATAGGAAAATATTTTTAAGTTTTAAGAATTGCTGATTGGTATTGATATTAAGGTCTAAGAACCGAAATATGAGCTTCTTTCATTGTGTCAAATTACAATATTTTGGATTATTTACAAGATATTATAACTAATAGAAGATTAATGCTTATATTTTGTACCTGTGTGACCAGAGCATAGAGAGGCAGTGTTACATAGCCACAGAGGATTTGTACTATCAAACCCATGGCCAACCTTATGATGATGTCTTCTGTTTTTTCATGAAAGCATGATCTTAAGCCAAATTTGTACTGTAATTCAATTTAAGCCAAAGTATTAGTCTTTTGGTTCAGAAAAAAAATATATATATCATCTATAGTACAGCAAAAGCCAAGCTTACCCAAGTCCATGTGAAGAATGCCAGTTGAAAAGAATTCTGCCCCAAAAAATAATGTCATTAGCATGACCATGTCATTATTAATTGCCAATATTGTGGTAGCTAATTAATTTCTTTCCATTTTTCCAAGAGTGTCAAAAAGTAAGGGAACAGAAACAAAAGCTCTTTGGTAAAACATGTACTAATAAAGCAATAACAAGTTGTAGAAAGGTAAAAGTATTATATTCTTTATAATATAAAGTGCGAATGGGTGCCTTTTGAACAGTGCTCGTCGATCAAAATGCGCGTTTTGGTCGAAAAACACTGTTCACTCTTTTTTTTTTTTTTTTTTCTCGGGTCCGCGACTTCTTTTTTTTTTTCGGGTCCGCGCGCGTGCTATACACGCGCCACGTGGGCGCGCGCGTGCTCCCCACGCGCGCGTCGCCAAACTTTTTTTTTTTTTTTTTTCCAGTTTCGAAAGTGCTTTTTTTTTTTGCAAAGGTGGGGCTCTTTGGGCTTTTTAGTAAATTTTTTGGGCCTTTTTATAAATTTTATTCTCACAACTTTTTAAAATTATAAAAGTACACTTATTTATTAAAAGTTTAACAAAAATATCATTTGTTAAAAAAATACATGGACACGCGCAGCGCGCGTGCCTTTAAACTAGTATTAATTAATCACATGAGAAGCGTTTTATATATTGTTCTATCTTTCTATTATAAAGTGGTAGTTTTACATCATTATATAATAACATATGCATACTAATATATCGGGAGAGATTTTAAATTTTTTTTTAAAAAAAGACTGTATTCTGAACACTCTATTTATATGATATTCATTACAATATGGGATTAATTAAAAAAAAATGAGATAAAAACACAAGTAACATACTAAATTAAGAGATTTTTTAGGATTTAACCAAATTTTTGGCTAATTTTTTAGAAATTAGTCATAATTTAATGAAATTAAGGATTTAGCCATAACATACGTACAACATAATATGTTACACGTGCAACATAAATGTAACATATTATGCTACATGTATGTTAATATATTACATGTATGTTACAGCTAAATCTTTAATTTTGACATTATATAGCTAAATCCTTCAAATTTTATCTTTTTACAATGGTTAAATTCTTAACTGGCTCTAAATTAAAAAGGTAAATATTGAGAGTTAGTGATGAGATGTGAAGAATTTACCTGAAACAAAATGAAGTGCATTAAGTGGAGAAGTAATTTGGGCCGGCCTAGCCAGAAAAAGTGGTCACTGGGCTTCACTAGAAAAGTTCCTCTAATAACTCTGCCTTTGTCATGAGTGTCTACACTCATCTTTGTTATGATGCCTTGTAGCTTCGTTCCCACCACCAATAGCATCTGCAACATATTATTTCTTGTTGAATACTAAGAGAAGCATATTATTTACTTTATAGATGTTTTATTTATATGTAAATTTAAAGGGAAATTTTGAAAAAATGTGAGACAAGTTGTTTTGAAAATTGTCACTATCACATTAAAATAGTGAATTTGTCCGAACTATCTTGTGTTTTTTTTTTTTTTAATTTGGAAAACAATAGGAAAAAGCCGAAAAGATGACTAAAAAGTAATTTATTGACGGAAAAAGTATGCAATAGTGACATAGATTGTAACTTAATGTCAAAGGTAGCATTAGATCAAATTTTATCAAATTTAAAACTATTAAAGAGAAATTTATACTCATCTTATTTATTTGGTTATTGTTCAATCTAAAAAAAATTGAACATTTATTTTAAATCATGCTTAAAATCCGTTTGTTATTTTATTTTTCAATATCTACTACCACATGCTCAATCATAATAAAAATGCTAGTCAAACAATTATGTCTAAAATCAGAGGTGTTGAATTCCTCACCACTAATGGAATAAAGGGCAGCCAAAAATAGTTGCGAAAACCTGCAAGATTTAAACCAATATTAATTAATTATCGATACTTATTTGGGCATGTTTTTATGCAAAAACATATTAGGCAATTGGTGTTACCATGTGCGTTGAAGAACAAGAAGCACACGGAGAAGCTCCAGATCCACCATCTGCAGAAAAAAAATTTTAAAAAATTATTAATATGAACTCTGTTGTTTATATGCATTGTTTATAGCTTAATTAGTTCGCATATATGGTTTACCTTGTACTCACGATCACACCAAAATCCTTTTCCAAAGCCCTTCTTATGTATTTTTGGAAATCAAAGTCGCTTCCTTCTGCAAAATGGGCCTAGAAGAGCGTGGCAAAGATAGTCGAAAGAAAACTAAGTTATGTATAAATTAATTGTTAAATTAATAATAATTAAGATTAATTTAATCTAGTAGAGTGTTGATCATGAGAAGCTGTGACAGTTGATATATAGTACCGTGATGAATCCATGCCTAAGAGTGAAATAATCCACTTTGGATACAGATTTGTAGAATTGTCTTAGAAAGCACACCTGGATTAAATGGTAGACTCGTTGTCAAATTAAAAAAATAAATAAAAAAAAAAGAGAGAGAGAACTTCTATCTTGATGATTCATCCTTTTCTTTCTTTACGTCATTAACTTTTAGTTTTTTTTTTTTTGAAATTTGGTTATTTACCGGCCACCGGAGAATTCGAAGCTCACTCCAAAATTGCAAATGCCGTTTTCCAAATGAGGTTTGACTGATGAGCTTAAACCTTCGCGGATCTGATTCCACATTTGCCATAATTATTTTCAGTGAACATAAATATACAAGAATAAACAAAACTCATTAGCAGAAAATAAATAGTACGTGATCAAGAAAGGGGAATTAAATAGGGCTTGCATGTATTTTTAGTTGTTTGGAAATATATAACTAAAATGTCTAATAGTAAGTACTGAAACTATTTTATCGTCGGTGACAACACATCACCATAGACATGCAAATGCGTTGGAAATTTTAATGTTCTCACATCTTTACGAATTCAAATACCAAACATTTTTTGTCGTGTATTATATGTACATTTTGTTCACACGTGTAGTGATATATCATTTACAGACTAAATAATAACATTGATATTAAAAGTAAAACGATTCAAACTTAATATCTTTCGACCAATCTCGGATGTGAAATAAAATCTTGACTAGGCTCACAATCACGTAACTAAATGAATAGAATGTCAACTTTAGCACAATAAGAACGAGTACACTTTAAGCCGTTATAAAACCTTGATAATAATTAATACTCAATAATTTAATGACCTCGATTCCATTGAAAAATATTTGTTTTTCACCAACATGTTAAATTAATTAATAATTGGCTAAATTTACAATCAAATCCTTTGATATAAATTAATAATTTTCTTAAATGAAAAAATTATATCATATGAAAAAGAATTCACAACACATATATTCTTCCTAGCTCCTATTAATTGAATCGGCATAAATTTACTTAGTCAGCAAATACGTAAGTTAGTAATATTAATTTATAAAACAATATAGATACTAAATTTATTCGGATAAATAAGAAAAACTACTTCAATAAATTAATTATTTATTAATAAATTAATAAAATATTATTTTACGATGAATAAATAATTTGTTAAGTTAATAAATTTTGTCTCGTCTCGTTGTTATTAATTATTATAGAGAAATTATAGTGAATACCCAATTTTTAATACTTAATTTAAATTATTACCCAATCTTTTAAAAAATATAACTAACTATCCAAGTGATTCAATTACTTAAACAGTAGTAAGTAGTGGTAATTAACTTGGGAAATTCTGTAGTGGGTTTTTTTTTGTGGTGGGAAATAATTTTGAATGGTGAGATTCACAATTTTAAGATGCATGACCCACCAAAAAGATGAATCTGACGGTCCAGAATTGTTTCCCACCACAAAAAAAACTCATCACAGAAATACCCATTAACTTAATTATCAAAAGCATGTATAAGTAATTAACGAATTGACCAATTACTACAAAATGTTGAGTACTTATTTTTATTGTTATACAAATTTTGAATATTTTTCTACTCCACCCTTAATTATAAAGGTTTTACATTCGTCCTTATAAATGGTAAGTCATACTCTAGATGGCTTTTTTTTTTTTTTTTTTTTGCTGCAAAAAAGGTGACATCTTTTCTTTGCCTAAACATGCTTTTCTTAACCCAATTATACCAAAATAATCTGTAGCTTTATTAAAACAAGTTGAAGCTCTCCCCCTTTTCTTGCCCTTTCTTTCTAATTTAAAAATACGGTTCAATCTAAAATTTGTTCAATTTCGCCAACTAATATCATTTACAAGACCTTTTAGAGAAAATAGAGAAACCATTTTAGGACCATTTCGCTGACTCTACATGGAAATTGAGAAATAGATAACGCCGAACTCAAATGTCTGCGTGGCAAATTAACCAAGAAAGAAAACTTTGAACTGTATGTGGATTCAAGTATAATTGATCCTAACTTTATGTCTTATCTATGTGATTTCTCCACTAAAATAATTAGCTAGCATAATTAAATGGGTCCCACAAAATGCAACTCAAATAAAGACCAGATTCATATCACGGCCCTCAATTGCTTACCATTAGAAAATTTGTACTCCAATGTTCTGGTTTCTGCTTCCCAAGATTCCCATCTCCTCATCTACAACGGTAATTGAAAAAAAATAATAATAAATAAATCAAGATTCACTAAAATATATACGCTTTGAAATCCTATGAAAAAAAAAAATCAAAACAAAGCCAAATTTTCCTCTACGTTTCTTTCATTTCATTTTTTTTTTTTAATGCTTTCCCTTCTAAAGCAAAAGCCAATTTGTCAATAAAAACCCCAAGTCCAGCTTCGTCGTCTTCACCAGTAATTTCTACGTAGAAGCTCTAATCAAGTGATCGATTCTTTCACGAAAGCCACTCTACTTCTTATCATTAATCTACTGTGCCCTAACTGAATATTCTATGTTTCAAGTAACATTAACATTAACCCAACACAAACCAAAACAGAACCGAAAAAAAATCAAAGTGAGTTTAGGGATTGTTTGGATTGCAATATTAATAAATAAATAAATAAAGTTTAAAATAAATCATCTTGTTACAATAACTACACTAATAAAAAATCAAATTTAAATCATGTGTAGTAAAATACGGTTTAGATTTCTATCCAAACGGAATTTTAAATGAGTGAAAAAAAAAAATAGTTACCTTAGCGACACCGAGACCGAAAGTGAGGATGCATGAGAAGACATGGAAAACAGCAAGCACGAAGATTAAGTACTGCAGCTGTTGAACTCCCTTTCTTGACAACAATGAAACCTTTCCCTGTTTTCATCAATGATAGATCGCCGAACGGCTTGATTATTTATTTATTTATTTACTTTTAAGGCTAATTATGCAAAAAAAAGAAAAGAAAAAAAAAAACATATGAGCAACATAAAAAACACAAAATTTATAATAACCTGCTCAGTGCATTTGGTTTCCTCATCGGCGTCGCTTGTGTGGAGGCTGCTGCAGGGAAGGAACGTTTCGCCGACGCTTTCTGGGATGCAAATGTTCGCTATCGACTTTTCGCTCGCAGTTAGCAACAATGATATGAATCCCAGCAGCATTAATTCTGTGAAAAATTGTTTGACAGAATTTAAAAATTAAGAAGTGAGAGTTTCATGATATTAAAAAAAAAAAAAAAAAAAAAAGAAAAAGAGTGGCAAATTTCAAATATTGCCAACCTGATTTGATTTTGTCTAGCGCCTTAATGAGAGACCTCCTCCTTTTCTTGGTGAAATACTGCTCATCATGACCACATATTCACAGAGCAATGGATATGAGGTTGTTTTTTGGTGAAAAAATGACCAATTAGTGTTTTGGATTTTGCATAATTGCTTTGACAGTATTTGTAAAAACAAATAATAATAATAATTGTTACTATACCTTGCCAATAAGGTGAAGAAGATGCTCAATGAAAATGGAGACCAAAAGCAAAAAGAAGCAGACAATTGCCACAGCCCATGTTGGTGTTCTTTCAAGTGTTCTTTCTAGAGTTTCTCCAGCCATATTGGTCCTCTCTCTTTCGGTGTAACAAAAATGCCAAATGTTTTTTTTTTTTTTTTAGAAATAACGATAATGTTTCTCTAGAGAAATAGGGAATGAAGAGAGATGTCTATTGACAGTATATAAATAGCCTAGTGAGCCCCACGAGGGCTTTTTTATTATTATTAAAATATTTGAAGCTTTAATTATTTTTTTTTTCGGGTTCACTCGTTGATGCCCCATGGGGCCATGGAACACATTTTCCTCTGCCTTTTCTCTCCATTTATATATATATATATATATATATATATATATATATTAAATTGCTTTTTCTTCTTTAACTACATAGTGCTATAGATTTTGTGGATGCCACCAGTTGCCAAGATCATATAAAGCATCTTATATTAAAATATTATGGCATCAAATTGTTGTGGTAGTTAGTCAGCGGCTTGGGAAAGAATCCTTGCAGGCAGAAGGTTGAAATGCAAGATTAAAATGAAGCATCGCATGGAATCTTAAAATGCACACAACCATTTAAACTGCCCCTTCACCACTTCACTTCCATCTATAAATAGCCCTTCATTTTCAAAGCAAAAACACAACAACAATACAAGCCATAATACTTGGCATTGACAGAAAGCTGTACGGTGAGAGAAAGAAAAGAAAGAAAGTAGAGAGGAAAAGAAGAAAGAGTGAGAAAATATTATATTGAGTGATTAATAAAGTTTCTCTTTTTTATTAATTTTTTGCTTTATTATTTTAGCACTGCAATATTATATATTATTATTTTACAGTACGTTATCAGCACGAGATTCTAACCATTGTCATGCTGCTCAGATACACTTCGTTACTCATATTATGCTTTCGTAATTCTAATAGATCAAATACTATTGCATATATTATACTATTTGGCTCACATAATAAAATTATCATTTTAATGTCATTTACTTATATATTTACATACACATTATAATAGTCGTTATTATGCTTATATCTCATTTGATTAATTAATTCTATATTTTATAATTGCAATCGTTATATATCCCTGCAAAGTTAATTACCATAAATTGACATTGTTGATATATTATAAAACATTTATTTTCTGATTGTGAATTATTTATTTGTACTGTTATAGTTTAATAATATCAAATATTACAAAGCTTGAGTTCGTTGCCCTTGATATTTCGGGCAAGAACTATTTGGAGCGGATCTTTGATGCTGAGATCCACCTTGATGCCATGAACCTTGAAAATACAATTATAGAAGGAAATAGCGCATCCCTACAGGATCGCGCAAAAGCCATGATATTCCTTCGCCATCATATTCATGAATCTTTAAAGGTTGAATATTTAACGGTAAAAGATCCATATGTCCTTTGGAAAAATTTAAAAGAAAGATATGATCACCAAAAAACTGTGATACTCCCACATGCCAGATATGAGTGGATACATCTGCGATTGCAGGATTTTAGAACAGTTGACGAGTATAACTCCGCAATGTTTAAAATCAATTCTCAGTTCAAATTATGCGGAGAAAATATTACTGATGCACACATGTTAGAGAAATCATTCTCTACCTTTCATGCCTCGAATCTGGTACTGCAACAGCAGTATCGAGAGCGTGGTTTTCAAAGACATTCTGAGTTGATATCCTGTCTACTATTTGCTGAGCAAAATAATAAATTGTTGATGAAAAATCATCAATCTCACCCAACTGGTTCTGTGGCATTCCTTGAAGTGAATGCCACATCCACTGAAAATGAACCACTAGCATTCCCTAAAACAAATGCTACATCACTCAACAACCGCGGTCGTAACCGTGGTCGTGGCCGTAAACATGGCTGTGGCTGGAACACTTGGCATCGTAGTGGTCAAAATACTAACTCCTCACGGTTTAAGAAAGCCGCACCTTACCACCAAAAGTGGGAAAATAGTGAGGAAAAAGGAAAAGGTTTCCAAAAGAAACCTTCTAAGAGCAAAGAGAATATTTGTTATAGGTGTGGCATGAAAGGACATTGGTTGCATACCTTTGTACGCCCAAGCATCTTACTGATCTTTACCAAGCTTCCTTAAAGGAAAAATAAAAATGCGTAGAGACAAATTTTGTCAATCATAATGATCGGATCGACACTACGCAGTTAGATATTTCAGATTTCCTTGAGAATCCTGAAGAAAGCTACAAGAATATGTTTGGCAATTGAAATGTCCATGTTTCTTATTTAATGTTGTATTTGCTCTAAATAACTCTTTTATGTAACCCTTAAATTTCAATGTGATGATTTGAATATTTTCCAACTGAAGTAATGAAAATAACTTTTTCAAATATTAATGAGCAAATACTTATTTTATTTTATTTTTTGAAGAAACATGGCTTTCACTAATTATTACTCCAAGGTCAATTGCAAAGAGCTGTGTCTGGCAGACAGTGCGACAACGCACACAATTCTTAAAGATAAGAAATATTTTTCACAGTTAACATTAGTCGAGGCAAATGTCAATACAATATCAGGTCCTGCAGACTTGATTGAAGACTCTGGAAGTGAAAATATTATGTTGTCTGGAGGAACAACATTTATGATTAACGATGCTTTGTTCTCTAGTAGATCCAGAAGAAATCTACTAAGTTTCAAAGATATACATCATAATGGATATCATATTGAGACGAAAGATAAAGATAATAATGAATATCTTTATATTACTAATATCGTCTCAGGACGGAAGCATATATTGGAAAAATTACCAGCTTTCTCTTCTGGGCTATATTATACATTTATTCATGAAATTGAATCACATACTGTGAACTGATGTAGGACAAAAATAAAAAATAATGTTACTTTTATTAGTTTTAGTGTCGTTTTTTGGTTTGTTAATTTACTTGTTATTTTACTTGTTTTCTTTGTCATTTGGCCTTATTATAAAAGGCCAGTTTAGTGAATTGTTGATTAGCTTTTTGAATCAAACATTGAGTATTGTGGAGCAAAAGCTTACTTTATCCCCTTAGCCATGGATTTAGCTTGATTTTATACTATTCCGCTGCGTCATGCGGTATCAGAGCAGCGGTTACGTTCCGTTGGCCGCTGCTGACGGCAGATTACTCGCCGACGATGATCGGGAGTACTATCGGGTTCGACGTGGTGTTAGATTCGATGTTCCGAGTCAAGCCCACGGCGATTTCGCTGAGAATAATTTCCGACCCAGACCTTGGAGGCAGCCGATCGCCGGAGTTTTTCCTCCGGAGCCGATGTTCGAAGGTTCCAGCGAAGGACGCCGTCAATTACAGAGTTGGACTACCCAACCACGAGTCGAACGGCGTCGGCGAGATCGGCCTGAAGACCACCACCATTGCCATCCATCCAACTCCTCCACAGATCCATATTCTTGTTCGTCGCCATCCCTCTACTCAGCTCTAATATCACCACCTAAAACTCGCCACACCGGAAACCCACACTCACGCGAACAGCTCCACACCACCAAAACCCCCTTCCATCACCCTCGTCCTCCAGATCTGCTCCAATTTGCACCGAAAGTTCGATGTTCTACTCGCGATTTGTGCGACCCACGAGCAGATTTGCAGATTCGCCGCCACTCCAGCCAAGATTCCGGCGAACGGAGGTCCTCCAATGGCGACCCATACCAGTCAGCTTTCGAACTCCAGCGTCTAGATCCCGTCATCGCCGATTTCAATCGAAGCCCAAGTGAACGCCACGAATTTGGGATCGAGCTCGTCCGTGAAAATCGCGGACCCAACACCTCCGCGTCGAACTGCTGCACCACCATCTCCGGCAACAAAGCTTCGATCTTCATGAGTCCGTCCCCGAGCTATCAAGCCCAATCCTCGAAAGTAATTCGCCAAAAGCAATCCCATCCTGATCTGCAAAACCGTTGCTCAAGTCATGATTTCAGTGAGTTGAGTTACAGCAATCGCGATTTCAAGCTCTCCAATCATCAAGCGCGACCCATCGGCACTGCTGGGCAGTTCTGCAACCATGGCAAACGTAGATCTGAGAGACAACTTTTTCAGAATTATTCTCATCAGCAAACTCTCTGGGATTTTGACGATAGTTTCGGTTCCAAGGTCCCAAGGTACTCTGTTTCAAATTCTTCAACATATGATGTTCTTGATATTCCAATTTTTACTGGTGGTCTCAATAGAGTTGGAATTTTAGAATGGTTAGAAGTGGTGGATGAGTTCTTTGAATCTGACTTTGTCTCTGAAAATATACAAGCTAAATTAGTTGCAAGTAAACTCAACGATAAGGCTCTTGTCTGGTGGAAGCAATTGCAACATTATAGAAAGTATAATGGCAAAGAGAAGATTACGACATGGAGGAAAATGAGAAGAGAAATATTGAAGGAGTTTGTGCCCACTTGGTCTAGAAATGTGGACTACTCGTATTATGCTCTAGATGTTGAATCGAAGACTCCTATGTTACATTCTTATGACAATGTTCAAGCTCAATCTATAGGATCTTTTGAGCATATTAATCATGAGTTTGAAAAAGATAGAGTTCGTAGCTTTCCTTTGATCAATGAAGTTCATACTAATGTGGTATCCAAATCTGTTGATGGAGCCAATGAAAATGTGGGCAACTCTGAGATGGAAAAAGAGGCAATTGCTTTTGGTTGTAGGACTCTCAAAGAATCAAAACCACAAAATTTGGTGGAACATCCTACACTTGGCATTGCTACTAATCTTTATACCAAAGAAGCCAGTGTTAATCACGACCAGGAAGCTTTTGTTGTCATTGTAAATGTGGCAGGAAGACAAAACGATAAGGAGAGTGAGGATGACATTTGTGGCTTTTTTGAGAATCAAACTGCTTTTGTTGAAGCTGAGGCTCTTGGGCACTTCAAGTCATTGTCCTACACTCCAGGCCTATTGCTTACAAGTACTAAGGCTTTTAACTATGAACAGAATGCCAACAAGTATTTGCCTATCATTGCTTTCCTCAATAAGAGTTAGAGTGAAAAGAAGCACAAGCTTGAAAGTGACGAGTTCTTGAAAAGGGGAAGCAAAAGGTATAAAACTATTATGGAGTTCAAAGCAGCAAGTGGATTCATGTTCCAGCATCCTTGGGACTTTGATGCGGTGAAGAAAGAGTTTTCCGTCGGCGTTTATCAAAATCACAACAAAAAAAAAAAAGGCAGGGTTCGATCTTCTCCATCGATAGGCCTCTACACTCTTTTTTTTTAAGATTCGGGACGAATCTTTTTGTTAGTCGGGGAGAACTGATGTAGGACAAAAATAGAAAATAATGTTACTTTTATTAGTTTTAGTGTCGTTTTTTGGTTTGTTAATTTACTTGTTATTTTACTTGTTTTCTTTGTCATTTGGCCTTATTATAAAAGGCTAGTTTAGTGAATTGTTGATTAGCTTTTTGAATCAAACATTGAGTATTGTGGAGCAAAAGCTCACTTTATCCCCTTAGCCATAGATTTGGCTTGATTTTATACTATTCCGCTGCGTCAGATGGCCTAGAAAGCTTCCGATCCAAAATATTTCACTCTTTGGCATGACCGTTTGGGTCATCCTGGGTCTATAATGATACGAAGAATTATTGAGAAAATCATGTGGAAATCCGTTAAAGAACCAGAAGATTCTTTTGTCCAATGAATTTTTATGTGCTGCCTGTTCTCAAGGAAAATTAATTATAAGGCCATCCCCATTAAAAGTTGCAGTTGTGTCTCCTGCATTTTTAGATGAATTCAAGGGGATATATGTGGGCAGCATGTGGACCATTTAGATATTTTATGGTGTTGATAGATGCCTCAATACGATGGTTACACGCTTGTTTATTATCTACTCGCATTGTTCGTCTTGATAATGCTGGTGAATTCACTTCCCAAACTTTTAATGACTATTGTATGTCAATTGGGATTAATGCTGAACATCCTGTTGCTCATGTTCATACACAGAATGGTCTAGCAGAATCGTTTATTAAACGCTTGCAGCTAATTGCTAGACCAATACTAATGAGAACAAAATTGCCGATTTCATCTTGGGGACATGCAGTAATGCATGCTGCAGCACTTGTGCGCATCAGACCCACAAGTTATCAAAAATACTCCCCATCACAACTTGTTTTTGGTCAAGAGCCAAGCATAGCCCATCTAAGAATCTTTGGTTGCGCTATATATGTTTCATTTGCTCCACCACAGCGCACCAAGATGGGTCCTCAAAGGAGGTTGGGAATTTATGTGGGATTTGAGTCCCCTTCGATCATCAAATATCTTGAACCCTTGACGGGAGATATTTTTACAGCAAGATTTGCTGATTGTCAATTTGATGAATCAATTTTCCCAGAATTAGGGGGAGAAAAGCAGTTGAAAAGAAAAGTTGAATTTTCATGGAATGCATCATCATTATCTCATTATGATCCTCGCACAAATCAATGTGACCTAGAAGTTCAAAGAATGATTCATTTGTAAAATATAGCAAATCAATTACCAGATGCATTCATTGATACAAAGAAAGTGACTAGGTCATATATACCAGCTGCAAACACGTCAGCTCGAATTATTGTCCCTGAACGACAATCTGGAGATGTAATAGCAAATGAATCTAAAGCACGCCTGAAGCGTGGTAGACCTATCGGTTCCAAAGATAAAGTTTCCCAAAAGAGAAAGGAACATGTTAAAACTCTTGAAGAGTTTGGTGCTCCTGAAGAGACCATATTTCCAGAACAAATAACTGACACAACAAAGACCCTTGATGAGGTCCAGGTACCTGAAAATGTTGATAATCACGAGATCTCGATAAATTATGTTTGTACTGGAAAACGTTGGAACCGTGATGAAATTAATGTCGACAATATATTTGCATATGCTATAGCGCTTGAAATTATAGAAGAAAGCGAGGATCTTGAGCCTAAATCCATCAAAGAATGTCGACGTAGAAATGATTGGCCAAAATAGAAAGATGCTATCCAGGCAGAATTAAATTATCTCGCAAAGCGAGAAGTATTTGGACCCGTAGTCCAAACACCTGAAGGGGTGAAACCTGTATGGTACAAATGGGTTTTTGTACGAAAACGCAACAAGAAAAATGAAATAATGAGATATAAAGCAAGGCCCGTTGCACAAGGTTTCTCACAGAGACCAGGTGTTGATTATGAAGAGAGGTGAAACCGGTATGGTACAAATGGGTTTTTGTACGAAAACGCAACGAGAAAAATGAAATAATGAGATATAAAGCAAGGCCCGTTGCACAAGGTTTCTCACAGAGACCAGGTGTTGATTATGAGGAGACGTATTCTCCCGTGGTGGATGCAATTACTTTTCGATATTTAATTAGCTTGGCAGTCTCTGAAGGACTTGATATGCGTCTAATGGATGTGGTAACCGCATATTTGTATGGATCACTAGATAGTGATATTTATATGAAAATCCCTGAAGGATTTAAAATTCCTGAAGCATATAATTCTATATCCTGGGATATGTGTTCAATTAAATTACAAAGATCTTTATATAGCTTAAAACAATTAGGGCGCATGTGGTATAATCGCCTTAGTGAATATCTGTTGAAAGAAGG
Source organism: Boehmeria nivea var. tenacissima (assembly GCA_018132145.1). Taxonomy (NCBI): domain Eukaryota; kingdom Viridiplantae; phylum Streptophyta; class Magnoliopsida; order Rosales; family Urticaceae; genus Boehmeria; species Boehmeria nivea. Next base: position 4,948,679 of record CM030877.1, on the reverse strand, counting down.
CTATGTTAATAACACAATTTGCCCTTGTATTTTTATTAAGAAGTCAGACTCTGGGTTTACTATTACTGCTGTATATGTTGATGATTTAAATATTATTGGGACTCCTGAAGAGCTCAATAAAACAGTTTCTTATCTAAAGAAAGAATTTGAGATGAAAGATCTCGAAAAAACAAAATTCTGTCTTGGTTTGCAGATTGAGCATCTATCAGATGGAATATTCGTCCATCAATCATATACAGAAAAGATCCTCAATAGATTTTACATGGATAAAGCACACCCATTGAGTACCCCTATGATTGTACGATCTCTTGATGTTAAAAAGGATCTTTTCCGACCTCGAGAAGATAACCAAGAAATACGTGGTCCTGAAGTACCATATTTGTGCGTAATTGGTGCTCTCATGTATCTTGCAAATTGCACTCGCCCAGATATTGCGTTTGCTGTGAATTTACTTGCAAGATACAACTCCGAACCAACAAAAAGTCATTGGAAGGGAATAAAATATATATTTTGTTATCTTCGAGGAACCACTGATCTGGGGTTATTTTATTCAAAAAGTTCAAAATCACCCTTGATTGGTTTTGCAGATACAGGTGTAACGACCCAAAACTTAAAACAATATTTTAGTTCCGAAAAATACGGACAAATTTGAACTTTTTAAATTAAGTTACATACTTGAGCTCTTAATAACAAACATAAGGAATATTAATTCTCATCATAACTAAAACGGATTTAATTAAAACATTTACAAAATATTGCAGGATTTAAAACTTTCTTTGCCAACGATTTGCCGGTAGTACACGTAAGGTTATACAGGTCGGTCCCGTATACACTCGCTGTTCCCGTCGTTGTCGCCTCTCACTATTTGCTTTTGTGACAAGATACCTGCGACACGAGCACACTAGTGAGCTAATAGCCCAGTAAGTAGATTAGGTAAGTAGGTTGCTAAGTCTGCAGGTAACAAGCAATCAATGGATATCACAATACAATAATCTAATGAAAGGGCGGACTCGATAATCGAGTTGTCATAGTCCGAAGAGTAAACGTCACTATTATGCAACCTTGCCCGCGAAATAGATTTCAGAAACAGGTTGCTAAACCTACGCGGGGTATAATACCTGCAAAAGAGTTGTGCCGTGAAATGGGGTCGGACTTAACAACCCATTAATCTCGACTCAAAAGTCAACCTCATGTTTTGATCTAATCTCACTCAAATTCACAACTCTCTGACTTAGCTTATAAGAATACGTGTGCACATAATTTACTATTTAAGAATTCTCGATCTATAATATTGGAAAGGTCTCGTCAGCCTCACCCCTCCTCTAGACCTCTTGCGGGTCGATCTAGAACTCGTATATATATATATATATATATATATATATATATATATATATCCAAACCCCTTCGCGGGTTATTCTAAAATTTAATACACACTTAGACCCATTGCGGGTCGTTCAAGAACTTATACACAATCTAGAACTCTTGCAGATTGTTCTAGAATTTAACACATATCTAACCCCATTCGCGGGTTGTTCTAGAACTTATAAACATTCCAGACCTCTTACGGGTCATTATAGAATTTAATACACATTTATACCCGTTCGCGGGTCGTTCTAGAACTTTATACACTTCTAGACCCATTCTCGGGTCGTTCTAGAACTTAATTCAAATCTAGACCCTCTATGGGTCGTTCCGAAACCTCACACAGACAATGGCCCCGTCGGGCGATCTCGGAATCGATTAAAATCGCGGCACACAGCATAGGAAGAGAAAGGTCGTCTACCGACCTCCTCGAGACCCATCGGGTCATTCCGAAACCTCACACAGACTATGGCCCCGTCGGGCGATCTCGGAATCGATCATGATCTCAGCACACAACATATGAAGAGTAAGGTCATCTACCGACCTCCTCGAGACCCATCGGGTCGTTCCGAAACCTCTCATGACCGGTGGTTTCGTCGGACTGTTTCGAATTAATTGCGCAATCACCCCGTCGGGTTAGTTCGGGACATGTTATGGATTTTGGCCCCTTGGACCGTCTCGATATTCTTTATGCTTGTGAGGACTCATCCTCCTTAGGCCTCTCTGCCCATTCCGAAACCTTTTACGGCCAATGACCCCGTCGGGTCGTTTCGGAATTCAATATTGCACTTTACCCCGTCGGGCCGATCCGGATCGTCACATCATAAACTGTGGGGAGGGCCGTGGCTCTCCTCCCCAAGGCCCCTCGGGCCGTTCTGAACGATGGTTCGTTGACCTCCGCGAGGTCCCTCGGGTCGTTCCGAAATCTGTCATACATAATGGCCCCGTCGGGCTATTTCGGAAACAAATCATGATCGCGGCCCCGTCGGGCCCTACCCAAATGGTCAAAATATTGCCACCGAGGAAGGTCGTCCGCCGACCTCCCCAAGGCCTCTCGGGCCGTCCCGAAACGAAAATCAGCGGCCCCGTCGGGCTATTTCGGAACCGATCATGACTTGCGGCCCCGTCGGGCCCTACCCGTATACATACATTACTTTAGCTCCCCTTGTCTTGTCTTAGAGTTTTCTCTTTGACCTGCAATAAAGTCTCAACAACAACAGAAGTAAAATAGTTTTATGTCTGTGGTCCCATACCCACCGACAGTTAAGTCATACTAACACATATACATACACAAACAGACACACACACCCTACACAATAACCTGAACCACGAAGCTGAGTAGTTTTGTGTCCGTGGTCCCATACCCACCGACAGATAAACATATAAATGAACACACGCACAATTACACCCCTATAGAAACACAACACATCATAAACGAACCTACAGTCCCATACCTGCAGGTTCGTTGCACAAACAAGACAAACACGATCAAAAGCTCGTATTCACAACTTTAGCAAGAATGGGGATCCATATAGTTTGGTAGCCACAATTTTAAGAGCATCGCACGCTTTATACAATCTCAACACATGCACAATATATTCAAGCATGGTAAGTATACTCGTGTCACAGTGGCGATCCACTTACCTGAGGTCCCAAGCCTCTCATCTTTGTCCTCGCGATCTTTCCTCAGTGGCGTCCCTCCTTAAAGCTTGATGTGTGGCACTTCTGTCCAACACGAGGATTAGAGGGTCAATGCCTATGTTTACTAATCATTCGCGAGAAATGAGACTATAGGGCTCAAAGAATCAACAGAAGGGAAGTTAGACAGTGGGACGACAGACAGCTCGTCGAGAAATCCCTCTAAAGGTATTCTCGTCCCGAGTGTCGTTGACTTAACGTTAACAATCAATCCAGACTATTGGATCTTTTGTTTGACTAGATTAGGTGAGAAGTAAGTTCCTTGAACTAATCGGTTTCAGACTTTATTTTATTATGTATTTAAATATTCGAGCCGGAAATCCGGCAGAGTTTCCCCTGTTTTTCGGATATCCCGGCCGAAGCCTTCACCTAATTTCAACCCAGCACCGAACTAATTTCGGTCACAGTCAATCACAACAACCACGCAGAATAATTTTCACAATAATATTTTGAATCATTAGAAACATAAACACAAGTCATCACTGAACCTTAATGGCTCAGATTCCACTCGAAGGCAATAAGCGTTTATATTAAACTCAAATCGATCGTTCTCGAGTCTCTGTAATATTTTGGTTGGACGTCATTGTCATTCACCCGTTTATACTTTTGGTAAAGGGGACGGTGAAGCGTCGTGCGTCCAAACTTGTGTCGTAGGCGTTCCTGCACAGTTTGGGAGAATAGAAAAAGAGATCGAATTAAGTTTCGAAGTCAACCAGAAGCATGGCACGAAACACCCAGATTCACGAACCAATTTTCGTTTTAAAACCCATTCCTCACAAATATACAATTTTCTTTTTTGAAAGTTCCATTTTGAGCTTCTTAATTTGAAAGGTTCCAAACTTAACGTAACTTGTACCTTCATTAAAGCGTCCTCTAAATCTCACAAAAACAACCACCCAAAAAGATAACTCTCCTCAATTTGTTGAATCCCCGAGTTGTATTCTCAAACGACACTAAGCCACGAAAATTAACAACGCCAAAACAATCAAAATAACATGTTCAATGAGATTTCAAAACATCACAACATTCCAAACTTGCACACAATTTCTCCATTGAATAAGTTGTTAAAGTTCGTACAATCACAATCCCACGAAAAATCAAATTTTCCAATTACAATGTTTCCAATGACACCAACCTTTCGTCGAAAATAAAAGACCTGACAAATGAGGCTCTACTTGAATAATCAAGCCTTTCAAACTAGTAGTTTTGTTGAAAATTTGGTGTCAACAAATTATCTATAACTCTAAATTCCCACACAAATAAATTACAAGTAATTTATAAACTTAAACTCACACCGCCTCAAACCAATAAAAATTGCAAGCCTATCAAGGTTATAATTTGCTTCGAAATCACTTACGACACTAAAACTAAACACTGTCCAAAACACTCTAAAAACTAAATCAAACACGACCTCAAAACACACATAAATAAAAACGCCAAAGTCACCAAAACACGATAGCTAATACTAGAGCACTTGCCGAGGCTTTTAAAACCACGAATCAATTAGAGTGTAAATTCTCGTACAATTTATCCACTATCAATACACTAAAATCCTTGCCGTCACAATCCGCAAAATAAAGATTTTCAACATTAATCATTGTGTACAAATTTCACAAATAAAGAAATAAAGCCAACCAAATAGACAAACAAGATTCGAATAACATAACACAAACCACACAAAAATCAAGTCGTTCAAGAAAGAGGATCGACAAAACTACGCTCATGATTCATTTAATTACAATAGAGGATATTAAACGTGCCAAGCAAATCGATGCTAACCGCCTTAAGGCCAAGGTCACAAAATCGCGAGTTAACAAAAATTGAACGAACATTCACATTTCGAGTTCGAGTTTTACCTCGAACGGCGACTCGGGGCGTGCTCAAACACAACAAAGGCAGCGAAATGCCGCTGCCAACAACTGGGCTCGGCACTGAGGTACGCGGAGGCGGGGTTGGAGGCGCACGGCTCGCGGAGAGGCGGCGCGCGGAGCTTGCGCGGCTGCACGGAGGAGCTGGGCCCGGCGTGGCTCACGGAGAGGCAGTGCGCTGGGCAAGGGCAAGCGGGGCTCGTGGCGAGGAGGGCCCGGCGAGAAGCGAAGGGCGGCGGCCGTCGCGCGGAGGAGGCGCGCGAAGGAGGCGCTCGAAGGAGGCGGCGTTTGGGCAGAGCCGGACCAGCGCCGACAAAACACGCAGAGGCTGGGAAGCGCGGAGGCGTGCTCGAGGCGGCGTGGGGGCGGAGGCTCGCGCGGACTCGCTGGGTCGCGCGGATCGGGGCCTCGTGCAGCGGGATGAGGGGCGGCGAGCAGCGGCTGGGCTCGCCGGAGTGTGCTCGCGACTGGGCGGCGCAAGGGGAGCACCGTCGGCGTTGCACGGGGCTGCGGAGCTGTGCGCTGAGGGTCGGCGCGGCGGGAGGCGGCGCGAATCGTGGCGGACCGCGCGGAGGGGCTGTGCAAAGGCGGAGCTAGCTCGGGCGGCGTCAGGCCGAGCGGCCGGACTTGGGAGCAGGAGGGGGCGACGCGCGGAGGCTCGAGGACGCGCTCGCGGACGTCGGGGGGGCTGGCGCTGGCGGGGGCTGGGCGCAGCTCACGAGCTGCGCGAGGGGCGCGCGCGGAGGCGGCGCTGGCCGGCGGCAGGGGCCTGGAGTCACGGGGGAGAGAGAGAGAGAGAGAGAGAGAGAGAGAGAGAGAGAGAGAGAGAGAGAGAGAGAGAGAGAAACTTTTTTTTTTTTTGAAAAGGGAGGGTGAGTGTTGGTCGGCTGAGAAGGAAAGGAGAAAGAGAAGAAGAAGCCCTAGAGGGCTTGGGCTTAATTTTGGGCCAAAATGGCCAAAAATTCAATAAACGAAAGTGGTAAAATTTCTCCGTAAAATATTAAAATTGCACACGTAATTTGGACACGGAGACTTAGGAATTTTAATATCATTCTCGAAATAAACACAAATTCCTAACACGTCCAAAAATTCAAAACTGCAAAATAACCATGTCAATTTTATAATTTCTCTCATGGCTCCAAATTGACCTAATTTGATGAAACTGGCCAATTTTACAAATTGCTCACAACTGAGGTAAAAATTCAAATTAATAAACTGGCACAGTGCTTTTGAAATTCAGGTCATTACAATCCTACCCCCTTACAGAAGTTTCGTCCTCGAAACTTGGAATAAGAAAGGGTATTTCTTTCGCATAAAACTCTCAAGTTCCCAAGTTGTCTCTCCTTGGGTATGGTTTCCCCTCTGTACTTTGATCGTCGGGATAGTCCTATGTCTCAACTCCTGGTCCTCTCGATCTAAAATTTTAGAAGGACTACTCTTCATAGGTAGCTTCAGGCTCAATGTCCAAGGTTTCATGGGGCAGCACATGACTAGGATGGGTCACGTGCTTCAACTGGGTTCCCATGGCTTTGAGCAAGCTCTTTAAAATGTGGAAGTGAACCTATTATCTCTATCTGAGACAAGGGGGTACTGGCACTCCGTGGAGTCTCACTATCCCCTGGACACAAATCTCCGCTAACCTATCCATGGGGTCTGTCAATCGCATCGGCAAAAAGTGTGCTGACCTTGCGAGCCTATTTACAATCACCCAAGTGGCATCGCAATAAAGGCGGATCCAGTGGTCCCCGTAGGGATGTCCTCACTGAAGCAGTTGTGAGACGCCTTTTGAGCTCTTGAAAGCTCTATTCACAAGCCGGAGTCAAAGAAAAATTTGGTATTCTTTTAAGTAAGGCGGGTTAAAGGTAGAGATAGTTTGGTGAACTCCTCTACAATTTGCCTATAGTACCCGTCTAAGCCCAAGAAACTACAAACTTCTGTGACAGTAGTGGGCTATTTCTATGAACTCACAGCTTCAATCTTAGGTGAATCCACCGAACTCCCTTCTTTAGACACTATGTGACCAAGAAAAGAGACTATTTCCAACTAAAAGTCACACTTCTTGAACTACGCATAAAGCCTTTTTCTCGGTTAATCTTTCCAAAACAGCAAGCAAATGCTCTTCAGACTCCTCCGAACTAACAAAAACAGTAACATAATAGACACAACTAACCAAAGATAGTAATCACAGAGCACAGCAAAGTACAAATAGTTGAATCAACATAAAACATTATGAAAGGACAATTCGTATAATTTAAAATCTGTAAGTTATCAAGAAATAAGCAAACCAAACTTTTGAGAGGTTTGGATCTCTCCCACAAGAGCTGAGCTCTGCGATAAAATTTTATTTTATTTTTTTTTTATTTTATTTTTTTTATTTTATTATTATTATTTTTTTTTTTTACAGATAACCAATACGCTTACAACGTAACCTCTATATTCCAAACATTCACGTAAACCAATTTAATTCATCACGTCAACTGTCTACGCTAATCTCTTGACAACGCCCTTCGCAATTGAAGTGAAACGCCTTAGAGCCTACTAGTGCCAACGTAGTGGTGTAGGCTCGATGTGGGTCCCGCCTGGGTGTGTTGAATGGGCCTTTAACCTCTTTTTAAGCATTATTTTCCACGCTTCCGCTGCGTCACTCTGATAATCATCACAGTTGTGCACGACACTCTCTTATGGCCAATACTTGTGCGTTCTGTGAAAAAGCAGATAGTTTAGCAATTATCTTCTTGGGTAAGACGAATTTTGGGACGCCATCTACTAGGTCACATCAGCTCCCTGTTGCTCATCTCCGGTTGTACTGGACTAAACTACTGTTATTGATGGGAACAGCCTTATGATGAACACTAGAAAAAAAATGTGGCACCATGACGATTGGTTTTTTTTTTTTTTTTGTGCCTAGTAGAGCCTAATCAGCGCCTCAAAGGGAACTCTCACCCGGGGAATATCTGTGATTGGTGTGACTTTAATGACTTTCGTTCCTTCCGAAAATGGCAATCGCGTTCCTTTGCGTGACCTCGACGGCCAACAATGCGAGAATTGCAACCTTTAGGAATTTACACTAGCAGCGAAAACCGACAGACCGACGTTGGCCTACTCGAGGCAGCGCAGGCAGTAGAGAGCTACCACTTTTAACGAGAGTGTCCTGTGGACCGTCACTCTGAGTCCTAATTCTCGGCATCATCCTCAAATCCCATCATGCTCGTACTTGAGTACACCTGCAATCGACTTTACTAAATTTTATATCTCATTTCACGTGAAGTAGAAGTAAGGGTTACTCACATTGGCGACAATGAAGGAATCACGCTTGTGTATACGGGGTTGTCTACAGGACCGGCTAAACCGTGGCTCTGATACCAACTTTGTAACGACCCAAAACTTAAAACAATATTTTAGTTCCGAAAAATACGGACAAATTTGAACTTTTTAAATTAAGTTACATACTTGAGCTCTTAATAACAAACATAAGGAATATTAATTCTCATCATAACTAAAACGGATTTAATTAAAACATTTACAAAATATTGCAGGATTTAAAACTTTCTTTGCCAACGATTTGCCGGTAGTCCACGTAAGGTTATACAGGTCGGTCCCGTATACACTCGTTGTTCCCGTCGTTGTCGCCTCTCACTATTTGCTTTTGTGACAAGATACCTGCGACACGAGCACACTAGTGAGCTAATAGCCCAGTAAGTAGATTAGGTAAGTAGGTTGCTAAGTCTGCAGGTAACAAGCAATCAATAGATATCACAATACAATAATCTAATGAAAGGGCGGACTCGATAATCGAGTTGTCATAGTCCGAAGAGTAAACGTCACTCTTATGCAACCTTGCCCGCGAAATAGATTTCAGAAACAGGTTGCTAAACCTACGCGGGGTATAATACCTGCAAAAGAGTTGTGCCGTGAAATGGGGTCGGACTTAACAACCCATTAATCTCGACTCAAAAGTCAACCTCATGTTTTGATCTAATCTCACTCAAATTCACAACTCTCTGACTTAGCTTATAAGAATACGTGTGCACATAATTTACTATTTAAGAATTCTCGATCTATAATATTGGAAAGGTCTCGTCAGCCTCACCCCTCCTCTAGACCTCTTGCGGGTCGATCTAGAACTCGTATATATATATATATATATATATATATATATATATATATACAAACCCCTTCGCGGATTATTCTAAAATTTAATACACACTTAGACCCATTGCGGGTCGTTCAAGAACTTATACACAATCTAGAACTCTTGCAGATTGTTCTAGAATTTAACACATATCTAACCCCATTCGCGGGTTGTTCTAGAACTTATAAACATTCTAGACCTCTTACGGGTCATTATAGAATTTAATACACATTTATACCCGTTCGCGGGTCGTTCTAGAACTTTATACACTTCTAGACCTATTCTCGGGTCGTTCTAGAACTTAATTCAAATCTAGACCCTCTATGGGTCGTTCCGAAACCTCACACAGACAATGGCCCCGTCGGGCGATCTCGGAATCGATTAAAATCGCGGCACACAGCATAGGAAGAGAAAGGTCGTCTACCGACCTCCTCGAGACCCATCGGGTCATTCCGAAACCTCACACAGACTATGGCCCCGTCGGGCGATCTCGGAATCGATCATGATCTCAGCACACAACATATGAAGAGTAAGGTCATCTACCGACCTCCTCGAGACCCATCGGGTCGTTCCGAAACCTCTCACGACCGGTGGTTTCGTCGGACTGTTTCGAATTAATTGCGCAATCACCCCGTCGGGTTAGTTCGGGACATGTTATGGATTTTGGCCCCTTGGACCGTCTCGATATTCTTTATGCTTGTGAGGACTCATCCTTTTTAGGCCTATCTGCCCATTCCGAAACCTTTTACGGCCAATGACCCCGTCGGGTCGTTTCGGAATTCAATATTGCACTTTACCCCGTCGGGCCGATCCGGATCGTCACATCATAAACTGTGGGGAGGGCCGTGGCTCTCCTCCCCAAGGCCCCTCGGGCCGTTCTGAACGATGGTTCGTTGACCTCCGCGAGGTCCCTCGGGTCGTTCCGAAATCTGTCATACATAATGGCCCCGTCGGGCTATTTCGGAACCAAATCATGATCGCGGCCCCGTCGGGCCCTACCCAAATGGTCAAAATATTGCCACCGAGGAAGGTCGTCCGCCGACCTCCCCAAGGCCTCTCGGGCCGTCCCGAAACGAAAATCAGCGGCCCCGTCGGGCTATTTCGGAATCGATCATGACTTGCGGCCCCGTCGGGCCTTACCCGTATACATACATTACTTTAGCTCCCCTTGTCTTGTCTTAGAGTTTTCTCTTTGACCTGCAATAAAGTCTCAACAACAACAGAAGTAAAATAGTTTTATGTCTGTGGTCCCATACCCACCGACAGTTAAGTCATACTAACACATATACATACACAAACAGACACACACACCCTACACAATAACCTGAACCACGAAGCTGAGTAGTTTTGTGTCCGTGGTCCCATACCCACCGACAGATAAACATATAAATGAACACACGCACAATTACACCCCTATAGAAACACAACACATCATAAACGAACCTACAGTCCCATACCTGCAGGTTCGTTGCACAAACAAGACAAACACGATCAAAAGCTCGTATTCACAACTTTAGCAAGAATGGGGATCCATATAGTTTGGTAGCCACAATTTTAAGAGCATCGCACGCTTTATACAATCTCAACACATGCACAATATATTCAAGCATGGTAAGTATACTCGTGTCACAGTGGCGATCCACTTACCTGAGGTCCCAAGCCTCTCATCTTTGTCCTCGCGATCTTTCCTCAGTGGCGTCCCTCCTTAAAGCTTGATGTGTGGCACTTCTGTCCAACACGAGGATTAGAGGGTCAATGCCTATGTTTACTAATCATTCGCGAGAAATGAGACTGTAGGGCTCAAAGAATCAACAGAAGGGAAGTTAGACAGTGGGACGACAGACAGCTCGTCGAGAAATCCCTCTAAGGGTATTCTCGTCCCGAGTGTCGTTGACTTAACGTTAACAATCAATCCAGACTATTGGATCTTTTGTTTGACTAGATTAGGTGAGAAGTAAGTTCCTTAAACTAATCGGTTTCAGACTTTATTTTATTATGTATTCAAATATTCGAGCCGGAAATCCGGCAGAGTTTCCCCTGTTTTTCGGATATCCCGGCCGAAGCCTTCACCTAATTTCAACCCAGCACCGAACTAATTTCGGTCACAGTCAATCACAACAACCACGCAGAATAATTTTCACAATAATATTTTGAATCATTAGAAACATAAACACAAGTCATCACTGAACCTTAATGGCTCAGATTCCACTCGAAGGCAATAAGCGTTTATATTAAACTCAAATCGATCGTTCTCGAGTCTCTGTAATATTTTGGTTGGACGTCATTGTCATTCACCCGTTTATACCTTTGGTAAAGGGGACGGTGAAGCGTCGTGCATCCAAACTTGTGTCGTAGGCGTTCCTGCACAGTTTGGGAGAATAGAAAAAGAGATCGAATTAAGTTTCGAAGTCAACCAGAAGCATGGCACGAAACACCCAGATTCACGACCCAATTTTCGTTTTAAAACCCATTCCTCACAAATATACAATTTTCTTTTTTGAAAGTTCCATTTTGAGCTTCTTAATTTGAAAGGTTCCAAACTGAACGTAACTTGTACCTTCATTAAAGCGTCCTCTAAATCTCACAAAAACAACCACCCAAAAAGATAACTCTCCTCAATTTGTTGAATCCCCGAGTTGTATTCTCAAACGACACTAAGCCACGAAAATTAACAACGCCAAAACAATCAAAATAACATTTTCAATGAGATTTCAAAACGTCACAACATTCCAAACTTGCACACAATTTCTCCATTGAATAAGTTGTTAAAGTTCGTACAATCACAATCCCACGAAAAATCAAATTTTCCAATTATAATGTTTCCAATGACACCAACCTTTCGTCGAAAATAAAAGACCTGACAAATGAGGCTCTACTTGAATAATCAAGCCTTTCAAACTAGTAGTTTTGTTGAAAATTTGGTGTCAACAAATTATCTATAACTCTAAATTCCCACACAAATAAATTACAAGTAATTTATAAACTTAAACTCACACCGCCTCAAACCAATAAAAATTGCAAGCCTATCAAGGTTATAATTTGCTTCGAAATCACTTACGACACTAAAACTAAACACTGTCCAAAACACTCTAAAAACTAAATCAAACACGACCTCAAAACACACATAAATAAAAACGCCAAAGTCACCAAAACACGATAGCTAATACTAGAGCACTTGCCGAGGCTTTTAAAACCACGAATCAATTAGAGTGTAAATTCTCGTACAATTTATCCACTATCAATACACTAAAATCCTTGCCGTCACAATCCGCAAAATAAAGATTTTCAACATTAATCATTGTGTACAAATTTCACAAATAAAGAAATAAAGCCAACCAAATAGACAAACAAGATTCGAATAACATAACACAAACCAACAAAAATCAAGTCGTTCAAGAAAGAGGATTGACAAAACTACGCTCATGATTCATTTAATTACAATAGAGGATATTAAACGTGCCAAGCAAATCGATGCTAACCGCCTTAAGGCCAAGGTCACAAAATCGCGAGTTAACAAAAATTGAACGAACATTCACATTTCGAGTTCGAGTTTTACCTCGAACGGCGACTCGGGGCGTGCCCAAACACAACAAAGGCAGCGAAATGCCGCTGCCAACAACTGGGCTTGGCACTGAGGTACGCGGAGGCGGGGTTGGAGGCGCACGGCTCGCGGAGAGGCGGCGCGCGGAGCTTGCGCGGCTGCACGGAGGAGCTGGGCCCGGCGTGGCTCACGGAGAGGCAGTGCGCTGGGCAAGGGCAAGCGGGGCTCGTGGCGAGGAGGGCGCGGCGAGAAGCGAAGGGCGGCGGCCGTCGCGCGGAGGAGGCGCGCGAAGGAGGCGGCGTTTGGGCAGAGCCGGACCAGCGCCGGCAAAACACGCAGAGGCTGGGAAGCGCGGAGGCGTGCTCGAGGCGGCGTGGGGGCGGAGGCTCGCGCGGACTCGCTGGGTCGCGCGGATCGGGTCCTCGTGCAGCGGGACGAGGGGCGGCGAGCAGCGGTTGGGCTCGCCGGAGTGTGCTCGCGACTGGGCGGCGCAGGGGGAGCACCGTCGGCGTTGCACGGGGTTGCGGAGCTGTGCGCTGAGGGTCGGCGCGGCGGGAGGCGGCGCGAATCGTGGCCGGACCGCGCAGAGGGGCTGTGCAAAGGCGGAGCTAGCTCAGGCGGCGTCAGGCCGAGCGGCCGGACTTGGGAGCAGGAGGGGGCGACACGCGGAGGCTCGAGGACGCGCTCGCGGACGTCGGGGGGGCTGGCGCTGGCGGGGGCTGGGCGCAGCTCACGAGCTGCGCGAGGGGCGCGCGCGGAGGCGGCGCTGGCCGGCGGCAGGGGCCTGGAGTCACGGGGGAGAGAGAGAGAGAGAGAGAGAGAGAGAGAGAGAGAGAAACTTTTTTTTTTTTTTTTGAAAAGGGAGGGTGAGTGTTGGTCGGCTGAGAAGGAAAGGAGAAAGAGAAGAAGAAGCCCTAGAGGGCTTGGGCTTAATTTTGGGCCAAAATGGCCAAAAATTCAATAAACGAAAGTGGTAAAATTTCTCCGTAAAATATTAAAATTGCACACGTAATTTGGACACGGAGACTTAGGAATTTTAATATCATTCTCGAAATAAACACAAATTCCTAACACGTCCAAAAATTCAAAACTGCAAAATAACCATGTCAATTTTATAATTTCTCTCATGGCTCCAAATTGACCTAATTTGACGAAACTGGCCAATTTTACAAATTGCTCACAACTGAGGTAAAAATTCAAATTAATAAACTAGCACAGTGCTTTTGAAATTCAGGTCATTACAACAGGATATTTATCTGATCCGCACAAAGCCCGATCACAAAGTGGTTATTTATTCGCATGTGGTGATACTGCAATATCATGGCGCTCCCGAAAGAAAACTATTGTTGCCACCTCCTCGAACCATGCTGAAATACTTGCGATGCGTTGCATAAAGCAAGTAGAGAATGTGTATGGCTAAGATCTATGGTTCATCACATCCGAGAGACATGCAGGTTATCTTTTGATCATGGAAGCCCAACAATATTATACGAAGATAATACTGCGTACATTGCTCAAGTCAAAGGAGGGTATATTAAAGGCGACAGAACAAAGCATATCTCACTCAAGTTCTTTTTCATGCACGAACTACAAAAGAAGGGTGATATAGATGTCTAACATATTTCCTCAAGTGACAACCTAGCAGACTTATTCACTAAAGCACTCCATACTTCAAGATTTGTGAAACTAGTACACAAGATCGGAATGCGGCGTCTCAAAGATCTATTATTGGTGTCTGAGTGACACGAATCATGGTTACATGAGGGGGAGTTATCTACGCACTGCACTCTTTTTCCCTTGGTCAAGGTTTTGTCCCACTGGGTTTTTTTTTTACAAGGTTTTTAATGAAACAGTAATTTTGAAGCGTAGAGCTAATAAGAATAATGTATTCTTTTTTCTTACTATGTTTTTTTTTTCCCATGAGGTTTTTTCCTAATAAGGTTTTAACGAGGCATATATTCTTATATGGTGGACATCCAAGGGGGAGTGTTATAGATTTTGTGGATGCCACCAATTGCCAAGATCATATAAAGCATCTTATATTAAAACATTATGGCATCAAATTGTTGTGGTAGTTAGTTAGCGGCTTGGGAAAGAATCTTTGCAGGCAGAAGGTTGAAATGCAAGATTAAAATGAAACATAGCATGGAATCTTAAAATGCACACAACCATTGAAACTGCCCCTTCACCACTTCACTTCCATCTATAAATAGCCCTTCATTTTCAAAGCAAAAACACAACAACAATACAAGCCATAATACTTGGCATTGAGAGAAAGCCGTACGGTGAGAGAAAGAAAAGAAAGAAAGTAGAGAGGAAAAGAAGAAAGAGTGAGAAAATATTATATTGAGTGATTAATAAAATTTCCCTCTTTTATTAATTTTTTGCTTTATTATTTTAGCACTACAATATTATTATTTCACAACACATAGTACGTTTTCTTGTGATTCTTAAGCCCGTTTTCTTTACCTCCTAGCTAGTATAGACGCTCAGAGATAAGTTTTGACTTGTTTTCGCTATTTTTAAAGTTTTAGCTTTATTTTGGTTGTGTGCTATTTGTTCTAATAGTCAAAGTAATTTACCCGTATTCGTTAATTCTATTAGCTTTATTAGATTTGTCTCTATGTTGATTTGTGTTTAGACTAAGTATGTTTGACTTCTTGATCTTGTATAATTTCCTTTACAAACTAGAGATATATTTGAGAGAATCTGCATGTTCAATATTTAATGTTACTTTCGGTCTTCCGTTGCTAGTTATAAAAACTAAATCAAAAAATAATTTTAATAAATAAAAAATTATTTTTAACAAATTGAAAAAGAGCAACGGCAACGACTTTTTTTAAAAGTGTCAGTCGTTGTTGTTGTTGTCATTTGTCATCCTCAACAAAGTTTGGACAATGGCGTTTGAGAATGACCGCCGATAATTATCATCGACCACGTATGATTAGAGGATTAAAGAATATGATTATTTCTTTGTTTTACATTTTTAGGTATTTGGAAAAATATTACATGTAAAGGAAGCAAAATAGGACAAACGGAATGAAATATTGAAAGAAATTGATTAAACTACTGAAGCACCTTCTTAGAATCCGATCCACTATATGTATAGCACACCATATCTTCAAGGTTATAATATTTTATTACAAGTTATAAGTCTTAGGAGACTTGTGTTGAACATTTTATATCCCGTCTTAATTGAATAATAATTAATTGCTAGGTTGCTTAACTTATGGAAATAACATCATGGATGACATTTAATATTTAAAGCAATGGAATGACTTCTCTGACCTATTATGATTGTAAAGTACTTTAATAACCTTCGTTTCTTTTGCTAAATAATGTAAGAGAAATTTTGATAGTTAGCCTATATTTTGTATCAATTTAAATGTCTCTAACTTTTTTTTGTTAGGTCAATAGTTTGTTTTTAGTGTATGGATAAAATATCATAGTTAGTAGGCAAAATCATGAATAAAAATAATTTGCCTACTAAATATGATGAATAATCTATACACCGAAAATATATTATTCACCTAAAAAATAAAACCCGTATAAATTTTTATTAAACAAGTTATAAAATTAGCTCATTTAGCTTTGAATCTCCTAATATAGTTCCTAATAGTAAAAGAAGAAGGCTTAAGATGGCGGTGAGAGATCGTGAAACCACGGCGACATGGAGAGCGAGAGCGTATGAAAGATGCATTAGCATTGCGGTAGCAACGAGGCCATGCGCGAGGGAGAGGATTGAGGTTGGCTTGTGAGTGTCGACGGAGCGAATTGTGTTCAACAATCATTGGAATATCATCAAAAGAGGATACAAGTATTTAAGAGTGGGACAATAAGATATAGTTACAAAATCCTCTTTCATATCTTATACTTCTCTTTCATAAAGTCTCAGAAATTACAGACATTTGTTTAAAGCTTGAAATCATATACGAAAATCTTGCTTTTTAGCTAGTCATATGGACGAAAATTCAAACCAATTGGTAAAGTGATGATTAGGCTAAAAAAAAAATCAAATATTACAAAATGCCAAAAAAACAAATGTTGAATAACAATCTAAATTTCAAAATTGTTTTGAGTTTTTATACGAATCACATATTAATAAGTTGTTTGGTAAATTATTTAAATGATTTAGTACTATTCAAATTTATTTTGATCTCTTAATAGTAATTTATTACTTAAATAATTTTTAATATTGTTAATGGTTTAACCAAACAACCTAAAGATGAGAGTTATAGAGAACTTACCCCTTGTTTGTTTCCCTTATTTTACTCGTTCCATTCCATTCTATTTTTTCTTTTTTTTTTCAACTTTCCTAATCCTCCAAATCATTGCATTTTATTCAATTTTTTTCAGCCATTTTTTTCAACTTTCCAAATCCCTATATAATATCTTTAAATCTCAACCATTCATACCACCTTGAAATTCGCAAAATCAAACCATTCTTACATTATTTTTCCAAACTATTTTTTCCATCCTAAAAAATGGGATGGAATGGGCAAAATAGTTGCCCCAAACAAGGGCTTAAAATATTAGGAAATTTATGCCGCTCGGCGCTCGCAACTGCCTAGTGTCTAGAAAACAGGGAGTTCTATAAGACCGCCAAACTCGTGTGCCCATAATTTATTTTTGAAAAAAATACCATAAATGACTTTAGGGTTGTTTTTGAAATACCATGAATACTCTCTCAAGTTATTATCATGACACTAAAATTATCGTTTGATTTTAAATTCAATCCAATTTTATCATTTCTGTTGATTGGGTTTTAAGAAATGAAGAACTATCACATTGTCATGTCAGTTATTCAATATTGAAATTGTCAAGAAAGCTATTCTGGTTTAAGTATATATATATATACCTGAAAATCCCTAAATACAGTAATTTAATATTCAGAATTTAATTTCTTTTGATTTTTTTACTCTTTCATTATAATACTAAAATCCCCACAAATTCATCAAAATATCATTTGTGCTCCAAACTATTTCTTGATTTCTTCATCTTGATTGAGTGATTGACCCATATCATTTAAGGTAATTCATTGAAAAACAAAATTAAACAAATAAACAATTAAACAAATTCATTTAAGGTAATTCATTGACCCATAATTTTTTGGATATTAATCCTAACTTTATAAAATTAATAATTTAACCTTAACATACGTGAAGTTAAATCTTTAATTTTGACATTCTATGCCTAAATTTTTTAAAATTTACTTTTAAAATAATTAATTTTTTAACTGATTATATATATATATATCAACAATTTTGCAGATTTATTAGGGATTCACGAAATAAACCCACATTTCAGGACGTGAAAAAACAGAGACGAAATTTTCTCAAGGCGCCTTGTGAATCATGCAGTCATAAATGTAAAATTTCTCTCTCTATCTTAGATAATATAAATATTTAATACTTCAACCATGCACAGCTACGCGGAATCTCCGGTCCCTTAAGATACTTATTTTTATGACAGTTTCGTTTTGGGTTTTTTTTTTTTTTTTTTAACAAGAGAGAAATGAGAGTGTTGCTTTTCTCGGTTCACATTCTAAAGTTAACAATAGAATAATTCAACACGTTTTTCTCATTTACTTATATTAATGTGTGGTTGATTTATTTCATCATAATACAAGGGCATATGACTATCTTCGTTGTCTGCGATCCAACTCTTCTCTGCTTTTTTTTTTTTTTTTTTGCCATTATGTTTATAGCATTAGCAGACGAGACAAATCTGAGGTGGCTTTTTCTTTTCTTTTCGCTTATTATTATTATTATTATTTTGAAATGTTGTCATGTTGTGCATGTATTGTACTAATTATACATGGCCTAACATTTCTTATTATTTCTTCCTCATTCTCATATCCTTCAACTTTCCTTTTTTATTTCTTAACCACTCGAGATTCGAATCCTCATTATAAGATTTTCTTTTCTCAATTTGTCAACATAGATTTATATTTACAGTGATTGTTCGCCACATAGATTTAATCTAACAGTGACTGTCAACATGGATTTATATTTATAGTGATTGCTCATCCCAACCTAAAGTAGGATTCGATGATTTAATACAGTTTTATTGTGTACTTGGTGAAGTTAATTTCTACTCTATTTGATCAAATAAAATTATTTCTATTTTAAGAAAAAAGTAATAATTAAAATGGTTCTTAACCTTAATCTATTATGATTTGTACTCTTAATAAAATGTTTCCCCACCGTGAAAGTGACTTAGTTATGACAAAGGCACAAAATTTTGAGAACAAAACTTTGTATTCAGTACACCAGCTGTATTTGTATAGTGATATATTAAAAAGACAAAATAACAAAAATGACGAGTATAGTGATATATTAAAAAGACAAAATAACAAAAATATAAGTCGTCATTGTAACAAAATATATTAAATGTGTATTAAATTCATTACATTCACTTTTAATTTGATTTCTGTTGTTTTACGGCGGACAGACTCAATCAATTAATATGCTTCTTAACCTTGGTCAATCTTGATTTGTACTCTTAATAAAAATGTTACCCCACCGTGAAAGTTATTTAATTATTCCGCGTAGCTTAATTGCTCGCTCAATCACAAGTTCACACAGGAGACAGGACTATAATTTTGTTTAATCGTTCAAGACACCGAGAAAATTAAGCAATGTGCATTAATTAGTCTCAGGCCTTGTATTTATTTCAACACATAAATTATGAGCACACGGATTTCTCTTTCACATGTCTTTTTCATATTAATTAGATATTTACATATGAAAATGATTTACTAGTTTTGCCTAACAGATAGGAAAGAGAATGAATGACATGAGAATGTAGAAGAAGAAGTCAAGTTTCTTCTGAGGTCCCCTCTCAGTTGGGGAGCTGATTGTGAACCCATGAAAATGCAATAAATGAAGAGCGAAAATAAATAAAGAGAATGAACCCATGAAAATGCTTGTGTCCAAATCACAAGCATAAATCTGCTTTTTTTCCTCGGATATATATATATATATATATAGTGTTACAAATTAAAGGGCAAACACATTGTCATAATCTTGAATTCAAATATCCCTCAAATAAGATTTTGATACATAAACAAAAATAATTATTATAAAATCTAATAAAATAAAAAATTATTAAAACTTGAAGTGTTTTTGCTTGAGTATTAAAATCTTAATTTAGATGAAAGAGAAGGAGCTAGAGAAACGAGTAAGAGGAATTTGGACTCCATTATCTTTGTTGAGAATCTTCAAGTTGAAACATTTGGCAATGCTCTTTGGTTGAAATATTGAACCTTGATGGAGATTATCAATAATCCATGTGGTACCACACAAACTATATATTCAACGGTTGAGGACTTTGTTGGAGGGACCACCAAGTGCATATTACATGTAGGACCCATGCTCGTTGAGAGGGCCAATATTATCGTGAGATTAAAACAGTAGAAAAAATAAATCATGAGATTAAAATATATAAACATTGGCCTAACTAAAGGATCGAGATTAAAACCTATTAACCCTTATTTTTAAGGATTTAACTAAATTTTTGGCTAATTTTTTAGGAATTAAAAAGATTTAGCCGTAACATACGTGTAACATAATATACACGTCTAACATATGTGCATCATATTTTATGTTATACGTATGTTACGATTAAATCTTTGATTTCATGAAACTATGGCTGAATTCTTCAAATTTTACCTTTAAAATGATTAATTTCTTAACTGGCCCCAATTTAATGTCCATGCAATGCATGCCTAAAAAGAGAATGTAAGAGATCCAGGAATATAGCCGTGTAAATTAAATTTTCCATAAATTATAATAAATTTTTAATGATTAAAATAAAAGATAGCTTATAATAAATAAAATTACAACAACTAGCATTCTCATGTTAGTGATATTATAATACTTCTCCTAAAACACACTTTTGAGTCATTTTTAGAATTATTGGAAAATAGAGATACACTAATTTAATAATTTTGAATAAATTATAAGAGAATTAGATAAATAGTCATTTTAGACTGTGTGTTTTTAAAAATAGCCACAGTTTCAAAAAATTTAAAAACTAGCCATAATACATGTAAGAAATTTCTAATAATAACAAAATTACACATAAAAATACTGTCAAGAAGAAATTTTTGAAAGGGCTAGTTTTTAAATTTTTTGAAACTGTGACTATTTTTTTAAAATTATTTTGTAAATAGTAGCTATTTTCTCAAAATTTCCTAAATTATAATTCTATATTTGTATGTTTATGTGTATTTCGAACCATTACATCTTTAGGAAAATTATTTCATACAAAAAATAAATATTTACCACCAAATTAAAGACACCTTCTACGTAAAAGTTGGTATTAATAATTGTTTTGATTCTAATAAGAGGCATTTTAATTTAAGATATTGCATTAGTAATTATGATGATTCACAAAATATTTTTATGAGAAAGGTTGTTAAATTTATGTTTTCCAAACACAAGTTCAATACAGAGTTATTGTAACTCCGCCTATAACACACTGAGATTCAAGGAAAGAAAACCCATAAACAAGGCACAAGAAAAAAATAAATGGTAAAAAATATAATATTACACGTGGTTTGGTGCGCAAACTTATATGTTCAGGGCATACCCAAATGAAAAGTAATCTATTAAGTATTAAACAATACAAGAGACAACCGTATTGCACAAAGCAAGACTCCCTCCACACTCTTTGTCGTCCTCTCATCTCCACTTCTTAGCAAAGTACTTGTGAGCTCACCTCGATTTAAACACGACTTCTCCCGAGACCTACGAAAAGACTAATCCCTGAATAATACAAAAATACTTAATACAAAGACACTAAACACTTATGACAAACAAAGCTCTATAATAAAAAATACTAAACGCACTCGAATAATTTTTCTACCAGCTCTCTGTTTATTTTCTCACGACTCAATCAATCAGAATAATCCTTTTCTACACCACCATAATATTCTCTGAGTGAACATAACTCCCAAAATTATGACTAATATTTTGTGAGAGCAATGAGAATATGACAAAATCCGGGTTGCAACTTTATATAAAATTTCAAATGGATAAATCCCTATAATGGCAGAATTTAACCCTACCGTAGCCATATAAATATGTGTTCTAGTAGCACACAAAGTAGCTAAGCAATTCCAATCGGTTTACAAAAACTGTCAAATCCTCTCTAGGTTTTAGAAAAGAAAAATTCTTCTCTTCCCCACATTGACAAAAATCGCCAACCCCTATAGCATGAGGGCGAAAATTTTTCTTCTCTTGATTTTTGAAAATATTTGAGAGAGCCCACACTCACTTGATCTGAAAGTTGGTGTGGAAGGCTTTGGTATAAAAAACTAGACTACTAAACTTGTTGTGAGCGTAGGAGAAAGCTAGCCCAACCTTGGTGGTCACTAGTGACGGACTTACATTAGGTCCAGGGGGGGCACTTGCCCCCCTGACTTTTTAGAATTTTATATTTTTGCCTTTAAAGTTGCGAATTTTTTCAACAATGTCCTTTATTTGCCCTTATTAAATAATAAATATTCATAACCTTATCTATAATTTTTTTAAAAACTTTCATTTTGCCCTCTATATATTTTTTAATTTCAAATATTATACATAATTTCTTTCTAAAAATTATGATTTTACCTTTATTTGATAATATATTTGAAATGGACTCATATTTTAATTACACTTTCTAAAATAGAATTGCTTTATATTTTTATACCATATTTTAATCCAAATTTTATTACAATTTTGCCCCCTTTGAACAAAATTTCTGGATCCGTCACTGGTGGTCACAACGACCAATTCAAGTCTTTGACATTTCAAGAAAATTTATGACATATTTTCTTATTCTCTTAGTATTAAAATATGTGATAATTGCTAATGAAAATTTTTTACAGTACTATATATTCATAAAATCCACTTTGCTAATTTAATCAAATTATTTATTTAATTTATTATATTTTTCTTTCCGCTGTGCCTTCAATTTTTGAAATCTGTTCCCAACAATTACTGCCTGTTGGAGTTGTTGGAGTTCTGGACTAATAGATGCAAGGATGATTTTTTTTTTTTTTATTTGCGTTTTTTCTGGTCACTACATTTTTTTTTTTTCATGATTGCTATTAGGCATCAGCAACAAATTATTGTAAAATCCAAATGTATCTTGTCGAAGGGAGGAAAATCATTAGAAACAAAGATACAAAGAATGAAAGATACAGATCAAACTTAGAACAATATTACAAGAGATTTGATCACAAGCGAAAGATATTGACAAAGGATTTTGTAGAAGAGGAGTGATTCTCCTTTAGAGCTGAAAAACTCTCAAGGCTTTGAAAATGAGAAAAAATGAACAGATACAGAAAGAAATAAAGAAACCTAAAGCTATCAGAGAGAGGAAAGAGAGAAAAATGGAGAAAATGAGATAGAAGTAGATGTAGAAGACTTGAGAGAGGGAAGGCCAGGACTTCATCGGAGACGCCAATTGCCGCTCTGGCCACCTCATCGTTCTCGTGCACGAGCTACAGCAGATTCGGCACGATCTTGGTGAACTTCGTAGGCGGTCTTGTTGCTTGCAAGCTTTTCAATCCCGCTGCGTAAGCTCCCTTCGATCTTGGCAAATTCGCTGTGGAGGCTGCGATCATGTCCTCCTAATCGAAGGAGAGATTTGGGGATTTTTTTTTTTTCCAGATTTTCATGGAAAGAAAAGAAAAAAAAATACGAGATTGACGGAGAGGAAGAGGGGAATACATGTTTTTTTTTTTTTTTTGGCTTGTGTAAAAGTAAGAATAAAAAAATTAATCGATCTAATTTTGCTAAGCTACCCTCATTTTTTTTTATCTCTATGTATTTCTCACATTGTTATTTAGGTGGCACATTTTTAGAATACAAAAGCAACAAATTAAAATTAAAGGGACAATGTGAAACATGACCCTTAATAGATGAGACGTATAGAATTTATCTTTAGTCTAACTAATCCGGTCCAAAAATAGAAAGTTAAGTGTGAATTTTCATTTTGAAAAAATATAAAGTAAAATATAGTTAATATAAGAATGATATTATTGTTGTTGCAAGGATACGTATTGAGTTTGAATCCCCTATATATTTAAAATAAAAAAAAAAAAGAAAAAAAAAAAAAGGATTATGATGTTATTGTTCGAAACAATAATGGCTTAATAAGTTGGTGGACCATGGAAGACCTAGTTAGCAATCTCATGCATAGATGACGAATTTGACCAATGCCTGCTAATTACCATCAAAGAGTTGGAATGAGCGTTGAAAATAGGTCCCTCTTTCAAACAAAGGACAATCATGAGGGACTTAATAATATTACATACGTACTGTTTTTTCCCACAGCTAATGAGTTAAAAGATATTGTCAGGTTACTTGGAAGTATAATTACATCTCTTTTCTTGAAGCCTAAAGTTAATGAAAGTGCACACAAACCGAGCAATTACAGACATCCCATTGTCTTCATAGCCTAAGGTGCCAAAGTAACATCTCCATTATATTGACAACCTTAACAGCACCTCTTAAGTACCTGCAAAATAATAAGGAAAAAAAAAAAAAAAACACTAAAGTTAGATCAAGCTAGAACAAAATTACCGTTATGATCAAAGGCAGATTGAGATCGGAAGTTACAAAGATCGACACTTACTGCCATACATCCTCTCCGACGAGCACTTCATCAACCTCGCTATCCTCGCAGACAATACTCCATCCTGTCCCCAGACCAGCCAAAAGCCATATCCTATTATATAAACACCCCCAACTAAGACATCAGGTTAATCCTGTCTATACTTCCGCTACAATGCAATATCGAAAAGCATATCGTTTACAGCGTAGAGGTTGCTTACTTTGGTACAATTGCTTCCTACGGTTTTTGTCATCAGCGGTGGCTTTGCATGAAACTGCCCCCCAACATTAGGAAACAAGGACACTCCAGGATTCAATGAAGATGTGACGGGATCAGAGATTTTCTCGTTATTTTGAAGATTGTTTCCCTCGATCAGTGAGAACCCGAAAAGCCTACAGCTACTTTTGCAGGAGGATACTACATCCTGACTGCTCCTATGTGATGGCTGAGTCGTGAGAGGACACAAAATGCCGTTTTGATTACGTTCAGTTGACAAATGTAGGGACTTCGTCCCAACATGATCTTCACTGCTGAGACCACGGTCAGAAAATGAGAACGGTAGCAGTTTTCCACTGTTTGATTCAGTTACATACGAACTTCGCTTGGGCATTCTCTGGTCTTCCTGGTTGGGATCGCTACTTATTGAATTGAACTTTGAAACTGGCTTCATCGCTTGCTGGATCATCAACACCGATGACGGGGATGACACTTGTATCGACTGGGCAGATGTGCGAACATGAGTTGAGTTGCCCTGAATTATAGCTGACCACCCATTTCTAGAGCTTGGCACTTGAACGCGATCAAAGATGCCTAGGCCACCATATTCGTTACCCTCATTAGCGGGGCCTCTTCCACAGGATGAGCTTGGATGCATTTCTTGACCTTGCAAGACCTTATGGAACCGGAATGATTCACCAAAGCCTATGCCATTGGGGTTAATATTGTCAGAATTCCCACGCAGGTTTCTGACATTATTCCCCATTGTAGCAATCCCAGAACTATTAGAACCAGGAAAGCCTCTCCTTGTTTCCGATGAATGATGAATACCACTACCATCAAAAGGAGTATCAAAACCTGAAATTTCTTGACCTTGCAAGACCTTCTGGAACCTTAGAGGCTCCCCAAAGTCTGACACGCCAATTCCATCTGCGAGAAGAATGCAAAGAGAAGTAAGTTTATATTATTCAAAAAAAGGAGTTGATTGGGATCAATGCAGAGGGAGTAAGGTGTGTTCTGTTTACGCAAACCATACTCGGAACTGGATATTCTCTTGCTGAAGTAAAACCAATCCTGGTCCTTTTAAGGCCCGGGGCCATAATGCTAGTGGAACTAGCTATAGAACCAGATGGTTCAATCTCCCAAGGAGAAACTCTGCCATGCTTGTTTGAGTCTACATCATCCCATCTTACCTGCAAAAGAGAACAAGAATGTTCGTTACTTTGACATCAAGTACTTGTGCCTCAAACTTTATACCATGATGGACAGAATCGTGATTCTATCATATAACAGCATATTGTAGGATTGGGTAAATTATAATCTTAAGCTCTGTAAAATTTTGAGTAACTAATTTTCCACATAACAGCTGTTTCAATTATTTCCTTCAGGTTAAACTGTTTATAAGATGAATAAACAAATCGACAGTACTTACAACTAGACATCTCCACTTTGAACCAGGCCACCTTACAGGATCCATATCACTGATCCCACTGACTAGTCCTGTGTATCTGCCAAAGAAAAAAAAATTACTCGAGACTGAGACTTATTTTATCAGTGATATTTAAATACTTAAGAAATTCAATCACACCAAACCTTCTCTCAGCTGCATCTTCTGTTTCAAATCGCATTTTAAACCGCATGCCAATAGAAAATGAATGATCCAGGCTTTTCAAGAATTTACTAAGAGGTATGATAAAAGCCGAAGAGCTTGCTCTACAAGATCAACACGGAATACACATGTCAGTAGAAAAAATACAATATAAAAGCATTAACATCCAATACATAGAAAGAATAAAAGAGTAGATAAAAGGCTTATCAACAAACAATTCTAAGACCAACATAGGCATCACAGGACCCGGTTTTAAAAATTCTCCCTCTATATCCATATGAAAACAGAACAAAACTGAATTATGCTATTGAGCAAGCAGACTCTATATACTGACAAACGTGATAATACATGTGCTTTTCGATCTTTTTACTGCAACCTTAGCAATAGAAATCAAATTCTCTTATGTTTGAAACACATGGTAAGGAGAGCCTGTCTGATCAAATTACATCGAGAACTAGAAACATCAAAAGCTAAATGGTTGTAAGATAAGGGAAGGCCCAAGTGATGGTAGTGAAGTACGAAAAAGAAGTTGAGTACAACATACATAGAGACAACGTCGGGCGGAAAGAAAATCTTAAAGATTGGTGAAGAAAGAGATGACAATAATGAAAATGATCTGTACATAGGTCGTACGTGTAACACAGCATGGGATCATAGATGTTGTAACAGGACTTCCAACCTACGATGGTACAATATCAGTCGGTTCGTAAAATGGCTATCCCAAGTTCAGCTATAAATGTCGTACAAGCTATACCTCATTTCAATTACACAACATCACATTCCAGGGTAATAAGCTAACAGCCTTCTAAACTTAAACATAGCAAAATAGGAATACAATCAGTTTGAAGAAACAATTAACAGTTCCAATAGTTAGCACCTTGGATTGTAGTATAGCTTGAAAGCACTTCTTGTGGAAACAGCATTAACTACTTCTTTGAGGGAGCTGTAGTTCAGCTGCTGACCATACAAGGTTGGAAAAGTAGCACAACCTTTCACTTGGGCCGCTCTTCGGATCCCTAATCTCAACTCCCCATCCTCACCCCTACAACACGAATTACATTAAAAAACGAAAAGACGACAAAATGTTTCTCCTCTTCGAAGTGAAAAGGGTACAATACCTAAGGAAGAGCACTGCATCACCGGAAACAAGCTTCTTCTTGTTTACAAACGCACTCCAGCCGGTGGTGAGCAAATGCCTTCGCGGCTGCCCTGCTCGAACCGAACACCAAATCGTTAAGCCATAACCAATTCAACAAAAAGCCCCGAATTCACAATCAAGACACTCCAAGAAGCTCCATTCGCAAGATACCTCTGTAGATATGTCGGAACCTCCATTCGAGGCCATGCAGATCCTTCGCAACTAGCTCTTGCGACGGCCTCTGCTGACTGTAATCCTACAGTAACAATCGACTCAATACGGAAATGCACAACAAAGAAAGCAAAACTCCCAACACAAGAAAGACAGTCTCTTCAAACTTGAACTGAGCAAAACATCAAGCAGTGGAGGAGCATAGTTACCAGTGGAGGAAAGCAGTCCTCAGCGGCGCGGCGGGGAACGGAGAAGCCTCCGTGAGTGCTCGTGTCCGATGCGGTGAGCGTCTTGCAAAACATGTGCGGTGTTGTCGACTTCACAGCCGCTTCCATATCCTCCTCTTCGCCATCGGCGTCGACCTCGCCTTCCCGCAGTTTCCTCCCAAATTGCTGTCAACCCAAAAGGACAAAGCAATGTTTCCTATTTTTTCAATGTAAAAAGAGTACCAAACAAAAAAAAAAAAAAAAAAACAATCACCTCGTTCTCAGGAACAAGCGAGACCTGCGCGTAGACCTCATCGGTGCCTTCCTCAGCCTGACAAATCCCCCAGAAAAGTGAACAATTCGCAACAATCAGAGCAATGGAAAACGAAAATGAAAAAAGAAAAGGAAATTTGGAGAGTTTGATACATGGAGCTTGACATCGGCGACGCGGCAGAAGAGGTGAGGAGGGAGATCGTAGACGGCGACGGAGACAGGGAAGTCGGAGGAGACGCTCTCGAGGTGGCCCTGAGGCATGTAGACGACGACGCTGCCTTTCTTCGGCAGCGAAATCAGCGGCCCCGCGCACGCGTGCCAGAGCTCCAGGCACACCGCCGACGCCGGCGCCGGCGCCGGCGACGGCGCGCTCGGGGCCGCCGAGGACGTCGAGGGCGAGGAGTTCGACGACGGCGCTTCGTCGTCCTCGGTGGTGTTGAGATCGATGAGCCCCGCCATGAGGAATCGGAAAAACCCTAGGAGAGAAGTACAGTCACAGTGGAAGCTGATATTCCGGGGAGTTTAGAAAAGTGCTTATTCAGGCTCTGATTTATAGAGAGAGAGAGAGAGAGAGAGAGAGATTTTGGATTAAGCTTAAGCGGTTATTGCGGAGAAGAAGAAAGATATATGTGAGCGAGTGAGTGAAGTGAAAAATGAAAAATGAAAAATGAAAAAAAGAACAGTGGAATTTGCTAGTGGGATTGTAACAGTAGAGAGAGTGGAAGAAGAAGAAGAAGAGAGAGAAAGAGAGAGTATAATTTCATGCCTGCATTTTAATTGAAGAAAGCCTTTTTTTTTTTGTTGGCTCTCTTTTTTGCATTTGCTATTGCTTGCTAAAAAGAAAGCTCTCAAACCAACACTACTACACCACTCTCAAAGGAAAAAAATAAAATATTAATAATTAAAGCACACACAACACACAAACATCCTATTTTTCATTTTGGGGATATCAAATCAAGGCTTTTAAAAAACATGTGGGTTTTAATTCCAAACCCCTCCGAAGATAGAAAAGAAAAAAAAAAAAGAGACACAGCTCACAAACTCAAATACTCGTCCAATTAATTTTTTGTGATACAAGAGAAAGAAAGAAAAAAAAAAAGAGAGAGGAAAAAAAAATCAATATAATAATTTTTTTTTCTCACACACTCTCTCTCTCTCTCTCTCTTCTCTTTTTCTCTTTTTGTTTTTCCTTTTTATTGCTGTGAGCTGCAGCAGCATAGCAGTGCTGCAGCCCTCTGCAATGCTGCAAGCTGCTGGGTGTGATGTGTGGCAGAGAAAAAGAAAGAGAGAGAAACAGAAAATTAGAAAGAGAGTGTGTTGTTATATATGAGATGAGAGAGAGAGAGAGAGTAAAAGAGAAAGTATAATAAGAAGACTGTGCTGAGAAGAGAGAGAGAGAGAAAGTGGCCTTGTTTTAATAATGTCATAATAAATTCCAATATTTTATTAATTAAATAAATATTTAAAAAAAATGAGAGAGAGAGAGAGAGAGAGAGAGAATTGAATGTAAGGAAAGAGAAGGGGGGGTTTGGGGTTTGTGGAGGAAGCCCCCTGTATTTCCGGGCGGATGTCTATTCTGTCCCCTTCTACTCCCGCAAATCTCACTCTTATCCCCTTTTTCCTAATCTCCCTCCAAATTCCATTCTCTATTTTATTCCACATTTTTATTTTTTTTTATATTCGCTTTAATGCCCACTAAATTCTTACATTATTTTCGTACAAATTTCAGAATTTTTTTTTCTCTTCTTTTTCATGGCATACTCATTTCGATTTTTATATGAAAATTTACTCTCTTTAACCCCTTATTTATTTCTCCTATTTTAACTATTTCATTCTTTTTTATTTTTTATTTTTTTCAACTTTCTTAATTATTCAAATTATTTTATTTTATTTTATTTTTTTAATAATTTTTTTCAACTTTTCAAATTTTAGTATAATATTTTTAAATTTCAATCATTTATATTATTATGAGATTATTAAGTAAATGACCTGTTTTTAACTTTAGTTTTAAGGAATTGACCTGAATTTGTTATAATTAAGTTATTAGCCTTTAAGACAATATGTATTGACTTTTTTGCCTTTTGTTACATGAGGTTGGAAAAAAAGTGATGAGGGGTAAAAATGAGATTTCAAAGTGGTGTGAACGGAATTTGGGACTAATAACTTAATATTTGAATTCTTAGACCATTTTCTTAAAATATAGACTTCCAAGTGACTATTTAACAAATGAACTCTTATATTATTTCAAAATTCATAAAATCAAATCATTCTTATCATTTTTTAATTATTTTCTAAATTATTTTTTTAACCATCTAAAATTATAACAAATGAGCAAAATATTTCATCCAAACAAGGGTAAACTCTTTGGAAATGATGATGTTTGTTTGGGATAAAATTACATTCTCTCTCTTATTTATTTTGTTACTGTGTCATTATTTTTGTGTGGCTTTCTTTTTCTTTTCCTCTCTCTCTCTCGTCTTTTTCTTTTCCTTTTTTTTTTTCCCTTCTCTTTTCTTTGTTTTTTTCCCACCAAAGGAACGATTCGTCACTTCATCTGGCTACTGCAATCATCACGGGAGTTGTTTGCTTAGACCCTTTTCTGGTAAAGATTCTTTCTTCATTTTCGTATAACCTTTCATTTTGGGCAAAGAAATTTTGCAAAGTAGCAAAAGCTTCTTTTTTTTTTAATATAATAGCAAAGTAATTAATAGAAAGTAATAAATTTTACTTCAAGCTATATTGGAGCTCTTTTTCAATTTCTTTTTCTTTTATTCACCTTTATTCCCAAAATTTCTGGTCCCTCAATTCACATTAGGATACTGCAAGGGTAATGATGATTCAGAAGACTTTATTAGAACTTTTTATAATAAATTTTAGCACAACAAAATCAAAAAGTATGTTAAATGCTAATTTCAAGAAATGATTAGTTTAGATTTATACCAGCTTACAACACATTAAATTTGTCGTTTGGATTTTTTTTTTTCAGTGTACAACAATATAAAACGGACCTTTGATATATTTATTTATCATCTAATTACTAATATGTACGGATGTCTCATCATATTTGAATGTCAATTAATTTATTACAAAATCCAAAGTTACCCCTTTTTACCATCGCATTTAAGTTTCTTTTTTTTTTTCAATAATTAAGGTAGAGAGATTCAAACTTAAAGCAATGTCGTGTATGGAATTACCACTAAGATACGCTCGCAACCATACATTTAATTCACTTTTTTTTTATTACTATTTTTTTTCCTAATGAAAAAAAAACTTTTTTAGTTGTTATATTTGAGAACGCACAATAGAATTTGGTAGGCGTGCAATCAGTTGCCAAGTTGCCAAATTGAAAACACAATATGTTCCAAATTGCAAGCCACATAATGATTTAATTTGCAACAAGGTTCTATTTCTCTATCAATATAACATCAAATACTTTGTTTACTCAAAAGTTTTGACTTTGCTGTTAGATTTCTTGTTTTCTCATTATGAATGGCATTCTTAGGCCAAAAGCAATAACTAATGCAAGTCATTTTGTCCAACCAATTGGAGAAACATCATTCTCTTTTTTTCTTTTTCTTTTTTTTTTTTCTTTTTGTTTTCCTCTTGTTTCATTTCGTAATAGTCATTTCGTAAGTGGAAGTAGCTTCTCTTTTCTTTTTTTTTTTTCATATATGTATATCTAGCTGCAATGTTATAGTGTCCAAATGAAAATAGGCATGAATATACTATGTATATATATTTATTCTTATGTAAAATTTATTTCATAGGATTTGTTTGGGAAAGTTGAAGCATAATGCGTGTATGCCGGGGAAACAGAAAGAATGGTTGTACTTAAAATTAAAAAAAATAAAAATCTTCAATGTAATTAGATTAGTAGTTGTAGAAGTCAACGACATTCTTTTATTATGCTTGTTGCTGCACATAATCTAAAATATATGCCCTTATAAAAAAAATTAAAATATATATGCATTTCACACTATGAAATCCCATGGATTATATAATATATACATATGCTGAACAAGACTTCAAATCGCTGTTAATTAAAATAATGAGAAAGAATACAAACTCATACCTATTTAATTGCCTCTAATTTTATGCACATTGTATTTATAATTATATATGGGATGGTATGAAACAATTATATATTTGGTATAATTATATATTTTGTATTAAAATTGATTGATTAAGAACAACATGAATTCAAATTGACATAACAAATATTATAAAGTTATCATAAATAGAAGTTACGTAGGTAGGTTGATAAAAATTCTTTTTCAGTCACTTGTAAGGTAAAAACTGGAACTGTAATAGGGGTCGTTAGTTGTGGTTCATATTTAGTAGTGATACGAGAAGAAAAAAAAATTCAAGTAAAAAAAAGAAAAAGAAAAGAAACAATAATAACCTAATAATTAAAAGAAAACAAGATCACATGTCAGAGCCATAAATCACACTACATAAATACGCTGTTGGAGTCCATAAATACGTGGAGCCCTAAATAGGAATGTGGTTATAGAAACAGAGGAAAGTGAAAATCAAAGCTAATTAAAAGCCAATCCACCACTAAAAAAAAAGGCTATGCAATGCAAGCCCTAATGGTCTTAATTAGTAATTTTATGGAGGTCAAAGGTCAATTAACTAAAAAGTTGCAATGTAATATGAAATTCCTTGGGAGAAGGGTAGATTGGTAAATAGGAGTAAAGTGTGGACAAAATTGTCACAGAAATGGAAAAGGAGAGGGTCTTTAATCAGAGCCATCAATTGCAAGGAATCCAAGCACAGAGCTATATAGGCTTTGCGATAGCCAATAGGGGGTTTTGTAGGATTGGCATAGGCCAATAGCCCGGACAAAACGGGTTACAACTCAGTGACTGATCGGCAATGACTCACTCACGTTTCTCTATTTTTTCCCCTCACGCGCTCATTCACAACCCAACGTTCAAATTCCCCTCCAATTGAAGGGTTTACAATGCTCTATTTACCCCTCGTTTTGAGTAATTATTTTACTTATTCCATTTTATTTTTTGGAATAAAAAAAAAGAGGTTAAAGAATGGTTTGGAATTTTATAAAATAATTTAAAATGATTATGAAAGAGTTTAATTTTACAATTTTCGAAACGGTATAAATAATTGAGATTTAAAGATATTATATAGAGATTAAGAATATTAAAAAAATGGTTGAAAAAAATAAAATGGAATGGGAGGAATTGTATAGGGATTTAATAAGAAAGTTCAAAAAAATGAAATGGAATGGGTAAAATGGATGTACCAAACAAGGGATTAACGTGTTACAATGTCAAAATGTTAAATTTAACACATTAGTCTCATGCGGTTTGTTTTTTTTTTTTTTTTATGTAAACATGCTAAATCACATGTTAATTTGAGTTTTAATAGTTCAAAATACAATTGTTTTGATAATTATCTACTAACTATATACTACAATCTCATTAAAGTATTTGGCACTAATGGTCACTGAACTTATCGTATTTTAGCAAGTTGGTGCTTGAACTTTTTTTGCGCAATTTACACCCTGAATTTATAAAATTTAGCAAATCAGTTCATATTGGCAACGAAAGATCAAATTTTGGAAATAAACGAAATGAAGGGTGCAAATTACTAAAGTAAACAAAGTTTAAGAGGTAGTTTTAAAAACTCGACAAATGTAAGGCTGTATTTGCAAATTGATAATGGATATCAATTTTTTTTAACAATTTTCAACAATAGTCCCCACACTTGTCGATATTTGGCAAACTGCCACTTGAACTTTGTTTATTTTAATAATATGCACCGCCTAATATTTTGTCCAATTTTGCCAATTTTGAACTTCTGTTAACAGTAGGGATTAATTTGCCAGTTTTGTAAAGTTCAAGGTGCAAATTGAAAAAAAAAAAAACCCGCAAATCAGCTTCCCAAAGCACGAGCATGCAATTACTCCACGTATTATATTAAGATACAAAATAATTAGTCATTTATTTTATCTGCACCCAAAAATTCTTCCTTTCGATAATTTCAAGACAAAATTGCTTTGAATATCTTTTTAAAACTAGTAATATCCTATGATTTTCTAATATGTATAATCAAACACAAGCAATTATTAAAAAATCTTTTTACCTAATTTTTTTCAAACAAATTTAATTTAACAAAATGAACTTTCTTTTGTTGGAATTTTAAACATTTTCCTCTTTGTTGAGTTTTTTTTAATGAAAAATAACATAAAGAAAATATTTTTTAAAAACTTTTTTCTTAAAAATGCAAGGTGATTAGGATTGAAAAAAATTAAAAGCTTACTTATAAGGATTATTTATAAGAGGTATACGACAAATAAAATATTTTTTAAGGGTCAAATTGTAACTTCATACCTAATGCTATAATTTATTTAGCATTTACTATATTCGATGTCAAATTTTACCTTTTAAGATAACATGTACTAAAAACTATGTTAAATTTAGCATAATATTAGAGACCAATTTCTTACACTAGTGCTAAAATTTGGCATTAGCATGTGATATAGCACATGCACAGTATTAAATCTCTTAAAAATATATCTTAAAAAATAAATATTAGAAGTGAAACATATTATGTATCAAGAAATTGTCATTAATTTTAAAAGTTATTAAGAATTATTTTTATTAATAAGACTAACTCAAATAAAATAGAATCTAAAAATGTTTAACACAATTGGTTTTATAGACCGAGAATAAGATTACAATTGACTTTGGCGACGAAAATTTTTTCGAGGTCCGGATGGTGTGTGTGTGTATATATATATATGATAGAGAAAGAGAGAGAATAAGTTAAAAAAATAACAAAAAAAATATATTTATTTAAAAAATATAAATTTTATTTCTTTCAACTGTACAAAATCTAAAAAAATAATAATAATACAATGGATGCCTATTGTTAGAGTTATGCTCTCAAATTCAGATGTATTGAGCATTTTTTGAAAATAAATGAAATAAGTAGTTAGTTGTGATTTTGTTTGTTTTATTTTTAGTGTAAAATTGAATGTTTATTAAAGTTCAAAATATGTTAACTAAACTATGATTTTAGTATGTAAAGAGTTTTACATACCAGGGGATTAAAATTATAGGTTAACATGTTTAAAACTCTATGATAGATTAAAGAGTAAGGATCTCTTTGACTGATATTCACTAATATTTTACATGACGCTATGAACGTGACCGTCTGATTCGAATGATCAATGTGTGTGACATTAGAATAAAGGTATTTTATATAATAAGAATTACATAGGATATGGACTGACCTTATTCTAGAATCTTTATTTAAGTATCGTTTTAAAGGTTCGAGTTAAGGTCATAAGATGATCATATGAACGTCGACCTTAATATTGAGTAATTCATAGACTCCTCCTTTGGATTAACGAATTATTTGATTTGCTTGTTTCGGCCCAAAAAGCAACTAGACCCAATACTAACATTTTGGGAGTCCGCAATATATTAGTGTTGAGACTATGAATTACAAATATGGATTCACAAATAAATGTTTAGAGTAGTTCCCTTTAAGTGTTGACTTTTTGAACTAAACGGTTTGACCGCTCTAATTCGTTAGTAATTATGAATTAACCGTTTACTAGTGAACTCATTGGTATTTTAGGACAAATAATTAGTCGAGAGGTAACATGGTGATTTCACCCGACTTAGATTATGGATCATTTACGAAGGATCAACAATCATATAATGATTACATCAATGGACAATTTGCAATGTTTTTGAATAAAAAATATATGTGTAATCTGAGAGTTCAGTCTTAGGTTTTTAGTGGAGTAATCACGAGATTAATTCTCCAAGTTTATTAGAGCTCGGGTTTAGGAGTCTATGATCCCTGCTCCGTCTCAATAAATCGGGTTAGGATTCTCAAATGATAATTAAGCGTTAATTATTTTGCTTCTCAATATTAATTATATTTGTGTATTAGACCACAAATATAAAAATTTTCACAAGGAAGTCATGCCTTGTCCAGGTGCCATTTATGGGTTAAATTTTGAGAGAATTTTAATGTTTTGTAATTTGATAATTATTAAAATTAAAAATTAGTAAATAAATTGAATATGAGATATTTAAGAGTTTTTTCTTGTAATTATCTAATCTCATTTAAATTAAAAACAAGATATTTTATTTTAATTTAAATCGTAATGAGATTGGGATTTGAAAAAATCGAACACTTTGCTAACGGGTGGTGGGCACATACTATGACTAAGGAGAGAGAATGAAAAGTTTCTCATTATCTCAATTTGACTATATTTCTTATACATTTAATAAATTAGGAAAATAAGAGATGTATTTTTTAGAAAATATTTTCCCTGCTTTCCTCTAGATGGCTAGCCACATTGTGTCTAGTACCACAGAATTTATTCTACGTTCCAATTTTTTGTCTATAAAAACTCTTCTTATTTCTCTCTAGACTTTTTAAAGGGAAAAAAAAAAAAACCCCCCACCCACGAGAAAAGCCGCCGACCCTTATAGTAAGAAAATGAAAAACTTTCTTTCTCTTGTTTTGTGTGAAAAAAAGAGAGGGAGCCCACACTCAAAAGTCTTAGATTTGATATGAGAATTGGAGAGTAAGACTTTGGTGTCGAAAGCTTGACCGGTAAACTCTTTGTGAGAACCTTTGTGGTCTCACAACATACGGTGACCAACCGAAGATTTCAAGAGATTAATTTAATCAAATTATATCTATGGTATAATTTATTGATCTTTATTTAATTGTGATAATTATAATTGGACAATTTTTATAGTATAATATGTGCATGAGTTCCAATTTTCTAGTTTCAATTAAATTGTTTAGTTGTTTTACCATGTTATCTCTTCCGTTGCGCACGTTTTGATTTGATCAAAATTAAAAATTTAGTCAAGTTTTGAAATTAATAAACCTTATGAATTGATAAACAAATCACACCTCTGATGGTGGTGAAAAATATTTTCGAGACCCGAATATTAAAAAGAATGATTTAAAATAAAGAAATAGAGAACATGGATAAATTGACAAATAAAATATTTTCAAAATAGTAAAAAAAATTGAAAAAGAAAATATTTTCGACAAAATGAACACGGTTGAAATCGGAAGAAGTGAACTCCTAATATACTATAGATATAATTATCAGTGAGGATTATGGCCAAATTCGGCTTTCATGTATTTGCCAAAAGAGGTTGTTGTGACTATCAAACATTGTAAGAAAAACATTTTAAAAAAAAATATTAACACATTAATCGATCGTAGTAATGTGACCTAAAATTTGAATCTTGATTATTTTTCAAAAATTATTTCTAATTACGTAACAAATTAATTATACAAATTAGATTAAATCGGATTTTACTAATCACCTAACTTATTATCATCAAGTGTAAACTAGATTTGTGATTAATTAAAGTGAGAGAGTGGATGTATCTTTCCTCAAACTAAACATAAGGATTGAGTCTCTTCCTCTACATCTCTATCCTCTTATCACTCAATTCATCCAACCAAATACACTTTAAGAGCAGAATAATAAAAAACCTGAGCAAGTGAAGCTTTGTTGTCGTTGAGCTTGAAAGGTTAATTTAAATGAGGAAAATTAAGGGGAGAATGAAAAAGAAAAATCTTGTTGATTGTTTATTGACCAAATATAACAGTAAGAGTAAGTTAATTCATATTTCATTGTACTTTATGAGAATCGGTACTAGCTATACGAGTTTCTTAAAAAAAAAAAAAAGATTTTCCATTAGATTTTGTACATTTTTTGAAAAAAAAAAGCAAGATCATTTTCTATTATACAACTGGCTTTGAGGGAATTTTAAACCGTTTGTTTCAAATTTAGGCCATGTAAAAAGCACATGAAAAATTTTATTTATAATTTTTCAACTACTAATCGAATTATTACTAAAAACTTGAGGGCATATTTACTCATAAAAATATAAAATATATACAATGATAAAGTTCGAAGACTGCGGGCAACGCCCTTATTTGGGGTAAGCATTTGGATAAATATAGTTTGACCAAATTATTTTTGCTATTTGACAAAAACAAAACGAGACAATTAGATAACTCACAGTATTAACAAAATGATTCATTTTGAATAAATCATTTAGATAGTTTAACACTATTTAAAATTATTTTGAGCTTTAATAGCAAGTTATTAAGAAAATAAAACATCCAAATTATTTTTCAGCCCATTCTATGAAACATTTGAATGCATTGAAAATAATTAGCATATTTTTACAAAATGACCCATTGATCGTTTTGTAAAAATGACAATTAGCATAATCATCTTGCTCTTAAAAATATTCATTTTTGGTAAAAAAGCGACGCGCATACATATGCTTTTCCATGAGCGTGGGAATGGCATAATCGATTTCATTTTCCCCTTTGGACTCTCTTTATCCTTTTGCCGTTTTGCGTCAGTCCCACCCACCGCACTAAGTTCACTCTCTTTTTTGTTTTTCATTTTTTTTTTCTTTTTATAATAATTATCACCTGTCAACCTCTCTTCTCTTTGTTCATTTTGGACGCCAACTCGCTTTTGATAATTAGGGCATATCATGTTTTAAAGGCCTTTTTTTATTTTATTTTTATTTTTATTTTTTTGGTTTAAATAGAAGACTATTATAAAACTCGACAATCTATTGTAACTATCATGATTTCATAAAATCCATGTTGTCATATAGCTCTACTTTTCCTTTCATTTAACTCAATTTATTTTTAGGGGATTCAGTTAAACAAATATTACATAATATTTTATTTGTGAGACCATTGAAGTACGTTCTATGATAATAATTGTTGCCTAAAAAGCAGAAATAAAGACTAAATTGTCAGCATTTGTTAAAGTCGATTGCAGTTAGAAATAAAGTGATGATCACCTTTATCATCAAACTGTAGTGAGAATCAATATTTTTAACAAATGCTAAATGATTAAAATATATATATATGAAAACAAATAAAAAAATTATATAGAAATTAGTGTAATTACCATGAAAAACAATGGTACATGTGTAAATTACAATAATTATATATAATGCCAATTAAACAATTAGTCATTTTAAAGATAAATTTTGAAGGATTTAGTTATAGTTTCATAAAATTAAGGATTTAACCATAACATGTAACATTTTTTGTAACATATAACATATATAGGTGTAAAAAGTAACATTAAATGTAACGTTACGTTTAACGTTATATTTTTTACACGTATATATGTTCAAGTTGCAAAAAATGTTACATGTTATGGCTAAATCCCTAATTTCGTGAAACTATGGCTAAATCTTAAAAAATTACCCAAAAGTTTGGTTAAATGCCTAAGAAATTTTATATATAAATTAATTAAATAGGGGAATTTTAAGAAAATAACCACTGTTTACAAAATAATTTTAAAAAATATCCACAATTTTAAAAAATTTAAAAACTAGCCCTTTCAGAAATTTCTAACACGTATCAGAAATTTCTTACAACAATTTTTATATGTAATTTTGTTATTGTCAGAAATTTCTTACATTGTGTTATGGCTAGTTTTTGAATTTTTTGAAACTGTGGCTATTTTTTGAAAACACACAGTTCAATACAGCTGTTTACCTAACTGACCCATTAAATAATTATAAATTATTGTATAATTATCTACATCTTTTGCAATTATAAAGTAGGATCAGTTAGGCAAATAGCCATTTTAAACTGTGTATTTTCAAAAAATAGCCACAGTTTCAAAAATTTTAAAAACTAGCCATAACACAATGTAAGAAATTTCTGATAATAACAAAATTACACATAAAAATTGTTGTAATAAATTTCTGACACGTGTGAGAAATTTCTGAAAGGGCTAGTTTTTAAATTTTTTGAAACTGTAGCTATTTTTTAAAATTATTTTGTAAACAGTGGCTATTTTCTTAAAAATAGGGTCAGTTAGGTAAATAGCCATTTTGAACTGTGTGTTTTCAAAAAATAGCCATAGTTTCAAAAAATTTAAAAACTAGCCATAACACAATGTAATAAATTTCTAACAATAATAAAATTATACATAAAAATTGTTGTAAGAAATTTCTGACACGTATTAGAAATTTTTGAAAGGGCTAGTTTTTAAATTTTTTGAAACTGTGGCTATTTTTTAAAATTATTTTGTAAACAGTGGCTATTTTCTTAAAATTATTATTATCCTCCGTATACTATTGAAATAATATTTCTATTACGGAATTTTTAATAATACCAAATTAATTATTTGATTTTTTTTTAAATTGAACAAGCAATTTGCGCTTGATTTATAAAATGTTAAATTCTTATTGCCTTTTAGGCTATTTGAGTTGGAGGAAGAAGAAAATATATACGAGCGCACTATGAAAATTTTATAGGACGTTTTGTGATCGAAATTCAAATAAGATGCAATTTTTAGTTTAATTTAAAAATTTGAGTGATCGAATTAATATAGCAAAAAACTCAGGATAATAACATAATATTATTAAATAATAAAATATATAAAATAATTATTAGTATTTTGCTCTTGTAGTCCTAGCTAAGAAAGCTTAAAACGTAAATAAATTAATTATAAACATGATATACATAATGTTCATGAGGAAAAACCAGATGGAACGAAAATTTTGATCGTGATGGTGAAGGATGACTTCGTCGCTTCAAATGCGTTCAATCCATGTTGCTCTCTCTTTAAACACACTCTCCTTAATGCTCCACGTTACATTGTGCCCTTAAATTCCGATGTATTAAATATTTTTTTAGATTAAATAAAAGAACTAATCATTTTTTAATTTTGTTTATATATATATGTATATGTGTGTATATATATACATGTTTATTAAAATCTAAAATATGTTAAATACAACTAGGATTTTAGTATGTAAAAAGTTTTGCGTACAAGATGATTAAGATTATAGGTTAACGTATTTAGAATTGGTCCGTGATAGATCAAAGAGTAAGGATCTCTTTGATCAGTATCCACTAATAAGTTCCATGATGTTATGAGCGTGACCTTCTGATCTAGATGGTCAGTAGTGGAGTAATCTCAGGATTAATAAACAAATAATTTAATTAAAGATTTTTAATTTGATTTTCTAAATTTATTGAAGCTCGGATTCACGGGTCCATGGTCCCTACTCCGTCTCAATAAATTGAGCTAGGATTCTTAAAGAATAATTAAGAGTTAATTATTTAATTTCTCACTATGATTTATATATGCGTTTTACCACAAATATGAAAAATAACACAAAGAAATCCTTCTTTGTATAGGCGCCAATTTTGGAGTAATTTTGAGAGAATTTTATTATTTTATAATTTAATAATTTGATTAATGAAAACATAAATTAATAAATTAATTAAATTTGAGATATTTAAATAGATATATTAGAGTTCAATATTTATTCAAGAATTTTTTATAATTATCTAATTAGTAGATAAGTGCTCATTTAAATTAAATATGAGATATTTTATTTTGATTTAAATCCTAATGAGATTGAGATTTGAAAAATCAAATCCCCTTACTACAAGGATGGACAAATAGTATGGCTAAGGAGAGAGAATGAGATATTTCTCATTATCCTAAATTTAGAAAAATAAAAATTTATTTATTGAAAATATTTTTCCTAATTCCCTTCTATATGCCGGCCACTAGTCCAAATTAGGTTAGGAATTGTTCTCTTAATTCCTAATTTGAATATATTAATAATTATATGATAATTATTTATTTATTTTTTGAAATAGGTTTTTGGATGATTCTTATTTTTGAAATTAGAAATTTCCCAAAGCGATGAATCCCAATGGTTGCGAAAAATTCTCATTGCCCTAGCCCTATAAATATGTGCTCTAGTAGTACACACACTATGCTAAGTAGTTTCAATTTTTAGTTTACAAAATCTCTTTCAATTTATTTCTAGATTATAGAAAAGAAAAATTATATTCTTCCCCCCTAGCTAAAATCGTTGCCCTCTATACAAGAGAAGATAATTTTTTTTTTTTTTTTGTGATAATATCTGAGAGAGCCCACACTCAAGTTCTTGACTTGATCTGAGAATTGGAGTAGAAAACTTTGATGTCGAAAGCTTAACCGGTAAGCTCGTTGTGAGCACAGAATAACACTAGCTCAACCTGCAATCTGATAATGTACGGTGACAAAATCAAGTGTTCGAGGATTCAAGGGATTCTATGGTATAATTCCTTGTTCTTATTCTATTTAAATTATGTGATAATAATTGTTAGAAAACTTTTTGTAATGCAATATGTACATGAGATCGAGTTTGTTGTTATCAATAAAATTGTTTGATTGATTCACCATGTTATTATTCCTTTCGCTGCTCATACTCGAATTTGATAAAAAAAAAATGCAAACTTATCTAATTTATGAAATTGAATATCCAACACCCCAAGTGAGTTTCCTTCAGTCTTTTCGGTCTCTTTAATAATTTCAGCGTTAAAGGGATCAAAATTAGGGTGTTTTGTGCTTTTTTGGATTTTTTAGGAGTTGTACAATATGTTGCGTCGGAGTGGCGTCGGGGCGCTGTGGGATGGGTGCCACGCCACTGGGCATTGCTTGGTTTGTTCGCGTGTGATACCGCGGTGTTGCTGGATGGGCGTCGCAGCGCTGGGCATGTGTGCTCGAAAGGCTTCGAGCTGCTCTGCTACGACTGGGCATATGCGCACGCTAGCACCACTGTGCTTCTTGTCGTGCGTCGCAGAGCTACATGGTGGCCTAAGCGTGTGCGCGCTTGTTTGGGGTTACGCGATTGTGCATAGGGTTGGCACTCCTGTGCGCCCGTGTGCGCATATATGGCAGCCGGTGGGGCCCATGCGCGTCAGTGTGGCACGTGGGTGCCCCTATGCGACTGTGGGCCCCAGGCGTGCATTATTTTTTCACTTTTGCTCATTTTAACCTGTTTTTACTCCGAACTCTAACATAACATCAACTAACTATAAATTATCATATTTTATCATA
This sequence comes from Boehmeria nivea var. tenacissima, assembly GCA_018132145.1. Lineage (NCBI taxonomy): Eukaryota > Viridiplantae > Streptophyta > Magnoliopsida > Rosales > Urticaceae > Boehmeria > Boehmeria nivea. The sequence goes on along the minus strand of CM030877.1, from coordinate 4,905,944 downwards.
TTAAACACTAAAATGCAGGGGTTTTGCAGTCCTAATTATATGTAAAACATAGACCTATCAAAACTCAATCATATTGAACTTTTATCAATAGAATTCTTGATCTCTACCATTTATTTATGAACAAATTTTGTGCATGATTGCTTGATTGTTTAATAATAAAATTATGAAAGATCCTCGTTTTATGTTCTCTGTCATACGTGATATGATTTTATGGTTTGATTACAGTGTATAATTAAATTTTTTAAAATATTATGTTTTGCTTTACATAAAACTTTTGCATATTTTTCCAAATGTCCACTAAAAAAAATGATTTGATTGTTGAAAATCGTTCTCTATCATTGAATGGACGCTATAATAGTATTGTACATCAAAAGTAGTCTATATGATTTCATGAGGATTTTCAAGGGAAAAAAAAAAAGGAAGGAAAATGAACAAGTTCCATACCCTAATCAAAACATGTTTCCGCTTGATTAATGTTATATTGTTCATGAAAAGTTGTTTCACTAAAGTTTTTTTTTTCCCCCTAGTTTTTTGCTCGGAAATGATTAAGTTGAATTGAACAGTACTAAATTTCATTAGCACAAAAGTTAGTCCCTTTTAGATGCACGAGCGATGAATGATATGATTGCACAATTCCCACGTGCATACCATATAAATAGTAGGGTTAATACTGAAAGACAAGGATAAGATCAGATAGATAACGCTAATGATACTATATTGTTTTTTTGTTAATCATTATTAATGATAACGTTCTTACCTTAATCCATCCTTATTACGGCCTCTTTTGACTTATAATCGTTTTCGGCTCCTTAGCTGCGTATGGTGATAATTATGTGTCTTTAGTTGTTGGACATTTTCTTGTTGTTTTTGCTTTCACCTCTTGCACAATAGTGAGAAACAAAAGCTCTTTTTATATGAATGAAAAGAGATTGGAAAAAGAAAAAGCAATAGAAAAAAGGAGAACTTTATATGAAGGTTAGACGTAATTGCTGCAAATATAGCGATGAAAAAGTGCATAGGTACTTCGAATATGACATAAAAAATAAAAAAAATTAAGTAAATACTTAATTTTTTTTATGATGTTTTAAGGTAAAAAAATAGCCAATATTTTTATAAGAAAATAAGTCATTTTTTTAACTACACAATGTTGTAATTCACCTTTGTACTCTTAATTCTTTATGAGTCAATGATTAATATTTTTAATTTTTGAAAACATTGGCTATTTTTGGAAGGTTATTTTTGGTGGGTTATTTTTTAATTTTTTAAAACATTGGCTCTTCTATAGTGGGTTATTTATTAAGAAAAACTATTTTTGATCGTCAAATTTACATTTTCAGTAGACCTTATATCTTATAATTATTTTTAACCACAAAAATCCAACAGAGAGAAGTTTCCTTTTAAAACATGGAAAAAAAGGGGACTAATACCAAAAAACCCTATAATGAAAAACATGATTAAATTCAAATGGTGTATGACTTAACTAGATACAGTATAATTGAGTTCAACTAGTGTAAAACAACATTGTTTAATTTAATGATATCATATACAACTATTTTTGAGTTTTGCGCAGGAAAATTTTGCTTGTTAAATATATGTTTGTAAATAAAAATTTTATCTTCTACCGTCTAAATTAGAAAATCACCATACATCTTCTAGAATTTAAATTTAAATTGAACCCTTTTTCTTTTTCTTTTGAATTAAACTTGTCATTCATTCTTTTTTGTATGGAAGTATGATAAGACTAAAGTACTCTTGCTTTGTTGAAATTGGCCTAAAGAAGAGCGGCAATGTGGCCCAACAATCAGAGCATCTTTCTTTTTTTAGGCAATGTACTTTCGTGGCCTCTATTATATCAAAATTCTAAGAGTGGAAACTTTACCCTCTTGTGAACAACACCATAGCTCTTTACAAAACCAAAAAAAAAAAAAAAAAAAATCACCTGCCTGAAAAATACATCAACCCATTTACCGGCCAAAAGAGAATCTTTAAAAGCTAGCAAAATAGTTATTTTAATAAATTAATTCTCACTAAAAGCAAATAACAAACTAGACACGTATTTATTTGGACATAATTAACAAATTCGGTGGTCGTTCCACAAAAATTACCTATAAATGGGTCGCGTAAAGTAGCTTTGTGTACGAACTTTGTACTTGCACTTGTTGCCAAATAAATTAGTTTTTTAAGTTTGTGCTATATGCTAAATTGCTAATGCTATACATCGAGTGGGGTTACTATCAAGTGTCAAGAATATCTAAGCAAAATAGTTGAATCATGTTGTCAAAGGACAAAAAAATCAATTTCATAAACTGGCTTCTCATAAAACCCCAACAAAGGACAAAATATGTATATCAATTACAACGTTTTTCTCATAAAAAATAAAATAAAAAATTACAACGCATATGCAATGGCTTAGCTTTTAAATGAGATGTGGTAGAAGAGTAACTAATCCCCTTGGATTTTTTTTTTCTTTTGTTTTTTTGCAAACAATCAATCCTCTTGATTGATGTACACTTCCCTATTATACCAACTCCAGTGGGTACTGCATTTCCCACGCCAAACATGCGTTTGTGAAGCTCCAATCAAGACGGCACTTTCCCCATAAATTTGAGATTGGTGAATAGTGAAACACCAAATGTGGTGTTGTACTGATGATGAACATATTCATTTAGGATGAGGCTGTGGTAGGAAACGGTTTTTGTTCTCTATTACAGGGCACGAATATGTGACCTAGAATCGTCTAGAAAATTTATTTATTTATTTTTTAGTCCTTTACTTTTACTGTATTACAATTTAGGCCTAATTTTTTAAAAACATTTGTACTGTTACCCCTAGAAAAAATGCGTTTTTTCACCAAAAATTGTAAAAAAATAATCCAAGAAACTGTGTTGAAAAAACTGCAAATTAAAATTCAAAATCTTAAGCAGTTATAGGGGAATGAAAAACATTCCCTAGGTGGGGAACGAAAAGCCTCTTCCATTTATTTTTTATTATTTTTAAAGTTTTGTTATTTATTAAATGACCCCTTAATTTTAAGATGTTCTTATTTTTGACCTAAATCATATTGTTTTAAGGAAAATTTTTATTGATTCATTGGTTTTAATATATTTAATTTTTATTTAGAATTAAATTGTCAAGTAATATTTTATTTTGGCTGAAATAGTCTAATATAATTTTTAATATAAATAACTTTTATTGAGTTATTCTGAAAATAAAATATAAGTGGGTCTAATTCGTAAAGTTGATAAATATAAGAGTATTATTAAAAATTAATATAATAAGAGATATGAGAATGAATATACGCAGAATATTTCATTTGGTGTTAGAAATGATGTAATAGGTTGAAGATGAATTATTGTTTGATGTGATAGTTACTGTATTTTGGTGTTGAAAATGAGTTTTTGGTTCGAGATGCTTTTAGGCTGCAAAAATGGTATTAGTGCTGTTATACCTCAATAATTATGAGGCCCGAATTTTAATGCCACTTCTTGCTTTTTTTTTTAATAAATAAATTATAGTGAATATCTAATTTTTAATGTCTAATTTAAATAAATATCTATTTTTTAAAAATATAACAAAGTACCTAAGAGATTCAATTCCTTACATAGTAGTAGCTTGTGGTAATTGACTTAGTGACCAAAAACACGTGCAAGTAATTAATGAATTGGCTAGTTACTCAATTACTTCAAAAATTTGGGTATCTATTTCTATTGTTATGTAAATTTTGAGTATTCCTCTACTTCACTATATTTTAATCTCCTCCCAAAACGTTTTTAAATTAATTTCAATATATATGAAATTGTCTATTTTTAATTTTTATAATTTTGATAAAAAGAATTCTCGAAATCAGTATAAAATACTACGATTAAGAAAATATAACCATATAAAAAATTTTGAAAATCCATTACTATTTCTCAATCAAGTCTTGCATTAATACCATTTTTTTTGAATTTTTTAATAGATTATTGATTAATTGAATAATTCCGTAAATAATTGATTAATTTCAGGTACTATAATATTATAACATTTTGAAATTACCAATCTAAAGCCAGTATTTTTTGTAAACCTAATATTTGCATGGGCGTCAGGGCGTGGGCCAATATATATATTATATTAAGTGAATTCTTTGAAAGTGTTTTTTTTTTTTTCTTTCAATTGTCATAAAGCTTATGACCGTGTTAAATATGATCAAACATGTACGTACATACATTTTCCTACGGCCTTTTTGTTCCCATTAGAATAAAGTTGGCAGATATTAGACCATGAATGCATTTAAATACACTTGTACTATTTTACGATAAAAAAAATTGTCTTTTTACACAATAGTATAACATTACAATCTTCATCTCTGCAAGAATAATATGCATCTCACGTAATGGTCCCCATGGTTTAATAAGTTTATTTTTTTTATTTGGTAAAATTCAAAATATTTAGGGACAACGTTGTAATTAGGAGAAAGCGATCTATAAAAAGTAAAACCTGAGAAACCTAGAAGTAAGCCAAAGATCGGAAAACTATAATATCTGGAGCTATATACATTAAATATAGGTATTTAGTCATTTTTAGTCTATTTTTTACAATAAATATGACCAACATTTAAAAAAATTTAAGAAATTAGTCATTAACACATAATAAAATTAAGGATATAAAGTCAAAATCACATCATGATACAGTTAAAAGAAATAACTATTGTCTTAACTAATGAAAAATTAGTTATTTTCTTAAACTATTATTTAAAATATGGCAATGTACTTAATAATCTCTTTATAAGAAAAAATAAAATAATCAATCGTGTGTTAGGGTGTACTATGAAATTTATAAACATAGATCACGTGAAAAAACTCGACTACGGTTTTTCTTTGTATTACAATAGGATCCTCTCACATATATTTCATATCTAACAATTTTGTGGTAAATGCCCTTCCTAGGTCATTTTTCTATTTTCTTTTTAGAAAAAAAAAAAGGATTTTTTTTAATGATCAATTGATGATGTAACCATAAAATTATCAAAGTTACCACCCTCATATTATATTTCAGAAGAGTATTTTACATCATGGTGCCTCTGAATTACATAGGGTGATGTCAACTTTCTTCCTAATTTTTGACATTTTGCGCCTTAATTTCACTTTTTGACACTTTGATACAAATTTCTCAAGGGGCAGACCATCGCATCGCCTTCATGTCTACCACCCAATCACGATCGCGGTGATAAAATAGGCGACGCATTTGCAAGCGGGCCACATCATGTATGTGCGACAATGCCCGGAGGCAGTTGATAATTGGAAGAATCGCAACCAGGTTCGGAGCCAGACTTAGACGATGAGAGGGGCTAAGTACTAAAATTTTATATTAATATTGATAACTATATATTTTATTATACATTTTAAAGTGTTAATTATATATAAAGAATGAATGTTTACCTTTAAAATTGAATCTTGATTTGTGCTTGTAATATATAAAACTATGTATATATATATATGTGTGCGTGTGTGCGTGTGTGTGTGTGTGAGTGGAGTTTCTAAATTCTAATTAGCGGTGACGTGAGTGAATAAGAGATGAGAATGTAGGAGAGATTGTTAGGATTGAAAAAAAAGTGATATATTTATACATGCTCAAAATTTAAAATTGTAAAAAGTAAATGGTTACTTTTTTTTTTCTTTTACTAATAGGATTAGGTTAAGTTTCCTTCAGAATTGCAAAATAAAGTCATTATTGATGCCACTTAATAATTTATGCCCCAAGCGGCGTGCTTCCTTTATTTTCACTCTATATTTGTAGTATAAAGTTTGGGGTATAAATTAATAGTGCAACTATGCATGAAAATTTGGAACGGGTAACGTTACCCATTCCATAGCCGGAAGAATAAACCGAGTAAAATCTGAGTAATACTCGATTTTTACCCAGTATAGGTAAAACGGGTAATTACCCAGATTTTTCCCAAAAAATTATTCCCCAGCTTTTACCTGGTATATATTCATGCTTCACTTTTTTTGGTCATAGGCAATAAGTGCAGACTGCAGTAGTTATGGGGTGAGAGTGAGGGAGAGAGAAAAGTGTCAGTGCATGGGAGTGGTGGGCCCACGTCTCCTTCTCCACATTTCCCTTCTCTCTCCATCTCTCTCTCTACAAACTCATCAACGATCATTTGCCTTTTTTTTCTTTTTCATTTTTGTTTGCTCTTTTCTCGTACAGTTGGTGCAGTTGAGACTGCAGTGGTGGGCCCATGTCTCTTCCTCACAAGAAGTTTACTTACACACGCTCACTTTCAAAGAACATATAAAAAAAGTGAAGACCGGATAACTACCCGTATTTATCCGGCTATTCCACTAAAAAATTCCCGGGTATTACCCGATATTTCATATTTTTACGCCTAAGTGCAACACACATAGGGTATAGATTATCAATGTGCCAAGAATGCGGCATTCATCAAAATTCCCCGAATATATAAATTTAGAATTTCTTAATCTTAATACGCTAGGACCTGACTTAAAAAAAACTATAAATTAATATATATGGTATACTTAAAAAAATTAATAATTCAATTAGTCAATAAATAAAGGGTCAGTTAGGTAAATAGTCATTTTAGACTGTGTTTTCTTAAAAAATAGTCGCAGTTTCAAAAAATTTTAAAAACTAGCCATAACACATGTAAGAATATGACAATAACAAAATTACACATAAAAATTACTGTCAGAAAATTTCTGACATGTGTTAAAAATTTCTGAAAGTGCCAGTTTTTAATTTTTTTTAAACTGTAGCTGTTTTTTAAAATAATTTTTATAAACAATAGCTATTTTCTTATAACTCCCATAAATAAATAAATAATAATTATTGGGTTTAACCTATTTATTACGCCAATAATTAATAATTCTTAATAGCATATTTTTCAATAACATTGAAAAAAAAATTAAAGAGGGGACAATTGATACTTTTGACATTGTGTGTGTTAGGGGCATGGCCCCCCTTGCTCCTTGCTATATGCATAAATCCGTTCCTGATGGAAACTATGATTGTGAAAAAAGAAAAATGGAGAGATGAGGAAGGAGAAAAGAAATGGATTGGGTGTGAGAAGGTTCAGTTTATTTTGTATGCAACTATTTTAAGAGCCAATTAAATTTATGTCCCATTAAAATACCATTAGTACCCTTATTGAATTCATGTGGAAGTCACATAATGGCGCTTTTCCATTTAAAATTTAACATATGTTATCAATTTGTATGAATTTATCAAGATTCGAAGTGTATGTGCAAAGTGTCAAAAATTAAAAGTGAAGGGACAAGTTGTCACACCCGTGCAATTCAGAAGGCACTAGTGCAAAATACTATATTTTTAAATGCAGAAGTTATGTACATTATTGTGCAACATCATTATTTTTACTGTTGTATAATATGGGGATGCATCAATACTTTTTACACTAATCCCATACTAGAAGACTTTTTCCCTAGTCAAGTTAAGAGAACCAAAAAGAGATAAACAAGTAGGTGAAATTTCGAAGTAACACAAATACAATAATACGATAACAATAATAAAAGTTTAGGGATGTGAAAAAATAGCCCAAAAGCTCCAAATTCAATTGCTAGCCCGAAAAAATCCCGGCTCAAAAGGCCCGAATTTGAAAAGACTCGAGCCCTACTCGAGCCAAAGTACTCTCAGGGTTGGACTTGGGCTTATGATTTTTCCTACAAGCTTGGCCTGAAGCTCGATTTGGAGCTCTAAACTCGAAGCCTTCTAAAACATGCCTGAAAATTTAAAAATATGTAAAAGAAAATGATAATATAAGCATGAGTTGATTTCAATTTTATATAATATATGAAAGGAAAATTTTTGCCAAATGCTTAATATTTGACACTCGTTTCATTTCGGCCTCTGACATTTAAAATTATAAAATATGCCTCATGACATTATGATTTTGATCAATTTAGGCTCTTTTTGTTAAATTTTGGACGGAATATGCGCACATGAAAGTCATGTGTGTTGGATGTTGCCCTAGAAAAAAGGGTCTTTGTAATATTATTTGTAATATTACTATTTTGCTTAATTAATAAGACGAGAAGAAATTTTTACTATTTTGTTTGAAATATTATTTTATACGAACATTCATCTAAATCCTTAACGTGTTCCAAAAAGTTTTGTTTAGATATTCATAAGTGTCCTATGAAATATCAAATTATAAAATTGACACATTTAAAATTAAGTCGGTGATTAATCAAGATTGGATTACTTGATTAGAAACCACATACGCAGAACACTAATCGTGTAGCGACACAGACTGGGAGCGTTATGTATAGTTGGACTGTACACGGCTAGGACCGACTCGTTACAAAGTGTCGTTAAGAACCGTTACGACATTTCGTTTCGTTGCCAAAAGATGGTCATATGAGAATCGATCTCAATCCTGAGCGATCACATACCTCTAGGTCTCGTTTACAAGTTCTTTGATTCGTTCATTAAGTACCATTATCGCAATGGGATGAATACTTGCGTTTTGGGAGCTCGAGGCGAGATCACTGAGGAATGGGATTTGTAGATACGGAATCCAGCTTCTAATTGAAAGAAGTTAACATTGGTTCACTTAAGTGTTATTTCTGGAATTGAATGGTTGCGCGCACATTTACAATAAGATTGTAAATGAATCGTTCAATAGTGAAATAACGGTACTTAAGGAATAAATGTGACTTGAGGGGTATGACGATAATTTCTCCTGCTCAAGACATGAACCAATCTAGAGGGTTGAATATCATGTAATGACTAAATCAGTGGACGTACTCATCGAGTAAATTATTCTGATAATCTCAAGAGTTCAATCTCGGGTTTATAGTGGAGTAACCTCGGGATTAATAAATTAAATTTTTAACTAAAGAGCTTTAGTTGAATTTCTTAATTTATTAGAGCTTGAATTATCAGGTCCATGGTCCCCGGACTGACTCCGAACAAATTGATAAAGAAAGCAAATTATAATTAATTTGATTAATTATATGATCGCACACAAGGACTAATTATTACATATAAAATAAAAGGAGTTTTATTTTATTTTATTTTAATTATTTAAGTGTTAAATAATTATTATAAATGGTGCACATGATTTAATTAATGAGATTGATTAAATCAATATAAATATTTAAATTTGATTTAAATATTATATTTTCTTTTTTAATTTCTATTAAAGATAATTATTGGATAATTATCTAATTAATTTATTTTTTAAATAAATAAATTTTGAAATTAAAAAAAAGGTCTCTCCTAAATGGCGCCATTTACATGGGTCAGTGGGCTAAATTTTAGACCACAACCCACTCCTCTCAGACTGATTTAAAAAAAAGCCCTAGCCTTGTTTTTTTTCAATCAGATGTAAGATTTTTTTTCCAGAGAGAAAGCTATCAGAGAAAAACTTCTCACAAAATTCACCCATTCCCTCCCAAATAGGCTAGAAAATTGTTTTCTCCATGTGTGTTTGAAATACAAATCCCACCCTTTGTTCTTTATCAATTTGGAGATCGGTTTGGAAGATTGTGCTTTCGATCTACACCAATATCCTGTAATTTGATTCTGAATCAAGGAGCTTGGAAGGATTTAGAATCGTTTTGATTTTTGAAGGAGCCATATTTAGTCCGATTGTCTCGGTATAAATCATGTTCTCTTAATATTCTTATTTTACATTTATATGAATTTTCGATCCTATGCTTTGTTGTGAATTCTATGCTATATGTTCATATGTGATATGATCTTCGTGTTTTAGAATTTTTTTTTTAAAATCCACGCTTCCGCTTTGCATTATATTCCAACAATGTGAAACTTCAGACATAGGCATTTTTAGTAATTAAAACTTATAATATTGATTTTGAGCCTAGTTCCTCGAATTTTCCCCCAACAAAACGAGAGTTTCATCCGCGACTTGGCATTTAGAGGGTTTGATTAATTGGGAGATTATGGTGGTTGATGCGCCTTGGACAGAGGAAAGCGCCTTCCGTTTGCTGGGTGGGAATATTGTAGTCTCCACTAAGTTGTTGGTTGACATTACATTTTCTCTGATTTTTTTATATAATTTTTCTAGAAATAATATCCATAAAACTCTTGGGTGTTTGTTTGTTTTTTTTTTTTCTACTAATAAATTTTTTTAAAAAAAACGTAGGGGTTTGGCTCAAAATTTTGTTTCTTCAAAAAAATTAAATAAATTACAAAAGCATACAACCAATCTACTTATTTCAAATAAAAGCCTAACAAAATATTTAGAAAAAGAGCTTCTCATATCAAACCTAGCCAAAAGAGCTGCAAGTGAAGAAAAATCTAGCCAAAATTAATTTTTACTCATACCAAAGGGGTACAGTCATAATTTTACTTGACTCAACTAGCACATACGCTCTCTAATCGTGAAGTGAGCATTTTTCGTCTAAAATTTAACAGAGGGACCTAAACTGATAAAAAAACGTAATATCAAGTAGCATATTTTATTAATTTTGAATGTCAACGGAAAAAATTAGGGGTATTTGGTAAAAATTTTCCCATGTGAAAATATGACTATTTGTTTATATATATAAATTTATCAAAGTGTAATTATTTTTATCAAAAAATCAATAGTGAAAATTTGTTAATTTTTTTGTTACTAAATAGATAATCCAAAATTTTAGGTAAAAACATTCAATGTGTTAAGGTATGTAGAGATTATTTTCCTAATAATCAAAGATATTATACACATTTTTATTTGGAGGAGAAGATGACATTGAAGAAGTTATTTGTAAATATTTAAAAGATTTGATTTGAGTAATCAATTTTACAAGTTATGTCGTTTATTTAGTAAGCTGTTCAGTGAAAAAAGAGAAAAAGTAAGTTGTTATTAATGTATTGCATGCTTTTTGTTTAACATTTTAATATTTTATTTTATTTTTCATTTGATTTATATAAACTTGACTAGATTATTTTACAATTTTCTTTTTGTTGTAATATTATTTTTTATTGGGCTTCGGATGCCATTCAAAGATAAAAGGGGGGTTTTGAAGAATGCCTCTATTTTGACACAATAATAATTTATGCTTTTTTTTGCATTGTATTTTTAAGACTGAAGCCTACCCTTAATTAATTAAACTTGAAATCTTAAAAGCTGGCGTTGAACATAGAGTTACTGAGTTAGTTTAACGGGAATTGCAAAACAATGTCATTTTTAATGACACTTAATAATCTATACTCCAAGTGGTGTGATTTTTTTGTTTCCACTATATGTTTGTAGTGTAAAATTTGATATATAATTTAGAAGTGCAACGGAACAGGCATAAATTATCATTGTGCCAAAACGAGGACATTCCTCAAAATCTTTGTAGAGTTTACCGCTCTAAGCCTCCCGCTCGATAATTTACAAAAGGAGCTATGTTATGGTCAGAAGCGTCTGACCGATCTGACCATCTATCACCATGGGCTCCACAGTGGGTCCCACGTAGGGCTCGTGGTGATGGTTGACCGGGATCGGTCAGACGCGTCTGACTTTAGCAAAATCCTTTATAAAAATCCAAGAGCCCACCCGAACCCGAGCTTCTGTTCTCGGGCTACCCAAAACTCACACCTTTATAATAGTGCTAGCACCGCTGAATCTATATAAGGTAGTGATAAACTAATAAGGAAAAAATTTAAAAATACCCCATCTATTTAGGGTGTTGTGTCAATGTGCTCCTTATATTTTAAAACGTCTCAACCGATACCTTAAACATTGACAAAGTTTTAGTCAACCCTCTATACTTCAAATATGCCCCATTTACTTAAGGTATTGTGTCAATATGCCCCATGTACTTAAAAAATATCTTAATTAACACTCTAAAAAGAGCATGTAACACTTAAGACGTCACTTAATAGCCAAGACAAGTTTGCACCTTCATTGCATCTCAAAAAGAAAATACACAAAACTAATATACACACATACATACACACACACACACACATATATATATATATATATATTATAATGAAATTTTAAGTGTTACGTGCTCTTTTTAGGGTGATGATTGTGATATTTTTAAAATATATGGGACATATTGACATAATAACTTAAATAAAGAGGGTATACTTGATGTATACGGGGGTAATTGAAATTTTTTCAATATTAATAGTGTCAGTTGAGACGTTTTAAAACATAAAAGATATCTAAGTAAAGGGGTATTTTTAAAATTTTTCTAAATAATAACGATTACACTATTCACTCTACAAGGTGGCTATAGAATTGACCCATGATACCGAATACGACAATTTGAGTTTTCAACTTTATCACATATCTCTTAACATTATGAAATCCATTTTTACCAAATTCAAATCTCATCGATTTCCTTCCACAGCCCCACATGGTAGTCCGTAGTAGTCACTACTCACTCAGGGCATTCAATTCAATTATAGAGATCCAAAAAAAACTTTATTACAAGATAAAAATCGTTTTTTTTTTCCCCTTTTATTTTACTCTGCAAAGAAAGTGAGAAAGCACAACACCTCTTCACTCTTTCTGACCCAATTCCTTCACTGAACCATCTCTTCACTCACCACTCCACACCCCACACCCCCCCAGCCACCACCGACCCCGCATTTTCTTCTCTCTCTCTCTCTCTCTCTCTCTCACCTCGCGCGTGAATTACAAGCCTCCACGTGGACCCACTCAGCAGCGACAGCTGTGGCGCGTAAAGACACGCGCTTCTAGGAGCGTGATACGTCTTTGTGTCATAGATTGGCTGTTTTTTTTTTTAAATTTAATTTAATTTTTATTTATTTCGAAAGAGCCCTCGACTTTTACGCGGGCAATGGCTTATGGGTGTGTAATTGTTGGCCAGCCTTTCATCGTACTTTAGTCTTGTCAATCATCTATCAACACGCGCTCCAACGCCCCTATTCTTATCTGCCTTATTGGCGCTTTGACGATTTGTATGAGTATGATTGTGATTTGTATCCAATTGAAAACAATAATTAACCCCTTGTTTGTTTTATTCATTTATCCCGTTCCACTTCATTCCCATCTTTTATTTTTTTTCAATTTTTTAAATCCTTCAAACTATTCCATTCCATTATATTTTTTTCAACTATTTTTTTCTACTTTTCAAATGCCTATACAATATCTTTAAATCTCAACCATTCATATCACCTCGAAATTAGCAAAGTCAAACCATTCTTACATCATTTTTACAAATCATTTTCAAACTATTAAAAATTATTTTCAAACCACTTTTTCCATCCCCATAAATAATCAAAGATGGCCAAAATGGCCAAACCAAACAAAAGGTAAAAATATTTGACTGAGTTAGTAAATGATCAATTATATGTAACTCTTGTTTGGGTATCTATTTTACTTATTTTATTTTATTTTTTGAAATGAAAAAAATAAATAAAAAATTAGTTTGAAAAATAATTTGGCATAATTATAAAATAGTTTAACTTTACTAATTTCGACGTAGTATAAATGGTTAAAATTTAAAAATATTATATAAAAATTTGAAAAAAAATAATAAAAAAATGAAATAAAATAGAATAGTTTGAAGAATTAAGAAAGTTGAAAAAAATAAAAAAAAATAGAATTAATAAAATAACTAGGCCAAATATTGGGTAAGTTTTTCAAAATAGTAGTGATTTTTTTTAGAAATTTAAGTGTTGATAATTGATTAAAAGATTTTATTACAGTGCAAAAGATTTATTAAAAATTAACAGTGATGAAATCAGTTTTATTTCGTTTCTAAAACTTTATAGGATGAAATGAAATTTTGAAATTCATATCTCTTGCAATTTTATCGCATATATATATATATATATATGCAATCTTTTTAGATGATGACAAAGGCAATAGAATTTATTATTAAAAAAATAAGAAAAACAATAAATACAGAAAAATAACTTATTGTAGATATTTTGTTTCTTATTTTCAAAATGACATTTATACCTCGTATGAGGCTTAGTTTTGTGGAAGAAAAACTCAACCACTATATAGGTTAGGGACTAAATAAGCCGATAATTATTCCATCAAGGGTATTAGCGTAATTTCTCTGTTATGCATACTCTCTCTCCTCGGAAGCCGCACTCACTTTCTCTCTCTTGTCGCGAACTGAAATGACACGTGGCGGTTAATGTGTGGTGGGTGTGGGACCCTTTTAAGGAGTTGCCAAAAAGAACTAGACCGGTCCTTGTCTCCACAGAGCTTGTCGGCTACGTATAAGGTTACATCGACATTGATCGTACGGCCACAAACGCCTCTAACTGAATCTAAGCGTCAGAGAGCCTATGAGAGACTCTCTCTCTAATAGACAGGGTATTAGAGTACACTCTATAATCTCATGGGTCCTTTGACCTTTCTCATGACTTTTGTTTCAAGAAAAAAATATTTTTAGATTAGAATTTTTTTTAACTCTTTAGATAAACATTCTAGCTTATAGTCCACTGTCAGTACATTTAACACGTTATATATATATATATATATATATATATATATATATATTTTTTTTTTTGGGACTAAAACACGTTATATTTCGTTTGAAAATATTTTCAGCATAAAATTAATTTATCTAATATATATTTGTTGGAATATAAATAACTATATAATAGTTTCACTCTTTTGATATCATATTAGGAAGGGTTTTTCCTAGTATTTCAACTAAAAAAAGTACAATTTTATTTCCTAAAAAAAAAAAAAGAAATACAATTTTATTCTCTTAGCATTACTCTTGATTTATATCAATACATGTGATGTGAGTGAGATAACTACATTTTACGTACAATTTATTTTTTATTTTTATGTAATTTGTTGTTGAAAATTCATAGCATGCTTATGCAATCACTATTATAAGAAACAATGTATAAAAAAAAAACCTATTTTATAAGAAACAAAAGCTACACTATAGACTACAGTATTAGGTATTGATTTATAAATAGGCATTCGTAGGATGAGTAAAGTGAAAACAGAAATTACCCCGAGAGTTAATTAATTTGTTTATGGTTATTTTGACAAGAGTCAGGCAATGAGAGGCATTGACACATAATCGGTCAAATATTCCCTTTTTGCTGGAAATATATGCAATATTCAGCTGAGGTTGAACCCACAATTATACTCTTTTAATGCTTAAAAAATATAAATATAATAGTTGTACTTGTTAGAAATGTGATCCATAAAACGATTAGTGTTTTATTAAATATGTGTTAATATTATATAAAATACATTTGTTCTATTATTAATTTTAGCCTTTTTAGGTCTGTACTTTTTTTTCCCAGTGTTTTTGGATAAGTTCAACGCTTTCGAGGGTTTGAGTAACAAATAAGCAATGGTTATTAATTAATTAATACAGGCATTAAAATCTCTTGGCGTAAAGAGAGAGAGAGCTCTTAATATCTGATCATCAAATGCCCTTGAAAGGATTTCAAACACAACTTTAAGAAATGAAAATATCTAAATCGATAGCATTCATCTGGATTTATCAAGCTAATAAGTATGATTTGTTACTTAAGACTGGATTTTCATCAATTGAAAAATTTCACCGATCAAGCATCAACTCAAGTTTGATCTTTGAAAAACATAGAAAATAGGTCAAAGACCAAAAGAGGTACTGAAAGTGTCGCCAATATCGACTCTTCAATGCTTAAATCAACACAGCGCACGAGAAAACATGGGGTAAAAATTGCATAATAACAAGAAAATCTTACCACACGATACTTATTTATAATTCACAGTCCACCTAGCTTACTCTTTGAGGATATTATTCAAATTAGGCGATACCCGAATTTTAGGAGATTTAAATATCTCTCGTTTATTTGCTAGACATTTTGGAAAATATTCTTCATTATTTGAATTGATTCTTACCCATTTGATGTAAGTCAATCCCATAATTATTCCTTTAATTAGAGGCGAGTCCTGCATTAATTATGCTTATATGAGGAGGAATTCGAGAATTTTTGTCATAGTTATGACGTGACAACCCTCTCTGAGTTCTCGAATCTTCAGCTAACAATAGCTCCTCGACCCTAAATGGCTTCATACCTCTCAAGCTCGAAGAGGCTATCCCAAATCACTCGATAACAATTATAAATATTAAAAAAGAGAACAAAACCAATAAGTATATCTTGTTGTTTTCTTAAAATTTTATGTTTCTACCTTAACTTTTTGATAGTATAAATTTTATCATCAAGCCTTTAAATTGAACAAATATATTTTATTTTTACGTTTAGACAAAAAACATGGGTGTAAAATTTTTATACAGAAGTTGCATTTTCTTGCTACAATGTTTGAATAATCTACAAACCACTAAAGTGTGTATGAACATTTTAGACATAAAATAAATATTTTGATCAACAAAAAATCAGAATAAAGTATACTTTTTGTTCAATAAAAAACTAGGTAAATTTTATATTATCAAGAGCTCAGCGTACGAACGTGGAATTTCAATGAAACACACGACATATTTATGATATTTTCTCTAGTAAAAATTAGCTGAAAATAGGTATTTTCATAAGTACTAATCTTAAACTATAAAAAGTGTTAGATGTGACGTTTAATTTTGGGCTTCGTATGTCAGCATCAAAAGATAACTTTGAGAGTCCAATTTTTTCCCGAGTAGTCATGATTTGACATTTCGATGACTGTTTGAAGTTAGAGAATGAACCTACAGGTTGGGTTTTTGCACTACGTCGAATATCTTTATAAAAATGCATGCGACCAACATGTTACCATGCGAGTCTGAACATGAGCGACCGTCCTCTTGCTAAAGCATTTGAGGCTTAAGGTCAGAGTCGGGGGCTCGAGGTTTAGGTCGTAATAATTCTTCAATTTGTGGAGTACTTCCACCCTACAACATGCCATGAAAGCTTGATTCTGTTACTTTCAAAATTTCCTAAGTATTTGACAAGTTCTCATTAATATGATAACCAATATTGATTTTGTTTAATGTAATATTTATAATAGATTTTTATAAAAGTTCACATGAAGTAAATAAATTTATCAATTATTTTGTAAATTTTGTTATAATATCAAAATATTTTAAAATAAGTTACAAAATGACCACTTGAAAACTTAAGTGCACAAAATCAACAATAGTAAGAAATGGTGAACATGGATTTCTCAAGAAATTTCAGTTTATATAAGTTGCTGCAATTTGTCGTCACCAACTTCACATGTGAGCATAAGACTGCAAGTCTTTGCAAAAGATGAGCATTGCACCTCGTGTCGGCTCAGGAGAGCTTGATACTTGTCCTTCAAGATTGAAACTGAAGGAGCCTTTGGGAGGTACTAGAAGGTATCTCTATCTCTAGTGTTGATTCTCCAGTTAGCACACAAGTGGTTGGGGATGTATTTTTTAGGTTGAGAATTTTGTCGTCATTCCTTTGCAAAGGGATAAATTTATAGTTGAGGAGCTTGTCCTTTCACTTGGATGTGCTGACTGCTGGGCATTACTCTCGGTGTTATGACGGTGATAAATGCGTTGGATAAATGAAAGTTACGATGTCAGTTCGTTGTTTAAACGGATCATTTTCTCATTGTAAGATTTACACACTACTTTATGTTCATAATTCTGATTAAGAAACGGTAATGACAACCTCCTTTTAGATTAAGGCTTGTAAGGCCAGGGAGCATTTCGGCAGTTTAACATCGCGCGTATGGGTTACTTTTATTTGGAGGGGCCAGAAGGTCCGAACAAGAATCAAATGAGTCTAGTTTTCCATCCAGGGTGGCCTATCGAGATCCAGACGGGAACCTACTGGGTCTAGGTTTGTTTGCTTGGTACTGCGGAGCCTGATGGAGAATTGGCTGAGTACAATCTTTCTCGATAAGGACCTACAGGGTTCGAACTGTAAAGCCCTAAAAAATAATTATATTATGGGGGAAATTTTGAGGGAATTAGTTCTGAAGAAAATTTAAAATGTGGGGCAAATTTTGAGAAATTTTATATCTTTTTCTCTTTAGAGTGAGTAAATTATTGTACATTTTTCCATCACTAATTTCCTTTCTTTTCTTTCCCACATAAACCCACATTTTCCTTTTCTCTCTCATTTCTTCCTCCTTCCACACCCATATCTCTCTCTCCCTCCTCTATTTTTTTTGTTCAAAAAACTCCTTCAATCTTTGTGACACCACAACCTTTTTCATTTAATGTCCAATCGACACACTTGAGGTACCTTTGGAAAGCTCTTGATAAGTAGAATATGCTAGGCTATGGTTAGTGGCTGGAAGTTGTCGAAACATGTTTATAAAATATAGGGAAAGTTTTGGATTTTCAGAGCTTTGATTCGTGTATTCCAAAGCCGAATTGGGCCAAATCGCTGCCTATATTGAGTTCCAGAGTGTTCGATCTTTCAGACTAGAGTGACCCATCGCCAGAACTTAAGCATCGTCGATGTTCGCCGCTCTAATGCCACTTGCATCATCTGATCAGCATCATCATCCTTTAGCGAGCCCTGCGGTGACCGCTACTCGCTAAGATGTTGCCTTATTTCGTATGAATTCTCCTCGTTGTGTTACTAAAAATAGTTGCTGCCACCGCCGCTGTTGGCCACTTGGGATGAAAATGATTAGTGGGTTTAAAAAGCACATTTTGAGCAACAATTAGCCCTGAATCACTTTTAAGTTTTGATATAAGGTAAGCATCCAATTTTGTGGCTAAAGTTTCCGATATCTAATTGTTAAACTGAGAATGTTATGGACCTTAAGTGATGAAATTGAATGCAACACTGAATTCAGGTAGGTCAAATTAGGCTAGGATAGTATTTATAGGTTTGGATAATGCTCGGTTGTCTGCCTCGTTTTGCATGCCTAACTAGATTTATGCTCGTTTTGGATCTTATGCAACTGGAGCTCCAACTACCAATCTGAAGCCATTGTTTGACACGTTTTAAGATCACTAATTGTAATAGTTGACTTCGTTTTTGCATATTCTATTCCTGGTTACGCCTCATTTTGCGTGTTCACACTGATGCTTGGGTCCGTTAGAAAGCCATACATCCCTGATCTCCGATGACGAGCAAAAATAATCAATAAGCTCGTTTAACGAGACAAATCCAACTGTGACCTCCATTTTACCTGATTCAATTTCGGATAAAAGTCAAATGGTTGACTAGCTTGCACATATATCTATGTAGGAGTTCGACTACTAGGCATTGCTCTTTTAATTTGTGAGGTAACTATAAAATTAGTAAATTATAATATAATTATAATTTGAGTACTCGATGGACTAAAACGTAGGTTGAAAACCTACTGAAACTATGGTACTGTGTTTGAACTTCTAAGAGTTTTAAATTGGCATTTTTCAAAATCTCTCATTTTCTTTAGGGAAATTGCAAAAATAGAAAAAAAAGCCATTCTAAGAGCCACTTAATAATCTATATTAATCTTAGTGATGCGCACTTTTAATAAATTCTCCTATATATTTATAGTATAAAAATAGAAGTATAAATTAGAGTGCAACACAAAGGGTATAAATTATTAATGTGTCAAAAATGAGCATTCCTCGAAAGTCCCATTTTTCTTTTTCCTTCAAAGAACATCTTCAATACAATGCCAAATTGATATACCAATGTCAAATTTTGACATTTGAGTGAGAAAATTATCCTCCAATCCAATACTATTTTCAATGTAAAATTTGATAACTTGGTACGAATTTGGCACAAAGTATACCATAATTGCCAAAATTTGCCATTTGAAAATAAATATTGATTGACTAGTTTTTCATGTGAAAGTAATTATAATTTTATATTATATAAAATTCTCTTATCTCAAAAAGTCTTTAATGAGTTGTGAAACTAAATAATAACAATATAATAAAAATGTCATTAAAAATAACACTTGTACATTGAAGTATTCTCTGTCAAATATAATATAATATAATATGTTTATCTTTATTTTTTTTTGTTGCCAAATTTAACATTTAAACATTAACATATTTGCATTGGATGGGCGCCGCCCGTAATGTTTGCTTTATTGGGCCGAGCCTAATTGGGTGGATTTATTGGTTCATCGTCTGATCCGAGTGTAATTAATTGTAGGGGGATTTTGAAGAATACCCCATTCTTGACACAATGATAATCTATACCCCATGTGTATTGCACTTTTAATTTATACCCCAAAATTTATACTACAAACATAGAATGGAAATGAAAGGAGCACACCACATGGGGTATAGATTATTAAGTGGCATCAAAATTGGCTTTATTTTGAAATTTTCCCCTTAATTGTTTTGCCAAAGCCCAGCTCTTCATGTAATAGCATGTAGTCCACATAAATATCATCATTAATTAACTGAACAGAGACAAAGGTAATTGGCTTATTCTAGGGTAAATAAAAAATTTATAACTATTAATCTTCTTACATACACATAATCAGTCTTTCTTTCCATCACAGTTTAGCAATATTGTATTTGATGTTAATTAACACTTCACCATTCATATGGATTGTCTCATAGGTTTGTGTGCTAAACGGAGAATATATTGGCGGAATGATAAACATTGAAGATCGTTAATCTTTGAGGAACCATATATATATATATATATATATATATATATATATATATATATAACAAGGTTTATGATAAAGTCATCGCTATAAGTATAAGAAATTACAAAGTAAGGTACATAATAATATAATCACTATTGAAAAGAAAATGATTCGTCGTAGGGTTTTCACAGCTTGTCATATTACATCATGATGCATGATTTCCGAAGTTTTCTTTATTGGGCGATGCAACATCATGGTTTGGTCGTGCTATAATATGTGTGCATGTATATACATACAAATATTGTGATTATTTTTTTATTAGGCTTTCCCATTTTGTACTAGCTAGGCTTTTGCTTTTGTTGAAGATGTTGGTTTCATGACTTGTTGAAAAGAAATAAGAGGAAAAATTCGCTGTTAAATGATTTGCAGGGACAGACCTTTCAATTGCAAATTGTTCACTTGCCAACCACTTACAATTAGTCCAGGATATAGAGTCCATAAACTTAATGGAAACAAGACCTAGAGTGTTTGATAATTTGTAAAATGTCATAGCTATACATCGCAACATGGAAAGAAAAAAAGAAAGAAAACCTCGTGTATTAATCTCATGCGAAAAAGAAAAAAAAAGTTGTCCAAACAAAGTTAATTAAACAATAAAAGCTATGCAACACGCATGTGTGATGTGACTTAAGGGTTAAGCTTGCTAACATTTTTAATCCATATGGTCAAAGTGCATCAATTATCTACACATCATCTCTTCATTATAATCCTAATAAGGATCTTTAATGCAATGTCAAATTTGTGCACGAATGCTAAAATTTGGCGTTTTAGCATAAAAAGTATTCTGTAACATAATATCAAATTTGATATTAAATTTGACAATGACTATACATGGTTTGAAATTTAGTATTAAATATAAAAATGCAAAATATTTAGCATTTGAAGGAGAGTTTGAACTTTTATTTAAAAATTAATATTATTTAAAAAATATATATATATATTATTAAGACATTATAACTATTTGTATATTCTTATGAGAAATTATAGTGAATACCCAATTTTTAAAACTTAATGTAAGTTATTACCCAATTTTTTAAAAAATATAACCAACTACCCAAATGATTCAATTACTTACGCAGTGGTAAGTGGTGGTAATTCACTTAGTTACCAAAAGCATGTGCAAGTAATTCACAAATTGACTAGAAACTCAATTACTTCAAAAGTTTGGGTATTTATTTTTATTGTTATATAAATTTTGGGTATTTGCCTACTTCACCCATTTCTTATTTACTATTTGTTAACACTAACTACTTTTATTGGGTTTTACTACTAAAAATTAATAAAATAACAAAATAGCATTTATGTATTAAGATATCAAATGTCAAATATAGTACTTTTATCTTTTGTAGTGCCAAATTTAGCATTGACTCTGACATTTGTATTTGAGATGATTTCAAAACTGCTTCATAATTAACATAGGGAATGAAAAACCAAAGAAATGAAAGAAAAAGGAGATGAAAGAAACTAAAGCAACCGTAGATATTGCTTAGTTTAAGTTACAAAGCAAACCTTTTAGACGATTAATGAGTTGACTAAACAAACAAATACGCGATCATATAACATGCATTATGCTAAACCAGTACAAGATCAATACCAATCAAAGTCAAAAAAACATAGAGAAGATCATGGAATATATATTTTGTTCAACCTTAACCATCCTTTTGATCGTCCACCTTCTTGGAATCATGGTAATACAAGATTAGCACCATAAAAACACACGAAACAAACATGGGAATCGGCCCGAAAAACCATAACATCACGGAAAGAGCAGCGTACAAAGCTCGTAGCCCTATCGACCAAAACTCACCTCCTTTTGTCACTTCATACTCCACCTTGTTTCTCAAGTGCACAGTCACTCCCGGCGTGCTGATCAAGTAGTTGGCGTGGACGAAATGCCTAGCGGATTGGACGAAGAACGAAAACGCCACGAGGAAGCAAGCGATCAAGCAAATGTACTTTATGGAAATGATGGTTGGCTTCGTGTTGCCGTAGATGATACCGTTTGGAAGGAACTTGTCGTTCGAGTTTGCGATCCATGCCCCGATTAGGGAGCATAGTGTTAGGGAAATTGTGGACATGTATGTCGCGGCGGTTACGTTGGATGTGATGGTGGTTAGGGCATTTTGGACTTCCTTTGGATCATCAGACTGTACGTTTACCATTAATGTCAACAAATTAGGAAAATTGGCTGACATATAACTAAAGATATAGATGTAATAGGTGATGATAAAATGTAACTTGCCTGCAAAACTTTGTCAACCCAAACTCTCTTGTCACGGTTCTCATAGCCCAAGACTGTGGTGAGAGGCTTATGAAGGTACCTATAGAGAAGGAAGAGATGGTAAAGAAACATGACCAAAAGCCCACCAGGGACCAACACCACATCAAGGTATTCCTTTTCGAAAGGTAATATCATTTTATGATATGTTAATTTGTGCCTATTACAACAAATTGTAATGGAATTGGGAAAAGGGGTTTCTTTGAAATCCCAGTACTTGAAATTTTTGCAGTTGATGAGTTTTTAAGTACGAGTTTTGGGTTTTATTTGCCTAAAAGCATTGACTTTTTCTTTTTGGTTGTAGTGAACAACTTGTAACGGGTCAGTCGTGTATTGAATATGAAGTCTATGACGGGAAAAAAAAAAAAGGATTAGTAAGGGTAGTGATTGATTAATTCTCTCTAAAGCAAGATTCTGAAATGGTGATATTACTATATATATTATGTCCTAATCATGTGCGATTCATTGGGATCACAGCTGGCCTTCCTTGTCCAAACATCAACTACTGCAATAATTTGATTCGGCAATACATTTAGATATTTTTCTGAAAATGAAAATACACGTATAATTAGTTATCAATAATTTTTTTCCCCTCAAAGACACTTATTTTAAGACTTTTTAATAATATCTGTATTTGAAATGTGATTGACCTCATGGGCATGAAGAAACGACTCAATCTCATATCAATATTGAGACCACTAGTATAATGGAATAAACGCTAAATTAAGGATGAGGCATTATGTGTATAATGAGTTTCAATAGCAAAAACCTAACCAATAATTGAGCACTTAATCCCGAGAGTAAGCTCGGGTGGAAATATTCCATGCAAAAAAAAAAAAAAAAAAAAAAAAGCTCGGGTGGAAATAGGGCCAGCCCAAAGTATTTGGAGGCCTTAGGCTAAAATTGCAAATGGGTCTTGCTTTAGCATATATATTATATATATATGTATATTCTAGTGAAAGTAAATAAAATAATATTTTATTAGATTATTTTACAATTTAAATTAACAAATCTTAATATTTATCATTTTTTTTATTAGTAATGATTGTTCTTCATTTCTTTATTTAAAAAAAAAACCCTTAAAAGGAAAATGAAAGACATGAAGTAGGGGTTCAAGAAAAAAAAAAAACAAACGAAGTAAATTTTTTTAGATGTTATATATAGAGTCAACACATATACACTTAAACATGTTCGATGCTTTTCCAAGAAATGTAGAGAGAGAGAGAGAGAGAGATAGAGATAGAGTGTGCGTGTAACATATATAATCATTATTAAAGAAATATTGCTACTTGTTACTAATTTGTCTTGGAATTGTAAGATGGAGAGTAGATAATATGAAAATGTATATTAATTAAAAAAGTTATAATTTAATTAGTGGTTAAAATAATAGCTAAACAACATAACTTGTGAAGTTTATGCTATTTAATAAATCTCTTTTTTTTTTCAAAACTTATTAATTATAATATATATAAATTACAAATTAGTTAGGGGCCTTCTTTGACATGGGGGGCCTTAGGGCATGGTCTAAGTGGTCTTAGGATAGGGCCAGCCCTGGGTGACAAAGTCCTCTAGTATGAAGGTTGAGGTCATAGGTTCAAAACCTGGTAAGTGTGTTTTCTCCTGGAGGTATATATTTATAATGTAGTTGAGTCCAAGGTACGTAGTGGTCCATGCGGCTACTCCTTAGATTACTCGCTAGTGCTCATAAATAAAGATTAATGTCTATGGCCGGTTAAATACGTAATTACATATAATTTCTCAAAAACATAATTGAGCACTTTAATATGCCCTTCCTTTAGATAAAACCTCTACAACTAAATACCTCTATTGGGAGAACTCTTTCTTTCCACGAAGGTCCCGTCAATTTAAGTTTCGTGTGGGGTTGCGATTTTAAGGAGTCTTCCTCTTAACATATTCAGCCCTCCATCCTTTTCCTTTGGCTTCATGGACATCTAGAGGTAACCACTTTCGTTCATTTTTCACAACGCCCATTTTTTGTGATATATTTTTTGTTAGAGGACCGTATCAACGACAAAACATATTCAAACAATTGTTGTCGATATCTTTTTTAACTTTGTTTTTTCAGATTTTTTAAAATTGAGCTCTGAGTGTAAAATAAAATATGATTAATTTTGTTTTTTGTTTTTTAATTTTTTAGAAGATAAAGTAAAAATTGTTGTCGCGCCGTTATCTTTTTTAATTTTTTTCTAAAATATTATTAATTTTAATATTATAATATATTTTTCCAATTTTATTAAAATTAAAATTTAAATATTAGAAATACGATAAATAATAAAAATCCATATATATACATATATATACATCGTGGATCGTACCCACATGCTCTAAGCCTTAGAGCTACAGGGCCCACCTCTAGGACCAAGAAATTTATTAATTTAGCGAATTATTAATTTATCGATAATTTAATAGAGTTTAAATTTATCAAAAAATTAATAGACTATAAATTTATTGAGGTATTTTTCCTTATTGATCAAAACATATATCATATCTAAATTATTTTACTATTTTTTTTATTTTACGTTTTTGTTAACTAAGTAAATCTATGTTGATATCAATTTTTAAGAACAACAAGTAATGTTAAAGCTAAATCATCTATTTAGCATAAATCATCGATTTAACACTCTAAAAGGGTCACAATTTCGTTTTTAGGCCAAATCAAACATTAAAGGTAAAGGCAAACTTAGGAGTTCAAATCCAAAGACATAAAGAAACACAAAAAAGTAGTCAAAGTCAGAGCGTAGAAGTACCTTAGAAGTCGATTGATGGCAGTCAGAAGTCTACAAAAAAGCTGCCAAATTAAGCGTCACGGCGGTGTTGCTCGAGGAATTAAAAGCGATTGGTTGTAGTTTAATGTGGATTCCGATGAAAATCGAAGTTGAAAAGGGATTTTCAAAAGCCTTGAATTCGTTGAACAATACTAAGAAGAATTTGGGCATAGTTTCGAATTTTCTATTCTTATTAGTAATTTTTAAATAATGCAAAGTCTCTTATTCATAACGACGACGTGGACCATCAATCGTAAGATTGAACAGTGAATGATCTAAAACGGAGGACTCGTAACCCTAGTGTCGAATGGACGTGCAAGATTATCCCTTGGATTAAAATGATTCCTATCAAGCGATTAAGGTAATCGAACCATCCATGACATTCGTGCCACATAATAATAGTTGGTCGAAGTGATTGGACATCCATCATGACGCACATTTAATGCTAATAAAGTATATGTTTCCGCTCAAATTTCATGAATTCTAATTTAATCTATTCCCGCTCAAAGCAAAGAGTCTTTAGGACCTGAAAATGACTGAGCTACTCGAAATTGGTGGCAGCTATTTTTGGGCAATCCCCGCAAGATATACTTGGTTTTGAGCAATGTAGAGCTCATGACCGAGGGGCCTAAACAATGATATTTGAAAGAAAGCCCACTGGGGTCTGAGGGATACTTATCCTACCGTTGATAGTCATGACCAAACGTCATTCTCCTTACATAATTATGCCTAAGCGCAATCTATATTAAGAAAAAAGATATAGATCAATATCTTACGAGATAAATACAAAATATATTCAAGTTCCTTCAAATCCGAGTAATTACTAATTTGGATGCCAGGTTATATATAAATGGGTGGCGATCAGTAAGAAATTCTTCTCGTTATTTTTCTATTTGGCCGGCAACACCCCATGTAACATCCCCTAACGTAACTATGTAGTAAGCATAACTTAATTAAAGTGCATTGACCATGTTTAGCTCTTGCAAAACATTTGGATAATTTAAACTGTTTCAAAATTATATCATGAAAGCACCATGGAGTATATTTATACCTAGAATATAAGTACTCTATAGTATAGTTATTATATACACAAATTTCAAAAAACAACACAAAAGTTATCTATAAGGTAATAGTCATCCAATATGCATCAAATCATGGGCTCGAGAGCACTTCAGTCAACATCATCAAGACTCAATACAAATTTTCATCATCTGCATGACAAGAATACTAATGAGCAGATGCCCAGTAAGTAAAAACAATGCTAAATGTGAATAATTTAAAACACATTATTTTTTATTTGTCATTGTACTGTAAATTTTATAAAAAATCTTTATAGTCATTCTAGTTAAAAACACTTTGTTAGGCCCACATTGTGCTCAACTCATCACTGGGGCCAGTAGACGATTTTATTTATAAGATCTATTGCATGGTGGCTAAATAAATCATATCAGAAGTGGTGACATGTCACAAACATAATCGCCGTCATGTGGGATTTTATAAATCACAGACTTCCCATACCGCGCCGGAAACATTTAGTCCCATTTGATCGGGACTTCAGAGATAGGTATGCCGCCTACCCAAACCCAGTAAAGAATTGATACAAAAAACATAAAATAGCATAAAGCAGTACAATGACTTGTTTCACAATTCATACAACTTACAAAACTATTTATTGTTACATATGTAATGACGTGATGTCGTGAATGCACATACGATTATCAAAGACATAGTAATGCACAAAACATAAAATAAACACATAGCACATATTTTTCTTGTAACGCAGTTGTGTGAGTTTTTAATTATCTTTCACTTCCTAAACAATATGATTTGTAATGAAGAATTAGTTCTATCAAAGTTCAAAGTCTGCTATATCACCTAGAACATGAAAAATCAGGGATTTTTTTATTGTTTAACGTAAAACGAATTAAATACTCAAAGCACATAAATTCAAGTACTTAATACTTACCCTAGGGTAGAAATAAATATTTGAAATAAGGTTTAAGATAAACTAGAATTTCATAAGTTTAAGAAATTTTAGTAAAAAACTCGAAATAAGTTCTAAACAAGAAACTAGCTTATTTTTAGTAAAACATTATCATTTCGGTTTTGTATTCAAAAGGGCAGCATATCGCCTTATTTATTGATATTTTCCCAAGTCTAAAGCATCTTTTAGGGCCTGTATAGATAAATTTCACAACAGTTCCCAATTGGTACACGAATCCGTTGTAAATTTGACGCATTTTGGTACACTTAGGTCAATCAGCAAAAATACAAATTTTTCCTCAACTCCTATGAGCAAACCATCATTTAAAAAATATATTAGAGAGTCTAAAGCACTATAAACATGGTTAACGTACTAATTTTAGGCCTTTGATACAAGTAGAATAAAGTAAAACCTCTAAAGAAACTAGTTGAACAAAACTAGGTTTACGTGGGCTAGAATTTAGTTTCATCTAACTATAACGCATTAAAATAAATATGTAAGACTTATACATCAAGAAAAATAATTTAAAAACATTTCTATATTAATCTAATATGATTTACATTTCAACAAACCTAGAGGGCAGATTTGGTTACTAAAATGTTCAAGAGAAACAAGTGAAAATCAGGTGAAACTTTTACTTTCTAGCGTTGTTCACGATTTCTCAGTAAAACCATAAGCTTCTATTACCTAACACACTTTCAAATCACTAGAAAACGTGTATGTAAAGCTTGAAAACTCAACTCAAAGTCATGGTCCTCAACTTAGAAAGAAAAACCTAAAAGAATAGTAAACTAGTGTACCTTTGTTGCCATATCAGTTCTAACTTGCATTCTATGGCTCTAATTGAACTTCCACCACTTGAAAATGATTAAAATCACTCAAAGGAATCCTAGATAAGGTTTTCTCTCCTATGAATTTGCTCTGGTCATACAAGTAGATGAAATTAATTAAGCAGCTAGCTTAATGAACTAAAGCTTAAAGATTAAGTTGGGACATAGTTGGAATTTTAACTTTGCCGTTAAGTATTTTAAGGAGAATGACCATAAGCTGATTAATATGCATTCCTAATGTTAAAATACACTTATCTCATTCCAAAAGGATGTAACCTGCTTTGGAGCCCTTTGATCAAAGTTTGACCATTGATTTTTGTTCCACGTAAATCGAACTATAGTATTTCGGTGAAACTTATCCTTTAACCAATCATTTTGCATACTTAAACAACTATACTTTTGAATGCTTGTATTAAGTAAAAGAAACTTCAAATCAATCTTAATACAAAGTAGAGACCTTAGATTTTCATAGCTTAGCTTGATAACACAATCTATTATCGAATGGTTCTAAGTAACACGATTTGTGCAACCTCGTGCTAAGTCGGTGTTTACCTTCTACTTTCTTGTATTTTTGTTTTTGTTAGGTTCTACTTAGTGAAAGAAATTTAATTCACCTAATCTTCAAGGGTTACTGACCTTATGTTTAGAAAAAAACACTAGGAATAAGTTATATGCTTTATCGCACACAATATGTCACATTCGTTCTATAATAGAAAGTAACCCTAAGTGACAAGCGTGAAATGCAATTTAAATATGATTGACATAATATGCTCTTGAAAAATTTGGGCACTACACCCCCGGTGCTCCTATTTGGCCTCTGACATTCATTTTGCATTTTGCAGGATAGAAGCTAGAGTTGGTGGTTTTTCGGTGTAAATTTATATGTTGGCAAAATTTCAACATTTACAATACTAACATTATATATTGTTGAGCTGTCATTTGTGAGATTGATATTCTGTTCTAGACAACAAGAGAACTTGAGGCCGAGGCCCTCTACATGAACTTGGTCACGATAACCAAAACTTTTAGGTGTCAATGCCGAGAACTTGATAAACTTAAGATCGATAACTAGGCTATGTAAACTTTATTTTTCCATATGTTTTCACATAAATTCAAATTACATTCTCATTCTTAAAGAAATTAATGCTCACAATGCACTCTTTTTACCCACTTGCCAATTCAATAGCTGTGTGTTCCACGATTCCAAGTAACGGTAATACTTCAATTGGCCAAGCATACGGAAGAGTGGGTTCGAGAAAGTAGGATGGTTATCATCCTCTTTAGACCTCCTCAAAGAGGGTTAGGGTCTTCCAGGTACTATAAATAAAGAGTGGTCAATAATTTTCTCTCTTCACCATGCCATCTGTCACACCCTTTTTCCGTCACATGCCGAGGGCGCCGAGAAGGGGCGGCCAAGACCCAAGCCCGAGGCAAGAGAGCAAGCACTTTCCAAAGAGATGGCATATGCACGACAATGCGACATTCGAGGCAGGTCGGATGCGAGTGCACGGGCGGCATCCGAGCCAACGGAACCTTTGTCCGGCACGGCGGTGTCGCGACAAGTCGAGTGTTTACAGGCCGGCACTCGAGACGGAAGCCGACGATGGGCGAGTTGTGCGTGCAATGCGACACAACGATGCGGCACTTGCACGGGCGGCGCGAACAGCGCCGGCACCGAGACGAGCATGAGCGAAGGCGAGGGGCGGCAACCTTGCCAGCATGGTTCAGACAACATGCAGCCTCGTCGGGACAACACGCAAGCAGGTGTTGCGTGTAAGTTCAACGTGGCACGACGACCACGAAATGCGGAGGCATGTAGCTCGGGTGAGTTGGCACCTAGAGCAAGAGCTTAGCGAGGCACAAGCTAAGCAAGACTCGGCAAGACCAAGGGAAGAATGCCGAGGAGGAAGGAACGACCCACACGTGGCGCGCGCGCGGGCACGCCACAAGGCAGCATCGAATCGAGCACGGCGAGACTCGATGCAGCCACGTGCACAGCAAGGCAGCTAGGCTGCGCACACGACGCGAACCGGTTGCTACAAATGCGGGCCACAAAGGCCACGCATGCCGAAAGAACAGGAAGCAACAGAACAAGGCCGAGGAAGGCGGCCTTGGTGCGGATCGTGGGTTGATAGCCGTTGGGAGGGGCGGCTTACGTGCATGACACGTGGGATGTGCGAGACGTTGGCGCACACCACGAACTGAGTCTCGTGGGACTTGGGCGGACAGATGGCGGCGCGGCCAGTATTCGCTGGTCAAAGGCGCAACGTGCGCGCACCTTGCGGGCCACGCGGCACGAAGGGCGCGCACAACTCGAAAGAATGGCGTCGGATGCGGAGACGTGGGGATGTTGAAGCAACCAACAGAGCCGTTACGCGGCGTGCACGCACATCACGGGCCACGCGGTACCACGAGCGCGCACGGCACGCGAAATCAGCGCACACGAGGGGGACGTGGCGCAACCACTTGGAGGACGAGTGGGCAGACGCGCGAAGCTCGGACCACGAAAGCGGCGTGGGCGCGCGGATATAGGAAGGACGCGGACGTGGGCGCGCAGAATGCAGACACGACGCGGGCGTGGGCACGCAGCATGCGGGCACGACCGAACATGGGCGCTGAGTGACGACACCTGGTGCACCATCGAGCAGGACACTTGGGCACGACGAGACGTGGTCAAGGCACGTTGGATAGACCAACGGGCAGTAACCAAAGGGAGCAGCGACGTGGGACACGTGGGCTTCATATGGGTAGTTGTGATGTACTAAGTGTGGGCACTTAGTGGGGGTTGGCTCGGCCAACTAATCCCTACGTGGCTGAGGGGTGTTCAGCCACACCGAGCCTATTTATAGGCAACACTAGGCAAACAGAAAAGAGAAGAAGAGGCCTAAGGGAATAGGCAAAGGTCTCAACGGTTTGGGAATCCAATAGGGAACAAACCGTGAGTGGGAAACACTCTCGAGTTCTACTAAGGGTCGGGTTGGAAAACAACTTGGGAAACACTTGGGGTGTCGAGTGTTAGATCCTAGCATTGTGCCTAGATCGAACGTAGGGTTGTATCCTTAATTGTGCAATACAATAAAAGGTTGGAGCATTGCTCCGTAATATGCTTGTGTGCTTGATTTACTTGATGTTCTTTATATTTACTTGATGTACTTGGTGCCATCGAAGACGACTTGTAGCCAGATTGCGGATAACGCAGCAACACTGCTTGCAAGGCCATCGGCGTTGCGGGCTTGAGTAGGGATTGGCGGAATCGGGTACTCAGAAGAGTTCGATATTCGGTTGCCATCACTCGGCGGTTTTCAGTTATCGTGTTATGGGGCGCGATAGCGTGCATGGCTTGCGGTACAACAGCCCTCTCTATCGGCTGTTGCTACATCGAGAAAATTGCCGCGTGACAAATGGTATCAGAGCCGCGTTCGGATCCAACGTTGCAAGTTATGACGGGCCAAGACGAGTTGCATCGACGAGCGAAAGCTCTTTGCTCATCCGGGGTGTGAGCAGGCCGGCGGGCGGAACGACTTCTCCGACTTTTGAAGCGGAGGCGATCAACTCAATCTGCGATAGTGGATGCGGTTTCCACACTGCGAACATCGACAACAATGAAGGAAGGCACACCAATTCAATCCTCTGCCAAGATTCAACCATTGCTGCTCAGGACGGGGATGTCCCGAGAGCAATCTCAACCGAGTTTGAGACCGAGGTAGCGGAACCTTTCGCTGCCAGTGAGACGTGCATGGGGAGGATGCCGTCTGTGAAGATCGAGAGCACGGAAGAAATGTCCGTCGACGAGGGAAGGCCGATGGACTCAACCATCTTGAGTTGGGGCACTGAAGGATTCGCAAACGGCTTGTTCATGAGCTGTCTATTTTGCAGGGGTCCACACTACTCATGGACGTGTCCATGGGAGGCGCAACTCTATTCCGAGCTCACAATCGATCTGGAACGTGACGCGAAGGCAAGCGTTCAAATGGAGCTTGATGCAGCGGAGGCATCAATCTCACCCGACGAAGGAATGGAATGTTCCTTCAAGTCCGATGATGGTGCGGACGAGAGCGGATCGACGGGAGGCGATGCCGCAACGGAGACCCAGATACTAGACTGCTTCATTTGCTTGGGGAAGCACGAATCGTGGGAATGTCCCTACTAGGGGCGTGTCTACGATCAAGAAATCCAATTTAGACGGAAGCGACACAGTGGTGCATTATCGGGTGGATCGATGGAGATCGATGACCAAATCAGTAGCGAGGAACTACCTTGCTACATTTGCGATGGTGATCACGTGGAGGACGAATGTCCAATTCGTCTAAGGGTGAATGCAGTTCTAGAAGCAGAGGAAGCACAAATCTCTGCTAACCTGGAGCAGGAAGGGGCCAAGGCGAGTCCAGCCTTGACTCCTCCATCACATTTCTAGTCTCACGGGGAGGAACCTCGTCGGCCAGCTGACCATGAAGGCGCAGAACGGTGTCCATTTGCGCAATGCCGACAGAGGGAGACTAGGGGCATGCTTGCTGGGGGCATGCAACGATGATGGAAAGACGGGAAGGGTGACATGGCTTGGAGGCAGAATTGATGAAGCACGGGCAGATCGGGAGAGACGATACTGCCACCAACAACCAACGATGTGCTAATCAACGAGGGGCTGCCTTAGATGATGACGAGCAGATGATCGACTTCTCAAGTGACAAAAGTGGGGGACTGAAGTCACAACAAGCAAGCCAATGCCGAATGGTTTGCTGCACGAAGTTCGAGGACACTCCTTCAATCACATGGAAACACGGGAGTTTACCGCTAAATCAGGCTCCGTGGTGATAACAAACGAGCTTTGTGGGGCGCAAGATTGCATAAGTGGTGCAAGATGATGGGGGAAATAAATGCAGCGGTAGCATTATGTCGAGTAAGTCCATTAATGACTTGACTAAGTTTTCTTCGGAATTCCTCATTTTGAACAGAAAGGGGGAACGGGGCCGAGGTTTGACAAAACAATGTCAACTACGAAGTGTGGTGTCGCGAGGGCGTCGACTTTCTTTGGTGGGGGTGGTTTGTCACACCCTTTTTCGTGACATGCCGAGGGCGCCGAGAAGGGGCGGCCAAGACCCAAGCCCGAGGCAAGAGAGCAAGCACTTTCCAAAGAGATGGCATATGCACGACAATGCGACGTGCGAGGCAGGTCGGATGCGAGTGCACGGGCGGCATCCGAGCCAACGGGAACCTTTGTCCGGCACGGCGGTGTCGCGACAAGTCGAGTGTTTACAGGCCGGCACTCGAGACGGAAGCCGACGATGGGCGAGTTGTGCGCGCAACGCGACACAACGATGCGGCACTTGCGCGCGAGCGCAGCGCCGTGGCGCAGTGAGCACGGGCGGCGCGAACAGCGCCGGCACCGAGACGAGCATGAGCGAAGGCGAGGGGCGGCAACCTTGCCAGCATGGTTCAGACAACATGCAACCTCGTCGGGACAACACGCAAGCAGGTGTTGCGTGTAAGTGCAACGTGGCACGACGACCACGAAATGCGGAGGCATGTAGCTCGGGTGAGTTGGCACCTAGAGCAAGAGCTTAGCGAGGCACAAGCTAAGCAAGACTCGGCAAGACCAAGGGAAGAATGCCGAGGAGGAAGGAACGACCCACACGTGGCGCGCGCACGGGCACGGCTCAAGGCAGCATCGAATCGAGCACGGCGAGACTCGATGCAGCCACGTGCACAGCAAGGCAGCTAGGCTGTGCACACGACGCGGACCGGTTGCTACAAATGCGGGCCACAAAGGCCACGCATGCCGAAAGAACAGGAAGCAATGGAACAAGGCCGAGGAAGGCGGCCTTGGTGCGGATCGTGGGTTGATAGCCGTTGGGAGGGGCGGCTTACGTGCATGACACGTGGGATGTGCGAGACGTTGGCGCACACCATGAACCGAGTCTCGCGGGACTTGGGCGGACAGATGGCGGCGCGGCCAGCATTCGCTGGTCAAAGGCGCAACGTGCGCGCACCTTGCGGGCCACGCGGCACCAAGGGCGCGCACAACTCGGAAGAGTGGCGTCGGATGCGGAGACGTGGGGATGTTGAAGCAACCAACAGAGCCGTTACATCACGGGCCACGCGGCACCACGAGCGCGCACGGCACGCGAAATCAGCGCATACGAGGGGGACGTGGCGCAACCACTTGGAGGACGAGTGGGCAAACGCGCGAAGCTCGGACCACGAAAGCGGCGTGGGCGCGCGGATGCAGGAAGGACGCGGACGTGGGCGCGCAGAATGCGGACACGACGCGGGCGTGGGCACGCAGCATGCGGGCACGACCGAACATGGGCGCTGAGTGACGACACCTGGTGCACGATCGAGCAGGACACTTGGGCACGACGAGACGTGGTCAAGGCACGTTGGATAGACCAACGGGCAGCAACCAAAGGGAGCAGCGACGTGGGACACGTGGGCTTCATATGGGTGGTTGTGATGCACTAAGTGTGGGCACTTAGTGGGGGTTGGCTCGGCCAACTAATCCCTACGTGGCTGAGGGGTGTTCAGCCACACCGAGCCTATTTATAGGCAACACTAGGCAAACAGAAAAGAGAAGAAGAGGCCTAAGGGAATAGGCAAAGGTCTCAACGGGTTGGGAATCCAATAGGGAAAAAACCGTGAGTGGGAAACACTCTCGAGTTCTACTAAGGGTCGGGTTGGAAAACAACTTGGGAAACACTTGGGGTGTCGAGTGTTAGATCCTAGCCTTGTACCTAGATCGAACGTAGGGTTGTATCCTTAATTGTGCAATACAATAAAAGGTTGGAGCGTTGCTCCGTAATATGCTTGTGTGCTTGATTTACTTGATGTTCTTTATATTTATTTGATGTACTTGGTGCCGTCGAAGACAACTTGTAGCCAGATTACGGATAACGCAACAACACTGCTTGCAAGGCCATCGGCGTTGCGGGCTTGAGTAGGGATTGGCGGAATCGGGTACTCGGAAGAGTTCGACATTCGGTTGCCATCACTTGGCGGTTTTCAGTTATCGTGTTATGGGGCGCGATAGCGTGCATGGCTTGCGGTACAACAGCCCTCTCTATCGGCTGTTGCTACATCGAGAAAATTGCCGCGTGACACCATACTCTTATGTGCGCTTTAGTAACATTGTTGGTTCTAAATAAAGGTCTAAGTCAAGATCGATGAGCAGTGCTAGAGGTGGTATTCCTATTAACTAATTTTCAAACTGAACACATTTTTTACAACACAAAGTATGTAGTGATATTTCACAAATTGAGTAGGAGACTGAGATTATATCACGGTGGACAATGGGAGCGTTTGACAGAGCATTGGGTTTCGCTGTCATCTAGAAAAAGAAGAGAAGTAAAAGCTGTGTCTTTTAGTATGTATTTGGCACTATATTAATTCAAAAGAGCTTTAATATTAAAAATGATAATTATAAATATATTAATTTTATGGTTATAGTGTTTTTTAAAAAACTCAAAGACAAGTTTTAAGGATTTCCAAATAGATTCCTAGATAAGCAGTATTTTCTGTCTTTTACAAGAAGCACTTCTACAGGATTAATATACTTCTAAAATACTAGCCAAACAATGCCAAAGTAGCTTCTAAGAAGCTTTTCCAAAATGCCTATTATGATTGATTTTTTAGTTGTCTAATTGTCAAGAGGTAAATACATTGAATAAAGATCAGTTGACAGTCATTGCTTATGGAAAGACAATGTCAAAGGAAAATTCTACTCCATTATTCTAGTCATGATAAGAGCAGTTCACCTAGAATTGATTTTGTAATAATTAATGATGGAATTTTTGACTTTAAAATTTATTTGTAAGCCTAGACTTTATAGTGTTTGTTCCCGGGTTCGTTGGGGAACACTACGTGTCATTTTTATTAATTGTAATAATAATGTATAATGCGATATGCAATAATATTTAAACGACACGTGTTAATGATCTAATCACCAGAGATATTACTAGAATTGATTATTTGCTCGTGGATTAAAATGTATAGATACTAATTATGGTATGTCAATGCATAAGATGATGTGAATTTAATTAGTTGAGATAAATAATAACATGATAATCATATTAAAATAATATAATATGTCTAATCGCTAAATCACTTATTGAATCATGTAATTTAAATTATACCTTGAGAAAGGACTAGCTGTAATAACAATATAAAGGGCTTCACTGGGTAAAGTAATAGAGTAATTATGTAAGAAGGAGCATTATTAGTCTAATAATAATGTAAAACTGACTAGATAAATTGTCAATCTAAACTAATATAAACATGACTAGGAAAATTATCAGTCTGAATGTAAAAATAAGAAATGACTAGACAAATTGCCAGTCTAAACAGTAAATTAAGATAACTTGGTAATTTGCCAGTTTGAATAGTAAAATAAAATGACTAGGCGAATTGCCAGTCTGAACAGTAAAATAAAATGACTAGGCAATTTGCCAGTCTGAACAGCAAGATAAAATGACTAGACAATTTGCCAGTCTGAACAGTAAAATGAAATGACTAGACAAGTTGCCAGTCCGAACAGTAAAATAAAATGACTAGGCAAGTTGCCAGTCCAAGCAATGAAATAAAATGACTAGGCAAGTTGCCAGTCTGAGCAATAAAATAGAATGACTAGGCAAGTTGCCAGTCTGAGCAGTAAAATAAAATGACTAGGCGAATTGCCAGTCTGAGCAGTAAAATAAAATGACTAGGCGAATTGCCAGTCTGAACAGCAAGATAAAATGACTAGACAATTTGCCAGTCTGAACAGTAAAATGAAATGACTAGACAAGTTGCCAGTCCGAACAGTAAAATAAAATGACTAGGCAAGTTGCCAGTCCAAGCAATGAAATAAAATGACTAGGCAAGTTGCCAGTCTGAGCAATGAAATAAAATGACTAGGCAAGTTGCCAGTCTGAGCAATAAAATAAAATGACTAGGCAAGTTGCCAGTCTGAGCAGTAAAATAAAATGACTAGGCAAGTTGCCAGTCTGAGCAGTAAAATAAAATGACTAGGCGAGTATTTAAATTAAGAGTATAGATGCGTATTTATTATCAAATAACTCTTATATGCAAGTAGACAAACGTGTGTATATATATATATATATATATATATATATATGAGAGAATTATACCTGTTGTCTGATTGCTTGATTTGGTAGAACAGCTTTTTCTGATGTATACAGGAATAATGTCGTGGAGTTGATGGGAAGAGTACAAATCCCACGAATCAAGGGGGGTCTAAATTAATAATCTGGAGATGGTACTCTCTCTTATTGATGGTTACTATTACTTTATAGATAGTAGGTTTCTATTTTACTCAGGCAATGACACTAAAATTCAGGTTTTTCTGAATCTTTTCATGTACTCAAACACTTTTCTTCTCTTTTTTTCTTTTCCTTTCTTTCCTTCCTATTCTTTCTTTCCTATTCTTTCTCTCCCTTTTTCACCACCCTTTTTTTCTACGTAGCTTGCATTGCCATCCTTTATATAGGCAAAAGGATGGAAGTTTGGTAAAAAATACTATTGATCATTTAAGGCAAGAAGTCAAAAACCATCATTGTGTTCATGCATTATTTTTTTTACATGCATTGTTTGTTCCATTTCGTAGTGTTGCTATAGTAGACATATATATATACATATATATATATACATATATATCTCTTGGTTTATCTCTATGTATTGGGTCTTAATAATTGTATTTTCTTGTCTAATCTTAAACTCATATGTCATGAGATTTAGTATACTAAGGATATGATTTTAGAGTATCTTGAATTATTAATTTAGCAACATTGATGTGGGTCCATTCGGCATT
The DNA here is from genome assembly GCA_018132145.1 of Boehmeria nivea var. tenacissima. Lineage (NCBI taxonomy): Eukaryota > Viridiplantae > Streptophyta > Magnoliopsida > Rosales > Urticaceae > Boehmeria > Boehmeria nivea. Next base: position 4,867,788 of record CM030877.1, on the reverse strand, counting down.
ATTGTACTCAATCTCTCCAGGCCAAGCCCCATGACATTATTCCCGCTGGTGTTCCATGAACCATCTCCATTCTAATATATCCACAAACATTAGTCCCCTGTACGAAAGGTGCATGTATATGGACTTTTCGTGCACGTATTCATGAATTTCATACTTTAATTTATAATATAAATCTTTCATTGGAAAACCACTAACAATTATGGTGATATTATTCATTCTAAATTTGTATTCTTATTTTATAATGACATCAAATGTCACTCGTTGCCCTCCAAGGGGTGCCTTCCCTTATCTTGGACAGTAATAACACTATTCTTTTGGGAAAATCTAATCGCTTCCTTTTTTGGCTACATGAGTTTAACAATTTAACAGTTTAACTATCAACCCTAAATAGTATTTTCTTGCCTTGCACGCAACGTGTGTTCCCCTATCTCTAACATGTTCATGCATTGACTAAGACATCCTGTCTTATGTCTAGGTGGCATTTTGTGCACATGACCTGTGCACCTAGATTTTTGCCTTATGATGTGTTGCTTATAAAATGGACTCAAACTCACTTCGATAAATCACAAACTCTTCGTGACTATCATTTTCACTTGAATCGTGTGTACTTTATTTTTCTCTTCTAATTCCATCCTTTCCCGTTCTATATTTTACTTTTCGAGCAATGTCTCTCCCAGACACCGCCCCCGATTCATCTAACGAAATTATTCCAGGGGAAGTGTCTTCTCAGAATAAAGTCTCTTCAATAATTTTTAAAGATGCACTCACGAGTCTCTTGGTTGACGACACCTGTGAGAATTTTATTGGAGTCCCATGTTTTTATAAATATTCTCTCTCATCCTTCTAACGGGCACTAGATTTAACGGAGCCAAATCCCCTATACATGCAATTTCGTATATTCCTACAAAATCTAGTTTTGCCTCATCAAGAAAGCTTAACGAGTGCTGGCATCCTTCGTCCCTTGTGGATGTCATCCGTTTTAAGCATCCAGAAGAATCGCATCATCATAAAAGAATTAATTTCTCGGTGGTCTCGCGAAACTCATTCTTTTTGGTGTGATTGGGGAGAATTCTCCATTGCTCTAGAAGATGTAGTGGCCTTGCTCGAGCTCCCTCTCGCCGAAGCAACGCCTCTTCCAGCAATTTCCTTATTACCGGAAGAGCAGACATTGTGCGACCATTTAGTTAAATGTCGCAATCTTATATGTCAGATGAACTCAAATCCAACATTGTCAGATTGGTTGTCATACCTGCAAAACTACTTGTCTGCTGGCGACAAGTTGGCATTAGCAGGTCTTTTGAGTTTTTGGCTACACTCTTTCATATTCCCTTCGCATAAGCAACTAATTCCTACATCAATATTTCGTATTGCGTCTGTTCTGGCTTGTGGAAGGAAGGTTGACCTAGCCTCGGCGTTTCTTGGCACTATTTACATGCATCTCGACCAAATCACTTATGGCTTCTATACACTCAAAGGGAGAGGTGGGATGATCTCAGCTATAAATACTTGGTTTTTACAACTCTTTCTTTTTGAGCATTTTCCGTCTCGTGCGCCTCATAGAGATGACAATGCCGTGGTGAGGAGTTGGAATCTTGATATCCTCGGTAAAGAACTACCACGTGCATTCCTATGGCATGCGTGTGATATTCCAGCTAGCGAGCCCTTAGGCGCCATAATAGACTACCCGGATAATTTCACCAGGAGGCCTTACACTCGTAAGATTTCAGGTTTTGCTCATCTAAGCATTTATCCTGATATTGACATTGATTTAAATTCTTATTATTTGGGAAATAGTAGTAATGTTTCTAAGGAATGGGTTCTAAATTGCTTTCCTCATGCGATTTGGGCCTTTGATGAGAATTCTAAAAATGCTCACAATTTAGTCCCTGTCGCTTACCGTCCCGACCGGATGTTAAGGCAGTTTGGTTATATTCAACACTGGCCTCACCATTTTGATGTGTCATTCTTGGTAACTGTGGCTAGAGATTTTCCTTTCATGTCCCTGTCCGATATGTTGATGGTCCCTTCAAAGCTACACGGCCCTCAAATTTCTAAGGAAGTAGATGTTACTCCCTCATTTGCCACAAATTGGCATCGTCATTCAAATTCCCTAAAGAATCCCATTCTTCCAAATACTCATGCTACCTTAATGGATAGTACGATTGTTCATCACCAAACCTTCAAAAGATCCGGTGATTTTGGCGAAACATCCTCTCGTGAAAAGAAAACTCGCCCTTCTTCAGGTTATTATCTTACAATTATTATATCCTTCATATATATATACACATATATATACATATATATATATATTTGCTCCTTAACGTGTCGATTTTTTTCTTTTAGATATACCAGAAACTCAGAACTATCTAGAAGAAATCATCACTGATAAGCCTATAACTCTTCCTTTATTTCCGTCAGAGGGTAAGAGAAAATAGATACTAGTGTATTTTGATTATTGTCGTCATTTTTAGTTTTTTTTTTTTTTTTTTTTTTTTTTTGACGTATGGTTTTTATTGTGCAGCATCTCCTAATAGAGAAAAACGACATGACTGGTCATTGCTTCCTAAGGAGACAGAGGTCTTAATCTACCCTGTACAACTATTTTCCTTATTCTTAAAATAATCTCTCTACTAATGTCTTATTTTTGCTACAGGGTACTGCGGGGCCGTCTTCTTTCTTGGCTCTTTCCCTTGGCCTTCCAAAATCCGATGAAATCCAAGTTTCGTCTTTAGCGTTAAGTCTTGTTCCGTCCAACAACTTAAAAGAAACTCCTGCTTCTTCGACAAATGTCTTATCGCAACTTTACGGTCCGTCAATCGAAGATCGTCTCGGTCGCAATTGTTCATCCAAATCAGGATATTCTTTTTGGAGTTGGGAATATCAAAAGAAAGACTCAGGATTCCTCATGCAGCTGAGCCAACTCGATCCCTTACGACGTCGATATGTTGTAGAGGCAGTCGGCTTTATTGTATTACTTGCTGCGAATTTTTCAGGCAAGGCCTTAACACCTCCAATGAGATTAATGATGTATGAAACTTGGATTGGTCTTGGAGATGTGAGATTGAACCTACTAATTTTAGGAAAGGTGGTAGAGTCCTGTTTAGAGTATTCAGGACCATCTGGGGTGGAACAAAGGTACTCTAAATTGTCGTCAAATATAACAGTTGCCAAACAACATATTCAGAGTTTGCACAAGGTTGTTCATCAGATGGAGGGTGAATTAGAGGGTTTGAAAGGTGTAGGTAGGTTTTGACTTTCGTATGAAATAATGTATGATTTGTATTATTTTGTTTTATTTTGTGTGTGTGTGTGTGTGTGTTTGTTTGTTTGTTTGTTTTTTTTTTTAAGGGTATGGCCTAGTTCATACCCATTAAGAATGAACTGCTTATGTATCATGCTGTCTTTATCTTTCAGATGAATGCTAATGTTAATGTAATCTTTTGAGCGAGATATTTGACTTAACGGATATAATTTTAATATTAGAAGTAACAAACACACATTTTATTTATGATGTGCCTATAACAAGACACAATATCACCCATACAAGACATTCAAACGACACATTTTTTTTCTTTTTTTTTTACAAGCACGCATATTTGGCATATTTGCCGCATAATAGTCTTAAATGCATTCGATATTAGACAGGAGTAGTAGCCATACCTGCTGGGCATATTTGCCGCTTCATTAAGCATAATACTTCTTTATATATTTGACATTAGTCGGGGGTAGTAGTTTACCTCCATTGACCTTTTTAAGACGACAATACCCACTTTCTTTGATTTCTTCGACCACATAGGGTCCTTCCCAGTTTGGTGAGAATTTTGTTGCGTGGGTTCCTCGCATTATATGATCAGCTGCCTGGAGAACTAGGTCTCCTTTTTGAAATATTCTCGGGCGTACGAGTTTGTTATAAGCTCGTGCAATCTTCTCATGTTGAGATTCAACATTTTCTTGAGCTTTTTCTCGTTTTTCCTCAAGAACCTCAAGGTCTGCCAGTCTTGAGGCTTCATGATCTATGCCTGCGGCCTTTGCTAGGCGTGCTGAGGGAATTGCTACTTCGGCCGGAAGTACGGCTTCAGACCCATAGACTAGTGTGAATGGAGTGAACTTTGTTGAACCTCGTCTCGAAGTTCTGTATGCCCACAAGGCTAGTGGGACGAATTCATGCCACATTTTGGGATTCTCATGTACAGTTCGACTAAGAACTCTTACGAGCAATTTGTTGAAGGCTTCCGCAATCCCATTTCCTTGAGGGTAATACCTAGAAGATTTTCCGTGAAAGATTTGATAACCTTCTAGTAATTTTTGCAAGCCTTTGCCAATGAATGGGGTACCATTGTCGGATAGGATTCTTTTTGGGATACCGAATCGACAAATGATGTGTTCGAGGATAAACATCGCGACATTTTCTGAGCTTGCCTTCTTGAGAGGTATTGCTTCGGCCCATTTGGTGAAGCATTCAGTTGCTGTTAATATCCAAATCCTGCCCTTGGAAGGTGGAGATATTGGACCGATAAAGTCCAATGCCCATGTATGAAATGGGTATGGAGATGAGACTGAATGTAAAAGAACCGTAGGAGTATGGATTCGATTTCCAAAGATTTGACAATCGTTACATTTATTCACAAAATCCATAGCATCTTTCTCCATTGTTGGCCAATAGTACCCAATCCTCAATAGCTCTTCAAATAACTTTCTACCACCTTGGTGTTCTCCACAGTCCCCTTTATGAATCTCCACCATTACTTCGTTTGCTTCAGTAGTCCCCAAGCATCTTAAGAGGGCGCCTCCATAAGCCTTTCGATATAATTTTCCGTCGTCAATGCAATACTTGCTGGCGTGCCTCTTGAATTTTGTGACTTCAACTTTTCCGACTGGGAGTATGCTAGAGCTTAAATATTCCACATATGGTGTTCGCCAGTCTCCTTCTTCTACGTGCAAAATGGCTTCTCTGGCTTCAAAAATATATTGACAATTGTTACATGCGCGCACAACATCAGCAATGTCCGTCACCATGCCAGGCCAATAATAACCAGCACGTTGAAGACGCTTTATCATTGGCGGCCCTTCTATTCCGCAAACATGATGGTGTATTTCCTTTAATCTTTTGACGGCCTCTTCCTTGGTTATACATCGAGATAAAGCGCCACAAGGACTGCGGTAATAAAGAACGCCATCGATTAATGCAAAATTGCGCACTTGCTTGTAATTTATGGATTTAGGATTTTTTAGCCTTTCAATGATATCCTTTTGCCATTGCTCCATCGTAGTTGTTTCATCATTGGCATATGGAACATTTTTGCTGGTTATGGTGAAAGTCTTGATGCTTTCACCCTTCATTTCCATCTTTGAGGCCATCGTAGCAAGTGCATCGGCATATCGATTTTGTGTGCGCGGTATGTGTTGGAGTCTGTAACTTTTAAAATTTTCCAGTAAGTTTTGCAATATAGTTCTGTACTTGGCGAGTACCGATTCCTTGACTGCGAATTCCCCAATTAATTGTTGGACCACAAGGCGAGAATCGCCCTGTATTAGAATTTTGCTCGCTCCTCGACTTTGTACTACTTTGAGACCTGTGATTAATGCTTCATATTCAGCTTCGTTGTTTGAGCAATTAAATCCTAATCTGCATGCAATCGCCGTGTCTTCTCCGTAAGGGTCAGTTATTACCACCCCGACTCCTCCGCCTTGAGAAGTAGATGAACCATCAAAGGTCACAACCCATTCATTATCTTCTTTAGCAATTATTTCACATGTTGCAATCTCTAGTGGCTCCAAGGGTAATTCATCTCTGAGGACACAAGTAGACTCATGTGGGAATTGTGCCAATAAGTCCGCGAGGGCTTGGCCTTTTATAACTCTTGGCATTTCGACACTGATGTCGAATTCACTGAGCAACAACATCCACCTGGTAAGCCGACTACTGGGCATTGGTTTGCTCATCATGAATCTAATTGGATCATCTTTGGTAATCAAGATTGTTTTGTGGGAGAGCATGTAATGGCGCAGTCGTTGTGCTGTGTACACAAGGCTCAGACAATGTTTCTCGAATGTAGTGTAATTACCTTCAGCCCCTTTCATCAATCTGCTTAAGTAATAAACTGGGCTTTCTATTCCATCATGTTCTTGTGCAAGAAGAGCACCAACAGATTTCTCTGTAGTTGTAAGATACAGTATCAATGGTTTATCAGGTGATGGAGAGATCATGACTTGAGGCGACGCTAAGGTTCGTTTGATATGGTCAAACGAAGCTTGTTGTTGAGAATCCCACATGAATGGTGTCTTCTTTCGAAGTAAGACTTGTAATGGACTGGCGATTTCGGCAAGGCCAGGGATGAATCTACGCAGGTAAGAAATTTTGCCAATAAAACTCTTGAGTTGTTTTTGGTTCTTTGGAGGCTCCATTTTTAATATTGCATTTGCTTTCTCGGTGTCAATGCTAATTCCATCTTTGTGAACAACGAATCCTAGGAATTTTCCAGCGCTAACACCGAATGCACACTTAAAAGGGTTCATTTTGAGTTGGTACTTCCTACATCTTTCAAAGACCCTTTTTAAATGCAATACATGATCCTCTTTCCTTCGGGACTTGATAACAATATCGTCAACATAATCTTCGACAATACCATGTATCATGTCATGGAATATTGCTGTCATCGCCCTTTGGTAGGTAGCACCAGCATTCTTGAGACCAAATGGCATAACAACGTAGTAAAAGTTCCCAAAAGGGGTTCGAAAGGCAGTCTTTTCAGCATCTTCTGGCGCCATACGAATCTGGTTGTAGCCGCTGAAGCCGTCCATGAAGGAGAACATTTCATGCCCAGCAGTTGCATCGATTAGTGTATCAAGATTCGGCAAAGGAAATTCATCTTTGGGACAAGCCTTATTTAGATCTCGATAATCGACACAACAACGAATTTGACCGTTTTTCTTTTTGACAGGTACTATATTTGCCAACCATTGGGGATGAGAACATGACTTGATGAATCCGGCATTGATTAACTTTTCTATTTCGGCTTTAATTTGTAATTGTACATCAGGTCGTGAATTTCTCGGCGCTTGCTTTACGGGCTTTGCTTGTGGAGAAACAGCTAGTTTGTGTGTCACCAGTGTAGCGCTTAGCCCTGGCATCTCATCATAAGTCCATGCAAATACATCTTTATATTCTTTAAGAAGATTAACCAATTCTATCTTCATGTCTTCCGGTAAGTCCTTAGCAATAAAGACAGGACATTTTTCATCACTGTTTGACAAATTTACTTCTTCCAACGGGCTTCCTTTCTGTTTTGGCTCGTCTTGAAGTTGGTTTGGGGCATCTTTTGGTTCTTCTTCTTCTTCTTTTGGAGCTGGGACATCATTATTCACTTGTAGGCCAGTTGTTGCAATTATGGGGCTCAACTTTTCAGCTGGCCCCGCGCACCATCATAAGCGATACGCGGTGTGTCCATTGGGAAGGGCTACTTTCTGTATTTTTTGTGGCCTTTGAGTCGGTTCAGGGCCATCACTTCATTCGTATTCTTCCCATCGTGGCAACATAAGGGCTTTTGCGTTTGTAGTAGCAAAATCTAATTCATCATGTGCTTCATCATAGAGCAATGTACTAGCATGACGAGCCTCATCATTATTGAATGGAGCTTTCGTCCCTTTGATAGTGACCTCTCTACCCTTGTAATAAGCTTTTATACATTGGTGGAGAGTGGATGGGATACATTTGTGTGTATGAATCCAAGGTCGCCCGAGTAGCAATTGATAAGAGGTATTTGCATCAATAATGTGGAATCGAGTCAATCCTTTTATTGGTCCGACTTGTAGCTCTACAGTTACATGTCCAAGAGTTGAGACAACACCCGCGTTGAAAGCTGTAAGATTTGTTGGCTGAGGGACCATGAGCTCTAGGCCTCTACTCAATCTTTTCAAAGTGGCAGAAGTCATTAAATTCACAGATGCTCCGTTGTCAATCATTGCCCTTCTGATGCTTACTCCATTTATTACAGCCTCCACGTATAGGGGCCGATTATGATTGTAGTATGGAGTAAGGTAATCTTTGTCTGTGAACATAAAGGTTTCATCAGAAGCTCGAGAGAGTCTTCTGATAGGATGGCTCACAATGCAACAGGTAGGTCCATACTTTTCAGCTACTTGGAGCATGTGTGTAATTGCTTCCTTTCGTGCCTCTTCTTCGAATTCTAAAGTATTGAAGAATTCTCGAAAGAGCTTGGTTGGAAGAAGAGGCTCGATCAGGCCGTTGTTGGATTCTAGTTGGCCATTTGGACCATTTTCAGGGATTGGTAATTCTGAATCCGCAATGCATGCCATGACAGCCCCGTCGTTTTGGTGTTGTGGGAAAGGAGCCTGCTCCACCGTATTTGGCTCAACGATGATCTCTCCCTTCTTTAGTCGATCTTGAAATATTTGACGAAGAGTGCGGCAATCCTTGGTCGAATGATTAATTCTCCTATGAAAGCGGCAATACAAGGCGTTTTGTTTATCTTCGGCCGAAGGAAGTTTCTCGACAAAAGGGAGTCTGATTTCTTTCTCTTTCAGCCATGCATCTAACAGAGCGTGTACTCTGTCCATGCTACATGGAAATTCTGGCGGGTCTTCGCGTCTTCCTTTCTTGAAGGACTTCGTCTCTTTGTTGGCATGTGCATAGGCTATGTCGAGCCCTCGCTTTCCTTCTCGTTTGTTGTATCGTGAAGCTTCTCCTTGACCTCGATTTAACCGAGTCAATCTTGAGGTAGTGGCCTCCGTGTTTCTTGCCTTTGTTAATAGTCCTGCGAAATCATATATAGCATGATTTTCGATGTAGATTCTGTATTCAGCAAACATGCCCTTGATGCATAGCTTGACCAATTCCTTTTCAGGAACTGTTTCTTCGCAATCCAGAGCCCTTTCTCTGAACCTTTGTACATAGGTAGTCAGGGCTTCGCCATTTCTCTGTCGCTCACTCGTGAGGTCGACGATGCTCAATCGATCTTCAGCCATGTAAAATTTCGCACAAAATTGAGACACCATTTCATCCCACGTCCGAATGCTCTCACTCGGTAAATTGGCGTACCAAGTGTATGCGCGTTCAGTTAGTGACTTAGAGAACTCTCGCAGCCTTAGCTCTGGATCATGAGCATGGATCCCGAGATCGTCTATAAATTGCACGATATGTTCTTTGGCATTTCCAATTTTTCCGTTATACTTACGGAACACTGGACTAACATATTTCCGTGGGTACGGCTTTATTGCGATCTCCACAGGGTATGGAGGACGGAAGTCTATGGAAGTTGCTAGAAGCCGTTCTTTTTCTGCCTTGAGGAGGCTTATTAGCTCCCCTTTGGTGATGAAGTTCTCATTGCCGCTAGATGGAGCTTTGACAATGATTCCCACCTCGTCATGATTCTGCATTCTCCTTTCTAATGAAGCAGCACTTTCATAATTGTCTTGTGTGTCTTTGTTTGGCGAGGGAGTCTCCGTGTTGCCAACTCTATTCGCCAGGGTGCGTAGGATGGTTTCTTGACTCTTTTGAATATTCTCCAACATAGCGCTGAGATTTGTTTCGTCTATGTTGATGGGTGCCGCGTTCCGTTCTTCTTCGTTATCCTCCATTGATGCTATGGAGATATTGATTCCTGTTTGAGTGTAATTACACAACAATCATTGTATTAGGTTTATAACACAGTATAAATCGTGACGTCTTTCATCGATGTATACAAAACGTGTCGTAGCATATTTGATTTTTGTTTATTTATTTATCATTCCGTAGTTCAGAGTATTAAGTGGCACTAACAACATGTTTTATATGAGTATCTAATAAGATTAGATGACTTATATTGATTAAGCATATAGAAGTGCATGTATGACTTGATCAGATGGCAGCTCAAAATGGTATACAAACTTCACTAATATGGCAAGGTGGGCTCGTGACTTTTGATAATGTGCACCGCATCTGAGGGTGACATTACTTGAATTGTTTTCATAAAGGACAACGATACCGGATACCTTCACCAATAGATCGTGAGTATACACACTTTGATTCCATCATAAAATTAGTACGTAGGACATCTAAAATAATGTAGACTTTTAGAGTCCCCAGCGGAGTCGCCAAATGTTCCCGGGTTCGTTGGGGAACACTACGTGTCATTTTTATTAATTGTAATAATAATGTATAATGCGATATGCAATAATATTTAAACGACACGTGTTAATGATCTAATCACCAGAGATATTACTAGAATTGATTATTTGCTCGTGGATTAAAATGTATAGATACTAATTATGGTATGTCAATGCATAAGATGATGTGAATTTAATTAGTTGAGATAAATAATAACATGATAATCATATTAAAATAATATAATATGTCTAATCGCTAAATCACTTATTGAATCATGTAATTTAAATTATACCTTGAGAAAGGACTAGCTGTAATAACAATATAAAGGGCTTCACTGGGTAAAGTAATAGAGTAATTATGTAAGAAGGAGCATTATTAGTCTAATAATAATGTAAAACTGACTAGATAAATTGTCAATCTAAACTAATATAAACATGACTAGGAAAATTATCAGTCTGAATGTAAAAATAAGAAATGACTAGACAAATTGCCAGTCTAAACAGTAAATTAAGATAACTTGGTAATTTGCCAGTTTGAATAGTAAAATAAAATGACTAGGCGAATTGCCAGTCTGAACAGTAAAATAAAATGACTAGGCAATTTGCCAGTCTGAACAGCAAGATAAAATGACTAGACAATTTGCCAGTCTGAACAGTAAAATGAAATGACTAGACAAGTTGCCAGTCCGAACAGTAAAATAAAATGACTAGGCAAGTTGCCAGTCCAAGCAATGAAATAAAATGACTAGGCAAGTTGCCAGTCTGAGCAATAAAATAGAATGACTAGGCAAGTTGCCAGTCTGAGCAGTAAAATAAAATGACTAGGCGAATTGCCAGTCTGAGCAGTAAAATAAAATGACTAGGCGAATTGCCAGTCTGAACAGCAAGATAAAATGACTAGACAATTTGCCAGTCTGAACAGTAAAATGAAATGACTAGACAAGTTGCCAGTCCGAACAGTAAAATAAAATGACTAGGCAAGTTGCCAGTCCAAGCAATGAAATAAAATGACTAGGCAAGTTGCCAGTCTGAGCAATGAAATAAAATGACTAGGCAAGTTGCCAGTCTGAGCAATAAAATAAAATGACTAGGCAAGTTGCCAGTCTGAGCAGTAAAATAAAATGACTAGGCAAGTTGCCAGTCTGAGCAGTAAAATAAAATGACTAGGCGAGTATTTAAATTAAGAGTATAGATGCGTATTTATTATCAAATAACTCTTATATGCAAGTAGACAAACGTGTGTGTATATATATATATATATATATATATATATGAGAGAATTATACCTGTTGTCTGATTGCTTGATTTGGTAGAACAGCTTTTTCTGATGTATACAGGAATAATGTCGTGGAGTTGATGGGAAGAGTACAAATCCCACGAATCAAGGGGGGTCTAAATTAATAATCTGGAGATGGTACTCTCTCTTATTGATGGTTACTATTACTTTATAGATAGTAGGTTTCTATTTTACTCAGGCAATGACACTAAAATTCAGGTTTTTCTGAATCTTTTCATGTACTCAAACACTTTTCTTCTCTTTTTTTCTTTTCCTTTCTTTCCTTCCTATTCTTTCTTTCCTATTCTTTCTCTCCCTTTTTCACCACCCTTTTTTTCTACGTAGCTTGCATTGCCATCCTTTATATAGGCAAAAGGATGGAAGTTTGGTAAAAAATACTATTGATCATTTAAGGCAAGAAGTCAAAAACCATCATTGTGTTCATGCATTATTTTTTTTACATGCATTGTTTGTTCCATTTCGTAGTGTTGCTATAGTAGACATATATATATATACATATATATATATACATATATATCTCTTGGTTTATCTCTATGTATTGGGTCTTAATAATTGTATTTTCTTGTCTAATCTTAAACTCATATGTCATGAGATTTAGTATACTAAGGATATGATTTTAGAGTATCTTGAATTATTAATTTAGCAACATTGATGTGGGTCCATTCGGCATTATTGTACTCAATCTCTCCAGGCCAAGCCCCATGACATTATTCCCGCTGGTGTTCCATGAACCATCTCCATTCTAATATATCCACAAACAGTGTTATTAGTTTCTTATTTTCGAAGATTGATTTCATATTACCCGTTAACTCTATAAATTATCCACATATCCATGGGAAGGCTCGTGCCATATTCTATTCAATTCTTTCATGTCTTTGTGGTATCAGAGCTAGTCTTGAAAATCAAAATTTTGTTTTACCCTTTCTTCATTATTAGGAACACAAACAACATAGCAAAGTCACCTCCACAAATTACTTATCGTGGAAGCTTTAATTTGAAGCCCTCCTTGTTGGTGATGATCTCTATAACATTAAATGTAATATTATATTTAATGTTATATTTTTTACACGTATATATGTTACATGTTATAAAAAATATTATATGTTATGGCTAAATCCCTAATTTTGTGAAACTATAGCTAAATCCTAAAAAATTACCCAAAAGTTTGATTAAATGCCTAAAAAACTTTTTTTTAATTTATATTTTCTTCCAAGTCTAATTTAAATCTAATTTAATATAATGTGTGCATTAAAAAAAATCACGAGCGTAACTTTCACTATTTAATTTCACTACAACAATTTATACTTTGAGCGACCACAAAAGTGGTTGCAGAATATCCAATAGTGGTCACTGATAATGACCACCTTAGCGACCACAAATGGTTGCTGATACTTGGTCGCGGATAACTATTAGTGACCACTTTATGTAGCTGCTGATATTAACGACCACAAATTGTGATCGCTGATAATAAATAGTGGTCATCGATATTTTGGTTAGGCGACCAACCGATATTTTGGATAGGCGACCAAAATTTTGGTCGCCTCCTTTTATTATCAGCGACCACTTTGTTAAATAATATGGTCGTTAATATTTTTAAGTTATTTTAAAAATAAATTATTACTATTTTAATTAATTTAGGGTTACTACTTTTAAACAAAATAATATTACTAATAATTATAACAATTAGATTTAAATATAGAATGCCATTAACAATTAATTGTCGTTGCTAAATATTATAAAAATAATTAAACATGATAATAAGGTTATAATTTATAAGTGTACATAAAAAGAGGGGGGGGGGGGGGGGGGGGGGGGGGGGGGGGGGTGGGTGTTGGTGAAACATAGCAATACATACTCTACTAAAGAGTTGTAGCGAACAAAACATAATATGTAGAAAAAGACTAATTGGCTAAGTCGGTCTCGAAATCGCTTGCATCATACATCGTTTCCGCTACCACTAGCTGAAAAAGTAAGAAGCTTTGGATACACCTCTTTCTCCCCGTGGTAAACCACACGTTATAATTATGATGAATATCGTAATCTATAATGTGAGCACTAATCTTGCTGAACTTCTCCTATGAACGATTCAAACATCTTTTACACGGACACCTTGTTAAACCGTTTGAATTTATGTGATGACTTGCGAGATTTATGAAGTCCTCATTTCCCAGCCAATACTCATCAGATAAGCGAGTCCAACTTTTGTCCATCGATATTGAGCTATAGACCGAGGAAAACACTTGTATTTTAGTTTACATTATTCTTATCGTTGTAATACAAGGATTATTTGATTATCAACATATTATATTTTTGTGCATATTAATAATAATAATTACTTTGTCCAATATTTTTTGCTATTATTACTTATAATGTTTATTTACCAAAATACATTTTTTAGTGATTTTTACTAATAATTTATACTTTTTAATAACCAACCTTAATTTACTATAATATTTCATTTGTTAATTGACTTACATCATATTACAATATTTGTCTTTAAAAATAATAGTTGTTTTTACTTTCTGATTGTCGTTTTTACTAACTACATGTCGTTTAATGTTTTGCTGTTGTTTTTCCATATTACTGTCGTTTTCCCAAGTAATTGACATTTTTCGGATCACAGTCGTTTGCTCGCATTATTGTCGTTTTACAAATTCAGGTCATTTTTACATATTGTTGCCGTTTTCAAATATTATTGTAGTTTTGTAATTTTATGTCGTTTTTACCATTATTGTCGTTTTTCAAACCCGAAGCAAATTTAAGTCTCATTTTTATGCCGAAACCTAAATTTCACAATCCTAACAATGATAACAATAATAATTTACAAAATAATAATAATTTCACAACCTTAACATTTTCAATATTTACAATAATAATTTACACAATAATAAAAATCCATAAAAATACACCCTTCAACCAATATCACAACTTTAATACTAATCACTAACGATCCATAAAAATAAACATTTCTAACCACGCTAATTATAATACACGTACACCAATTTTACATTCACACATATACACAACACAAGTTATGTAATAAATAAACTTTAACACTAATTCCTAACAATTCCTAAAAATAAACATTTCTACCAATTCGAATTACAATAAACATACGCATTAAACATCACAAATTTCACATCCGCACATACACAACATACAAATTATATAATAAATAAAAATTTACAAAATTCAAAATAATAATACAAATTGAAAACATAACTAATATGTAAAGGTGGTCAACTAGGTGTTCCACACAGTGATCAACGATAATAAAGAACAACCACGAAACTATACAGTAAAGTGATAAACTATAAAGTAAAGCAAAAAGTAAACGATACGCAACATGGTAATACTGTTTGACAATGTGCCTATATCTGCGGGGCGTCGCCAAGTTAATGGAAAGATGTTTACAAAAGATGCGTACACCCGGGCGTCGCCAAGTTAAGCTAGTTGGAATCCCTCCTAACTATGATGTTGTTTTCCTCCGTCTTCTCCTATTAAACTTCAACACAAGCTCCTCTTGTGTCTGAGGTCCCCTCGTTTCTATAGGAACCTCTCCGAGACTCCTCTCTACAAGTACGCTCTAATGGTCAACATAATGTTCTCCGAATACAATGGAGAATAACGAAACATGACCTTTCTGCTATAAACTCTCAAACTCACACTTTGAGGAGTGGATACCTCGAAACCCTAATAGAGATTATTTATATCACGTGCCCAAAACCCTAGATACAAAAGATAAAGAAAACAAATCCTAATTCGAATAAGATCCATCTTTATCTTGAACCAACTTCAAATCCCTTAATTCTCGATAAGTCTTAGG
Source organism: Boehmeria nivea var. tenacissima (assembly GCA_018132145.1). Classification (NCBI taxonomy): domain Eukaryota; kingdom Viridiplantae; phylum Streptophyta; class Magnoliopsida; order Rosales; family Urticaceae; genus Boehmeria; species Boehmeria nivea. Next base: position 4,852,561 of record CM030877.1, on the reverse strand, counting down.
CGAAATCTGGCGAAATCTGATCTTCTTTAATTCAAATATAATCACCAAGATCGCATAATATAAGGATAAATCCGAATCTTGAAAATTACGATCGCCTCCTTAAAAACAGCTGACGAGAACAACTTATTGATCACTTCCGAGAACAATGTGCCAGAATCTTCAATTCTCCAATTCTGCTCGAGATTTTTGCTAGAGAATCTAGGATAGTAAACATGGAATATACTATCCGAATATTAGCATTAAAGCAAATAAACGGGTTGCCAAATATAGTATGTCAATACAAAAATGCTCTAACAATCTCCCCTTTTGGCTTTTTTTGGCAAAACAACTAAAATAGCTAATATTCTAACGTAAAGTCCTACGCAATAAGAAAATACAACAAACATCTAAATCAACAAAATAAAGCTGTCTCGAGGTCAAACATATAGTTGTCTCGGGGTCAAATATATACTCCCCATTTTTGCTAAGAAATGTCAGGACTGAAATATAAAAGACTAAAAGGCAGAAAATAAAGTCTTCCAAGCTTAGAAAGTTTAGGACTGGGCAAGGGCAACATCTTGATCATGGCCTGGAACAGTAGATGATGCAGCGGAATCACTAGAGACATCATTAGGCTCATGAGAAGAATCACCAACAGCATCGTCTCTAATGAATTCATCCATAGCATGAAGGAGATGTTTGAGTGTCTCCCCATCATCTTCATGAACACTTGGAGCTGGGACAGAGCTACTTCCATCTTCAACATCACCAGGCTTGGAGCCACAAGCTGGATCACCTACAGTAAGATCAACAAAAACTTTGCCATGAGGGTTTTCCGGATGAACAGTTGGCGGAGGATCAACAACTGGAGTCTGAAGAGCCTCCAAAGCATCCAAGAGAGCTGCAACTGCATTCATCCGAGCTCTAATGGTCTTCAATTGTTTGTTGAGGAAAGTCAGCTCTCTCCTAAGCTGCTGCATGACTTGAGAGCTGTGACCAGCAAGAATGGCCTGGACTGACTAGAGCAGCCTATAGTTCTACCTGGATCACCATCAAGAACATCTTCTTGGACATCAGCCTGTCGTGCTTCATCTTCTCCCCCTGTCTCATCTGAACTGTGCTCCCCCTCAATGTGCTTTCCTTCAAAAAGTTTGTAGCTTCTTAAGCGGATCACATCGGGTTTTGGAGTATAAACATCATTAGCCTAAACTATGTTCTTTTGAGATTTGACAATCTCAAAAATGAATGAATGATACACAATGGGCAGCCAGTACGATGTGAACTGCGCAGCCAGTTCTTGATTGCAATTTTATGAAGTAAGGAGTACTTCAAACTTAGTTCTAAAGCAGGGAATACATGGGTTCTCGCCCATCGCTTCCTAGATACTCTTGTCAACTCCTTGATGATCACATCATATGAGGGTACCTGAAAATCAGCGACCTCCAAAGGACATCGAAGATATTCATTAATGGTCCGGGGTAAGAAATCAAAGGTCTCTCCTCTCACAAAGACCTTGTGTAACTCGTCACTAGGAGACACAGCCATCTTCTTTGACAAGTGCACATACAATTAATACACTACCAACCTAACAAACTTCTTCAATTTTCCAACAGTGCCCAGCAAATCTAGCTCAGCAAGTAATTCTGCAATCCCTTTATTCCTAAAATCTTCCACATATAGAAACCTCTCAACAATTAAATTTCTTTGACAAACCTTAGGCCACAACTGACATGAACATCTGATTTGAAAATAACGTTTTGAGGAATACCACCCTTGAGGGAAAGCAATACCTTAAGGGAAAGCAATACCACCATCCTGATCATCGGGCTGGTCGGGTACTGTAACAGGCTGAGCAGGTTCCTGAGTATCGGTAGGGGCAGCTTGAGGGACATGACGCTGTACAGTGGAGCACGTTCCTGCTGATTGAGTGTAGCGTCGGGACGAGGAGCCCATAGTGATCTTTCTTCGTTTGTTGCTGCTAGGAGTTGGTGATAGAATAATATCGACATCATCAGAAGATTCCACCCCATGAGTTTCCTGTTTATTGGCAGTATGCCACGAGATGTCCGAGCCATTGCCATCGTGCACACGTCTTCCCGCGCCTTTTGAACTTGAAACACGAGCACGACTAGTAGTCGGCAAAGGCGGAGGAGACACGGTAGGAGACCTTCTCGGAGAGGGCGAGTTGGCAGAGGGCGGATTGGCCCAAGAGTGAGAGCTCGCACCGGAAGAGGAGTTGGCAGCAATCGAAGAGGAGGCGGACTGCGATTTGGCAAAAGTGGACTTGTCGGACTCGGACGAATACATGACGAATAGGGTTAGGCCCATGGTGCACGAGTCAAGAATCGCTGGAATGGCCGACCTAAGCATGGTCGGTGGCGGAGCTGTTGTAATCGGAGCAGAGGAAGTCGCTCTAGTTGTCTTGGCCTTGGTTCTTGGTCTGCGACCGAAACCTTTGGGCCTCGGTCTACGGCACGGTAGAATAGAAGGCGGTGATGATTCACCGTGTGTGCGAGCCATCAAGAATCGTCAAGAGTGACACCTGCGAACAGAGAAATTACAAACCCAAACACCAGGACACTAAAAGCGAACACTTAAGAACTCCGAAAATAATACCTCCAAGACTTCTAAAGACAAACCCACAGAAACACGGTTACGAAATTAGTGGGAAGTGGGAAATTTCGGGGAACACAATTTGGGAAATAGGAAAAATTTCGAAAATCAAATCCCTAAAATGAAGAAGGAAATCACCCAAACCATATATGACGAATAAAGTGGGTTTCAAACAAAAAAAAAAACTCTGAAAATAAGGCGTGAAGGGGAAGACATGCGAAATTTCTGTGGCGAGGTGCCGAGAAATAAAGGTACTAGTGCTTCTTTATACTTTAGTGGTGCTCCCTCACAAACTCTCACCAGTACACTCGGTTGGCTATGGTGGTGCACTGCATTTTTGACACACCTAAGCAACATTAATGCTTTTTTTTTTTTTTTTTTTTTACAAAGGCGAACTGTAGCAAGGGATCTACACAACACATAAACCCAATGCGGATCTAAGTGTTTCAAATCGAACACTATCTAAACCCTTGGTAAGAATATCTGCAAGTTGTTTCTACGTAGCCACATGCTCCAAGTTAATCACCTTTTCCTCTACAAGACTTCTGATTAAGTGATGACGAATGTTAATATGCTTGGTCCTGGAGTGTTGAACTGTGTTCTTCGAAATATTGATGGCACTAATGTTGTCACAGAAGATTGTCATAACATCTTGAGGAACAACATAATCTTCGAGCATCTTCTTTATCTAGATCAGCTGTGTACAACAACTACCCACTGCAATATACTCTGCCTCTGTTTTAGACAAGAAAATGCAATTCTGCTTCTTGCTAAACCATGAGACCAAGTTGTTCCTGATGAAGAAGCAAACCTCCTGACGTACTCTTTCTATATTCGGCACTACTGGCCCAATCTGCATCACAAAAACTTACCAAGCTAGAGTTTGTGTCGAATGAATACCACAAGCTATATTATGTCGTTCCACTCACATACTTGATGATCTCCTTCACGGCCAACGGATGGCTCTCCTTTAGATTGGCTTGATAACGAGCACACATACTAATGCTGTAGCATAAGTCCGGTCTATTTTCTATGAGATACAACAAACTCCCGATCATGCTTCGATAAAGACTTTGATCAACTTAAATACCAACTTCATCATAGGTGATCTTCGAGTGTGTTCCAATTGGTGCTCTCTTATAGTGAGTATTCTCCAAGCCAAACTTATTTACCAAATTCCGTGCATACTTACTTTGTGAGATAAATATCATGTTCTGCATTTCCTTCACCTGTAATCCCAAGAAGTATGTTAGCTCACTAACGATGCTCATCTTGAACTCGGTCTTCATATGATCTACGAATTCGTCGACCTTTCTCTATGACATAGATCTGAACGCTATGTCATCGACATAGAACTGTGCAATAATAATGTCAGACTTCACCTTCTTCATAAATAGCGTCTTGTCAACTCCCCCTCGAACATAGTCCTTATTCATGAGGAACTCCGTTAGCCATTCATACCAAGCCCAAGGAGCTTGTTGCAATCTGTACAATACTTTCTTGAGTTTGTAAACATGATCTAGATAGTGAGGATCTTCGAACCCCTTTGCTTGTGCAAAAAAAACTCCTTCATTCAATTAGCCGTTCAAGAATGCGCTTTTGACGTCCATCCGATAAAGTTTAAACTTGATGAAGCATAAGATGGCCAAAAGAAGCCGAATAGACTCAAGTCGAGCAACTAAGGTGAAGGTCTCATCAAAATCGACTCCTTCCACCTGTATGTATCCTTGAGCCACAAGTCTCGCCTTGTTCCTCGTGATGTTCCCGTTCTTATTGGTCTTGTTCTTGAAGATCTACTTGGTACCGATCACATTCACATTCACATTCTTCGGTCTAGGGACTAAGTCTCAAACTTTATTTCGTTCAAACTGCCCAAGTTCTTCTTGCGTTGCACCAATCCAGAAATTATCCTTCAAGGCCTCATTAACATTCTTCGGCTCTATTGTTGATGTGTAGCACACATGCCCGATCATCTCTCTGTAGTTGACCCTTGGAATGTTCCTAGTCCTAACGCCTTCATTCATATCACCAATAACCTCAGTAGTGGGATGGTTCTTCTGGGTTCTTCTAGACGGCTCACGAGTATTTTGCTCTTCATCACTTTCTGAAGCAGCTTCTGGAGCCTCTGCAGTAGCTTCTGCCGTTTCACCTGTAGGAAAAATTTCAGGAGCATCGGCTTGGTCACCCGGTTGATCATAATGAAATTCCAGTAAGCAGTCTTCATGGAGTCCGATTGTTTCATCTGTTTCTATATCATCCACCGCACTATTGATAGATTCTATGACAATCTTGGTGCGTTTGTTGAACACCCTATAAGCACGGCTAGTAGTTGAATAACCGAGGAGCATTGCTTTGTCACTCTTCGCATCTAGCTTGCCTAGTTGTTCCCTCACAACATAACACACACTACTGAACACGTGAAAATTCTTCAAATTAGGCTTCATTCCCCTCCAAATTTCATATGGAGTCATGTTGGTGCCGGGTCTTAAGTAGACCGGTTGATGGTGTAACATGCTGTGTTTATTGCTTCCACCCGAAAACTTCTTAGGAACACCTCTTGCGTTGAGTATAACATGAGCCATCTCTTCAAGTGTTCTACTCTTTCTTTCGACAATGCCATTTTGTTGAGGCGTTTTAGGTGCCGAGAACTCATGAGTACTGCCATTCCTGTTACAAAATTCAGCAAAGATTGCGTTTTCGAACTCCCTTCCATGACCACTTCTTATTTGCACTAACTTTCCGATCTTGTATCATTTCCCGCTTATCAATTTCATGCACAACTTCTCGAACACTTGGAAAGTATCTGATTTTTCAAGAATAAAATTCACCCAACAATAACGATAGAAATCATCAATGCACATAAATACATATCATTTACCTCCAACACTCTCTACTTGAATGGGACCTATAAGGTCCATATGAAGTAGCTCAACAACACGAGTGGTCACCAGATATTGGACCATCTTATGGATCATCTTATTCTGTTTACTGGCTTGACATGGTCTGCACAGTCTGCCTGATTCGAGTTTTATATATGGAACACCCCGAATAGCTCCCATAGACACAGCTTTCCTCAAGCTTCAAAAATCATATGCACTAATCTTCGGTGCCATAGTGTGGTGTCATCTACAGATGATCTACAACATGTTTTAGTATGAGAAAAAAGATATTAATTATCAGAAGACCGTGTACCTTCCATAACACACTGATTAGAGAGATTCATGACCATGCATGTCCCTTTGGTGAAGTTCACGAATAGATCATCATCACATAGTTGATTGATGCTAATGAGGTTAGCCTTAAGCAATTCAACAAAAAAAACATCTTTGAGCTTCCAAGAACCTTTCTTTTGACTCCGTCTTTAAAAGTAACATGTCTGGTTAAGCAAGATTGGATGCTCTTCAAGAAGTTCTTCTCTCCTGTCATGTGTCGGGAGCACTCACTATTGAAGTCCCAATCATGTTCTTAACTAGTCTTCAAGGACGTATATGCAACATATGATCGAACATCACCTTTCTTTATGCACACTTGTCCTGTAGTCTTCTTTTTCTCCAATCTTCCTTAGATCCGCTAATTACTGATAGAATCGGGGGCGAATATGTCCAGCACGCTCGCAGTAGTGACACACAAGGATCCATCTTCTAACGGCTGATCCAGAACGTGATCCTGTCCGTGTCCCGGTCTTCTTCTGGATCACCTTGGGTTTCTTCAGTTACCTACATGAACAAACACTGTCTTCGAGCTTAATGCTTCTCCTTTGTAACCAAGGCCCACATGATCTCTAGTAGCCTTTTTGAAAGCAAGGATTTGGTCCAATTTTGAGGACCTAGAATTGAACATGCTTACTTGCTTCTTCATATGTTCAAGCTCTCTAGTCAGCTCTCCTTGATTCTTCTTCTCTTCAACCAGATCACCTTCAAGAATCATGTTCCTCTTAAAAAGGTCTTCCTTCTCAGTCTTGAGTTGACCAACCTGCTTTGTGAACCTCTCATTGAACTTGACCACTTCCAGCCACTTTTGATACATGGCATTGTATGATGACACAATGGCTTCGTTAGTGAGTTCCTCTTAATCGCTACTGTCAATGTTAAGTTTTAGAACATCAGCAAGATCATTGGACTGATCATCTTTATACTTCGACTTTTCTTCAGTAGTTCTAGTACTAAGAGCAATATGATGGCTAATGTGTTCTTCATCATCTCGACTTCCATCTGAATCTTCATCACTCCAGGTGATGTTGAGGGACTTCTTGTTCTTTTTTAAGGTGTTCAAACATTTAGATTGAATATGCCCAAACCCATCATATTCGCAGCACTGTTTTCCAGATCTTCTATTCTTCAACTCTAGAGTTGGTTCTGTAGGCCTGGAATTCCTTGATGTGGTGTAGTTCCTATTGTTCTGTGAAGCTCCAGGAACATATTGTGGACCATTGCTAGGTTTCCAGTTCATCCTTTTCATAACACGGCCTATATTCTTCATATAAGTCTTCATCATCATACCTTGATCCTTAATCATCATTCTCAGCTGCGGTCTTCAAGGCGATCCCTTTATTTTTCTTATCAGCACGTTTTTCTTCAAGATTCATCTCAAATGTGTAGAGAGATCCCATTAACTCTTCAAGTTTTATGGTTGTCACGTCTTTTGCTTCTTCGATCATCGTCACCTTGTACGCGAACCTCTTTGGTAATTATCTGAGGGTCTTTCTCACGAGCTTCTCATCTGACAACTTTTCTCCAAGTATAAACATCTCATTGGCTATGTCGCTTAAGTGACCCTTTTAATCTCCGATGGACTCTTATTCAAGCATCTTCAAATTTTCAAATTTGGTGGTGAGGATTTGCAATCTCAACATCTTGACAAAGCTCGTACCTTCATAAATCGCTTTCAGGATCTCCCAAGCTGTTTCACATGCAAAGATGTCCTTGAACTGGTTTGTATCCACATCATTGAAGATAGCATTTAGGGCTTTAGAGTTGTAGCTTGCTAGGTTGTCTTCTTTCGGTGTCCAATCCAACTCAGCCTTCGGTGTGGTCTTCCCTTCGGTATTTGTAATCGTTGGTTGAGTCCATCCACTCAGAACGGATCTCCATGCTCGTTCATCTAGTGCTTTGATAAACGCCTTCATTCTAGCCTTCTAGTATGTGTAGGTTAAACCAACCAACAGAGGCGGTCGACCAACTCCTCCACCTTTTTTCATAGACTCCATCTTAAAAACAAATAAGCAGATTAGTACCCCTAGGGATCACACTCAACAGATTAGAGTGACCCGCTCTGATACCAATTGGAAAAATAACTAATCTGCAAAGATGGTCAACTGGGTGTTCTACACAGTGATCAACGATAATAAAGAACAATCACGAAACTATACAGTAAAGTAATAAACTGTAAAGTAAAGCATAAAGTAAACGACACGCAATATGGTAACCATGTTCGGCAATGTGCCTACGTTTGTGGCGCCTCGCCCAGTTAATGGAAAGATGTTTACAAAAGACGCGTACACCCGGACTTAGTTGGAATCCCTCCTAACTATGACGCCGTTTTCCTCCGTCTTCACTTAGTAAACTTCAAAATAAGCTCCCCTTGTGTCTGAGGCCCCCTCGTTTCCAACGGGAACCTCTCCCGAGACTCCTCTTTACAAGTACGCTCTGATTGTCAACAGAATGTTCTCTGAATACAATGGAGAATAACGAAACACGATCCTCTCATTACTATAAACTTTCAAACTCATACTTTGAGGAATGGATACCTCGAAACCCTAGCAGATAGTATTTATATCACACGCCCAAAATTGTAGATACAAAAGATAAAGAAAACAAATCCTAATTCGAATAAGATCCATACTTATCTTGAACCGACTTCAAATCCCTTGATTCTCGATAAGTCTTGGGCGAAATTTGACCATCTGATCTTCTTTAATTCAAATATAATCACCAAGATCAGATAATGTACGGATAAATCTGAATCGTGGAAATTATGATCACCTCCTTAAAAACAATTGGCGAGAACAACTTCTTGATCACTTCCGAGAACAACTTGCTAGAATCCTCAATTCTTCAATTCTACTCAGGATTTGTGCCAGAGAATCTAGGATAATATACATGGAATATACTATCTGAATATTAGCATTAAAGCAAATAAACGGGTTGGCAAAAATAGTACGCCAACACAACAATGCTCTAATACAAATTAATATTACAAGTAAAAACACACCTTAAAGACGTTACTTGGCAACAGACGAACGATGGGCAGCGGGCGACGAACGATGGGCAGCAAGCGGCGGATGACTGACAGGAGGCGAACGGTGACTGACGGAAACAAAAACACCTAAGTGTATAAATTAAAAAAATCCCTAAATTAATTCAATTCTCAATTTCAGAATAATAAAATTAAAAAATAGTAATAATAAATGAACTTAATCGTTTATCAGCGTCGATCGGCATCCAACGTACACGATAGACGGCAACTTTGGGCTGAGCGGCGGCTAACTAAAGGTGGCGGGTGGTGACTGAGTTGAAGGCGTTGGCTGGTTTCAAGCTTTGGGTGTATGGAGACAGAGGGCGGTGATGAACGGTGAAGAGAGAGGGTGAAGACCGACGGCGAAGAGAGATAGCGACGACCGACGGCGGAGATAGAGGGCGCATCTGACGATGGAGATAAAGGGCGGATACCGAGGGAGGAGAAAGAGCGCGGCAGCATCCTTTGGGCGACGACGAAGATCGACGGCGGCAGAAGGGTTCAGGCGGACAAGGGAAGGAGGCGAGAAGAATGGTGGTGCAAAGAACGGGGGCGGAAAGATCGGAGGAAAAAAAAAGAGCGAGTGAGAAATGAAAGGTTGGGGTAGACTTTTAATGAAAAATATCAACGATATGTGGTCGATGATATTAAACCCTGAAATTGCGAACCAGTGCATTAATTCATAATTAATGTTATTTAATATTTCATATCAGCGACCACAATTTTTTGAATGTCCACAAAAAAAAAAAAAAGCTTTTCCCTTTAAAGAACAATGCTGGAAATTTTTCGCGTTTGTTATCAACGACCACAAAATGGTCGCTGATATTTTTCGTTAAGGAGGGAATTTCTCGTGTGAATTCGCGCCTAAACAATAGTCGCTGATTCGAATCAACTACGACAATATGGTAGGTGAAACCAATATTAGCGACAACAATGTCGTCGCTAATAATTTTGGTAACCTAAAAAGAATTGTGGTCGCCGAATATTTTCAGTGACCATGTGGTCGTTGATACTGAATATCAACATCCACAATATGTAATCGTAGGTATTGTGATCATTGACAGCTGCATTTCTTATAGTGCAATTGTTAATAAGACAATTACTCTTATTATTACTACTCAAAACATCCTAGATATATGTATTTAATATAATTATGTTAGTAGTCTTTCATCATATATTTATTATTATACTCAATATAGAATGTGATGACATATGATATTTGCGGTTTAGTCAACAAATATATCTTCTGTCCTGTGTTTTTCGTTTTCTTTGTTTGGGCGCTAAGATGATATATTTCTTCTAGTTGCTTGATTAGATGGCTATCTTTGTTCCTGAAGATTATAAATTTCAGATTTTTGATTGATTTTTGAACTATCTAAGACTCTAGTGGCAGTTTATTTAAGGAAAAAAAAAATGCATTTAGTTGTCTTCTATGATTGACTTCGCGTGTATGACTTGTATTCACCTAATTTATAAAATAATGTAATTCATGGACTATTTTGAACAATAATTTTCAAGCAAAAATGGTGAGCAAAGAAAAGTCACGTCCATATATATATATATATATAATATTATATATATATGTGTGTATATATAATATTTTCCTTATATTCTCACATTTTTTTTTTGTTTTTACGATCGACCACTATATTGAACTATATCCGAAGCCAAATATTCTCTTTTGATTTCAAAATCTCCTATAGGGTTGACTTGGGAACCGATAGTCAATAGTGATGATAGAAATATATATCCAGTCTGTATAATAGTATAATAAAGCAGTACCGATTTATACACACACACACACAATTGATTTTGCTGACGATACAAACTTGAACCCATTGCTTAGCTATAGTTAGGTTTAATTCATATGAACGATGGAATCCCAAATTTCTATTTTAAATGTAGTAGTTTGTTAATCACTTAAAACAAGAGAAAAACGGCCAAAGGTTGGGAATAAAAATTGACTAGAAGAGGTTAAGAAAAATAAAAAATGGAAGAAGTACAACTATTTCTTGCCTATGCATACTTTTATACTATATTTTTTAAAACAAATAAATAAAGTTTTTGAATAATTTGAAACGAAATAATATTTAGTAATATTAACTACTCTCATCCATTTTTTATTTAATCAAAATTTTTAATAACTAAACTATCATAAAAAAAATCTCATGGTAATTTGTTTGATTACTAAGTAACCAATTATCTAAGTATTTTGTTAAAATTTTTAAAATATCAAAAATTTATTTAAATAAGTGATAAAAATTGGATATTTATTTTAATATATATATATATATATATATATTTATATTAAAAAAAAAACATCTTACAAAAATTATTATGAAACTCTTTCCTACTTTTTCCTTATGATGATAATTTTGAAACTCTGTTTTGCTCATTTGTATATTCATTGTCACAATGTGTACAAACAAACTCTTATAAATATAAAAAAATCCAAAGGTTAGTTTAGTACACCACGATAGACCAAAATTCCAATAAAAAAACATTCAATTCCTTTGACAATCTCTCAACCTATGGTCTTATCTGTCAACTTAATGATCAAGTTATACACCCAAAAAATAATATTAAAATGGAACACATTATTATTATTATCTTTTTTTTTTTTTTTCATACCGTAGCAGCTTGGAGCTTTCTCTCATGAGTCTGACCTTTATTGTTCATTACAACAGTTTCAGATAGCCTCTCCTCTCCGTCAAGCCTCTTAGCCGACAGTGGATACCGATGCCGATGCAACGGCCTCGAATTCGAGTCCAAGTTATGCAAGATCGTCACCATAACCAACGACGACACGAACATCGGAATCGGACCAAAGAACCACAACAACATGGTTAGGGCAAAGTACAACGCTCTAAGCCCTAGAGACCAGAAATTGCTGCCCCTTATGACCGCAACCTCGACGAAATCCGCTGGGATGTCGGTGTCGGGCATGCTGATCAGGTAATTGGCGTGGACAAAATGCCTCGCGGCCTGAACGAAGCACGCGAAAGCGAGGAGGAAGCACGTGAGAAGACATATGTACTTGATCGAGATCGTGGAGGGTCGCGTGTCTCCGTAGATGAGCTCGCTCTGGAAAACGCTTGTCGTGCTTCCAAGCCATGCCCCGATGAGAGAGCTCAGCGTCAGAGAGACCGAGCAAAGGAAAGTCGCGGCTGATGTGTTTGCGTTTATCACCGATAACGCCGTTCCCACTTCCTTCTTGTCCACCTAAAAAAAAAAAAAAAAACCCTAATTGACCTATCGTAATTTTATAATTTTATCCAATCCAGTGCACCAAACGCAGAGTAAATCATGTACCTACCTGCATGATTCGCTCAACCCAGGCTCGTTTATCGTTGTTTTCGAAGCCAATGGCGGTTGTGTGAGGGTGATTTAGGCATCGGTAGAGAAGGAAGAGATGGTAGCTAAACATAACGAGCAATCCACTTGGAACCAATATCATGTCCAAATTCTCCTTTCCAAAGCCCATGATTGTTTCTCTTCCTTTTCTTCTCTTTCTTTGATGCACTTTTTTGGCTTTTTTTTTTTTTTCCTTTGTACTGCGCGTAGAGGTTTTTGCTTTGCTGTGAGAGGAATGAAGAAGAAAGGTGATTGTTTGGAGATTATGCTGATAAAGAAACCAATTTGGTCATCTGTTTTGTGTTCAATATATGGACCTTTTTTTTAATAAATATATATATGGACCTTTTGACTTATAAATCAGTTTGGTTAGAAATTAGAATGGGGCCAACTTCATCTTTGAGAGTCCTTTATTCCAATTCACGTGCGTACTAACCACTCCCACAACATAGAACTTAAAGTAGAATAAATTTTTTCCATTAAGTTCCAACTGTTTTTTGGGTGCGATAAAGCATAATTGTGATGAATAAAATTATCTCAGCAAAGTAATCATGTTTGACTAGCTAAAGTACTTGTGTTAGATTAATTGCATAACAGGTGTCGTGTTTTGACCATTTAATATCTCTAAACACTTATGTTAGCTCATTTGAACTCTTGATTTTATTTTATTTTAATTAAGATGATTTGTTTACGGATGTTAATTAAATTTTTAGAAAATTTTGTGTCTAAACTTTAAAACAAACAATTACCAAGTACTAGAATTCGAAATACTTGCAGTTTGGGGCACAAGAGTGCCGAAAAACTCAGAATTGTTTTGTCTAGATTCGGATACACATAATATTCATCACAACAAGAAAAAAGCTAATTGGCGACCACTTTCAACGACCACTTTGGCGATTACAAAACTGCCCGCTAAATGTTAGTCGCTGGTAAGTTTTGGCGATCACAAAATTATAGTCACCAAATCTAGCGACGACTGAAGTAATCGTTGAAAATTAATAAATGATCGCCCACATTTTCGTCAAGCTGGCCACTATTTCGTCGCAAAAACTTATTATCGGCGATCACAAAATTAAAAAATATGGTCGCTGAAATTTAAAAAAAAAAAATTTATTCGTTTTAATGATTAATATGCTCAAATTTGAACATTTACTTTTGTTAAATATTTGATTTATAATCGAATAACAAGCAATATTAAATAAAAGAGGCACGTAACAAAGAAGTCATATATAGTATAATTCACAACAATGTCATAAGATAATATATCACAGCAAAAGTCACAAGTATATAAAATCATATGATAATATACGACACAAAAAGTCAAATAATTATAAGTATGTTATCTAAAGGGCGGCCAAATCTGCAAAGTAACCATCGTCATCATCGCCGCCGTCATCATCCTGCCTAAGCGACTGCTGAAGTGGTGCTTGATCGGGCGGGAATGGCATCTGGAACGATTAGTTCAACTGGAGGCCCACCATTCGATCCACAGCAAGAACATTGACAATATCGAAAAGCAACTGTAGTTGCGCCTTCACTATATTGAGCTCGTCTGCATATCCTGACGGTGCAAGTGGCGGGGCCAAGGCCTGTGACTGAGTAGGCTGTGAGGCAGTACCTGAATGCTAATCTCCAATACGGATGCTTTGCTTGATCTTTGGCCCGATGCCCGTTTGATGACCTCGATTGGACACAAGGATGTCACGCATGAACTCAGTGTACGCCCGTTGCTGAGTCTGTTGCACCTATGTCATCTTCACCTGTTGTGAAGAATATATAACAGTTAGTAGTTATATATTTCGATGTTCATAGTGTAAACAAAAATCAAGCATTTATGAACAAGTCGACTTACATGAGTAATCCTTGCTGCATATGAGATCCACTTATATTTCTTTCGATGTTGCTCCGCATAATTGTCGATCGGGCTCTGAAGTTATCCTTACACATCCTTATGTTGCATACAAATTCTAGTTGCTACATATATGTAATACAACTTTAAATATATATCATAGGTTTAAGTGTGTTACCTTGGTAAAGCAAACGACTTGGCACCGTGCGAGCGCTTTATTTTTTTCTTGTTGTAATTCTCTCTGTTTCTCTGCAATGGTGCCTGCATTAAACAAGACAAAGTGATTAGTTTAAAAAGTATCTTGAAAAATAATTAAAATATTCATAATAAATTATGTAAATTTTTACCAATACCTTAAATCTATTAGAGTTAATGTGCAAGATGAAACGATGCCAATCCTGGATCGTCGACAACCTATCCGGCTTGATTTTTTGGGCGACCTCTGGTCCATGATGACGACTCATCACATTCCAAAACATGTGGAGATTGTGCTTGTCGCCAGACGGCCTCACGATGTTATGGCGTGTCTTCCATCTTGAAGTGGCTACTAATACGCTCCCAGGTTAGACTACGGCGAGCACGGGGTTGCTCCTGCCACCGAAAGAAGCATGGCCGCAGTAAATCTCTTGTGGCCATCTCAACTAAGTTGTTGAAGTGCGCAGACTGATCTCCGACAGGTATGTGTCATCCACGTGTCAAAAATAACATTTGCCTTCTTGTCTGGAAGAGCATTAACTAACCAAAAGTGGTCGCCAACATTACTAACCACAATAACCAAAATTATTTACTTTCATTACTAACCAAAATTAACAATTTAACATTACTAACCAAAATTAGTAAGTTCAACATTAACTAACCAAAAGTTGTCGCCAACATTACTAACCAAATTTACAAACTAATATTACTAACCAAAATTACTCATTAACATTACTAAATAAAATTAACAATTTATCATTAACCAACCAAAATTACCAATTTCAACATTGACTAACCAAAAATTTAATCTCACTATCCAAAATGTACAATTTCAACATTACTAGGCTATAATCCATAAGCAAATAACGTGAAAAACGGACAAGAACACACAACGGCAATCACCACTTGTACATGAAAAATGTAAAACATATTCGTACTTATTTGATATATCTGAAAATCTTTTAATCAAAACACCGAAAACAGAAAAAAAAAATCATAAAGCTTAACAGAGCAATAAAATTTTCACACATTAGATTGAAGGAGAGCATATTGACACACACACACACATAATACCTTTATCAATACGACAGGGCGGCGGGGCTGCAATATGGCAGGATAGCGAGACTATGCTCGGAGTTGCAATGCGAAAGGAGGGGTGAGTGGAGAACATGAATGACGTCGGGCGGAAGAGGGGAAGGCGGCAGCCGGTGGGGTGTGGGCAGTGCAGGAAAGTTTAGGGAGGTCGGGAAGGGGGCGTTTGGCGAGCGGAAAAGAACATCGGCAGGCGGGGAATCTAAGAGAGAGGGGCAGAGAGTGAGAGCATAAGAGAGAGGGGCAGAGAGCAAGAGTATAAGAGAGAGGGGCAGAGAGTGAGAGTTGAGAGAGAGTGATGAATATGGAAAGACTTTGGGTCTTAAAATGCATTTTTTTGGCAATCACAAACATATAATCGGCGACCATACCATTTATTGTTGCAAAAAATAAGTACTAAAAATATTATCAGCGACCACCAATAATCGTCGATTATCTTTGATGACCGAAAATGCTGTGAGAAGTGAAAAAAAATACTTTATATTTTAGTGCCTTTTAAAATTGGCGTCCATACTTTTGCCTCGGAAGGAAAAATTCCCGCAGAATATCTAGTTGCCAATAATATCATCGACTACTTATAGTCGCTTATACTTCCTTATCAGCAACCACATGCTGTCGTTGAAAAGTTATCGACCAAAATTTTTTTATGGTCGCCTAATTGTATCAACGTCTACTAATCGAAGAGCATCTGCGACCACATTTTGTGGTCACCGATATTGTGGTCGCGGATGCCCTCTTTTCTTGTAGTGATTGAAGCGTCTCAAGTGAGAAAAGTTTGCGGTGGAGAACGATTCCGAACTATCATGTTAATTTTATAAATTAAAAATGACTTAAAAATATATATCTAATGGTCTAAGAATCGTTACCCATGCAAGACTTTGCCTATTATTAATATTAAAAATGAGAGAGTCTACAATAAAGAAATGTTTGGGGTAAGAAACTATTCCGAATTGTCATAATATACTTTTTCAAATTTAAAAGGATTTAAAAGGCAAAATTGAGCATGTCAAGATCATTTCCTTGCTACAACTTTCTACGCATGAGATTTTTCCTTTAGAAAATTTGTTAGGTCCTTAAAATTCAAAGTTTAAATTAGTCAAAATAAAAGTGTAGGGGATAAATTATAAAAAACGTAATAGTTAAGAGGGGTCAACGATGCAAATTATGTAATAAACTATTGAGTTTTGATGTTTTCGTTTTGTTTTGTTTTTATTTTTTTATAATGTCAGTGATTGTTAGATAACTGGTTCATAAAATTTGGACTAGGAAACATAAAGGTGATCTCAACTAGAAATGTAAATCATATCATGTCGTGCCCGTTTGGCTTCGTACTTATTGTGCTTCGTGTTGGTCTATTTTTTAATTGTGCTCGTTTCGTGCCGGCCCACGAGTCAAAAATGAGTGTCAAGCCTGGCTTATGGCCCATTTATAAATGTGCCTTGCTTTTGTCGTGTTGTGCCTCCATCGTGCTTTTACGCATTATAACAATTTGTACTATTTCATGTCCATCAAAGAAATGATTGTTAAATTAGAGTTTTTACATTTGTTTGATGTACATATACATTATTTTAAGTTAAAAAAAAAGATAATGATTGATGGCAACAAAATAATATTATTCTTCAATTAAAATTTTGTTTTATAATAATCTTATTTAAAAAGTAATAATATGTTATAGAATAAAGACAATATTAAATATTTTTTTGGGTTTAAAATTAAACTATATATACAAATTATAATAGAAAATATAAATTTTAAGTAAATTTATTTCGTACTTTGTCGTGCCCGTGTTGTGCTTGTGTCATGCTATTATTTGTACTTGTGTCGTGCTTTTGCCATGCCTAATCGTGGTCGTTCCTCAACGTGCTTTGTCCCTTAGAAACTTGTCCAAATCCGAGCCCGGCCTGCCAACTTATCTTGTCGTACCTAAACCCATTGATTATTGTGCCATGTCGGACTAGTAGAAAAAATCAGTCGCGAAAGGTAAAAAAATCACTCGAGAAAAATAATATTGGAGACTAAAAATATTAGTATCCACTCAGTCGCGGATACCTTGTCGCAGATAGGCATTTGCGACTGAATGAATCACTCGTTGATAATGTGAGACTATTTGCAAGTGATTAATCACTCTGGGATAAGTCGATGCTGGTACCGTTCAAATTTGCTAGCGAAACTATCTACGAGTGACAAATCACTCGTGGATAGTTGTATATGCCACTGAATATTAAGTCGCGAATATATTTTTAATTTTTTTTAGTTTTATAATTGCTATTTTTTTTAAATTTCATTTATATTTATTTATTAATTTTTTACAATATTAGATATTAAATTTTTGTATTAGTAATATAATTTTAATATTATAAATAATAAAAAAAGCATTGATACATACATATATATATATATATAAGTATTAGAAGTACATAAAATAAATGCACTAATGTACTCCAAATATCATAAAAACATAAAATGTGTTAAGAACTAAACTAAATAGTCTAACAAATCTATAATCGTCCTGCAAACCAAGGGTACTGGAGTCTGCTTGATGCGTACATCGAGTGTGACTACCGCTCGAGGCATCAATAGATGTCCTGCAAGTGTGCCAATGGTGAAGGTGTCCTGGAACTCTGTCAACTCCTCGAAGTTCCAGTTATTAGCCGGCTCTCGTTCTACCGCTGTTTGCTCTGTCGCCTTAAGACGACGTTTAGTGTCTCCATTCATTAGTTCACGTCGGCGAGCTGCTCGCATAGGATGTTGTCCTCAGACGGTCCAGACCATGACGCCTTTACTTTCGCCCATGCGATGCGATGTTTTTTCTTCAAGACTGGCTGCAACCCAACTGGATTGAATTGTCTTGTCCTTTTTGCGGACTCTCCGTATCACGTCGGCCTTCGAGTCATGGCTTTGCTCCTGTATCAACTACGTCTCAGGTGCGATATGGAATAAGAGGTCATCTCGTTGACTAATAATTTTCTCCTTCAACAAATAAGATTACAAAAGTTAGTATTCTAAAAATGTTTAACCTTAAAAGCAAATACTTTTAAATTAAAGGAGACTAACATACTATTCTCTCGCGTAATCATTTTGTTAGTCACCCCAATAATGTAGCTTATGATGTATCTCAACGGAATTGGCGACACCAATGACTCGGCAATGATCTAAAATATTCCAAAAACAATGCAAGTTATATGAAAATAATTAACTGTTAAAATGAATTAATAATACTACTTACACCCCATAATATTCCAAAAGTTTCAAAAATGATCGATCATGAAACTGACCGCAAGATATTCTTTTCGCCTCCAGAAATCTATTAGTCTCTATAGAGAATCTATTTTAAGTTTATTAGATAAAATTGGGAAATAATAATAAAGATTAAACAGAAATTGAAATTAATATATTCAAAATCACACATGAATAAGATTATAATGAATTTGTAATAATAAAATAATAGCAAACCGAAATACAGTATGACGACGATGGAACGGTTTAACAGGATGTCAAGGCACGTGTATCACATGCTGTCCTTAAAATAGATTTGTCCCCTCACCGGCGATGCTCGAAGTTTCTTCGGCGTCTGTTTTTCAAGATACAACGACTATTGACAGTAAATATGAGCACAATGAAATACCGTCTTTGGCGAACTCAAATTATTATCGAACTCTGTCACCAACTAAAACAATAAAGAAAAGAAATAATAAAAAGTAAAAACACCAAATGGAGAAAACACTTTTTCTCTATATATATTTTTTTCGTATATTGTCTGTCTACAACTACACAAGAGTAGACAATTTATATACATTAACAGGAAGATGAACCGGCCCACTAATTGTCATCCATAAAAGATAAGAAAACATTAATAAACGTTTGAATGATGAATTAAATAATATGTTACGAAAGGCTTATAGAAGCCTCTCAATTGTAACCAACGTAAGGCATATAAAATTTCATAGCACTAGAAGGCTAAAAGCCATCACAAAGAAATGCATTTCACTCACCGTAATGCATCATATTGCATTAAAGTCATCCCAGTATATATACATATATATATATATATTTATATATATATATATATATCAATTAAAATAGAAATAAAAATTGTGATATTGCATTAGACTTTAATACAATCAAGAGTTTTATGGCACATATGCATTGCCAACGGAAAGCAATGAAGGAAACGAGTGCACTGACATACAAATGTAGTTTCAAATGCATTAACTTGCACCAATAAATTGAAAAAAGGTAATATAGTCAAAAGAAAATAAAATCCAATTTCATTCAATTTTCCAACAGAAATAGCACATTATATGTTGGAAATCTATATATATATATATATATATATATATATTTTTTTTTTTTTTTTTTTTTTTTGCGGTTCTTCATTTAGTCTGGTTTAGCCGTTGGTTTACTCTCATTTCACCAAACAAGTTTTTGTTAGTGTTAATTGACTAAAATTTGATTTAAAGAAAGAAAAAAAAAAAAAAAAAAAGGCAACAGCCTTAAATGCCCAACGTGGAAGTTTGTGGGCTTTCAAGTCATGAGCCCAAATTAAATCTAAAACCTAATGTGTGCTATATATATAGAATTTGTGTGTGAATAGTGGAGCGTGCAGCCAACGTGACAAGAAAAAGAAAAGGGGCTGCCGAAAAAAGGAAATAGTGTGCACAACAGCACAAGCGTGTGATGGTGTGCAACGCGAGGAGGAGAAGTGCAACGGCAGTGTGAGGACTTGTGCAATTAAATGCAGTGTGTGGTGGAGTATAGGGGTGTAAACGAGCTGAGCCGTTCATGAGCAGCTCGATGTTTGGCTCGATAAAAGCTCATTCGTGTTCAAAACGAGCCGAGCTTGAACATGATTTTAGGGCTCAAATAATAAATGAACAGAGCTTGAACTAACTAAAGCTCGGCTTGTTGAAGCTCGCGAACAAGCTCGATTATATGTTCGTGAACATACTCGTTTAAGAGCTCGTGAACAAGCTCGTTTTAATTATATATAATACAATAATTATATATTATATATTTATATTATAAAAAATTATTTTTATAAACTTATAACATAAAAAATAATAATAAACTAGAAGTTCATATTATATTATATGTAATACAATAATTATATTATAATATAAAAATATTATTTTTATAAAATTATAACATAATATTTTTTCTTAAAATAAGCCCAAGCCCAATAGGGCTTTATTTTTCCCTTCCTTTCCCCCTCCCAGCCGAAATTAACCTCCCCTCCCTCCCACAAGTTTTCTTTTCTTTTCTTCTCTCTCTCTCCCTCTCTCTACCGTTCCTTCCTCGCTCAGCCGCCGGCCCCAGCCCCCGTCTGCGTGCCCACCAGCGCTGCCTTCGAGCGCCGGCCCAGCCCTGTGCGTGCAACCCTCGCCAACGCCAACTCCTTGAGGCTCCGCCGCAGAAGCCGCCCAAGTTCTACCCCGCCGACGACGTCAACAAGCGGAAACCTAAGCTCCCCAAGCTTAGGTCTTTTTTTCTTTTTAATTTTATTTTGTGGTAGTGGATTAGGGTTTTGGAGTGTGAAATGAGGGTTTTGATTTTGGTTTCGGATTTGGATCCTCTCTCCAGCAGCCTCTCCGGCGAACTCGAGCTCAAAACAAGCTTTTTTCGAGCTCGAGCTCAAATCGAGATTTTTCGAGCTCTAAACGAGCTCGAAAAAAGCTCAAATGAGCTTAATTATCGAGCCGAGCTCAAGCTGAGCTCGAGCTTTTGTTAATCGAGCTTGAGCCGAGCTCGAGCCTCATTTTCCCAATTTTATCGAGCTCAAGCTCGGGAAAAACCTGACGAGCCGAGCCTGAGCATTTCAAAGCTCGGCTCGGCTCAGCTAGATTACACCCCTAATTGTGTATGAGGCTACAAGTGTGGTACAATTAAGTGTTAATTGCCGAGGGGTGTGTGTGTGAGAAGAAATATTTGTATGATTGTGTGAGAGAGATAGACAAGTGTAGTGTAATTGGAGTTTGGGTTGGTGGGAGATTTGAGAGTTTTGAGTGTGTAATCTCTACCAATTGATTAGTGAAATTGAGATCTATCTATGGTAGACGTAGGCAATTTGCCGAACCATTTTAAATCGTTGTGTCTTCTTTATTTTTATTGCTCTACGTATTTCTGCTATGTCTGTGATTTGTGCATATGGGTGTGTGAAATAAGCGATTTTTCCCAACAAGTGGTATCAGAGCCAGGTTGTGGAGAGCGTGTGGCAAGGATGTCTGGCTAAAATTTTGATATCGAGCGGTTTGACAAGAAGATGAACTTCAGCATCTGGCAGAGCAATATTAAAGATGTGTTGGTGCAACAAGGGCTCCTAAAGGTGTTGCAAGGGAAGAAGCCCGAGAGCATGACAGCCGATAAGTGGAAAGAATTGGAAGCGAAAGCGGCACTATTCGCTTGAGTTTGGCTCCTGAAATCAAATAGA
This sequence comes from Boehmeria nivea var. tenacissima, assembly GCA_018132145.1. Lineage (NCBI taxonomy): Eukaryota > Viridiplantae > Streptophyta > Magnoliopsida > Rosales > Urticaceae > Boehmeria > Boehmeria nivea. The sequence continues at coordinate 4,830,818 of CM030877.1, read as the reverse complement.
CTATACTTGAAGAAGCAATTATATGGTCTGAAGATGAGCGAAGGAAGTGATGTTAAGGATTATTTAAATCAATTTAATAAATGCATTACTCAGTTGTTGAGTTTGAAAGTCGTGATAGAAACTGAGGATCGGGCGATTATTTTGTTGTCCTCCTTGCCGAGATCTTATGAGACTTTGGTGACTACGCTTTTGGTTGGCAAGACAACATTGACGGTGGATGAGGTGACAACCGCGCTATTAGAGACGGAGAATATAAAGGGTCTGAGTTCGTCTCACGATGACCAAGTGCTAGCATTGAAGTCTGCGCCAGACCATGGTAGGAGCATGTCACGTGGAAGATACAATGATAGGAGGGACAACCAATCTCAGCCGCAAGAGTAGAGTAGTGTGGAGTGTTACTATTGCCACAAGAAGGGGCATAAGAGAAGAGACTGCGAAGAGTTAACGAAGCATCTTGAAGCGAGAAGAAAAGAAGAGGTTCAAAAGTCCGAGTCAGCTAATGTGGTTGATGAGAGCTCCACTATTAATGAAGGCGATGTGTGTTATGTGATAGCCGATGATAAAGTTTCTGGGAAAAATTTTATAAATGGTCCATGAAGTTTGGACACTATTTCAAGTTAGCCCTTAATGTATAAAACGTCTCACAGGTGGTACATGATGTATAAAAAAGTTTCAAAAATGGTCCTTCCGTCTATTTAGTGGATGGAAAAACACCACATAAGCAGCTTAGGTGATATTTTTGAGTAACTTTTCACATGATGAATCTGAACTTAAGTGATTTTTTCATATTCATTTTTTTTGTTCAACTAATGTGAACTTAACCAATAAATTATAAAATATATATATATATATATATATATATCCTTGTTAGATTTAGTTGTTCATTACATAGATATTGATGATTTTATTTTTGTTCAAATAAGATAAGATTTAGGTTTTCTTTTTTAAGTATTTTTAAATTAAAAAAATGTCTAACATGAGCATTTATTTTCTGCTTGAATTCCGTCTTTTTTGGTTTTGATTCCGTCATTCAACGTTTGTGTTAGCGTCATATGGATTTCAGTCCACTAAGATAGACGGAAGGGCTAAATATAAAATTTTTCAAACATTATGTATCCGCTATGAGATGTTTTATATATCATTAATCAAGCCAAAACAGCATCTAAAATTCAGGAACTATTTACAAAAATTTTCCTTTTATTTTAGTATGAGGTTGACTAAAAAATATGACCTAAACTACTTATGTGGTGTATTTTTCTCTTACAATTAAATTTATGCCCTCAAATAAATATTTTTCGTCCACTAAAATAAACGGAAGGGCCATTATTGAAACTTTTTCAAACATCGTGTACTACCTGTGAGACGTTTTATACATTAGGATCTAACTTGAAAAAGTGTCCAAACTTCAGGGGCTATTTATGAAAGTTTTCCAAGTTTCTGACGCGTGGATCTTGGACTCGGGCTGGTCGTTTCATATGTGCCCGAAGAGGAAGTACTTCGATACCTATAGAGCATGTGATGCTAGTACAGTGATGATGGGAAACAGTTCTGCGTCTAGAGTTGTGGGAATCGGTACCGTGAAGATGAAGATGTTTGATGGTGTCGTGAGAACATTGGCGAATGTTAGGCACGTCCCTAGATTGAGAAGAAGGTTGATTTCTTTGGGAGTGCTTGACACTTTGGGTTGTGATGTCTCCGTGAAGAATGACACTATGAGCACTGTGAGAGATGCTTCGACTCTTATGAAAGGTGAGAAAGTGAAGAATCTCTTCATGTTGATTGGGGAATCTATTGTAGGTGGAGCGACGAAAGTAAAGCCAAGAAGTGAGAAATTTCCTTGCGTTGCGAAGAAGTGGGTCAAAGTGAGTGACCGCAACAAGTGTACGGGGAAAGCGAGGAGAGTAAGAAAGTGGTGGACAAGACCGATGTTGCAAGCACAAGCTACTTGATCGAGGAAGAGGTTGAAGACAAGAAGATCGGGGCGATATCTAAGTAGATGAAATTGGTTTGTCGCGTCAAGTTGGATGAGAATTTGAACTCGACGCACTTTTACCTCAATGATTGTGCAGTGGTGGCACCTACCCTAAAGGGGTGCAAAGACGGGCATCAACATGAGGTGTCCGAGATGCGGTGGAGCGGTTCGAGTTAAGGTGGAAGCAAATTTAAGTCAAGATAGAGATTGTTAGTGTTATCTACTAAAATTTGATTTAAAGAAGAAAAAAAAAAGTCAACAGCCTTATATGCCCAACGTGGAGTATGTGGGCTTTCAAGTCATGAGCCCAAATTAAATCTAAAACCTAATGTCTGCTATAAATATATATAGCATTTGTGTGTGATTATTGGAGCGTGCAGCCAACGTGACAAGAAAAAGAAAAGAGGCTGCCGAGAAAGGGAAATAGTGTGCACAAGTGTGTGATGGTGTGCAACGTGAGGAGGAGAAGTGCAACGACAGTGTGAGGACTTGTGCGATTAAGTGCAGCGTGCGGTGGTGTGTTAGGTTGCGAGTGTGGTGTAATTAAGTGTTAATTGCTGAGGTGTGTGAGTGAGAAGAAATATTTGTGTGATTGTGTAAGAGAGATAGACAAGTGTGGTGTAATTGGAGTTTGGGTTGGTGAGAAATTTGAGAGTTTGATTGTATAGTCTATACCAATTGATTAGTGAAATTGAGATCTATTACAGTGGACGTAGATAATTTGTCGAACCACTTTAAATCGTTGTGTCTTATCTATTTTTATTACTCTGCGTATTTCTGCTGTACCTGTAGGTGTGTGAATTACGCGATTTTTCCCAACAGGTTTTCACTAAAACATATCTTCTTGCATCTTTGGAGGTGAAAAATACATTTTTAAAAAAAAAATCAGATGGGTAAAGTTTTTTCACTTAAAACTTAAATAAATAAATAAACAGGCTCATTGAACCGATAAATTCAGTAGCTAGTAGCGGCATAGACTTCAGCATAACAGTTAGTTTCTAAGGATAAACTTCAATAAGAGACTTCAAACCAAACAAAGGTGTTATCTTGTAGTGACTAAAACCAGCCTCTAAGAAGAGCTTTTCCCATTCTTTCTCATGTCGCTCTCTTCCGGTCACCACAACCATCATCAGCAAGTCAAAGTAGAGCTTCCCATCAGTTAGTTGATTATCATCTTTTTCTTTATTAATCACAATGTCTATTATGATAACCTTTCCCCCATTGCTTGGTATGGATTCTCTGCATTTCCTCAGCACTTTCAAGCATTCCTCATCGCTGAGGCCGTGCAACATCAGCTACAAAAATTGAACATCATTTACTTCTTAAAAACATTAAAAACTCCAAAAAAAATTTCCCAGGAGACACATGAGACTAATCCAAAAGTTACTCCGCACTTTCGGAAGTTTCCCTAGATGATCAAGTTAATTCACTAGTTTTTTCACACGAATGTGAGCCCCAAAAAATTTCATCAAGACTATTCATGCCTTAAAACATAAAAGAAAGCATACCCTCCAAGCCCTTGGACCAACAATGATATCTTTGAAGTGCCCCTACTAAACTTCATTTCATCGTAGTTGTATACAGAAATTTCATTTGTGTTCTTAATTTGGTTAACTTTGTCTGAATTTTCATTTGAACTTTCATATCGCAGCAAGTAATGTTTTCCCTTTGAATGGCAGCAACAAGGATGAGTTATTTTAACAAAAAATTGACTCTGCCTCTGTATACACCTTGCTCCTAATAACTTATGTTCAAAACATAAATAGCTGAATAAGCATCAATAGACTATGAGGAATAAACTATAACTTTTTTTTTTCTATTTTTCTTTTTAAAAAAGTAGCTCATATGGATACATAAAATATTCACAATTGACAAAGATTGACAAGAGAAAACATGTACCTTGAGTAACATTGCATCTGCTGAGGGGATACACTCAAACATGTTCCCTCCAATAAACCTCAAGTTTTCAGTGTCTTGAAAATTAGAGACAACATGGGGTAGATCAAGCACCGTGCACTTCACGTGAGGAAACGCCTCCGAGATGATCTTGCAGAGTGTCCCGATCCCGCCGCCCACGTCCACCAACGAACTTACTCCCTCGAAAACCGGCTCGCATTCTTTGATAACCAAATTCACCATCCCAGAATCACTGGCCATTGCCTCATTGAAAAGACTGCTGAATTCAGAATTCTTGTCTCCATAGTCCCAAAAACTCATCCCATGTGCTGACTCAAATGGGGTTAACGTTACCGGCTCTTCGTTTCGAAACCAGTCTCCTAAGAAGTGCCATGGAGGCGTAAAAGCCGGATCGAGCATCGACGTTACAAACGGTGACAAGCAGGGGATTTGATCTTTCAATAGGAGCCTGGAAGATGATGTGAGCTCGTATGTTTCTTGTTCTTGTTCTTGGTTTCGACGAGTTTTTGTTGCGACGAAGAAGCCAGAGTGAACCAAAAGGCGCATTAGCCGATGGACAAAGCCGATCTTTTCGGGACGAATTTTGAGTGCAGAGACCAATTCAGGAAGAGTGATGGGCTGAGCATGGTTGTTGATTATGTCAGGTATGCCTAATTGAATTGCACATTTCAGTGACATTGAACTTATGTAGCTGAAAACATGCTTGTACAAATGGGATTGAGCTTGGAACAATTCACTTGATCCTTGGCCTTGAAGGTCCATAGTCTATTTTTGAGTAACGAACTTGCTTGAATAATGGACAATAATTAGGCACAATGTTATGAAGATAGAAGAAGAAATTATATAAAATGGATCGACTTGAGAGGGAGGGGCTTTGGAAAGGCCTTGGACTATCCTGGCAAAAGTCTTTAAAAGACAGCTACGGATATTTTTATCCAAATGGAACCTTCACCAACCAAAATGTAGTCACCAATCAATTTCTTTAATCCTTTCTCTCTTTTTTTCTGAATATTTTTATTAAAGAAAATAGTATTGATAGGGAATTTTTATGTTTGACTTTCTAGATTACTACTGTTTCGTGTAAAAGTCTTTGGAAAATATATTTTTCGGTATTATTTTTTATTTTTAGATTTATTTGGTATTTAGCTATTTTTTTGTCATGTTTTAAAGAAATGTCCAAAATTTTAAAAAAATAAATTATTAGCCACTAATAAATAAGAGAACTAAAGATATAAAGATAAATATTCATCATCATGTAGTTAAAAAATGGCTAATTTCTAAATTAATTGAAGCATTAGTTATTTTTTTAAATAATCATTTAACAGATGATTATTTACTCAATTATATTTCTTTTTTTTTAGGCAGGATGATGGATGCTAGACATAAAAACTATTGTTGACCTGTATCACGTCAGCTTAAGCTTTTGAGTTGAATCGGTAATTTAATGTGGTATTAGAGTAGGAGGTTCTAAGTTCAAATTCTTAAATATAAACCCCCGTTTGGGGAAACCATGTTGCTCATTTTTTACCATTCATGGATGGTTTGAAAATGGTTAGAAAAATGATTAGAATGGTTTGAGTTTGCGAATTTCGAGGTGGTATAAATAGTTAAAATTTAAAGATATTGTATAAGGATTTGGAAAATTGAAAAAAAATGATTTAAAAAAAATGAAATTGAATGAAATGGTTTGGAGGATTAGAAAAGTTGAAAAAAAATAAAATAAAATAAAATAAAATAAAATAATTAGAATGAGGGGATCAAACGGAATAAGTATTTTTAGTGCTATTTATACTTTAACTCGGCCTAAGAAAATACTTTACTTTACTAGGACAGGTTGTATCAAGTGGCATGTCTTTTTGCACAACCTAACAACCTATTTTTGCCCGAGGAGATTAAACGTGCTATGATCCTAGTCCTTATCCCTACTATCATTACTCATTAGAAGTATTACATAGAAATTTCAGGTCCATTAATGAAATAAAAAAGTTTAACCCAATTCTTTTCGAATGATCAATTCAGCTTTACACGCATTAGTACAAAATTAACTCGATAGACCTTAACTTGGTTCTAGGATTCTAAATTTCGTTTCTAGCTAACTTTAAAAAAAAAATGTAGAAAAGTTATAACTATTAGAAATAATTCTTCCATGTTCCTTCCTACAAATGATTAATGATATCACATATATAAAGGGTTACAATTAAGCGTGTAAATCCGGGCAGGGGAATTCCCCGTTGCTTTTCCCCGAATGAAATTTTCGGTCAAAAACCGAGTAATATTCAGATTTTACCCGCCGCAAAAAATCCGGGTAATACCCGATTTTTGTCTGAAAATTTCACAAAAAAAATTCCCTGAAATTTGCCCGATTTTGCCCGCTGGATTTTATATCGTATTTTATATACCGGACTCGGAGTGACCAGGACTGAAAGCGAGAAGGAAAAAATGAAAAAGCTGACGCAATAAAAAAGTCATCGTAATTCGTGAAGCATAAAAGAATTTATTTAATAATGGAAAAAAAAAAAGACTAAAACGAAGATGAAAGTTTGTCTCCTCGTTAAATGTGTCCCTTGTTTGTAGGCTCTACTCAATACCACCATGACATCACCGTCCACCTCAAGTACCACATGGGCCTAGTCCTCACCACCTCAAATACCGAAATAAATAAATAAATAATTACAACTTGGTAATTTCTGGATAACTACCTAGAATTATCCGGTCCCAATTTTCAGAGAATTCCCCGATATTTTGAGACTAGATAATTCCGAGTAATTACCAGGTCAAAAGCTTCGATCGTGTAAGCTTGTCCAAATTTGCACGTCTAGTTACAATTCGTTTATGCACAATAGATCAAGTGATGACATATTAGATGAAACCTATAAACCTATAATTATATGGATGAAGTATGGAAATACTCAAAATTTATATAACAATAAAAATAAATATCAAATGTTTTAAAGTAATTGAGTAACTAGTCAATTCATCAATTACTTACATATATTTTCGGTAATTCAGTCAATTACAGTCAATTATCACTATGTAAGTAATTGAATCACTTGGGTATTTTGTTATAATTTTCAAAATATTAGGTATTTATTTAAATTAGGTGTCAAAAATTGAGTATTTACTATAATTTCTCTAATATATACTTTATCTTTTTTTATCGTCTCTTTCTCACGCTCCTTTTCACATTTAAGGATTTTAGACACAATTTTTTTACCATAGGAATGTGAAAAAAGAAAATTGCACCATTGTTGGTTTTTTTTTTTTTTCCCCATGATCCTTTTACACCTATAATTTGTAATGAAAAAAGAAGAGCGTCGAGAGTCATGTTACCTTCAGCTATCTAATGCTTAAGTTAGAAAAGTACACAAAGTGATTTTAAAGTGAGTTGAGAATTAGGAAAAAACCTTACCAACCGTCTCCTTTTTATAAACCCCGTCAACCTAGTTTCCTCTTTGAGCATATTGTTTATTTTAGAAATTATTTTGAATTGAGAATTTGTTTAGTATTCCTTTTAATTACCTCTTGTAGATTTAGATGAATATCTTCATTTATTTGAATTGTTACATACACATTGAGATAAGTCAACTCCGGTAATTTTTTTTTAAAATTTAAGAATGAATCTCGAATTAAAAAAGGAAAAGTAATGGGGATTGTCAAAAACAAAAACAAAAACAAAAACAAAAACAAACAAACTACTAATCTAATGTCATTTAATAATTTATATTTTAAGTAGTATATTAAATACAAACTAAAAATACAATACAAACGCGATATATATTATTAACATATTAAAAAATGGAGTTCATCAAATTCCCCAAAGTAAATTCGTTTGGCCCTTAATAATTTATGGACCTATTGGTTCCCATGTCGGCATATAACATGTGAAAGGGAGATTTTGGGGAATCCTCCTCTTTTAGCACATAAATAATCTATATTCTAAGTGTGTTATATTTTTAATTTATATTCTAAATTTAAAATTTACACTATAAACATAGGGTGTATATCAAGAAAGTACGCTACTTAAGATATAAATAATTAAATAACACTAAAAATGATCTTGCTTTTGCTTTGTAATTCCCAAAGAAACGTGTCCTCGTTACCGCTCCTCCGACTCGAGGTAACTTCCCAGTTCACCCAATTATAGTTTTTGTTTTTTAGTAGGAATTTAATGGGGCTAATTTGGCGGTCTTTGCCAAAAAAAATTTGAAGAGAAGTACTAAAGTTGTGCCGACCTCTCAAATTAAAGCAAAGATAAGGATAAAGGTAAAGATAAATCTAAGATTCGAAAGTAAGAAAGGAAAAATAAAAAATAAAAATCAGAGCTTAGTAATATAACTCGCTGCTTATACATGAACATATGGAATGACAATGAGGGCATGACTTAATTTAATTAACATATGAGCAAGACAATAATCAAATTCAATGATTCAAACAACAATGTCAATTCTCAATCAACAACCAAGATCATCATTCTATTTAGAGCATATTTGGACAAGAAATAAATAGTAAATGCTCATACCTCTAATGTTGAGCATTGTGTCTTGGTTCATCATTCTTGATCCTCCTCAAGCCACCAATCTACACAAGCTTACCAAGAAGACAAAACAAGAGTGAAAATTGTGCAAAAGAGAGTCTAATAAGAGCAACTATACAACATTAATATATCACACTCTCACCAAACAAAAACAAAACCCTTATATTCACATATTTTTTCTAAGGAGAAGTAAGGGCATGTTTGGCTAGTCATAATATAAAGTGGACTTTGGTTTAATTGGCCAACTCATAATAATTTGATCCCATGTGCCTTAATTGTAATTAGTATAATTAATTATCCTATTATGATATTTAATACATTAATATGTATTATATTACTGATTGTGATTATGAAATTATGTTAGTGGTTATATAAGTCCATATAGAAAATTCTAACATCTTTATATATTCACTCTATAGAAGGTGATCATAATACTAACAAAAAAAATTCACCTTATAGCATTCCCACTCGTCATCCCCTAGGCCAGAGAAATGTCTAAAGATGTCAGTTTTTCTCATTGAGATGGAGTTCATGGCAGGTAGCTTATAAACATAGATATTCATGGAATATATATATATATATATATATAATATATATATAATTAATGTGAAAGTTCTGTTTTTATAGTGCTAGACCTACTCCAAATTACACATGTAGTTGCAACTGCATTTGTAATTCGGACGGAGACTAAAAAATTTGATTAGCACTCAAGGAATAATAATAAATAAATAAACAGTGAAGAAAATAAAATGAAACGCTAGATTTTCAAGATAATCTCGATCTTTTACCTTCAAACGTCCTTTCAAAGCGTGATGATGTGGTGTCATAACTGAAAAAAAAAACAACTTACAAAAATAAACATGTCAAAACTAAAATGTTTTGTCAAAAATCATGCCAATAAAACATCAATATAGCTTATTTAGATAGGGATAGATGGTATAAGATTTACTCTCAGTTTAAATTGTTTAATGGACCAGGAATGTTATTCGTTGCATGCTTGAAACTCCACATACTTAAAAAAAATAAAGAAAATATAATAACTATCTCATTTATTTCAAATGGGCAAAATGGGTATTCAACAATAATAGCAATGTTGCTATTATTATTATTATTAATATATATATATATATATATATATATATATTTGAAAATTTTCTTTTCGCACGAAAAGTCAAGAATTTTAGTATTAATTTTTACCCAAAATTTAACTCATAAATTTTAAGGTCCTCAAATAAATTTAGAATCACGGTAATAAATTACATAGGCATTACTGCAAAGAAAGTATGAGCGGATTGCAAAATATAAATTACAAGATAAGAGAATATCCTATATTATTAGAAGATTACAAAATAAATACAAAGGATACGTGAGATGTCCTAATATAACTTATTGGATCCCTAGCCTTGTCGTAGATCTCAACTCTCTCCTTGCCTAAAAAACCTGTTTGAATAATTCCTTCAAGCTTATGGCTACAATAGCAAATTTTTTTCCATTAAATATTTTGGGAAATATAGTGGTTTATTAGTTTTAATATAGATTTTGCTACTCTACTTCCATTATATAACCCAACTTAAGTGGAAGAACATATAGGGTCCGTTTAGTACAACGGATATGATTAAATTGGATAAGACTTGGGATTGAATTTGATTGTATTTAGTGTTATGATGTGTTTGGTAAAATAATAGATTGGATTATAATTATATATTATAAAAATTTATATAAATGATAAGTAAATTTAAAAGTATTAAACAATTAATAATATTTATTATTATTTTCATTGAATTTAATTTAATTTTGAAAGAAATTAAAATTCACTTTTTTTATGTGGGTCCCACCACATTATATCATGGGATAAATTATCCCACAATTCTCTATGGGATTACTTATCTCCTGAGCATGTGATAAAAGTGTAGGCCCGTGATTATCAAAAATATGCAGCAATGAACAAACATAAGATTAGTCCAATCCAATCTTATCCTCTCCTAATCCCTTTCTCCGAACATACCCATAAAATACAAATCTTTAATTGCCTTCCCATCCCCAATCCTCTATTTACAAAATAATAATAATAATAATAATAATAATAATAATAATACAAATGTTAAATAAGAAGGATTCTCATTTAGGGAACGTTCAGAAAAATAGACCAATGGGAAACATTTCAAGAGTTATTATTGGTCTTGATGAGGATGTATAATAGTTAATTGTGCTCTTTACTACACCTAATAATTTTTTAATTTATTTTTCACTTTGAATCCTTTCCTCTCTAGTGACCTTCTAGCTTTCCGCACCGACTCTCTTGCTGCTGTAGCTGCTTCCAATCGCATCAAGTTCATCAACATCTTTGCCACAGGCGGAGCAGCCAGTAATGTCGACGGCAACCCTCTAGCTTTTTTGGGTCCGTTTCCCCGTCAAAAGTGCCATCGCGGAGCTCGCCGGTGTCGTGTTTGGTCCCAAGTTAAGAGCACTGTCGCGGGGCTCTCTAGTGAGTCCACTCCCGCGTCACGGCTCGCAGACTTTGATGTCGACAATATTATAGATATCTCCGACCTCGTCTCTGGAAATCGCCTTTCGGCGATCGATCGCTGAGACTCGTGGGTCATCGGCGATCGTCTCCGCCGTCGACCACATCTCTCTTCCTCGATGATGAGCCGCAGCAGAGGCCCCAACACTGAGACGTAACCCTTCGGCGGGATCTGCCACAACCCCATTAACTGGTTCGCTAGCTTCTGCGTCAGTCTCGAGCCTCAACAATGTAATGCACGTCTAGGATTGAAGTTCATCACAGAGCATTAACCAAAACTAATTTAGAAGAACGAAAATAAAACCTTGCCTTTAGTTCCAACAAATTTCAAGCATATTTGGAATAAAAATCGTACTTTTCCTCTATTTATTTTTTCTTTGTTTTGCTTGGAATTGTTTTGTTAGTTAGCTTGAATGTATATGTGATTATAATGAGTTCAAACTTGATTTTGTTGCAGCAGGAAGTTTGAATCTAAAAAAAGTTCGTCTGAGAGCTTTAATCAAGAAGAAGAGATTAAAAAATTTAAAAATATAATTGTTGTAAGCTGATTTTCGTCCGAGGTGCTAGCGTCGGGGGTGACGCCCCCGGTAGAATGCGACCTCAAAAGAGAACGCGAAGAGTGACAGCGCGGCATCGCCACGTCATCAAAGAAGCTAGCATCGAAGGTATCAGGGGCAGGGGTCGTCAGAGATCACCCTCGAACTAACACCCGCGGGTGTGGTGAATGAGGGGCATCACTGAAGGTGGATCCCAGCTCGAAATGAGGCCCTCGTAGAAGGGCAGTTAAGCCGAAGACCCCAGAAGCTCGAGGATGAGCTAGACCTACAGTGATGTCCGCCGAAAAGAGAGAAGATCAGTCGAGATGGAGGTTTTCTCGCGGAGCTGGCGATCCCCGGTCGAAGATGGAAGTCCGCAAGTTAGTCTAACTTGCCTTGTAATGATTGATTAACCCGATGGTAAGGATATCTGACAGGTACTGTAGACGTCTCATTTCTGATGTACGTGGGTAGTTAGTTGGTAACCCACTTCCGTAATTCATGGAGGGTATGGTCGACTGTGTGTTAAGGTCACCTAATCCCGGAATTTAGGGGATAATTTGTCAGGCGTCATTAATGCAACCTTCCCTCTCTCCTCCAAAAAGTCTATAAAAGAAAGAGGAGAAGAAAGGGGAAGGGGTTGGAAGAAAAAAGGGAAAAAAACTCTATAAAACATTTTACGAGAAATTCTATAAACAGTGGACGTAGACTATTACTCCGTAGGAGAGTCAAACCACTTGAAAATCTACCGGTATTTTACTATTCCCCACCGTAATCTTCTTATTCATTGCCGTATCACAAGCTAGAGATACGGAATACGGCGTTGGTTCAAATTTTACACCAACAGTAATTATTTTATATTGAAACTAATAATAATCAAGTTTGATAATAAGTATATTAGTTATTATGTACTCTCATTAATACCCAATAATAACACTTAAAACATATTTCCATCGGCCTATTTATTTTTCGTTTCCCACTTGAGTATCTCCTCTTTAATAATCGGAGATTCTTAGTTAGGGGAAGACAAAAAATAGACGGGTGGGAATGGTTTTAAGAGTTGTTATTGGACAACGGTTAAGAGTGCATAATAAACAATATAATTCTTAACGCACCCAATTATTGTTAAGTTTTTTTATAATTCAAAAAGTCGATTTTTTTTTCTCGCAACGCCAACCTCCACCACACCGCCCTTCTGGAAGCAGCAGAGAGTTTTCCCTAGACAGCGTCGTAACATCAAAGCAATGGTCTGAAAATACGTCGGCGTCCTAAAAGTTAGGTGTGCGAGGCAAACAAAATACGAGTAAGATTTTAGGAAATAACAAATTGGGGCTTTTTTTTTCTTAAGAGAAGGCTCTATGTCGTGGGACATCGGAGGACACCGCCGTTGTATTTTTTTTTTCAAATAAACCACAAAAGTTTCATTCACTAAAAGCCCCAAACAAAAATTCACAATTAAGAGAGGACCGATTGCATAGCTTAATCATCAATAACAACAATATTTTCTCAAACAGAGGCTCTCCATTGATGTTGGTTTCATTAGGCTGTGAATCCTCAGAGTTAAGTCTCGGAAATTAAATTGTAGAGAGAAAGATCAAGCAAACAAGCTTTGTTTAAGAACGCCATGATAAAGCCCATCAGTTCCAAACAGTCTTCGTCGGCGACGACGGCGGTGATGGGAGCGGGGAGGTCGGCGGCAGTACTAAAAAAGTAAATTTGGTTTTAGATTACCGAGATGAAGTTAAGTTTCTTCCCAAAAACAAACACAATTATATAACTTTTATCTAAAATTGCTTTATTTTATTGCTGATGCAGGCGAAGAAATCAAATCTCATTCTGGTTTGAACTATAATCTCCTCTATACCCAAACCCACGCCTGGTTGTTATTCCAAAACCAATTGCATGGTCAAAGCACAATTAATATATATATATTTATTTATTTATATTTATATATATGCGTGTGTGAGATAGAGTCTGTAACCAAAAGAATCAAGAACCACAGTTTTGATTTGAATTTGTTGAAAACAAAATAGAGATAGAGATGAGTTTTTATTTTATTGGGAAACGCATATTTATTTTCTTTGAATAATCAGTTGCATCTCACAAACTTTTAAATATCCATGTTTACCCTATTAATCTACCGTTTGTTCAAATATAGGCGGCTTTGATTGGCTCAACTTAGGCATTACCCACTGGTCTGTTTTTATAGCTGTTTCTCAATTGAGAAATTCCGTTAATAATACACATATAAGGCCTTTTTTTTTTCTTTGATTGGCTCAACTTAGGCATTACCCACCAGTCTGTTTTTATAGCTGTTTCCCAATTGTGAAATTCCGTTAATAATACACATATAAGGCATTCTTTTTTTTTTCAAATTTTCTCTTTTTTTCCTTTTATTGTGCAACGAGATTTTCATTTTGCTATTCAATGCTTGCTCTTTGGTGATATCCTTTCAAGCCAATAATCTAAATAAATAACTTCTTTTATAATTGAATGCATCAATTGTGAGAAGCATTTTTTTCATAGCTTTTATTATGTCCACTCACGAATGTGATGATTTAGTGTCTTGGACTGTCTCAAAACCTTGTTTCTCTAGTTTGTTGTTGTAATGCATTGTCTTCTTTTCATTTCATACAAGTTTTTTATCCAATCCAAAAGTTAAAGTTACTAACCTCCTTAAGCCAATAATGGAAGAAGAACAAGGTCTTAACTGTCAATTCAAGAATAAGAACAAGCATGTTAAATTTCCCAACCGCATGGGTGAGTAAAACTTTAAAGTGATAACAATCTGTTGCTAACTCTGCTTCAGTGCTTCTATAAGCCCCTCGAAGTTCTCGCATAAAAGTACTGTCTTTGGATATAGTGAAATGGAGATAGATCATGGAATTCCTCAGTGAAAATAATATAATGGGATAGGATCTCATATCAATATTACTAAATTAATAATTTAAAATACACTAAAATCATATAATATTAGTATACTAAATCTCATGACATACTAATGTAAGACGGAAAACATAAATATTAAGATCTTATAATGAAAACAAAAAAAAACAAAAAAAAAAGTTTAAATGATACATTTCTTAACTTTGCTAAGAGAGCATTGCAACACTACGTAGTAATGTTGCCTTATGTCATCAAAAGCATTTATCAAATGCCATCAAATTTTGTACAAATAAAGTCATCAATGGCTTGTAAGAGAAAGTCAAAAGGACAATAATGTTTTCCTGTCCAAAAGTGTCAATAATGTTCTCTTGTCCAAAAGTGCACCCATCCACCTATTAAAGGGTAGTAGGCAAAGTCTAAATAAAAGGACAATAATGTTTTCTTGTCCAAAAGTTTATCCGTCCACTTATATAAAGGGTGGTGGGTAAAGTCTAGTTACGGTAGAGGAAGAATAGAAAGAAAATGAGAGAAACAATAGAAAAAGAGGAGATTGGAGATTTTAGCACAAGAGAAAGATTTAGGTAAATATGAACTTTTGTACCATTATTTGAGTGAAATAGTGACATATTCTCCAGAAAATAATAATGGTGAATAATAAGAAATAGTATCATCTCCAAATTATTAATTTAGACCCTTGATTTGTGGGATTTGTACTCTTCTCATCAACTCCACATCACTATTCTTGCATACGTCGAAAAAACTACTATACCAAGGTAAGCAATTAGACAACGGGTATAATTATCATGTATTCATATGTATATACGTGTGTCTACTTGTATATGTTAGAAAAATCATTTGATATTAAATACACATTTATTCTCTTGACTTATATACTTCAATGATCAGTGTTTTTGGTAAAAATAATTATAAACATTAATGATTTGGCTAATTTTGATTAACTAACATTCTAATAATTTATCTTTCTTCAGTAATTAAGACTAATAATTTGCCTAGGCATTCCTATATTAATGTTTAGAATAGCAGTTTGCCTAGTCATTTTACTTAATTGTTCAGACTGATAACATGTCTAGTCATTTTTTATTTTATTGTTCAGACTAACAACTTGGCTAGTCATTTTACTTTACTGTTCAGACTGACGATTTGCCTAATCATCTTTACTTTACTGTTCACACTATAAACTTGCCTGGCCATTTTTACTTTATTGTTCAAACTAGCAATTTACTTAGTCATCTTTACATTCAGACTGACAATTTGCCTAATTATTTTTACTTTATTGATCAGATTGTCAATTTGTCTAAACATTGTTACATTCAGACTGACAATTTACTTAGACATCTTTATATTATTTTTAGACTGTAAATTTTTCTCAGTCACGTATATATTATTTTAGATTATCAAATTGCAATTAGATCATTAATACGTCTCTCTAAAACATTATGGCACACTGCAATACTATTAGAATCAATAAAAATGACACGCCAACGAACCCAGGAGCAAAGTGTATCTATATGTACATATAGATCAGTATCCATAATAATAGTTTAGGCTGTAACTCATTACTTCCCTACATGAAGCTGGTATTTCATCAGCCAAAACAAGTAACATGATGGAATATAGTTATAAACAATCATCGTTATAATTTAATTGGTTGTACAAATCACTATGCATTCATGCACATTGGGGACAAAAAGAGCCTTAGCCCATAAATTTCACAAACTCATCATAGCCAAGAACTGTAAATGCAAATAATATTTAAGAAACTATTGTTACAGTTTCCACGCCCACAAATATTAATTGTCATTACACAATCTCATTTTCCGGCAATTTGGGAGGTATGTTCATGCTTTCTATGCTCCCCAGAATACTATTTCTTTTCCTCCACAACCGATCTATTTGACTTTTATCTTCATTTCAAAAATGCTTCTCGAGTCAAGTCGCACCAGTCTTGCTTGCAGTAGCTGAGGATCTTCAATTGTCTTTTGAAAAATACTAGACACCCGTCTTTCGCCACCTATCGCAACGTCTCTAAATTGTGGCAACTTAAGATAAAATTTTACTATTGTGATAAAATATATAGATTGTAGTGAGGATGAAGAGCGTAGAAATGTGAGCATGGCTGGAACGTTAGCCGAATCAGGGTTTAAGATATCGAAACTCATCAAATCCATGCTCTTCGACTTCTATGCTTGTTGTCAACTAGCCTCGTATACCAGATTGAGTTGGGAAAAAAGGCACCAATGTGAATCAGGTCGACTATACGAGCTTTTTCGAAGTCAAGATCTCACCACTGTCATTTGTACTCTCATCCAACTTCTGCGTCGAACTTTCCGCATCTTTTGGCGCATTGCTCTCACTAGGATCGTGACCTCCAGAATTACCATTTTCCTCAACAACTTCCTCGTCACCAACTTCGGTCACAACAACCATCTCTAGGTCATGGATGTTTCTCTTTTTTCCAACAGAAATGCTTTTGCTCACCTTCAAGTAATCAAGGTAACTCCTAGCGAAAATTACCGAAGCGCAATACACATAAGCACCGAGCATACACCAAAGATTAGGGCCAACCTTTCCGGGGATATCCATGGAAACATCCATGGTCAACCCCAGGAGAAAATCAGAAAGACCAAGCTCCATCGCTTGCTGTCTTTTAGACGATACGACCAAGGCAAAGACAGAGAATGATCCAATAGAATACAAATTCAATTGGCTTCTTCTTGATATTTTTTTTCTTTGTGTGTCACTGATGGAAGAATGGATATTAAATCTTGGGTACTTGATCAAGAAATTCACAAAAGAAGCAAAGCCTAACAAAAGTAACTTAACCAGTGCCTTGATGGAAAAATGCTTATGACATACCTTTTCCAACAAGCTGTTGCATTTCTTCGCATTCAACAGAATAACACCAAATAAAAGAGCCAAGATAGCGAAAACCACGAGTTTCAGCTTCGTAGCATCCTCAAATTGGTTCTCGGAGAAGGAACCGTTGAACAAGCAGATTATGCCGGAAGAGGCAGAAAATAGTCCAATGATGGTTGGAAGAAGGCTTGAAATTGTAGCCATGAAGAGTAAAATGCAAAGTGGTAGAAGAAATTAAAAAATATATGTATCACTAGACTATTGGACAAACATATAAAAATTTCCGGTGATTGTTACTCTAATGGAAAGATCATCTCAAGAAAAAATCATGGTTTTTAGATGAAGATGGATTATGAGAATTGCTTTTTAGTAGAAACTTGTGATGAGAAAAGATAAAAAATACTTGGTAACTAGGATGATAAAAAGTCCTGTTCTGGGTCAAGGTCAACCCGATCAAATTTCATGATGTCACCATTAATTATGCAAAATTTTCTAGGCCAGAATTTTGAAAAAAAAGGGTACCAAAAGTTGACATCAATAATACATTCTAGAATTTGTTTCTACTACTTATACCAATAGTAATCCGTGTTCACATGGCCTCTTTTTTTTTTTTTTTAAATGGACTATTTTCACCAACTTTTTTTTTGACATATACCACGAGGAAATCTGTAACACTTGAGGAATCTCCAACATCAGATTATAATTTCGGCTTTTTAAATAAATAACCATATTTTTATATATGTTTTTAACAATTAGCCTATGTTTGCTTTTATTAGCAAAATAATCATATATTTGTGTCTAAATTTTTGAGAATGCGGTCATTAATTTTTTGAATTATGTTCTTATAGTTTGTTGTAGACAATATTATCTAAAATTTTATGTCTCTAGTCATAAAATTTGTGGCTTCTATGGTTGCATATTTTTTGCTATTTATAAAATATTTTTTATTTAGTAATAAGTTTTATGAAATTGGTTGTATAGGCAATCATTTATTTGTGAGTTGGTTATTTTGTTAATGAATGTTTAAATTTTTTGTTGTGTTTATTTCAAATTTTATGAAATTTTGTGACTATAGTCATAAATTTTATGACTGTGTATTTTATTTATTTAGTCACAAATTTTATTTCTTTAATCATAGATTTTTAGATGTTGACATGATGACTATTTTGCTAATATTTCAAAACGTAGACTATATCTTTAAAACATAAATTGTAAAATGGCTAAATCCTTAACTGACCCTTATAATTTTGAGCAACATTGATCGAGAACTTCCTTTGATGCCCACAACATTCCGTTATTAATGATGTTAGATAAAATATTGGGGTATAATAATAATCATGGAGACAAGAACAGAAAAATTAGAATTGATATACTCAATATTGCACATGAATAAAATTACAATAATCTTGCAATAATAAAAGGTAGAGCAAACCACAAATGGTAACGACGACGACGAAAAAACGATTTGGCGACTAGTCGAGGCACGCGTATCACACGCTTTCCTAAAAACAGATTCGCCCCCTCGCCGTCGGTGCTCGAGGTTTCCGCAGCGTCCGTTTCCCAGGATACAACGACTAACAACGGTAAATCCGAGCACAATGAAGTACCGTCTTCGGCGAACTTGAATTGTGACCAAAACTCTATCACCAATTAAAATCAAAGAGAAAAAGGAAATAAAAGACAGGAAACAAATATAGTAACCATTTCTTCTCTGCATTCCGTATGTCTTCCTTATTTTCTCTCTTACAATAGACTACAAGATGTCTATATATATGCACATTAAGAGAAGAAGACAAAACGTTCACAACCCATTGATTCACAATGGAATGATGGAAAACGAATTCCATCGAAAATAATATTACCAAAAGCAAATATATATATTCTTATTATGAGAAATTAATAGAACCATAAAATTGCTATCAATTGCCGAAGTAGATCCAAGAAATACATCAACGGCCAATTATGCCAAAGCAGTAAAATGCATTATGAATCAGTTTCCAAGAAACTCAAAGCATTTGTGACAAATTGATAGCTAAGACAAAAACGTTTATGCATTAAAATGCTTTAACGTTTATGCCAATAAACACATTGGTTACTAATACGTTATAAATTAATCAAATGACTGCAAGTTAAAGCACAACCGTTGGAGAATGAAATAATTTCATTTATTTTTCCAACAAATGAATCAGTCCAGATCAAGCTTTACCACTTAAAACTGTCCTCAATAACGGCTTAGTCTGCAACTCAACTAAAATAAAACTGGAAATTTATCTGATTATTGCTTAAAAAGAACGACAATTAGGTGTCTAATTATTACAAATCCTAATTTATAAACCGAGTGAACATCATAGCCAAACCCCCTAACTCACTACATACAAACCAAGCATTATGAACTTCCTTGCTACTGAATAGGTAAAACCAAATACTCCAAAAGTGTACTAATGATAGACTAGTTTAACATTAAAAACTCACTCTAGCTTCCTCATAAGTTCTTTGAAGGTGTCATTACACTCCAACTGTCTGCAACTAGGGAAGCATTTGCGGATTTCGAGGTTCGCAGAAATGCGTTTTTCCTCCTCCTCAACCCGTCCATTTGGCGTATATCTTTCTCCAACAAAGCTTCTACAATCACACGCCCTTGCTCAACTGCTCCGTCATCGTGTTCCACTACGTTATTCTCGCTTGATATTCGATAATCTTCAAAAATTTCAGACACCAGTCTTCCGCCGCTAATTGGAATGTCCCCAAAAAGTCTCAAGAAGAGCGACAACTTGAGATTGATTTCCACTAGAAATGTTGAATTTGCTTCTTGCAACAGAGATGGAGAACATCTGAATCCAGGCAAGAAATGTTGTACGGGGACATTGTCTGTACTAATCATACTCAATTGGTCTTGAACTCTATGTCTGCGATCAATTATTCTCTCATGCCTGAGCGAGTAGGGGAAATTGTTGCCAACATCAGCCAGGCTGACTACACGAAGCTTTTTCAGAGTCAAGACAGCAGTACCTCCATTTGCGATATCAACCAACTTCTCCTTTAAACTCGGTGTGTCTCGTGGGATATTACTTTCACTTTCTTGTAAGAAAAAACTGGTGTTTGCACTCACGAGTGGTGGTGCTGTTTCGCCGCAGATTTCAGTCGCTGGACCAGAACCACCTAAAGTACCAGATTTTTGGGTGGCTTCTTCTTCGCTAGCACCTCCTATTACCATAACCCTCTCTAAGTCACGGATGTTTCCATGTGTACCACGAGAAATGCTTTTGTCCACCTTCAAGGACACTAGGTAACTCTTGATGAAAATTGCCGTTGCACAGAACACATAAGCACCGAGCATGTACCAAAGGTTCGGACCCCACTTTCCAGGTATTTCCATGGAAGCATCCATAGTCAAACCCAAGAGAAAATCAGAAACACTAATCTCTAGTGCTTCCTGTCGTTTGGATGATATGACGATGGCAAAAGCAGAGAATGACCCCATAGAATACAAATTGAATTGACTTTTGCTGGATAGTTTGTTTCTTTGTGTGTCATCAATGGAGGAGTGGACATTAAATCTGGGGTACTTGATCAAAAAATTCACCATAGAGGCAAAGCCTAAAAAAAGTGACTTAACAAGGGTTTGCACGAGAATGTGCTTATGACATGCGTTTTCCAACAAACTACTACAATTCCTAGCATTGAACATAAAAGCGCCGAACAAAAGAGCGAAAATGGCAAAAACAACAATTTTCAGTGTCATAGCATCCTCGATTTGGTTTCGAGAAAACGAACCCCAGAACAAGAAGATAATGCCGGCAGCGGCAAAAAATAGGCTGATTATAGTTGAAAGATGGCCCAGTATAGTAGCCATGAAATAAGTGATGAAAGAAAAGGGAAAAAAAAAAAATCCCTAGATCACTGGTAGACTAACAGATAAAAATGTAGAAAACCTGGTACTCTCAGAAAAAGACTAAAGATTCAGACAAGACTAGAGAATAAAATGTCCTTGAGCTTGTGAAGAAAAAAAGTGATTTTGAGCTCAAAACAAAAACTCCCTATTTATAATAAGTTGATTCACCGCGTGGAATTGTGATCTGAAACGAAAAGGAAAGTGAAGGAGAATTGCTAGGAAACCACAAACCAGCATGTTCTGACTCGGTCAAGGTCTATGCCCAATCCAAATCTACCAGGAATCCAACAAGTTGTTTCAGTAGGGTCTCTATACGGTACATGCAAAAAATTGTCGTTGCGTGTTATGACACGTTACACGTATTATAAGCCGCCAAGCTTTGAAAATGCAATAATTCCACGTACGTCCTTGATTAATTCAAATATTATAAGCTCACGAAGGAGCACGAATCTATAGTCCGATTCTTCAATATCTAACAAAGAAAACGAAAGAATCCAATCTAGAAAGTGAAAGAAAATCACAGTAATAAATGCCTCTAATAATCTAAAACCCTCATTATCAACCCAAGTAAAACTAAACCACTCAGAACCACCAGCTAGCTAAAACCTCACAAGTGGCTTGCGTTGCTTCCAAGTTGGCAAGCTTGTCATCACTCGTTCTCTCCTTAAAAACCCACATCTCCACATCTTCTCACCTCCCAAACACTACGAAAAGGAAAAGAAAGTACTGAAAATCCCACTAAATTAGCAACAGTCGATATTTTTACGATGGATGTTTGGGCGTGGATATGCGAGTTACCAAACTCTACCCAATGGTCGACCGAGTCATCAGGCTCGCCACTCGTGCTCGAGCTCACGAGTTCCTCAACTCGCTCGATTCAACTCAGGGCCGAGAGAACAACCTCCGGCTCAGGCGAGGATTCCCTCGTGACGTTCACAGTTTGCCTGGAGGGATTCGGCCACGTCAGCGGCGAGAACATCCTATGGACGTCCGACACGTGTGAGCTCTCGTCGGAAAAGCCGTTTTTGCCCCTGGTCCTCCAGCTCCTCCAGGAGACCATCTCCCGCTCGCCCACGGCGCACGATAGCAGCGGCACGTGCCCTCGGTCCCGCCTCCAGAGGCTGAAACCCGACGTCGTTTCGTGGATCATGGACTCCCACTCGCCCGAATCCTTCGCCGCCTTCTTCGGCCTCGTCCTCCTCGCGCGCCTCTTCTGGCTCTGCGCCTGCGACGCTCCCGCCGAGGTCGGCTCGCTCTTCTTCCGCTCCCTCCTCGCGCCGAGCCTCGAGTCCGGCCTCGCCGGCTCGCCCGCTCTGAGGACTTTCTTCGCCACCGTCGGCGTCGACGCCGAGCTCCGCTTCGTCCGCGCCGTCGGCTACATGCTGGCCAAGTGGTGCATCTCCAAAGAGACCGAATGCGGTGCAGGGTTGCTACAGGTTTTGGCCGCTTCTCCTCCGCCGCCGAAGAGCCTCGGGTTCTCCTACGCTACGGAAGCCCACGGGTTCTGGATCCTCAAGGGCTACGCGCCGGTGTCGGGGATGAGACTCACGCGACGCTTCAACTTGGCCGAGAAGTCAAAGACTATCGCGGGCCAGTTCCCGAGTTTCGGCAACATAACCGACGACCTGGTGCTGAAATACGCCCTGGCGCACCAACAGCTCGAGGCCGTTATTCAGTTGGAGTACACGGTGGGGTTCTACGAAGGGCTGATTCAGGTCAACGCGCGCGTGGACAACCTCCGCTTGCACGTGGCGAAACTCGGGTACGGCAAGGGCGGCGGTAGCCACGACGAGGAGGCGGAGCTGTTCGGCGAGGAGAGGCATTTCCCGTCGAGAATCCGGCTGTGGGTGGGCCCGGAGGTGGGGGCGAACTACGTGGGCGGGCTGAGCCTGGGGCGGTCCACGAGCAGCGGGGAGAGCCGCGAGGTGGAGACGCAGAGGGTGGTGAAGGGGAGCTTCTCGGGGAAGTCGGGCCCGGAGCGGGTGAAGGCGAAGGCGAGGACGTCGTCGCGGACGAGGCGCCGGAGCTGGCGGTGGGACCAGGACGCGGAGGGCAACGCGGCGGTGTTCGACGCCGTGCTCTGCGACCGCGCGACGGGGCGCGAGGTGGCTGGCGGAGGACCAGCCGAGGGGTTGCGGGAGCGGTACGGCGGGGCGGAGCGGGTGTTCACGAAGAGCGGCGGGGTGGTGCTGGCGGGGGACGAGTACGGGGAGGGGGTGGGGTGGCGGCTGAGCAAGGAGATGGAAGGGAGTGTGCTCAAGTGGAGGATTGGAGGCAAGGTGTGGCTCACTTATTGCCCCAATGAGGTCAAGACTAGTTCTTTTTGTGAGACAAGGTGTGTGGAGTGGTGTGACGAGGTTGACCTGCCTCTCATTCCTGCTAAGCTTGTCACCTTTTGAGACCAAATTAATAAGGCCGTATATATTATATATAGTGCTGATTATATACGTATGTATGTGTGTTATAGTTGCTTTTCTAAAAATTTTATGCATGGTTGATCAATGTATATATTTTTTATACACCACCAGTTTAGAATATAGATGTGTATGAGTTAGTAATACTTTTCGATGATGCAATTACTGTGAACCTAAATGCTCTATAGCCTTCTCTATCTTCTCTAATGATATCATGACAGTTTATTATTATTTTTTAAGATCATAAAAGTGTTAAATACACATTTAAATGCAATTCAATGAGTTGTTATGTAATTGTTAGAGAGATAGAGAAGGAAATAGAAAAAAAAAAAAAAAAAAAAAAAAAAAAAAAAAAAGAGTGCAGGTTTATCATTTATGTCTTCCTGTATTTTCTAGACCAACTTTTTTTTTTTTCATCTTTACTAGAAAACGAAGGTTGGTCTGTCAAATGAGAACTTCCTGTAATGAAACACTGTTCTTACTTTTTTTCTTTTTTTTTTTCCTTTGAAATTTTAAGGTAATTACTAACTAATACTGTTAGTTGCCCTGGTCATTATAGTTATTCAGTGGATTGTGCAAGTCCATGCAATGCTTAACCGAAACATAACTCATATAGTAACGAACTAAATCCAATAAACTGAGAAACAGATTGTTCACTCCAATCTTCATTGACAAAGACAAATCCAGTTACATCAACACCTCAACCGAAACAAGAAAATGGCCATCGAGTAGTGACCACTCTAAACCAAGCAATACAGAAACACGACGAGTAAAACTACTTCTATACAGAGAACCAAAACCCCCAAAAAAAAAGCCCTAAAACCCAAACAGAGAGAGAAAAATCAAGCGCGCTCGCCTCGGATGCGGCGGGCGAGCTGGATGTCCTTGGGCATGATGGTGACCCTCTTGGCGTGGATGGCGCAGAGGTTGGTGTCCTCGAAGAGCCCGACGAGGTACGCCTCGGCGGCCTCCTGGAGCGCCGCCACGGCGGAGCTCTGGAATCGGAGGTCGGTCTTGAAGTCCTGCGCGATCTCGCGGACCAGCCGCTGGAACGGCAGCTTCCGGATCAAGAGCTCTGTGCTCTTCTGGTACTTGCGGATCTCCCGCAGAGCCACCGTGCCGGGCCTGAAGCGGTGCGGCTTCTTCACGCCGCCGGTTGCCGGAGCGGACTTCCGAGCCGCCTTCGTCGCCAGTTGCTTCCTCGGCGCCTTGCCGCCGGTGGACTTGCGAGCGGTCTGCTTGGTGCGAGCCATTGGAGGTCTGGTGCTGAGAGCTTGAGAGAGGCTAGGGCTTGGAGAGAGTGCTTGAGACTGAGTTGTGAGGATTTGGAAAGGGAGGGAGAGTTTTATAGGGGAGTTTGAAAAGGGGCGCGAGGAGGGAGAAGGATCTTTGGCCGTTGATTTGGCTGTAGCATCTGACGGTTGTGGTTTGTTTGGATCACGGATCGGTGACGTGGCGGATGGTTTAGTTGCCTTTTTTTTTTTTTTTTTAGAAATAAGGTTTTGTTGCTTTTGATTTTGGGTTGGCGCGATTGTGAAATTTGGGGCGGATAAGTGAGCGATCTTGGCCGTCCGTTTTTTTTTTTTTTGTGGTGTTTGAATTTAGCCGTTCATTTTGTATGATTCCCGCGGATCGATGACCTGGCGGGCTGGGAATTCTCATTCAATAATTTGTCGGCAGTTTTTCTTTTTTTACCGTCTGGTGCGTTCGGTCATTTTTTTATCATTTTTAGATGGTTTGAAAATAATTTGATTCATCCAAATTATTTTATTTTATTCTATTTTATTATTCTTTTCAACTTTTTTAAATCTATAATCTTTTATTTGGGATGGCAATTTTGACAATTTCATCCCATTTTTTTGAATTGAAAAAATAGCTTGAAAATCGTTTAGAATGGTTTAAAAACTATTTGGTATAATATTACCCTATGTTTGGGCAAACCATTCCACTCATTCCATTTGATTCCATACTATTCCAAACCATTCAACTTTTTAATCCTACAAACCATTCTAGTCCATTCTATTTTTTTTCAACCCTTTTTTTCAACTTTCCAAATCTCTATACAATATCTTTAAATTTCAATCATTTATATCACTTGAAATTCGCAAAGTCAAATCATTCAACATCACTTTTTTTCAAACAATTCCAAACCATTTTCAAACCACTTCTTACATCCCAAAGAATGGGATGGAATGGGCAAAATGCCCTTCCCAAACATTAGCTCCTTGTTTGAGGTACCAATTTTACCCATTCTATTTTTTTCATTTTTTTCAACTTTCCTAATATTCCAAACTATTCCATTCTATTCCATATTTTTTCAACCATTTTTTTCAACTTTCTAAATCCCTATACAATATTTTTAAATCTCAACCATTCATATCACCTCGAAATTAGCAAAGTCAAACCATTCTTACATCATTTTTACAAACCATTCCAAACTATTTTCAAACTATTTTTTTCATCCCAACAAATGGGATGGATCGGCCAAAATGACCAAACCAAACAAACGATAAGAAAGTTGAAAAAAATGAAAAAAAAAATGTAATTGAATGGAATGGGTCAAATATGCATGCCAAACAAAGGGTAAACTATTCTATTTTTTTTTCAACCATTTTTTTCAACTTTCCAAATCCCTATGCAATATCTTTAAATCTCAACCATTTATACCACTTTAAAATTCGCAAAGTCAAACCATTCTAATCATTTTTCTAAACCATTCTAAAATTATCTTCCAAACTATTTTCAAACCATCCAAGAATGGTCAAAAATAGCCAAAATATTTGCCCCAAATAGGGGGCGAAAATAGTTTGGATTTGTGAATTTCGATGTGGTATAAATGATTGAGATTTAAAGATATTGTATAGAGATTTGGATGGTTAGAAAAAAATATGAAATGAAATTGAATGATTTATAGAATTAGGAAAGTTGAAAAAAATGAAAAAATATATATATAATAGAATGTAATGGTTTGGATGACGGGAGCCAAACGAGTGGTCAGGATTAGGAAAATACTTTGCGATCTATTACTATTAATTTTCAATTGTCCCTCTGATGTTTTATTTATCATTATTTTACCCCTCAATCTTTTAAAGTCTTGTAATTTTGCTCTACTATCGATTTTATTAGCGGCAATACTGACATTAAACATTTATTAAAAATGCACCACTTAACTTTTAAAAATTTCGCTAACAGTCTAATTTAATAAATATTCAACAAATACAACTTAAAATTTTATTTTTTTAATATTTCTTATAAATCCAACAAAATTCTAAATCCTAAAACTAAAATCTCTAAAGACAAACTAGAAACTAAACAAATTTAAAAAACTAAATTCGTTAAAAAAAAAAAAACAAACTCAAATCATTAAAGTAACAAAAGAAATAGAAAAATGAACCCACTTGAATGTCGAAAAAATTTTCCATCATCACCGTTGATTTTATTTTTTCGTACTTAATCTATAGACACCCATTGTAAAATATTTTTTCTCAATAGATTTTTATAAAATAAATCGTATATATCTATATATTAATATTTTAAAAAAATGATTAAAAAATATTTTTTTTAATTTTTTGGCCCTCTTTTAAAAGTATGACGAAAAAATAAATATTTTTTATTTATATTTTTGTCCTTTCTTTTTCTTCTAATTTTCTCTTTTATATCAATTTTATTTTTCTTATTACTTGAGTGTCAAAAAAATTTTGTCGCTGTCATTGGTTGTAGTTTTTCTTACTTAATTAGACATCCATTTGGTTATGATTTTATAATTTGATTTTTTGTTTGAAAAAAATTGATATCCATGAAGATAGGTATCCTTAAAGAATATTTATTTTACTTTTTGCCTCTTTTCTTATTCTATAGATTGTACTATATTTTTTTCCTTTTTATTTTTTTGCAAGAACAACATTATCAGTGAATATTTCATATACTTGTGTGAAAAAATTATTTTTTTAGTCTTTATTTTGTTTACTCTTTTTATTTTTTTTTTCTTAAATTATCTTTATTTTGTTGCTCAGGTCTCCAAAAAAATTCATCACGCTAGTCGATCGGAATTTTTTTTCTTAATTTATAAACATCCATTGTATTATAACTTTCTTTACTTTTTTTGTTTTAAGAAAATAGTGTTATTTGTGAAGATTTTAAGTGTGTATATATATGTACACTGAAGATTAAAAAAAAAAGTTTTTTTTCTTTCAATCTTTAGACAACAATTGATTTTTTTTCTCATTATATTTTTTAAATTTAACATTTTTATGAAGATAAAAAAGAATGTGCCAAGTTATTCTTTCTTTTTTCTTTTTTTCTTTTTTTTTCTTTTGTCTCTCTCTCCTATTTTAATTTAAATCATCTCTTTTTCATCACTTCAGTGTAAGAATTTTTTTACTTCTAGTCATATATATAAATATCTTTGATTTATGGGCCCTTATTGTGTAGAATTTGGTTTAAACCAAAATCTAAAACACTCTTGACTTGAACCTGGAACGGAGTAAAGATCAAATTTAAGGCACATACAAGCACCACTAAACCAGCATATCATATTATTTAGCCAAAAAAAAAAAATCAGCATATCATATTAATAACAATGGCATAAAATAACATATTATATAATCGGTGCGGTGTAGTTTAAACCGATTATCAAGTTCTTAAAATTGAAAAATCGCACCGCTTTCTTTAAAATGGTGCGGTCACCTCATTGAATTTTCGATTTTGATGACGGGACACCAAATTTTGATGCAGTGCGAGTTTTTAAATCGGTTCAATTCGGTTATGCAATTTTTTTGTACACTTTTATCTTCTAGAGTTACAACCAGTAGACATAAATAAAAAATGAGCTCAAATTACTAGGATAACAATAGAAATAGCATAATGGAAATTAACAAAACATTGAAGCAAAAAAATTCTAATAGATTAAGCCAAGCCACAGATCTAAAAAGATATTAACATTGTTTTTTAAAATTTCATCACCGAAAAAAAAAAAAGCACAAGCCACACAACAATCATGATGCAAAAGAACAAACCCAAGATCAGCCATTATTGCCACTAACCACCATCAACAACGAATAGCAAAAAAAGGATAGAACTTGTTAAAACAACTAATCTGTGCTGGTGGTCTTAACGGGTGTTCTACACATTATAGCCACTAACCACATCAAGCAAGAACATCTATATATCAATAAATAAAAATTGTGATTGAAACATGAAAATTAAAATAAATAAAAAAATAGAAAATAAATGGCACATGAAAATTAGTAACGCGGTTCGGTCAACTCCTTCCAGAAATAAAACTTGTCATAAGAAGACTGTGCTGGAACACGTGGTGGAACACCTCCGAAGAACACCTATCCAATTTTACTAAAAATTGTCCAGATGTGCTCTCTGGCCAATTAGAACGAAGATACACGTTGCAAACAAAGAAATATGTCCCAAATAGAGAAAATACAATCAGCTCATACAAATAATCAACTCTTATATTTTCTTTCCTTTTAGACACGCCACCTAGATCTCCTTAAACCGTGGCACAACTTGGGCTCAAATCTGATAGGATGTTATCTTCTAGAGGTCAATGATCTTCTATAATATTCATTTGAATTAAGGCAAATTCGCAACTTTGAGATTTCAGTAAATTTCACAAAATTCGGATATAATATCTTTTGGAACACCTAGTGGAACACTGCATGGAACACCCATGGAAACTTTTACAAAATCTTTCAAATAATCCAAAATCTTCAAGAAACGAATTCTTGCTCCATGAATAATGCCAATGAATCATGATCTAAACAAAATATGTTTTATAAAAAATATACCAACATAAAAATACACTAACAATCTCCCCCTTCGACAATTTTTACAAAACTCCTAAACTCAAAAAACAAAAAACAATAAATAAACTCCCCCTAAATACAATATCCTCATTAAAAAATAATTACAACATGGTTCAAGATACAACTATTAATAATAATAAAAATCACATTTTTCAACAAAAAGCAAAGGGTGGGATACTCCCCTTTTGGCATGAATATTTAGTTCCTCCTACATCGGACTGGGGTTTGTTGGAGCATCTCAAGATCATCTCCACGAATATCTTTGTCTTCATCACCCAAGCCTTCTCATCAAAGGTCTTGATAAACTCTTTCTTGTACGCCTTCAAATACGCAAAATTTGATCCATACAGTGAGGGGGGAGGGGGACTAGCAATTGAGCCTTCTTTCTTCAAAAAACACATCTCAAATACACAGATTAGTAACCCTATAATCTCACTCAATAACGTAGAGTGATCTGCTCTGATACCAATTGTTAAAACAACTAATCTGTGCTAGTGTTCTTGACAGGTGTTCTACATAGTGTTCTACGTCAAGTAGGAACACCCGTATATCAATGGATAAAAATTGAGATGAAACGTGAGAATTGAAATAAAGCAGCGAAAAATAAATGGCACACGAAAATTGGTAATGCGGTCTCATGGGCTACGTCTGCAGGGCCACGCCCAGATGTTGGAAAGTGATTCACTACTTTAAAAATGTTTACACCCGGTCTTTTACGCAAAGGACTCTCTCCTTACATCGTCTACCTTGTCTCCCCTTCGTGAATTACAAAATGAGATCCCCTCGTATTCGAGCTCCCTTCGCTACAAAGATCGCTCTTGAAACCCCTTCTCCAATTCACTCAATAAAATCCTCACAAAATTACAAAGGAAATATGAAAACTCTCTACAATATTTTTCACTCAAGCTCACAATAACATTACACTGATTAACCCTTGTAGAGAGGTAATTCTCACCCCCAAAAAACATTTTCCAAGCTCTTCAGAATGAAAGGAACAACCAACATAAGCGAAGTTAGAAACTTTTCTTATTAAGAACACCAAAATCTCCCACAATTACTTTGATCAAATTAAGCCATTATGAACGAATTATCTTGACCATAATAAAGAGTAATCATCCATTGATATGAGTAATTGAAATCTCTTCCAAATTTGGAGGTCAACACCTTCCATAAATAAAACTTGCCATAAGAAGACCGCACTGCAACACCCTATGGAACACCTATGAAGAACACTTGTCCAATTTTATTAAAAATTATCCAGATGCATTCTCTGGTCAATTAGAACGAAGATGCACTTTTCAAATAGAGAAAATATGTCCCAAATTGAGAAAATACGATCAGCACAACAAATAATCAACTCTTATGATTTCTTTCCTTTTATGCACACCACCTAGATCTCCTTAAACCGTGGCATAACTTGGGTTCAAATCTGGTAGGATATTATTTTCTAGAGGTCAATGATCTTCGGTAATCTTCATTGAATTAAGGCGAATTTGCAACTTTAAGATTTCAGTAAATTTCACAAAATTCGGATAGAACAACTTTTGGAACACCGACAGAAACTTTTGCAGAATCTTTCAAATCTTCCAAAATCTTCAAGAAATGAATTCTTGCTCAATGAATGATGTCAAGGAATCATGATCCGAACAAAATCAAACAAAATATATTTTGTCAAAAATATGCAAACACAAAAACTAACGTAACTATTTTTAAATAATAAAAAAAAAACAACCCAAAAAAGAAAAAAAAAATAAGCCACATAAAGAGAAGGATTTTTGTTTTGTTTTGTTTTGTTTTTTTTTTTGAATACAGAGAAAAGAAATTGAAGGATACGGGGCACTATGAAACCGTAAAAGATAACACCAATCTTTTAGGGTTTCAATCAAATTAATGAAATAGCCTTATTAACAAAACCATCTTTGTTTATAAAAGAAAGGTATTTACAAAAAAATAACAAAATATTAAAAAAGTCAATAAAATCAAGACAACAAAAAAGCCATCAGATACTTCAGAAAGGGCATTTTTTAGGAACTTGAACAGTACTATAGAGTCTACAGTGATATGGGGGTCCCTTTAAATATTTTAGGATAATTCGTGTGTTGGTGTGTGTATATGTGTATATTATTTATTTAGTTAATTGTAATTCATTCGACCTTAAATCAAGATTAAGATTCAATTGTAGAGGTAAAGTAGAGGTAAAGTTATTTACCGGAGTTCTTTATATGTTTACTGTTGTTTATTTCATGTTTTATATGGGTTTAATGTGGGTTAATATGTGATGTAGGATAATAATAGAAAATAGTGTTACTTTTATTAGTTTTATTATCATTTTTAGTCTATTAGTTTACTTGTTTTTTTTGTCATTTGGTTTGTCATTTGGCCTTAGTATAAAAGGCTAATTTAGTATATTGTTAGGTACATTTTGTAATTAAACATTGAGAATAGAAAGAGCAAAAGCTCAATTATCCCTTTAACCATGGATTTTGCTTGATATTTATTACCCATTCCACTGCGTCAATGTGTACAAAAGTTTCTTGTTTGTGTGATGTGTTACAACTTTAGGATGGCGAATTTTATAAAACCCTATCTAGACATTAGGAATTTCTTTAAAATTTTCTATGATGTAATTTCATGTGCCTTTCACAAACAACAGTGGAGAATACATGTCAGATGAATTATCATAGTACCTTAGAGAAATGCTATATACATTATCAGTTGAATTGTCCAAATACATTGTAACAAAATGGTAAAACTGTGAGGAAGAACAAACATCACACTAAGACTTATTGAAATATGATACATGCCAAGAATGTATCCAGAAGGTTTTGGGTTGAGTGTATGAAAATAACATTGTGCTATCAATATGCTTCCCCAACCAAGATTGTATTTGCATCATAATTTCTACTAAATAGTAGTGTTGTCAATTTGGGCTCGAGCCTGTGGGCCGGCCCGAGCCCGGCCTAAAATATATGTTAAATGGGCTGGCCCGGCCCGTTACTGTAGCAAACGGGCCGACTCGGCCCATAGAATATTATGGGCTCGGGCCGGGCTCAATGATGTAGGGCCGGGCCCGAAGTACATATTTTGGCCCGAATGGGCCCGGCCCGGCCCGTTTGTTTGTTTGTTTTTTTGTTTTTTTTTGTTTTACATGAAAAACTATTGCACTTTTGTGTAAATATCATTTTGTGTAATATAAACAAATAACATTTTTCAATATTTATTTTATTTTTCCACATACAAACAAATAGGTGTTAAAAAAAGACTACTCAATTTTTTTTTCCTTCAACATCATCAATTGATCATTTATAATATACAACCAAATTATACACTATTCCGGAATATATTCTTTCACACATCCAACCAAGTTACACACTAACTAATTAAAGAAAAGACTACTCTATTTTTTTTATCTTCAACATTATCAATTGATCATTTATAATATACAACCAAATTATACACTATTCAAGAATATATTCTTCCACACATTCAACCATATTACACATTAACCAATTAAAGAAGAAAAGACTACACATCTTTTTATCTTCTTCTCTCACATTATTACATGTAAGTGTACAACCAAAACAATGACAAAAATTATCCTTAATAATTATTATTTTTTCAATTTTTTTTTTAATTTTTCTATATTTTTTTAGAATTGGCCCAAATGAGCCCGGCCCGTAAAGCCCGTGGGCCGGCCCACGGGCCGGCCCGAACTTCCTTTATTGGGCTTTGGATCGGGCCGAGCTTGGGGTTTTCATTGTTCGGGCCGGCCAGGCCCGGCCCGAAAAAAAATAGGAAATGGGCCGCGCCGGACCAAGGCCAGAATGGGCCAACGTTAAGTGGGCCGGGCCGGCCCGAGCCCGGCCCGTTTGACACCTCTACTAAATAGTAGCGGGTTAGTTCTTAGTTTTTTATTTGTGTATAGTTGTGTTGAGTCAACTGCATAGCAAATTTGACAATAAGACAATTTGTTGTATCTTTGTGTAATATGACAATCAAAGCAAAGTGTAAAAATGTTGTGATTCTACTAACGTTCGATGTTATATATTAAGAAGAGAAATTTGTACTAGTGCTCTCTGAATTTTACGTATTTGATAACTTGCCCCCTAATTTTTTATATTTGGCATTTTACACTCTGAACTCGAAAAATTTGACAAATTGATACAAATTGGTAACTTCCGTTAATTTTTTGGACGGAAATCGACATGTGATCGGCACATGACTAAATATTGAGGGAAATTGACATGTGATCGGCACATGACTAAATATTGAGTGTTTTTTTTTTTTTGTCATTTTTCTCCTCCATCCTATTTTTTCTTGTTCTTTCCCCAATCTTCTTTTTTTTTTTAATTCTTTTTTTTTTCCGGCCAAAACCATGCTCACCTAGCCATGCTCCCCCCTGCCACCACACCGTTGAACCACGACCCAAACCCAAATTTTATCGCTACGTTCCCCTTGCCGTCGAACCCTATCACGGTGTTGAGCTCGACCATGGAGCCGCGGTTGACCTCGTAGAGCGCGATGCCGAATAGCTCCTTGAGCGTGTCCTTGACAGACCTCGGCGGCGATGTCTCTCTTGGAGCCGACGATGGGGCGGTAGTCCTCGGCGGCGGAGAGGAGGCTGTGGAAGGCGGCGGCAGGGGAGGAGGAGGAGCTTCCACTGCGCAGGAGTTTCCGTAGATCTCCAACGACCGCTGCCGCGCCTCCGTTCCAGCAAGGCCCCACGGCGCACAGATCTTGTTTTCGCGGCCCTCGTCATCCCGCGAGCTTCCGAGGTTTTCTCTAGCCACCGCCGCCGGCCTTCTCGTGTTATCCAGCGGTCTCTCTCACAACGCCCCGCACGACGCCGGCGAGCTGCGCCACCTAGCGGTGCTTCAGACCGCGAACTCGAGCTCCGACGACCAATTTTGCGACCGTCGCATGCTCGCTACCCCCGCAGACAGCAAGAGTAGCGAACCACGTCTTTGCGTCGTCGCCAGAGGCTGGCGAGCCTCTTCTGCCCCTTCGAGCTCTGCCGTCGCTCGTTGTTCTGTTTGCACGCGAAGCTGTTGACCGCGTAAACTTCAAGGTAGAATGACGACCGCGCGAAACAGCGCCACTGTCAGCTCGCAAAATCGTACTCCGATCTCTCGGTCTCTGTCTCGGTCTCCGCCTCGGTCTCGGTTTCATCTTCCTCGTCGGAGTTGAAACCTCTGTCGCGAAAGGAGCGTTGCTGCTTGTCGGCGCCGCGGTGGCCGTGGATGTCCTTGCCTTCGTCTGTGTTTACCTGGTACGCCGTCGGGAAGAACCCCGATACCTGGCTCCACGACGACGACGACGACACCGTGCTAGAGTGGGCTGTTGGTGCTTGTGGGGGCAGCGCTGGATGCGACTGCCGCGGGAGGAGGCGGAGAAGACGTGGGGCAGGTTAGAGCTGGCGATGGTCGAAGACGGGGCGGAGGAAGGGGAGAAGCGTGGCGGCAGAGGAGCTAGGGGGGATGCGTGGTGGGAGGGGAGTGGCGGAGGAGGGATGGGGTTAGGGTTTGGGCTTGGGAGGACGGTGGGGGTGAGGCTGAGGAGGGGTGGGCTTGGGGTGGAGGATGACGAGGGGCATCTAGTCGGAGACGGAGAGAGGCTCGGAGGCTGAAGTGGAAAGTGGAGGAAGAAAAAAAAGATTGTCAAAGAAAAAAAAACGAAAAATAAGCATCCAGGTAAGAAATAGAAGAAAATGGGAGAAAAGACTCAAATGCCCTTTATTACGAGCCATGTGACACTCACGTGTTAAATTCTGTCCAAATTTTGGATGGACGTTATCTATTTGTATTGATTTGTTAAGATTTTCGAGTTTAAGGCGCAATTTGCCAAAAATAAAAGTTAAGGGGATAGTTTGCCATATCTCGTAAAGCTCAGGGGGCAACAGTGCAAATAAAGAAAATAGCACATAGAAGTTGATAACACAGTTCAGCAACTCTTAAGTCTGCGGGGCCATGCCCAGATCCAAAAGATCCACTAGAAACATCCAAACCGGACTCACTGACTTATACAAGATTGGAATCCCTCCAACTATATTATGCCGTCACCCCGTTGACCTAGTAATCTACCCTGACGAGATCCCCTCGTCTTACAAGACACATTCCCATGTGATCACTCAACACAAGCTATTTACAACTCTCGAACACCCATACGAACACCTATATGAACACCCATACAAACACTCTTCTTTTTTAAGAAGGAAATACAAACTAAGCTCTCTTTTTCTCTCTCAATGCAATGTTTACACACTCTGTAATACAAATGAAAGAGATAAAAAAAAAAAAAAACCGTTCTGCAACCAATGAATATAAGCAGCAATCGCACAAAGGAAAGGATGGAGCACTTTCCGTGTAAAGAACACCAATAATCTTCCACAATAAAGAGAGTCAAATTTTCTCATTACTCTCATAATATTTTCACTACAAATAGAGACAATCTTCCTTGATATGAGCTGTAGAAATCTCGTCCAAAAAGCATCAGTCAGCATCTTTTAGAAATAAAACTTTTCATAAACAATCTGGTGTTCAAACAACTTTAAAGAACACCTGACCAGTTTAACCAAATTCATGCCTTAATCATCATGGACGAAAATACATTTTTCATACAAATAATATTCAGAGAATAAAAGGTCAACTCATTCATATCATCCAGCTCTTTCAAAATCAAGGTCAAAACAATCAAGCATAATCAAAATATTATGAGATCAATTTGTGAAACAAAATGCCAATTATAAAAATACTAACAAAAGTAATTTTTCTAATTCACTTCTTTGGCAATTGTCAAATTTCATACAACTCCGCTATAGGAGCCGAGCTAAACTCTTAAATTAATAAA
This sequence comes from Boehmeria nivea var. tenacissima, assembly GCA_018132145.1. Taxonomy (NCBI): domain Eukaryota; kingdom Viridiplantae; phylum Streptophyta; class Magnoliopsida; order Rosales; family Urticaceae; genus Boehmeria; species Boehmeria nivea. Next base: position 4,794,601 of record CM030877.1, on the reverse strand, counting down.
TATTAATAGATAAATTTTAGAAGCATACTTTGAATATCAATTTTAATCCAATGACTTCCTCTTGATATAATAACTCCGTAGGATATTCGTAGTCGGTTTGAAGGTTGAGATTCTATTTAACTTCCAACTAGTTTATATCAAGGTCTTCATTGTTCTTGTTAGGTAACCTGATCATAATACCGTACGATCATAGATCAATCAAAGAACAAATCAGTGAGCGAATATGTTCATGGGTAAACAACACAATACAACCCTTGAGAGTATAGTATTGACTCAGATTTAGCTACCGGTCCTTAACAATGATAGCATCTCATATTTCACATGAAATGTGTTTTTAAGATGTGAAACTAATCATTACTTTTGTAATCTCACATGTGGCACGCGAAAGACACTATGTGAATATGAAATCAACTATCTTCCAAAATACTCACATCTAAAATATATGTGAGCGTATATTGATTAACAAGTAAATTAAAATTTTATTTCACTCACTCGTAATTTCATGTCTAATATATGCCCATTTGCATACATCAATGTTTCAACTTGGAGTTGCTCAATAGACAGCCTACGGAAGTCAACCCCTACTTAGGAAGTAGATAACAAACTAATCTTGATTGAAGATGATGACCAATCTTTCTTCATGATTGACTAGTTGTGTTAACGCACATGAAATTTGTGATGATTGATTGTGATAAGAAATTTTTTTTTCTAAGTCCAATACGAAATAAAATAATTATTAAAATAAAAATAAAAATGAAAAGAAAAAAACATAAGGCACACGTTTCTTAGAGGAAAACAAAAATTAAAAGGGAAAACAAAAGCCAAAACATGAAACAACAAGTGAATACAAAATGATTCATTTTTTATTTTTACTATTAAAATAGTAAAAACAAATAAAGAGATTAAAAGACAAAAAATTTAAAAATCTAAAACAAAGAAAAAATAAAAAATATGAATTAATCATTTTTAGCGAAAATACAAATAAATTAATAACAACACACCAAAAAAAAAAAACCAATAAATTTAGATAAAACAACAAAATAATTTTTTTAAGTCCAATACGAAACAAAATAATTGTTAAATAAAAAAAAATAGAAACACAAAAAAAAAAAGATACACGTTTCTTACAAGAAAAAGGAAAAATTAGAAACAAAAAAGAAAAAGAAAAGAGAAAGAAAAAGGACGAATAAATAAAAAAAAAAGGGTGGGGAAATATTGAATGTTTTTATCAGCGATCCAATTCTTTTTTAATTTAATTTTTAAAATGTTAAAAAATTATATTAAAAAGGATTATTTTTTGGACTAAAAAAGTAAATAATTACAAAAAGATTAATTTTTTATTTTTACTATTAAAATAGCAAAGCAAATAAACAAATTAAAAGAAAAAAATTAAAAATATAAAACAAATAAAAATAAATAAATAATCATTTTTAGTGACAATACAAAGAAATTAATAACAACACGTCAAAAAAATAAGAATAAATTTAGATAAAACAACAAGTAAATACAAAATGATTCATTTTTTATTTTTACTATTAAAATAGTAAAAACAAATAAAGAGATTAAAAGACAAAAAATTTAAAAATCTAAAACAAAGAAACAATAAAAAATATGAATTAATCATTTTTAGCGAAAATACAAATAAATTAATAACAACACACCAAAAAAAAAACCAATAAATTTAGATAAAACAACAAAATAATTTTTTTAAGTCCAATACGAAACAAAATAGTTGTTAAATAAAAAAAATAGAAACACAAAAAAAAAAAGATACACGTTTCTTACAAGAAAAAGGAAAAATTAGAAACAAAAAAGAAAAAGAAAAGAGAAAGAAAAAGGACGAATAAATAAAAAAAAAAGGGTGGGGAAATATCGAATGTTTTTATCAGCGATCCAATTCTTTTTTAATTTAATTTTTAAAATGTTAAAAAATTATATTAAAAAGGATTATTTTTTGGACTAAAAAAGTAAATAATTACAAAAAGATTAATTTTTTATTTTTACTATTAAAATAGCAAAGCAAGTAAACAAATTAAAAGAATAAAATTAAAAATATAAAACAAATAAAAATAAATAAATAATCATTTTTAGTGACAATACAAAGAAATTAATAACAACACGTCAAAAAAATAAGAATAAATTTAGATAAAACAACAAGTAAATAAAAAATGATTCATTTTTTATTTTTACTATTAAAATAGTAAAAACAAACAAAGCAATTAAAAGAAAAAAATTAAAAATCTAAAACAAAGAAAAAAATAAAAAATGAATCAATCATTTTTAGCAAAAATACAAATAAATTAATAACAACACACAAAAAAAATATTAAATTTAGATAAAACAAGAAAATAATTTTTGTAAGTCCAATATGAAACACAATTGTTGTTAAAATAAAAAAAAAAGAAACAAAAAAAAAAAAGAAAAGAAAAGAAAAAAGAAGGCACACGTTTCTTACAAGAAAAAGAAAAAACTTAGAAACAAAAAAGAAAAAGAAAAGAGAAAGAAAAAGGACAAATAAATAAATAAAAAAAGGTGGGAAAATATTGAATATTTTTATCAGTGATCCAATTCTTTTTTAATTTAATTTTTAAAATTTTAAAAAACTATATTATTATTTTTTGGACTAAAAAAGTAAGTAATTACAAAAATATTCATTTTTTATTTTTACTATTAAAATAGCAGAGCAAATAAACAAATAAAAAGAAAAAAATTTAAAAATCTAAAACAAATAAAAAACATAAATTAATCATTTTTAGTGAAAATACAAACAAATTAATAACAACACATCAAAAAAATAAGAATAAATTTAGATAAAATAACAAAATATTTTTTTAATTAAAATGAACACAACACAATAGGCATTAAAAGGATAAGAAAGTATAACTGAATAAATTTGTATTTAAAATAAATTGGTTGATAGATTATAATAATTAAAAAAAGAGATAAAGACAAAAAGAAAAATAAATAAATAAATAACAAGGAAAAGAAAATTAAAAAGAGATAAAAAAACCGAAAAAAAAAAATTGGAAGCAGGCGCGTGTTACAAGGCATATGAAAAAGGGGCCTGACGCGGTGCTGCCCGCGCGTCAGGCCTTTTTCGCTAATTGCATACGGATCCCTTTTTATTTACTTTTGTACCCCATTAATTTATTTTTTAGTCCCTCAAATTTTTATTATTTTTACTTGGGCCCAATTTTTTGAAATTATTTTTCATTTTTGCCCCCCAAAAATGCATTTTTTTTCAAAAAGCACAAAAAAAATGCCACGAAACCGTTTTGAAAAAACGTGACGAAACCTATTAACGAAACGTCCACCGCAAATTATATATAATTAGATTAGATTAGAGACACCATCAAGATTATTGGTAATTGCTATTACATATACATTAATTACAAGCTTTCGTATGTGCTTAATAATAAATTATATGATGAATAGTCAAGGTATATTTGTGATAGTTAATTATAACTAATGGACAATCTTACAAAGTGTGCGTTTTTTTTATTTTTGATAAAATGTCATAAAGTGCCATTATTATTGCCTCATGACAAATAACTACTCATTTAGCTCTAAAAAAGCAGAAAAATGAAGTGAGTCACAAAGAAAGAGAAGAAACTGGACATAAAAAGAAGCAAGTTAGACAAGAATAAAGAAAACAGATTTTTTTTTTAGTCGATAACTTAGACAAATCAACCGAATATTGATTAATATGTTATCGATCAAATAGTACTTGAAAATGAAAACGACTCTTCTAAGTTAGAAATGAAATGTTCTAAATATTTATGTGAACAATATGACAATTGCACAATTGGTGAAAGAGTTTCTTGTGGTACCCAGTCAACAAATGCCTCGTAATCTCTATGGCTGCATTGTTTGTCGTCGCGTTATCTAGCGTCACGACAATGACTCTATTTCTCAAATCGTAATCTACTAAAATATTTACAATACGCTCAAAGATATTTGGGACGTTATAACTATCATCTAACAAACGAAACCCCATAATTATTTTCCGAAGCACTCAATTATCATCTACGTAATATATAACTACGCTAACATAATCCTCCTTCACCCGTCCACTGCAAACATCGGACGCCAATGCAACACATAAAGTTCCTTTACTTAATTCATCCATTAGACCGACTTTCCTCTTATTATAATATTAAATTATGTCCTGCCTAGTTGTTACTCTAAAAACATATTGATATTGTGGGACAAATGTTCTCATATAATTAGAAAAGTAAGGATTTTTACCGAAATTAAGTAGAGGTTTTGCAGCACATATAAATTGGACTAAGGCTTCCCTAGCTACAACGGGGTCAAAGTTACTTACCTGGGCCGACGGTGGTTTCATGGGAGCTGTAAGTCCTCCAGTCATTGCAGTGGCCTCAGTTAGCTTCTTTTTGCATGCCTTCGTGTGCGCCTTCAATGGCTCGTTTTGTGCCCGAACTGTGCATTGAATTGCCTTTTGCATATTTTACAAAAAGCCCATCGAAGTTCAAAACCGTCAGGGTTGTGTTTAATAACGGTGGTCGAAATCATCCCATACGGCCGATATTAGTTTCTTGCACCTCGGATGAGTTGACGAGGTAGTGAGACTAGTTGACGCCTCAGGAGCTTCACGGACGTCCTCCTTGGGGGCCGACTCTTCGGGTACTTGAGACTCTTTGTAGGCGGCGTCCGGGTACACCGGAGAATTGACATTGAAGACGTACTTGATAACAAGTTTGTTGGGGCGTCCGTCGGTTACTCAATTAATCGCCAAAGTTCGGCAACACTCGGTGATTTGGCCGCCGCTTGACCCGTCTCAATGTAGTTGAAGCTCGAGAAATTAGTCTCCCAACGAACACGTCGACATTGAGAAGTCGGAGTTCCCTCACTCCATCTTACAAACTTATTACAAATAAATATATATTAAATAAGAACTATAATTATATGTTAATTATAGAGTTTGAGAATTTTGAGAGTAATTAGAGAGTTTGAGATTTTGAAGATGATGGTGTGAGTTTTTGAAAAAAAATGAATGAGGTGTTTGTAGAAGTATTTAGACTGAGTTTTTTTTTTTTTTTTTTTAGGGCCGTTACTTAACGATCACCTTAATATTTTTTTTTTCAAATTTAGACTACCGTTTCGCCAAACCGGTCGACTAATTGGTCAAAATTTGGACGAAATACGGGTCAAACGGGTACGACGGATACCCGTTTTTTGGCGAATACAAGCACTCCGTCCCTGTCAAATACGGAAGGGGGAGGCACGAGTTTGAGAATTGTAAGAGTAATTAGAGAGTTTGAAGATGATGGTGTGAGTTTTTGAAAAAATGAATGAGGTATTTGTACAAGTATTTAGGATGAGAGGTTTTTTTTTTCTTTTTTTTTTTAAGGGCCGTTCTTAACGATCACTTTAATATTTTTAAATTTTTTTTTTCAAATTTAGAATACTGTTTCGCCAAACCGGTTGACTAATTGGTCAAAATTTGGACGAAAAACGGGTCAAACAGCTACGACAGATACCCATTTTTTGGCGAATACAAGCACTCCGTACCTATCAAATATGTAAGGGGGAGGCAAGATACCTGTGACCGCCTCACCATCTTTTCAGGTTGACTATTACAAATCATTACTACATGCTTACATATCATTATTATACACAATTTTAGTGTTACATTAGCATACCACTAAGTGGAGCATCGTACAAAGATCCATTATTAAATAATACTTTAAAGGAAAATACTAAATATACCAACTATTTTATCAATTTTTTAATACCAACTTATGTGGCAATTGATGTGTCATGTTTTGATTGGCTAAATATCAAATCCTTTTACCAAGTTGATAAACACTCACCAATAATAATGAGTAGTGCTAGACATACCAATTTTTTTTTACCAATTTTTTAATACAAACTCATATGTCATACTATCATTGGTAAGTGTTTATCATCTAATTTGAAGGAAGCCAATCAAAACATGACACTTCAATTGTCACATAGGTCGGTATTAAAAAATTAGTAAAAGAGTTGATATGTCTAGCATTATTCGTAATAATATGACACATGAGTTTGTATTAAAAAAATTGATAAAGAAGCTGGTATGTGTAGCATTGCTCATATTTTAAAATGATTTGTTTTTGCAAATTCTAACCAAAAAAAAAAAGGAAAACAGAGTCAAAGTCAACCAATCAAAACGCAGACGGACGTCCCTTCTGCACCTTCCCTACTGACTTTCCAATTGCAATAATAACTAAACGAAACGAAACCCTCCAAATCCAAAACCATGGCTCAATAAATTAATCTAAGCCTTTCTTTGACCCCTTCTCTTCTCTTCTCTTCTCTTCTTCACGGCTTGTTTCTTTTCCATCAAGGAAATGATTCTCCGTCTGACCACAATGATCTTTATATATCTCTCATTTTGAACAAAACCAATAAACCAAAAACCCAAAAAAAAAAACAAAAAAAGGAAAATCCAGTGTCAGATCTGAGGTTTATTGTAGAGGAAAAAAAAAATAAGGAAGGAATGGTACTTCCATTTCTGAAGCTTGGGACATTGGCGTTGAAGACTCTCAGCAAACCAGTGGCAAGTAGGCTCAAGAAGCAAGCCGGTTTGCATCCAAGATTTCGTCAATTCATCGTCAATATTGCTCAGGTAATCTTCATTTCATTTTCATTTTTCTCATCCCACTTTTCAAGCTTCAGTTTTTTGCTACATAAAATGGTTTTAAAACTTTTGTGTGTCAACACAGTTTGCGAAACAAGAATTCCATTGTCATTATTTTAATGATTATTTCAACTGGAAATTAGAAAAACCATAATGGGCATTGTAGATCAGGGTTCCAAAATTTGGGGATGTAAATTTGAAAATCATAAGTCAGTTCCAAACGGTACTTAAGGCTTGCCAAAAAACTTTTTTTGGAAATTTTCAATCCCATTCCTGAGTCCTGATACACGAAAACGAGCAAAGGGTTGATCAACATGTTTTGCACATGTATGTATGATTGTTAATTCTGTCGAAACTAATGTTTAATCAACAGTGCAGTGCTTGTTGATTCTGCTAGAATTGTGGTTCCGGTTCTGCTTTAATGCTATTTATTTCGTTGTCATTTACGAAATGTTTGCTTCTCAAATTAAACTCACAAGTTGTTTCTTTCCAATGTGGATTGGTTTTGAATCAGAAAAATCATCAACTCACCACGCAGATGCAAAGACGCATCTATGGTCACGCGACTGACGTCGAGATTCGTCCGTTGAACGAGGAGAAGGCTGTGCAAGCTGCTGTAGACCTCATTGGGGAATTCTTTGTTTTCACGGTGAGTATTCATCCGCAACCCACATGTTTGCAGTATATCTCCTTAGCTACTTTCCTCGTGTTTATAGTTATGATTTGCCACCAAAATTATTTCTTGAGATTGAGAGTTAATGGATATTAGGAGCTTAAATTATTAGTTCCAGTTTCGTATTTGTCGTGGCTTTTATTAAAGTCGAAATTGGTTGTGCTGTTTGAAGTTCTATGGAAGGTCAGATTTTGACTTATTATTTAAAAAAAAAAAAAAAGATTTTGACAAAGATGAATTATCTGTAAAGAATAAGACACCTAGCAGTAGAAGTCGAATCTAAAAGTTCGGTCCAAGTTGCTTTCTAAAAACTGCTTCTAAACATCAAATTCTGACAAAACTAAGTTAAAAGCAAATTTTACTAAACACCTATTTTGCTACAGATTGTCGCAGAATCTAAGCATCATCCAATGCTGAAAAAATGAAGCTAAAAGCAATTTCTAGCAAACACCAATTTTGCTACAGATATTTCCAAAATGACCCTTGATAATTGAACATTGTTTATCCCATTTGAAATCAGCTATAGATATATTTGTAATTCCAGTCTATTGATATTGTATCTTACATGTGCCAACTTCTACTTTATAGGTTGCAGGAGTTGCAGTTATCTTCGAAGTGCAAAGAAGCGCTAGATCAGAAGCCAAAAAGGAGGAAATACGCAGGCAAGAATTCGAGGTAATATGGGTATACACCAATTCTCTATTGGTTCCGTATGCCAAATCATTCTCTGCTTGTGTTCATTAGATCAGCGTTGACTTGAAATTGCTTTTGTGTAGTTGTTGAGATGCGGTAGTAGTGAGCAGCAAGACTATTTTTTTCCTTTGATGTCAACACGTATGCATTTTTTTTTTTTTTGGGTAGATTTGTGTAAATATCGGTTTGCAGGTTTCTGGTTTTCCAGCTTCTTCTCCATCTATTTCTATATAGCTTGAATCACATTGGATTTAGGTTGACGATATATCTGAAGGAAAAGCTCCACAATTTTCTAACAACTTGACTGCTTCAATATGTCCTGGTTGGTTAGGATACGTTTATTTTATACAGACCGAACATTGACAAAACAAAGAGTTTGCTTTCTTTATATATATATATATATATATATATATATATATATATATATTATGGGAACGTCCAGAAAGAGTTTGCTTTCTTGTTAATAGTCGCCCATGCTATTCTTTAGGCATATCTGAAATGAGGTTGCAAATAACGTTCACGATTAGAGAACAGGGTACTTGATATGGATTCACTGTTGTACTCCTTAAAGTTGATTATGAGAATCACTTATTCCATCATTACTTTTTCAGACGCAGGTTTTGATTAGATTGACCTATAAGATTTCATATAACTAGCATATATTTCAACTTCGTGAGACACAACACAAGTATATATGATTAAATCATTTCTAACTGACTATTCGGAAACTGGTAGATCACTAGGCAGGCATTATATCAGGCAAGTGAAGATATGCTACGCTTAAAGATCAGTAGAAAAGGACATTGTTGATTTTTATTTATTTTTTATTTGCTTTGTAGTCTGTACATTGTTGATTATTCAAGTAATTTAACTTGTTCTTGATTGTGAAAACCTATTGGCATAATTAACATGACAATGCACCATCTAATTATACATGTTTCATATATATATATATATATGTATATATATATATATTTGAACAAATATATGTGTCATATTCGAAAAGCTCTACCCGCTAGTTCTTTTGTTGTTACTAATACTCTACCTCTGTTAACTTCATTTAGACTATGAGGCAAAGAGATGAGGAATTGTCACGAGAACTGGAAAGTCTCAGGCGTAAAATCGAAGAACTTGAGGAGCTTTCAAAGGGACGAGGACTTGGTTCTGTTTTCAATTTCAAGCATGCTACCTCGGAAGCTGGAAAATTGGCAAAAACAGCATGATTTATGTACAGGATCCATGAATCATATTATACATGCACCGATCATATCTTCTTCTCGGTTGAGAAAGTTCTTCGCCGTAACATTTTTTCAACCTCGGTCAATTTTCGAACCAAAATTCATGATTATGCATAAATACAGTGAAGATTGAGGTTGAGTTTGGATCACTGGGAATAAAAACGAATACAATGAAGATTGATATTGTTTACTAAGATTTCATATAATTATGGTTCCAAGTGTGACAGACTAATTACAATTCTGTAACAATCTACTTTAATTTTGTACCATTATTTGGAACACAATTCACATTTAACATGCCCTTTCAAATTCAGACGTCTTTTATGGTTTTTCTTGTGCCCAAATGGTTTTATGCTGGCTCATTTAGTAAGAAGACTTTTGCAATAGCCATAATACCCCTTTTTTTTTTTTTTAATGTATTTAGGCATTGCAAAGAAGCTCTTTTAATCATACCACTTTCCTTTTTTTCTCACCATTAGTGCAAACTTATCTTTATAATTGAAATATTATTTGAGTGGTTGTGCTGTCCGGATTTGCCAAATAAAAATGCCAAGTATGATTCTCTCTGTTTGATGGGGTTCATTTGTATAATTTAATAATACCAAGAGAATATGGTTTACAATTCTCTGATGCACCACTTGGATCCTTATGAGCTAAGATTTCATTAACACCCAAAAAAGATAAATACAATCACAACCAAAAGCCGTTTGACTTTAATTCCAAACTATTCTTAATTCTCCAATAACATCTAATGTACGGCTTATTATTCCAAAAGAAACGAGTTAAAGCTGTTTGACAAATTAATTAGATCACAAATCTTTAACTTAACGTACCTTTTGTTACAGTTGCAGTTATTATTTGGCAAAATTTGGTTCACAAACATTCCTTCCACAGTGTTTTAAATACTCTTATTACAATAAAATATATATATTTTTTCAAATTCTCAATTATTTTTTCTCTTGAATCTTAATTCAAATAGTGCAAATGAAATTCTTATCTAAATATTGATTTGAACTACAATCTAAATACAAAAATTTATTCTTTTGAACTCAGATGAAAATGATCTAAACTTTTTAGTTTAAATCGCTCACAAACGAAAAGACAAATAATGCAGCCTAAGAGGATTCACAAATGAGTGCTTTCACTTTTCATAGTTTCAATTAAATGTATATTATGCACGTAGATTTCATTTAGAAATTTTCCTTCTTTGAGAGTTATTTTTTTTCTTCTAGTAACAAATAAGCTCGTTTGGATAATAATCTGAATAAAAAATTTTGAGTTTATTTTCTTTTGCTATAATACTAATACTAACAAAAAAATCAAACTTAAATCCTCTTATTACTGTAAAATGTGGTTTAAAATTCTATCCAAATAGGTTCAGATTTTGAAAGCCTAAATTTGGAGACATAGTGCCAGTTTGGCATTGTTGTGCTGGTATAAAAAGTGCTTCAAACTGTGCTGAAGAAAGAAACTGCTGGAGTTATTATAAACATGCATGGTGTTTGGTTATTTTATTTTTGAAATTACTGTGGATATGTAAAATTACCAAAAAATAATTTTTAAAAATTAGGTAGTTGGATATAGATTAAAAAATTAAGGATATTTTAGTAATTTAAAATGGAGAAGCAGTTTCGGTTACAGAAAAAGCAACCTTTAACCTGCTTCTTAAATTACACTACGTAAAAGCAAAAACAGTTACATGCTTTTTTAAGAAGCAAGTTTACCAAACGCTTCTAGATGCTTTAGATTCTTTTATAATATAAAAGCAGCCTCTAGAAGCAATGCCAATGCCAAACTGGCGCATAAGATGCTGATAACTCTCCAACGCCGTGAACTACAGTTCCACTTTTAACTCTTCTCTTAAAAAAGAGGCATCAAATAGAGAATCTGGTGGATTGTAGTGGGAAATGCTCTTTATACCTTCCTTGCCCAACTCATCTTTCAACAGTTCCCTAACAACAAGATCATTGCTCTAGTAAATCCACTTCTACCAAGTATCAAGACACATATTCTTTACCTTTACCTTTACTTTTTTTCCCCACTAGTGAATGACCTTTCACCTATTTGGAGTCAATCAATGAGTTCTGCTCTTTTTTGCCCTTTCTCTTATTTTGTACTTTTTTAAGGTGAATATCTATATATATATATATATATATATATATATATCCAAATAGCAGGATGTGGGGAGGCTCATTTGATCAAGTTTTGGTAAAGATCATGTTAATTGAAGAAACAAACTTTTTCTTATTCTTGAGCAGATTTTTATTTGGAACTAGGCGATATTGTGCATCGTTATTATTATTATTTTTTTTTTCAAGATTTGTAATGTTTTACATAGTAACCTAGTTGAAAATTAAGTGCAATCCTTTCTTTAAAATGGAATTTTTTATGATAATGATCGTAGTTACATACTGGTATATGGTATGTTTGTGAATGTCAAATTACATCTTAATTATATTATAATTAAATGGCATAATAAGAATCTAAAAACTCATAAGGTCGCATATCTTTATTTGGAACTGCATCATCGTTATAATTATTACTATTTTCAAACTAATAGACCATTTAATACTCAAAATGAGATTCATAATGCTGTACGCGTAGTGTAGCATTTTTTTTTCTCTTTAGAGTTCCCATTTTCTTTCTCTCTCATATTTCTTTTTTTATTTATTTATTATTATAGAGAAATTATAGTGAATATCTAATTTTTAACACCTAATTTAAATAAATACTAAATAATTAATTTAGTTACAAAAATCATGTGCAAATAATTAACGAATTGACTAGTTACTTAATTAGTTCAAAAATTTGTCGATTTTTTTTTATTGTTGTTTAAATTATGGGTATTTCCTTACTTTACCTTTATTTATTTCGTCGGTTTGATTACATGCATTTATGGTTTTAAAAAATTAAAAAATTGGAGAGAGGACAAATCAAAGAGATTTCATTACAGTTATTAAATCTGTTTATGTAAATTATTAGACCATCTCCAATGCAAATGTAAATGTCAACGTTAAATTTGATATAAAAATGATCAAAATACTATATTTAACATAGGATACTCCAATATATTAATATTATTTTTATTATTATTAGTTGCACAACTGATAAAATACAACAAATGTTAACCAATAGTAAGAAACTCATATAGTAAATAATGACTTTTTGATACAAAGAGATTTTTTCACGATATAAAATTATAATCATAATTACTTTCACATTAAACAATAAAAAAGTAGCCAATCAATTCTCATTATTAAATGCTAAATTTGGCATTATGCTGTACTTCATGCTAAATTTAACACCAAGTTTAATATTTGCCAAATATAATACTTAAAATAATATTAAATTAGAGAATAATTTTTTAACTAAAATACTAAATTTGACATTAACATATTAATTTGGCATTGCTCTTAGAGTCTTAAGAAATCTAATGACATCACTTACAGTAACGAAGACTGAAGGAGTCAATTTGAAAATCTTTGTATAATATCACAGGCTTTATTTCTTTCCTTGGCTTAAGAAACATGGCAACTCTGAAGTAGAAAACAAAACGAATTTCTCCACCATAAAAATGTACAAAATTTTCAACTACTCATGATTCACAGAGGTTTCATTTTCATTATTGGAATGAATATATGAACTAAAATGATCCCAGCAATTTCTGATCCATTGCTCAATAGGCAATTCATATTTCATACTTGTATTAGTAAATTATGTGTGTGTATACTATATTATGGGTGTAACTTATCTATATAACAAAAACACTAATTGTCATTTATAGGGAATTTTAAGAAAATAGCCACTGTTTACAAAATGATTTTAAAAAATAGCCATAGTTTCAAAAAATTTAAAAACTAGCTCTTTTAGAAATTTCTGACACGTGTCAGAAATTTCTTACAGCACATTTTATGTGTAATTTTGTTATTGTCAGAAATTTCTTACAGTGTGTTATGGCTAGTTTTTAAATTTTTTCAAACTGTAGCTATTTTTTGAAAACACACAGTCCAAAATGGCTATTTACCTAATTGACCCTCATTTATAATCCATTATAAATAGTTTTTCCACACGATTATGAAGCCTGAAAAAGTTTTTCTTTTGATTTTGAAAGATAATTTGCTTATTTTGGTATATTACTCATTTGAATGTTATGGGATGGCTGTTGGTTGAGCACTTGAGCTCTATATATTTATTGATTTGTTTTAGTTTCGACTTTGTAAATGTTACTTTGACACTGCTTATACTTTCTTTACGTTTTTAATAGGTGATGCAGATCATGAAAAATGACCATAATAATATCACATTTATTTATTGATTACAAAACATAATTATCGACGCATTTATTTTGTTATTGTATCCAAAATAAACAACTAGTATATCACCAATTAATCTGAGATGAATTTTTGATCATATAACGTTTTTATTTTTTGTTTCTTATCACTTAAACTGGTATATTAAATGAATTAGAGTCACAAGTACCTTTGCCATGTTAGATTGGAATAAAATTAAATTGTGTATGAATTGTGAGATTGGATTAGATTAGATAGGATTAGATAAGATTTAATACCACTACATGTTTAGTGTGGTGATTGGATTGGCTTCTTATTATATTTTAAAAAAATTCTTAAATAATCTCTGAATTTATTCAAAATTATCATTTTATCCTTGTGTTTTTGAAAAGTCTAAATTCATCCGTATGTTTGTTAAAATGTGACTATTATATATATTGTGCATGAATTTTGACCAAAATTATGTATGGATTTTTGCAGCTTCCTAAAATAACCTACAAAAACATGGACAATAATCTTGAGATCCATCTATCATTGAACCATATTTCTCAATTTCGAAATCACAAATAAATAAATCAAAAAACCTAAATCTGATTCCTCTTTTGTTTGCAATTTCATTATGACCACTAGCCTCTCTCAATCATCTCTTTCAAATCTGATCAAAATCTCGATCTCCAACTCTCTAGCCAATCTCCTATCTCTCCGGCCTTTGCCCTCGTTGCGACTTGTCGGTCTCTTCCATTCACGAGGATAAAAAGCTTCTATAACGTCCCTAAATGGGGGTCTATAGAAATAAATAAAATAAAATAATATAGGATTTTTGTAAGAAATAGTCATACATTTATGTTAATTTTTAACAAATTGCTTATGTATGTTTTAATTAGTAAAATAATCATTCTTTTTATATCAAAATTTTATTATTTAAGTCACAAATTTAATGACCAACTTTTCAGAAGCTAGCTTATCAGACTAAAATTTTGAGACACCAGTTACAGATTTTCATACTCGATCAAACACTAGCAAAAAAATTTCCAGACTTGCTCTGAGACTCTCTATGCGATATTTTATCAGATATTTAAGAAATTAGCCATTTTAAAGGTAAAGTTTGAAGGATTTAGCTATAGTTTCATAAAATTAAGAGTGTAGCCGTAACATATATACGTGCAACATAATATGTTACAAATGTAACATAAATATGATACACGTATATTACACGCGTAACATATTGTGTTACACGTGTAACATACATGTATGTAACATATTATGTTACACATTATGTTATGTTATGTTATACATTATGTTACACGTATATTACGGTAAATTCTTAATTTCATGAAACTATGGCCAATTCTTAAAAAATTAGCTAAACGTTTAGTTAAATCCTTAAAAATCCTGATATTTAAAGGGCATTTAACAAAAATCACACGAAAAATTTGAAGTTTGTGATCCAGTGAAAGTGGTGAGGGCAAATTGTGGTTCGATGAAAGTGGTGAGGGTATTTTGGTCTGTTCATGTTGAAATTGTTAGGCTTATGACTAATTTGCTAATATTTGCAAATATTGGCTATTTTGTTAAAACATAGGTTTAAAATTGGCTAAAACTCAAACTGACCCAATAATATATAAATAAATTTAAATAAAGACGAAATAAAATCAAATCATGAAATTTCTTCCTGTGTCTTAAATATCAAAATACAACTTTAAATCCACCGTTAACACAATACCACAACTTTAAGCTATGTTTAGACTTCAAAATTCAAAAAAAGCTAATCACAAAACTTCCTTTTGTTTGAATCAACTTCTCTCCACAACCAAACAGAACTTTCTCGCCTTTATAGGTACTTCACAATTTGAAATATAATTAGATAAAAAAAAAGAATAAACTCTATTCGTGTTTTTTCACTAAACTGAGCAACCAAACGCAGCCTAGCATTACAAAATCCCTAATTTCCTCCCTCACTGCCTCACATCAAACCAAAGAGAACCCCTACCCATGGCAACCTTGAGACCCCACGCTAGCGACCCTAATCCCGACCCCCGATCCTAGCAAACCCAACCCCGCAATATCACCCCTTAACATGGGACTGCAAACTTCATGGCGCCGACCTCGACCTTGCAACATCGATCTGTGGACCCCGACTGTGTACTTGATTGAGATTTTTGAGTTTTCAAATTGTCTATTTGATTAGGATTTTTGGATTTACCCTTGAATTTTTTAGCTTAAGTGTTTCTAAATAATATTTAAAGATTCCGGTTGATTGAGATTGCGCAAAGAATATGGTTAATTTTATTTTGGCATCTGTATTTTTTGTTAAAATCTATTGAACTGTTTTAAATAAATTCAGGGGGTCAAATTTTAATTTCTTTCGATGACGTCATAGTTTTACTAATGTCATTTTGATGGAGGGGTAAATTCGACACATTTTAATATATCAGAGGTAAAAATATAGCACTTCTAAAAATAAGATGCAACTTAAAAAAAAAAAAGGGGTAGAACTAGAATTAGGGACAAAAATAAATACTTTTCCTTTTTTTATTTAAATTGGGGAATGCAAGGGTTTTTTTTTTTTTTTTCATTTACGAAATTTTGAAAAAAAAAAAAAAAGTTAAATGATGGAAGCGCGAAATGACAAAACTAAGCACGCTGCACAATGGCCAATCCACAATCATCAACCATGTGATTGGCACGTTCGGAACTCCGCAAATGTCATTATGGTAACTTCAGGTTTTGGCGCCTCCACGTTGCTTTCACACTCAGAGGCAACAAAAAAAAAAAAAAAAAAGTGTGTTACAGAGAGAGAGAGACACAGACCATAATTCTCTATTTCTCCTTCCCTTGCATTCACAACACACACACACACAGTGCTCACTGAAAATATATATTATATATATATATATATATATAAGCTTTTACGGATTGGAAATTTGGCATCAAACACTTTGAGAGGGCGAGCAATAAGCATCTCTCTCTCTCCTCTTTTTTGATCGAATATTTCACTTTCTTCGTCTCTTTTTTTCTCTCTCTCTCTTTCTCTCTTCATTACAATAACCCTTATCGCTTCTCCAAACTGGACTTTTTGATCTCTGCTCTTATCTCTGTTTAACTTCCGCTTCGGGTAATTTCTTATTTTCGCCTTTCTTTTTTATGTCAATAGTTCGTGCTTGTGATCTGAATTTGAGCTCCTTGAATTATGGTTTTCTGTGTTTATACATATTCATTTCTCTTGCTCTTCGTTCCTAACATGAATTTCTAGAATCGTGTGTTTATTATTTCTTTTGGGGCTTTTTTTTTTTTTTCATGACTGTATTTAACTGGGACCAATATTTTAGACCGACCCTTTTCGGGGTTTTGAAAGTTGAGCTGAGAGTTCTGAGATTGGTTTTGGATTGAAGTGTAGGGTTTAGAGTTGAGGGAGTTTTAAAGGGCAAGGCTTTGTGATGGAGAAGGGTCCGAAGAGCAAATGCAAGTCAGTGACGCACAAGATGTTCAAGGACAAGGCCAAGAATCGTGTGGATGATCTGCAGGCTGTGTTCATGGACCTGCAGTTCGCGAGGAAGGAGAGCCGCACGATCGACATGGCGGTCCTCGAAGAGCAAGTCCATCAGATGCTCCGCGAGTGGAAAGCCGAGCTCAATGAGCCCTCCCCGGCTTCTTCTTTGCAGCAAGTTAGCATCATTTGAATGTGTTTGTTTGTTTTTTTTTATTTGTGTCAATGTTAAGATCAAAACATGTCAGATTGAGATTTAAGCGACGATGTGGGTGGTTATCTGGTTGTGGCTTGTAATCTTTGTATGGATCGGTACAGGGTAATAGTCCCGGGTCGTTCTCTTCGGACATTTGTCGGCTCTTGCAGCTTTGTGAGGAGGAAGATGATGCCACTAGTCGGTTAGCTGCTCCGAAGCCTGAGCCCGCTGATCAAAACTTTCAGGTTGGAGAAGCTTTGGTATTTCATGAGGTGGGTTTCTGGTTATGTATTTAAGTAATATGAGCTTACTCTTGTTTAAGTTATTTCAGTTTTGTATGATGTCTTAGTAGAATTTAGCTCGTATCGTAATTTGATTCTGTTTGTCGGTTTGATTTCTTGGTGTTATTGACTGCTTCTCGGGGAATTGTTTCCTATAGAATAATGGAAAGATAAGGTAAGTTTTGCACTTCTTATTTCTCTTAAATTGAGAATCAACCATGTCAATTTACTTTTCTTGGACATGCTAATCTACAATATTAATTGTTTCCTATAGGCCATAACAAACACTGCCATGGGTCCTGGCAAGCTTGTTTGGTTTTTACTCTTAATTATGGATTCATAGTTTGTAAAATGCTCATGTCTTCCAACGATGCTACTTGGTTTTGCTTTTTGGCAATGCTAATTAAGTTTTGGTTTCTTAGCATGGCTTTATATTATATTTTATTTTGTTTTATTTACTACTGCTCTTGTGCCAATATGAATTAGCGCATGCCTATGTAGGGATGTTGAATGCGGTTATGTCTTAACACTTCGATTTGATAGTTTTGAACTTTTTAGTTATAGGTTTATAGCCTATTCAGTGCCGGGGCCTTATGCTTGGGTTTGTTAGTTTTTTAACATTTTAGTTACAGGCTTATGGCCTTACTAGTGTCGTTGCCTACTGACCCACGGCAAGAAAGATGAATCAACAGTTCATTATGGACTGTACCATGAAATTAAAGATGAAAGTTGTGTGTATGATGAAATTACTGAAGCAGATAGTGATATGATAGCTAATCATCTCATATTCACGGTTTGCTAGGGGACCTTGATTGGTTGAGGAACTGTGCTTTAGAGTGACTGTAGTGTTTAATGCAGAGAATGAGAACTGAAATGCGTGTACCTTTGAGAGCAAAGAACATTTACATGAGTGTTCAAGATATGTGATATAATACAATCTTCAAGGGCTAATTCACCACTCTATTTCCATATTTGCTAAATAATGGGTTTCAGAAATAGGCAAAATACTAGGTCTTATGTGTATGTAATTCGCTGGTTTTTGATTATGAGTTATTTATTTTGCCGAGGTGGCAGGGGCTGTTATAGGCTGATTGGGATTGTAGGGAATATAGGGAACATACTAGGGACATGTAACGTTATTGGATGATTTTACTCTTGCTGATCCAAGCTCATTTTGGAGAGCCTCCAAGCCTCTCAAATGCTTGGTTAGACTGTTCTTGGTGTTTGTTTCCAGATTTGATCAATTAATTTTGTTGTTAGTGTGTTGATTTGCTTTGATTATTCAATCTATTTCTCTATTGTGTTCTTGGGTTGTTATTTCCTACTGCTTGTGTATATCATGATTCTTGAAGTTGTATGATATTTTGCAGCTTCCTTTTCCTTTTAATGCTATTCAGGAGGTTTTATCTTGCGAGTTGTGACTTCGTGATCCAAGGAAATTATTTTAGTACTAAAAAAAATAGGTGTAAATGCGAGTATTTTGGAATTGGGCTTGCAAGTAATCGGAAATTTAAGCACTTCATATTTTTTACATCCTCGTAATTTTGGAAACTTCTTTGCATGGACAGCAACGTCTTCATCCTGTGCAAATTATAGTACTAATTGTTTAGATTTTTCCTGTAAGTTTTATTCTGCTTACGATAATATTTTGACACATCCCTGAAAAAGCTAGCTCACTGGTATAAATTGTGTTTCAGGGGTTTGGTGTGAATCAAATGCAACAAGAACATGGCTTCCCATTGGTTGATTGCAAAAATTCCACCTCTAGAATTTGCAATGTTTCTGTTAACAATTTGGAAGGAGCTACCCATTTAGACTACCACCATTTCGAGATACATCAAGAGCTGGACCATAATTTCTACACTAGCTTCAATGACACAGGTTTATCCGAGGAGGATTCATTGCCTCATGTTTCGAGCTATCTGCCGAGTATATGCCCTCCACCTTCTGCTTTCTTGGGCCCGAAATGTGCACTTTGGGATTGTCCAAGGCCCGCTCAGGGCTTGGACTGGTGTCAAGACTACTGCAGCAGCTTTCACGCTGCTCTAGCATTGAATGAAGGACCGCCTGGCATGGGTCCTGTTCTTCGACCTGGTGGCATTGGCCTGAAGGATGGACTTCTTTTTGCCGCTCTTAGTGCAAAGGCACAAGGAAAGGACGTTGGGATACCGGAGTGTGAAGGAGCTGCAACTGCTAAATCTCCATGGAATGCACCTGGTAAGTTCATTCTTTGTTTCACGTGCATAAACGTGAAGCGAAATTGGTTAATTTTTTGCTGCTTGTGGTTTTTATATCTTTCCTTCAAATTCTTTACTTTTATGACGCAGAACTCTTTGATCTTTCGGTTCTGGAAGGTGAAACAATTAGGGAATGGCTCTTTTTTGACAAGCCTCGTAGAGCATTTGAGAGCGGTAACAGGAAGCAAAGGTCGTTACCAGATTACAGTGGACGTGGTTGGCACGAGTCGAGGAAGCAAGTGATGAATGAGTTTGGAGGGCTGAAGAGATCCTACTATATGGATCCACAACCCTTGAACCATATCGAGTGGCACCTTTATGAATATGAGATCAACAAGTGTGATGCATGTGCGCTTTACAGGCTGGAATTGAAGCTTGTTGATGGCAAGAAAAGCTCTAAGGGGAAAATAACAAACGACTCGGTTGCTGATCTGCAAAAGCAGATGGGAAGACTTTCTGCCGAATTCCCTTCGCCTGACAGCAAACGTGCTGTCAAGGGAAGAGCCAAGATTAATGCAAAGGTCGGTGCTGGAAACGTTTATACCACAGCAAATCGAGCGGCGCCCACAAATGTGCCATTTGGTTACGGACTGGGTGCATCGTATGACTATCTCGTAGATAATATGACCGAGTATTATCTGACATAACTGAAGAAACTGGCTAAGAGTATGGAATGAGCTTCGTGTTGTTAGGAGTTGCTATTTACATTAGGTGGCAGAGTGGTTGTGTTATCACTATTAACTCGCCCGATCTTTCAGTTTTTCTTTACCTCGATATAACGATAAAGTCGAGCGCATTTTTTTGCTCCCTGGAGATAATTGTGAATAGCTCGTTCTTGCATTGAAGCTACTCGGACACAGGAGAACGATATCCTAACATTTGGGAAACAGGTATAAGCATTGTGAAATGGTGATCAACACCCCAACACTATAGTGTGTCACCATATCTTAATATTATGGTTGCAATTTAAACCCGATTATTTTGGGGCTTCAAATGTTGTACTAGTGATGGACTCTTTTGCAGTCCATGAATAACAACGATATCTGGAATATCTACTCTCTGACTATTAGGTATATATAATACTACTAATAATGGTAATATGTTGTAGATTGTTGTGGAAGTACTTTTGTCCGTTCTTTGTTGCTGGCTTGAATAAACGGGATTAGACTTCAAAATTTCTATTTGGTTGTGAATATCTAAAAGAAAGAGGCTTTTTGACATTTTGCTTTAATTAATTTTGGCAACTTATCCTTTGAGATTGATAGTAATGAGATTAATCCCTCCCCTACCCGATGAAATCTAGTATAAACGTAATATATGTGAAGGAAAACACATATAATGCATATTCATTACATTTGAGTTGTTAAAGAATATGTTTTATTTTCTGAACATAGATATTCTATTTTCATTATAATTTGAATTTTTTCAATTAATTGGATAGACATAGACGTTATTATAATTTATAATTTATCATAAATGTACTCATTAGAATTTCGGCAGTAAATTCGGCCTATGAACATAATTATCAAATCTTAGCTCAATCATTAACCAAGGAGTCTTCCCGTTATTATCAATCCAAAACATATACAAACATCATACAGCACAGCCAACACATTTATTTATTGAACTAATAGATCCTAACTAATTAGAAAGGAAAAAAAAAAAAAAAACCATAGATCCGAACTAATTCATCCAATAGAAAACAGGAGTTTTTTTTATTAGAATAATGCTAAACACGCAAACTCTTTATAAATTTTTTAATACCAACCTATGTGATAATTGAGGTGTTATAATTTAATTGCCTGAATATCAAATCCTTCCACCTAAATGATAAACACTCGCCAACAATAATATAACATCTAAGCTGGTAATGAAAAAATTGATATGTCTAATACTACTCGTTTTATTATTATTATTATTATTATTATTTAACTCATTAAACTATATTAATTATAAAACTTGCATCCTCGACTGTGTATGTGGGGAAGATTATTTTTGTTACGAACATTAATTTCAACTGTACTCCAACCTAAAACCTATTCTCAAATCACTCCACTAAATCCACAACTCTTCATACTAGAAAGCAAAATGGAACAAAACAGACATTAAGACAACTGAACTCATACATACATACAATTGCGACATCCCAAGTAAATATGACTATATCTCAGAAGCAATGAACATCCCAAGATAGATTTTCCTTATTTGTAAGATGGAGATGGAAAGAGAGGGAAACAAGGGAGTAAAAACCAGAACTATCACACAACAGTAAGACCACTGAGCACTGCCTTTATATATAAGACTTTTTCGAGTAGTGAAAAACTGAAAATAGATACAAAAAGTTGAAAAATAAATCGTCTGGTTCTCACGAGAACTCTTTAGAGAGGCGTCAGCGCGCTCGGGTTCTCATGCTAACACACAGTCACATTGCACACGATATTTATGCCAGTTCTGTCTAGAAACAGTTACCAAGTACCGTTTCCACAAACTACTAGCATGTAATTACAGGATTTAAGAGTCGGTAGCTATCAAGCTCCACAACTGCATAGCCAGCAACTAAAAGGGTCCCCACCTTAAGCACCATCGTCTTCAGGGTTGTTAACCCGTTCACACTCATCAATCCATTCACTATATCTGTAGAAACGCGAAATCAATGTAAACATGAGAGTGAGAAAGATCAATGCAGTCGTGCAAGTGAGCTCAGTGGTGTGACTGAAAATGAGAAAATGGGGGAGTAATCTACTTACATGTCTATTGGTTCAGTTAAAGCTGCATATACAAGTAAAAAAAAAAAGAGTTAGATTCAGAAGTATATTATAGGCTCAATCAGATCGAAGTACACCCAAAAAAAAAAAAAAAAAAACAACCACACTGAATCCTCAGTATCAGTTTGTTTTAAACCAATGCTCTCTCAGCATTGACCAAGAGCAAAACCCATAAACAATCTATTGGCCTATGCAGAAGAGAATATTGGCTAAAGACAATTCCAATCTGTGTGCTTATGATGACAACAAATGCAATGCAAACAGTGATGAAAAATCAAAAGGAAACAGGGGCAAGCTAAAAATATCATATGTTAAAAGGACACACCTTTTCCACCACCCCAACCCCGCTTCCCTTCCCAAAGGAACACTACTTAAATAAACATATTTAATGTGGCAGCACACAAGAATTATGACAAACCTGTGACAGTAGTACTGAAACTCTCTTGGCAAATCCTGCAAGCAGCTTCCCCAATCAGATTCTTCATATCGCTGTGATGATGAATGTCAAAGAGTGGGTGAGAATATGACTACAAGATTCGGAGAAAAAGAAAGTCCCTTCCAATAATCACATTTATGCCTTCAGAAATCAAAATATTACACAGAAGATTGACAATTCACCAACCACAATGCATGAATAAATGTCTAAGCATGTGTGGAGACAATAGAGATGAAGACTAATATAATCCAAACTATACCTACTTGAAGTGCCTAAAAATCTATTTATGTGTCTTAATAGCTCCTCACTTAGCCAAATTTTTTTGCAATTGCACGTCTATTACGGTCCTAGCATTTTTATTTAAAGGCTTTTCATTAATTTCAAAACCTAAACTGGAGACAATCCAATCCAAGTTCAATATTTCCAGCTAAGAACCTTATTCTATAGTGGTTCTCGATATGGGAGTACGGGGAAAAACTTTGTTTTCTTATGTTTATTAGAACTTAGCATAATAAGTGCATTAGAAGCATCAAAACATGGTACCAAATCCCCCTAAAAATGTATCAATTTGAATATGAAATAAAAACATAATTCGGAACAAATTGCTAATGATATCGGTTCTTACATTCGGCATTCAACACTGGTGCCGTGGTTACAGAAGGGGCAGCTGAAGACGGTGTCGAGCTTGTCCATCCGCTTCTTCGGAGGCGGCTTTGCCCTAGACTTCCTCTTACCCATTGCTCAAAACCTTTCTTTAATGCCAAGCCTTTTGTCAACAAAACCAACTAATCAAAAATTGATAAATTACTTTGTGAACTAAGCAAACAGATTGAAACAATTCAAGGCTTCTTGTAAATGTAATGATTTGAAATTTATAAATATAAACAACTCGGACGAAGCCATAAAACTAAACCCTATTTGTAAAAGTTATAAATCCCCACAACTGAAAAAACAAATAAAATCGAAAAAAAATCAACGAAATTTTACATTAGATTTTCTATTTCCAAATTAGCCTAACAACGGAGGCAAGAAAAGCTTCGATTTGATTATCAAATTTCACGGCTATAAATAAATTAGCCACAGCCTGATCAACCTTTAGCAAATAATTGCCAAAACCTTCAGAAGCGATCTCGAACACAGTGAATAACGAAAATAAAAATTAAAAAAAAAATCGAATTTCTCGCCATTATTCATGGGCGATCGAAGCAAGAAAAAGGGGTAAAACAGATCAGCGAATGCCAATAAAACGAAAAAAAAAAAAAGAAAGGTAATTGCAAGGAAATCGATGAAAAAAGAACTTACTTTGGTGATATCAATTCAACGAAACGATCGAAAACACTAGGTTTTGGAAACAGAGAAAAGTCGGGGCTGGTTTCGGCGAGAACGAGGCGAGAAAATCTGACGAGATGGGGGGTTCGGAGAAGGCTTCGGCGAGATGGGTCCGACGAGAACCAGGTGATATGGGTCCGACGCAACTTCGAGAGAGAGACAGTGAGAGAGATGGCACCGGTGCGGCCAGGGTTTCTCGGGTTTCTTGTGCTCGAAATCGTATTAAAAGAAAAAAAATAAAAGGAAAAAAAAAACCACAAAATATTATATTTTTTTTATAGAGAAATTATAGTGAATAAATACTCAATTTTTAAAAACTAATTTAAATTAAGGTAAAGTAGAGAAATATCTAAGTTTACACAATAATAAAAATAAATACGCAAATTTTTAAAGTAATTGTGCTTCTAGTAATTTCGTTAATTACTTGCACATATTTTTGGTAACTAAATTAATTATCGCCACTTACCACTATTTAAGTAATTCAATCATTTGGCTATTTTGTTATATTTTTCAAAAGATTATGTATTAATTTAAATTGGGTACTAAAAATTAGATATTTAATATAATTTCTCTTTAAAAATTAATATTTAATTTTTTTAAAAATATAATAAAATATTCAAGTGATTCAATTACCTATATTGTGGTAACTAATGATAATTAACTTAGTTACGAAGATCATGTGTAAGTAATTAACAAATTGACCAGTTACTCAGTTACTTCAAAAGTTTAAGTATTTACTTTTATTATCGGATAAATTTTAGGTATTTCTCAACCTCGCCAAAATAGTTAAGATATAATAAATAATTAAAATATTTATATGGTATGGGTATTAACTATTAAGAAAAAATATAATTAATATATATATATATGGGTATTAAATGTATCGTAGTCGTGTTTAACCGTTTATGGTCCGATTATTAATCGTGTTTCCGTATTCGTATCGTATCTTATTCACCTATTATTAATCGTGTTCGACTCGTCAAAATCCAAATTTATTAAGGGAGAACTCAGATTGTCGGCCCTAGTATTTTCATGGAATCCCATAAATAAATTTCGTTAGAGGAGGAACGCCTATTCCAAAGGCTGGCCTGATTCGGCCTTCTAAACAACACGACGACGTTTTTGGCAGTCAAGTAAAAATAAATAAATAAAAAAATTTCGACCAATGACTTTTTTGACACACTAATAACATATATTAATTTAGGTCTTTTTTTATGCATACTTGTAAATTTACCCTAATAAAGTGTGTTTGGTACATAAGAAAAGTGGGATGATGAAAAATATAAGATAAATTTTGGGATGAAAAATTAAAAGTTTGGTAAGAAAGAAAATAAGAGGAAATAAAAAATAGGATGGAGTGATGGGATCCACAATATTTTATCCTCTTAATATTGGAAGGAAAAGTGAAGGATTTTTTTTATAATAAAAAAAGTCAAGAACAAATTACTCTTTTGTCTATTTTTTAATTATAAAATAAATGAAAAAAATAATAAATTTGTATATCAAAAGTTTTCTTACCTTTCTACTATACCAACCAACAAAAAGGATTTATTTCATTCCCTTTTGTTTTTTTCATCTAAATTTGTGGGGAAAAAAATTATATTTCTATGCAACACTTATTATATCCATTACTCTTAATAGTCTTTGAAATTCTTAAAATCTAGGTATTCTAATCGTTTTTTTTATAATTTTAATTTAAGATGAAGTAGAAGAATACTCAACAAAATTTACATTATATTAAAAATAAATACACAAAATTTTAAAATAAGGAAGTAATTAGTCATTGAATTGCACATATTTTAACAATTTATGTGATAATAATTGAATCACTTGAGTATTTTACAATACTTTCTTAAAAATTAAATATTTATTTAAATTTAAGTGTTATAATTAAATATTTAATATAATTGAGTAGATTGGTTTTATTATATACATATAAGTCTACTAGTATTGCAACTTTCTAACCTTATGTTTGGGCAAACCATCATATTCCATTTCAAACTATTTCAAACCATTCAACTTTCTAATCCTACAAACCATTCTATTTTTTTCAACTTTCTAAATCCCTATATAATATCTTTAAATCTCAATCATTTATATCACCTTAAAATTCGCAAAGCCAAATAATTCTACTCATTTTGGACAAAATAGTTGCCCAAACATAATTATTTTACAGGTGTTTTTTTCTTTTATTTTATTTTTTTTTATCAAATTTGCTATTTTTTTCAACTCTCTAAATCACTATACAATATCTTTAAATCTGAATTATTTATATCACCTCGAAATTTGCAAAGTCATTTTGGACAAAATAATTTGCCCAAACATAATTATTTTACAAGTGTTTTTTTCTTTTATTTTTTTTTTATCAAATTTGCATAAATAATTAAAAAAAATGGTGGTTCAATTAGGGACAGCCCATGGTGCCATGGTGGGCCTGGGAGGCACCGGCCCGTTATCCTCCCACTGCCGGGAGCGGGAGGTTTACGCTGCTCTGTGAAGCCAGCCTCACGCGGTTCCCTCCACTCTAGGGACTTCGAAACCAGGGCCTTCGCCCGAGTCACAAGGCCCAACTCTCGGCTTGGAACGGGCGGGCCAGATTACAGCCCATCCAGACCCGACGCCATGGGCCGAACCAATGTCCAACACCATCTTGTTGCCCCCACTTGGGTCACAGGCCCTCGTTGCTGAGCCCGGCGATAGTCACCAGCATCTCAGCACCTTATAAACTATTCAGTCCCAATGTGCCTTAGCGATGTGGGACTAATTTGTTCTTCAAGTAGTGCGTATTCGAGTTTGTTGAGCGCTAATTAGTGAGCAAATTCAAACATGTAATAAAAAGGAAAAGTGTCACATATTTGTGCTTTTTCTATGGAGATCTTAGCTTTGAAATTTTGATTACAATTTTTGTAAAAGAAGTACTGAAATAGCTTTTGGCTACAATTTTCAAGCTAGTTTAATATATAAGTGTTTTTTTGGCTCACAAAACCCTTTCTTTTGGAAGTTCACAAAACCCTTTTCGAGTTTGTTGAGCGGTAATTAGTGGGGTTTTTTTTTTTTTTTTTTTTTTCGGAAATCTGCCCAAATTCAAACATGTAAAAAGGGTCATCATATATTTGTTCTAAGAAGTATTGAAATAGCTTTTGGCTACAGTTTCAATCTTAGTTTTATATATAAAAAGAGAGAGTGTTTTTTTTTTGGCTGACAAAAACCCTTTCCTTTTGGAAGTCACAACCCATCAATGGCTTCAGCTCATTCTCTCGCCCTCCAAAGCCCTCTCATTCACTTCCCGCCTCGCCGCGCTCTTCTTCTCTCCGCCGCCAAGCCCTGCGGCTTCTTTCCCGCATCGCCCCCCCTCGGAGGCCTCCGAATCACCCGTCCCGCCCTCGCCCGCGCGGCGGAGCAGGAAGCGGTCCTCCGCGCGGTGGCGGAGTCGGATGAGGGGGACGGCCTGCCTTGCGTCAGGGCGTTCGAAGGCGACGCCGCGCGGCTCACTCTCGTCGGAGCCGTCGACTCCCGGCAGGCCTTGACTGCCGCCGCCGCAGACGGTGGCCGCGCCGCCGACGAGCACATCGACTCCGGCGTGCCCGCCATGGTCGTCGAGACCGTGTTTCCCGGCTCTTCCGGCGAGCACAGCACCGTCTCCACTCGGCTGGTAAAAACCCAGTCCTCTCGACAAGGGCCTTTTTGGTTTTCTATTATGGAACCTTTTTGAGCTTTTGCACTGACAGTTTTCGTTTCAATTGGGTTTTGTCTGTTTTGTGTGAGAACTTCAGTGAATGTTGGTCTTTGTTCACTTGTATAATAAAACAAGCTTATGTATCATTTGAAACTGGGGTAAAAATTTTGGTAATTCATGAGAAAAAGAAAAGGTTACATTTGTTTTTGGATGAGTGAAGAAAGTGGATTTTTGAAGGTAACAAGTGTTGCAGTTTGAAGTTGAAATGGTCCAAAACCATTTTAATCTAGCAAAATTTTTCTTTATGTCAAATGCCCAGCAATCCAAATGGCCACCAAAAATGTTCAAATGGAGTTAATTCTATTTCCTTCAACAGTTGCAGTACTAAAATTGTTTGCACTATAATCTCTCCTTGGAACTTGTTGCGCGAGTGAATTATATTTCCTGGGTATTATTGTGCATTGGTCATTGCTTTTGGATTATTATGTTATAAATCTTTGCTTTAATTTTATAACTATATCAATGAGTCCTCAGCTTTGGTATCGCGAAGACCTGTATCTGGTCTATGCATTGCTTGGGTAAATATTATATATCCTAGGGTTGTTTTCAGTGTCTGATGTGATATATATATATATATTTTTTATTTGTTTCCTGTAGTTTCTCCCTGCTAGAAAAGTAAAAGAAAAGGCCAGAAAGCTGAGAAAGTCCCTCGATGCAGATATCCTGTCCGACGCTTCGTCAACGAATATACTTGCGATGACTTTTAGACAAGTAGTGATCCAGCAGCCTTGGAGCTTCGAACTTGTTATGTTCACGCCTGGAACAGAAAGAGATATGGAGGATCTTGAAAACCCAAGAGAGGTTTGTCAATTGCCATATTTCCGTATTGTGTTCTCGTTTTATGTGATGATGTCTGCTTTACGTTCTCGTAAAATGTAATGTCACATTAATGTCTGCCCTGCAGGTGCCACAATGATACTGATGGGTTCAGTTCTCTTATGCATTTCGTATCAGCAGGTCTCTGCATCTTTCACCCTTAGCTCGTCAGATGAGAGAGTTATCTCTGTGCTTTCGGAAGCTGTTTGTGTCTCTGTTCTTCAGAGCACTGAAAGAAATTTCCTCAATCATTATCTGGGGAAAGGATCGAGTAACTTATTCCATTGGTTACAAAAGCCTAGAAGGATAGTATCAAAGGATTCTTCGGTAATTATAACCAAGTTGTTTGAAGATGACATAGTTGAGAATGCCAAGAGTCTTCTCGAAGATTTTGATTCAACAAAGGCGCATCTTAAGCCTGCAAGAAATAATTTGAAGTACGGTGGTTGGACTCCATCTGTGCTCTCAAAATTGGAAAAGATCGGCGGCCCTAAGTTTAGCGCTTGGACAAGTGAGTATATTCCTGCTTACAGGATACAAATTGATGCCAATCGACTCGAGGGCGTAAAGTTTGAAGGCTGGAGAAAATGCTCGGAGAACATGTGGGAAGTCCTTTTAACAAACTCCCAAATGGTACTTCGCTCCTTTCTCTTCTTCTTACTAGCTTGTAATTATGCTTTTATGTTATGTTTCTGATTTTGGTACATCACACGCTTTCGATGGATTTTATCTTTATTGACCCTAATTTACCCATTTTGCAGGTTGGATTGGCAGACATAATAGACATGTATTATGAAGATATTTACACATTGCCCAACAAAGAACTATCATGTGAAGTGGCGGGAAATTTTACTAATTTGCCTAGTAAAAAGGTACTCAGTTTGGTTCTTCCTCCCTGTGTTGTACCCACGTCGTCTTCGTTTATTTTTAAGTTTGGATACTATACTCTTCATATCAAGTGCATAGGCAATAGGTTAAAAAGGTTCCTTTTCATTTCAGAGGAGTTCTTTCTTGTTGAAAATGCTGTCTATCACCTTTGCAAGTGGAATTTTTGTCATAGCAGTCAGTGCATTTGGTCAACTTTGTTTGCCACGTCTTAAGGTCCGGAAGTTCGCAAGAGAACTTACGTCTCTTCCGGCATGTGATATCGCAAATGTAGTGCATCAACCTCGCAACGATGACGAGGTATGTCTGCATGTATTAAGTTATTGATGTGGCTTAGTTTGGATTGAAATTATTTCGCCTCAAATCTACAGAATGCTAATTGGTTGACTTGATGTCCTCTGAATTCCAGAATAAGAATCTAGTAACATTTGTTGAAGTTTTCCTTAAACTCAAGATAAGGCCTATCTGATATCTATTTGGGACTATAGTCTCTCTACTGTCTAAACTCTTTTAAAGGGCGTTATTCCTGGAGCGTTCTTACTATTATTTCTAAGATTTATTCCCTGGACTTCGTCCTTACAAAGTTGTTCTAAGAAGTGATCTTTACCTATATATTTGGTGTGCTTTTTTTAACAAAGATAATGGTGTGACTGCTACATTGCAGGGTTCTAAAATGTCTGCCATGCATGCTCTTTCCATCGAAAGTTGTTGTTATTCTATTAAGAAAGAGTACTTAGTTCCATGAATTCCGAATTCGGTGGAGTTCATTGGATTCTTGTAGGTTCAGTTCAGATTAAGCAGCTGAGAATCATAGATTTTTTTTTGTTATTTATTGCATAGTGTAACTCCCCACCTCCCTCGTCAAGGTGTATTTTCCTTAAGAATATAACATTTGAAACTTATTTGTGCAGTTGGAAGCATTTTGCATCTCCACTGTCAAAACAATAAAGGACAGTTTGGACTGGCCTGGTGACATAATAAGTGAAAGCGATGTGGGTGTCTGGACTGGCAAATTACCAGAGTACTTGAGGATGGTGGTTGAAGATGATTCAAACAGTGACAACATGTCAACTACTACTTCCCGTTCTGAGAATACTGATGCAGATATTAAGACATCTGCACAGGATATTGCGAGTTATCAGGTATTCATGTTTCCAAATTGAAACTAACCAATTTCCGCTTTTTGACAAAGTTTAGAGGGACACTCTAGCATGGTGGCGTATCAAACATGATAATTCTCTAGGTTCTTCCAAAACATATGATAGTCTTCAACAAAATACTGATTTTCTGTGTCATTAATCCATCAGTATCATAGGAGTAATATAATATAGCAATGCTATGTCATTCATTTTCCTAATCATGCTAGCCCATTGATTAGAAAATATTTCTGTGCATTAATTAAGCCCATATCTTTTCCATTGTCTCTGTTTGCATTTGCTTGTACAAAACTTAGGTGGTATTCTCATTGGATGGGAAGCTAGTCGGCTTTCAACCGATGAGTCGCGTGGCTGTTAATCAATGGGCTGCGAATCCCTTATCAAGCGAATTATACGGGGGTAGAAAGCTTTCTCCCGGTAATTGCTAGTTCCTTCTGGCATTTCTTGCTGGGCTCCCCTTTAGATTATGTTTTTACTTTTTCCCACTTTCAAGTTTTAATGTTGGCTTGGTGATGCAGGCTTACTGGAGCCCGGTCTCAAGGTTCCCCGCCCAGATGGAGGGGTTATCGTCATAGAACTGTTGATGTCAACGAAACCAGATGCTAGTTTTGCTCTTGCGAGGCCAGGTCGATGATCTTGTCAGTTATTGTCTGCATGTGATAAACAAGACATGGAAAAACTGTTC
Organism: Boehmeria nivea var. tenacissima; assembly: GCA_018132145.1. Taxonomy (NCBI): domain Eukaryota; kingdom Viridiplantae; phylum Streptophyta; class Magnoliopsida; order Rosales; family Urticaceae; genus Boehmeria; species Boehmeria nivea. Next base: position 4,763,052 of record CM030877.1, on the reverse strand, counting down.
ATGGATGCGTTATTGGCGATACTAATAACTGACTGAGAATTGATGATGTTAGAGAACAAACATACATTACATCTTACTTTGGATGAGCTAACCTCAAGGTTTTTTTTTGTTTTTGTTTTTGTTTTTTGTTTTTTGGGTGTGGGGGTGTACCAAAGGGCTTGATATTTTGTGTCAAGGAAAAAGTAAAAAGTCTGTGGTTGAGGAATTGGCGATTGTATTCTTCTGCATGGTGACTTTGGGTCAGCTTGACATTGTTTTTGAGACCTGCTTTTGGATTATGAAAGAATCTAAAGCAACTAGAGGTGTTTGGTAAACCTGCTTCTTAAATAAGCATGTAACCGTTTTTGCTTTTACATGTCAAGGGCTTGATATTTTGTGTCAAAGAAAAAGTAAGAAGTTGATGGTTGAGGAGTTGGCGATTGTATTTTTTTGTATGGTGACTTTGGGTTAGCTTGGCATTGCTTTTAATGCCTGCTTTTGGATTATGAAAGAATCTAAAGCAACTAGAGGTATTTGGTAAACCTGCTTCTTAAATAAGCATGTAACTGTTTTTGTTTTTACGTGTGAAGGGCTTGATATTTTGTGTCAAGGAAAAAGTAAAAAGTTGGTGGTTGAGGAATTGGCGATTGTATTTTTTTGCATGGTGACTTTGGGTCAGCTTGGCGTTACTTTTAATGCCTGCTTTTGGATTATGAAAGAATCTAAAACAACTAGAGGCGTTTGGTAAATCTGTTTCTTAAAGAAGCATGTAACCGTTTTTGTTTTTACGTGTCAAGGGCTTGATATTTTGTGTCAAAGAAAAAGTAAAAAGTTGATGGTTGAGGAGTTGGCGATTGTATTTTTTTGCATGGTGACTTTGGGTAAGCTTGACATTGCTTTTAATGCCTACTTTTGAATTATGAAAGAATCTAAAGCAACTAGAGGTGTTTGGTAAACCTGTTTCTTAAATAAGCATGTAACCGTTTTTGTTTTTATGTGTCAAGGGCTTGATATTTTGTGTCAAGGAAAAACTAAAAAGTTGGTGGTTGAGGAATTGGCGATTGTATTTTTTTGCATGGTGACTTTGGGTCAGCTTGGCATTGCTTTTAATGTCTGTTTTTGGATTATGAAAAAATCTAAAGTAACTAGAGGTGTTTGGTAAATCTACTTATTAAAGAAGCATGTAACCGTTTTTGTTTTTACGTGGTGTAATTTGTATATAATTTGAGAAGCAAGTTAGAGTTGCTTTTAAATAATTAATTTTGCTTATGAGTTATATAATTACTAAATCCCCCTAAAATTTGTGCAACCGTAAAAAATTAAAACCATGTGTATCTATATACAAATCGTATATAAAAATGATGCATGGTGGTACCAAGGCATGTTAGAGGCTCGTTACAAATATGAAAAAAATTATTTACTTATACATATTTTATATATATAGAAAAATTCTTTGGCAGGGGGCTCTATCGGTAGTGGTGGCTCCCTGAACCGTCAGATTTACTTTTTCAGTTTTTTAAAAATGATAAAAACGTAATCTGACAGTCCAGAATCCCTTCTACTGTAGGTGGGCCCCTACCAAAGAAAGTCTCATATATAAATAAAAAAAAATATATATATATATATATATATATATTGTATCTGTGTGTTTAATGTCTATTGTTTATTCTCTACCTATATGTTATATACATAAGGGTCAGTTAGACAAATAGTCATTTTGGACTGTGTGTGTTTTAAAAAATAACCACAGTTTCAAAAAATTTAAAAACTAGCAATAAAATTGTAAGAAATTTCTGATAATAACAAAAATACACATAAAAATATTGTCAAAAATTTCTGACACTAGGCAAAAATTTTGTAAGAAATTTCTAACATGGCTAGTTTTTAAATTTTTTAAAACTATGGTTATTTTTTAAAAATATTTTGTAAACAGTGGCTATTTTCTTAAAATTCCCTATACATAATATATATTAATGTAATATGACAAATAAAAGTAGTACTAAGCATTAAATATTATATATATATATATATATTTATCATCATATAATTAAGGACCGGTTAAAGATATAAATGTATTTTGCTTATACGATTAACAAAATTATTTTATTATCCGTCTATATATTAAAATGAATAATAAATATTAATTTTATAAAATAATTTTTATGATATAACTATTTTGGTAATTATATATGTTCACAACCGTTTGATATTTAATTTATCAAACACTTAAATATTGCTTCTGCTATTAACAGTAATTTTGAAAATATAATTTACCAAACACCTTATTAGGAAATATATTATATTAATTGTGTTAGCTGTATATTATTATATAGCCTTTATTTACTTCCTACAGTTAGTCTAATCTAATCCCACAAAAAGGGGATCACAGCTTCCAAGCCTTAGACTGAGCTTTCCATATATTCATTGTAACTATATGTATGTATACTCTCCAAAGCTGATGAATAAGACATAACCCAATTTCTCCATTCTTTGTTTTGCATATATTATTATTTAAGATGGTATCAGAGCTATGCCTTGGTGCCTGATTGCTAATCTTTTTCAAAAGAAAGAAAGAAAAAAAAAAACTCTTGACAGCCAGTAAAATACCATGACAGATAAAACATCCACAGAAAAATCCATCTCCACATATTCAAACACCAGCAACGTCCCTTCAATCATGGACCCATCCAATCCATTTTTCGTTCATCACTCAGATCAAACCAGCCTCATGCTCGTTCCAACAAAGTTGAATGGTGCCAATTATCAATCATGGAGTAAATCCATGATTCAAGCCCTTACAGCCAAAACAAAATTGGTTTCATTGATGGCTCCATTGGGCCACCCTCTGAAATAGAGCATCCAACAAAATATGCTCTTTGGAGCCAATGCGATAGCATGATTTTATCATGGCTCACTCACTCAGTAGAATCTGATCTAGCCAAAGGAGTCATTCATGCCAAAACGGCTCGGCAAGTTTGGGAAGATTTTAAAGACCAATTTTCACAAAAAAAATGCTCCAGCAATATATCAAATTCGAAAATCAATGGTCTCCCTTTCACAAGGCTCAATGATGGTTTCAACGTATATCACAAAGCTCAAAGGTCTTTGGGATAAGTTAGATACATATCGACCAATCCTTGCTTACAACCAGATGAAGATGCGTATGGAGCAAAGGGAAGAAGACTGAATGATGCAATTTCTTATGGGTCTCAATGACACTTATAATGTGGTACGTAGCAATATTCTCATGATAACTCCATTGCCTAATATTCGTCAGAATTCAAGATATAATGCAGCGACAAGTGACATCAGACACAACTGAGAATTTCTCTATTGCTGCTACAATTCATAGTCATCCCAACAACTCAAACAAATCAAAAGGCAAGCATTGTGAACATTGTAACAGAGAGGGTCACACAATCGAAAATTGTCGGACTCTAAAATTTTATTGCAAACACTATGATAAAGGAGGGCATACTGAGGATAGATGCAGATACAAAAATAGCACATGGACACCCAACATCGCAGGCAACCGGGAAGGTCAATCACAACAATAACAACAACAACAACAACAACATCGATTTCGAAAGAATTCATTCTCTGCTGCTAATACAATAGGTTCTTCTCAGTCTGCTCAAGGAATTCATCCACTAGAGGCTAGCAAAACTGATCAAACATCACATTTTTGTTGGATATCAGACTGGACAAAATGGATACAAACTATATCACATGGAAACAAAAATCCTTTTTTTTTTTGGTGTCAATTGTGATGTCAGGTTTCAATAAACCACTTTTCCTTTTTCATCTATCTCAAATCCATCAAATTCTGATTTTGTTGTGCCTAATTTCGTATTTGAGACCACAAAAATTAGTCCCAATCTGTTACAAACTCCTTACACTCATTCCCACCAACCTAAACAAAAAGAAACAGCTGATATATATGACCCCATCATTCCATCCGAAATACAAACCAATCTTGTTGTTCCTGCTAGCACTACCCAGCCTCTCATGTCCGCTCTAGAAAATGACTCTGCACCACTGCTTTCAAACATTTCAAACACTACCTCTAACCTTACAAGTACTCCTATTCCACTACCATGATAGTCAACACGGATTAAGCAACTTTCGGCATGGCATAAAGACTTCATAATGTCATCTCAAGCAAATCAGTCTACCTCCGGACCAAGTTCTGTAACAGGTACTCGATATTCACTTTCCCATTTTCTTTCATACATACGTCTTTCAGGTTCCCATTTTACTTTTCTTGCCACAATTATCAATCACGATGAACCTACAGGTTATGCTCAAGCTGTCCTTAATCCTCATTGGCGACAAGCTATGAATACATAATTAGAAGCATTGAAACTTGATAATACATGGAGCTTAGTCCCTCTACCTCTCGGCCATAAACCGATCGATTGTAAATGGGTCTACAAAATCAAATACAAATCTGATAGCACCATTGAGCTCTCCAAAGCCCGCCTCATTGCTAAATGGTACAATCAAGTTGAAGGCGTTGACTATCAAGAAACATTTTCACCAATAGCCAAGCTTACAACACTTAGATGTCTTCTCACGGTCGCTGCTTCTTGCAATTGGCACATCCACCAGTTAGATGTTCAGAATGCCTTCTTTCATTGCGATTTAAATGAAGCAGTCTTACATGGAGCCTCCACGTGGTCTTCGCTGACAGGGGGAGAACACTGTATGTCTGCTCAACAAATCTTTTTATGGACTTAAACAAGCACCAATGAATTTGTTTTCTACTTTTTCAGGCGCTATTAGAAAAAGCTGGCTTTCAACAATCAAAGGCTGATTATTCGCTCTTCACCAAGGCTCAAGGTACTTCTTTTACATCAATCCTCATATATGTCGATGACATACCCCTCACAAGAAATGATCTACATGAAATGAAGTGCCGCAAAGAATTCCTTCTTAAGCGCCTTCCATATCAAAGACCTTGGGAACTTGAAGTACTTTCTAGGTATTGAATTTTCTCGATCCAAAAAAGGTATTCTCATGTCACAAAGAAAGTATGCATTGGACATTCTAGAAGACTCAGGACTCCTAGGTGCACACCCTGACAGTTTTTCGATGGAGCAAAATTTGAAACTCACTCCCACTGATGGAACACTGTTAAAGGATCCAACAAAATACAGAAGATTAATAGGCAAATTGATTTATTTGACAGTGACAAGGCCCGACATTGTCTATTCAGTTACCACATTGAGCTAGTTTATGCAAGAGAGTACCTCATTGAAATGTTGCCATTCGAATTCTTAAATACATTAAAAGTACTCCTAGCCAAGGGCTATTACTTCCTTCAGATAATAGTTTATCCTTGAAAGCCTTTTGTGATTCAGATTGGGGAGGTTGTCGTGCCACAAGAAGATCGGTTACAGGATATTGCATTTTCGTTGGGAAGTCACTCATAGAATGGAAATCCAAGAAGCAAGCTAACGTCTCTAGATCATCAGCTGAGGCTGAATATCGAGCCATGGCCAACAGATGTTTGGAGCTAACTTGGTTACACTATGTACTACATGACTTAAAGGTTATTCAAACAACTACTACACCATTGTTCTGTGACAATTAGGCAGCTTTGCGCATCGCAGCGGATCTAGTTTTTCACGAACGTGCGAAACACATTGAAATAGACTGCCATATAGTGCGAAAAAAAATGCAAGCTAGAATGATTAAACCTTCCTTTGTTTCTTCACAATCACAACTAGCTTATGTATTTACAAAACCCTTAGGAAGGGATCAGTTTGTGAGTTGGAGCAACAAGTTGGGACTTTATGATATTCACTCTCCAACTTGAGGGGGACTATTAAGAAATATATTATATTAATTGTGTTAGTTGTATATTATTATATAGCTTTTATTTACTTCCTATAGTTAGTCTAATCTAATCCCACAAAAAGGGGACCACCAAGCCTTAGACTGAGCTTTCCATATATTCATTGTAACTTTATGTGTACTGTCCAAAGCTGATGAATAAGACATAACCCAATTTCTCCATTCTTTCTTCTGCAAATATTATTATTTAAGATACCTCGCCTGTTTATAACTACAACAACTTCTTTCTTCAGTACAGTTTGTAGCACTTCTTTTATAAGCACATCAATGCCAAACTGACACTTTGAGTCTCATGTAAGCCTAAAGTTATTATATTAGGAGTCTAGTTTTAGGAGTACATTGGTCTTCGAAAAATATTGTGATTGTATTTTTATCCCTACTTTCACAGTATAAACATAGAGAAAAAATTAAGATATCACACTATTTGATACTAAATTATTAAGTGGCACTTGAAATGTCTTTTTTTTTTTTAAATTTTATTTTACATTTCTCCTAAATCTTAAGAATTAATATATTGTTTGATTAGAGGAAATGATGGGCTGCAAAGCTAATTCCTTTAAATTAAGGATAAATTTTACTTATACTCTCTGTACTTTAGGTGTTGTTTCATTGTAATCCTTACACTTCAAAACGTCTCATTTGCAGTCCTTATACTACAAAAATGATTCAAATTGGTCCCTCCGTTTATAATTCGTCTAGATTTTGACGAAAAATCATCACGTGACAAGCATATGTTCAACTAAACAAGGGTAAAATTGTAAATCAACAATCAATATCAATATCAATTTAAATAATCCCACATTTGTCTTTTTTCTTTTTATTTTCGAAACAAAAATTTTAAATTTTTGTTGAACAACGGCCCCAAACCATTAATTAAGAAACCAAATATCAGATTACATACTAATTTATTAACAAATTATTAAGCACAAAAAAATTAAAAAAAAAAACCCTTAGTCCCAATCCAAATTGCATAAATCGCCGTACCCCTTCTGCCACCCAACCCCGAGCCAAACGCCGCCATGTCATGAACCCTGAGCCAAAATCGCCTTCCCCGTAGCCCGTCCAACCCCTTGTCGAACCCCAACCCACCGACTGAACCCCTCTCCTGGACCGAACCCCAACCCCCCACCCAAACCCCAACTCACTCCGACCTAACCCAGACCACCACGTAACTCTGACCTAACCCAGAACCCCCGCCGCCAACCCCGCCTAACTCTGCCCTGAACCCCGAACACCCCGACCCCTGCCTAACTCTGCCCCTACCCCTGCCTTACTCTGCCCCGAAACCCGATCCCCGCCTAACTCTGCCATAAACCTTGATCTCCGACCACCCGTTCGAACCCCGACCCACCACCATGAACCCCTGCCTACCTCCGTGCGTCGCCAATGCAAAGCCGCCGCCAACTCCGAGAGCGAGAGAGAGAACAAGAGAAATAGGGATTTGAGAGAGAACGAGAAGGCGGGAGAGGGAGAGAAATTAGGGCTTTTTTAATTTTATTAATATTAAAGTAAAAAAGTAAGTTAAAGAATTAAATAATAAAATTAAATTATTTTATTGAGAGTAGTAAGGTAATTTAATACATTATATAGCTTTAAATTGAGTCACGTCATTCAATGCCGTTTAATAATACACGGAATATAAACGGAGGGATCAATCTGAATCATTTTTATAGTTTAAGGACTACAAATGAGTCATTTTTTAGTATGGGGACCACAGTGCAACGACACCCTAAGTACAAAGGGAAAAAGTAAAATTTATCCTTAAATTAATTCAGTTACAATCTTTGATTGGTAAAAAGGTTAGAATCTAATATTACAAACTTGTTCAAAATTTATAACATATATTAAATGTACTCATTCTTTTAATTGAAATGTCAGTAATGCCCATACATTATGCTATACCATCACTATGTTTTCAACCTACTTTGAATTCAGTTTGAAAAGAACTGCTTACATGAAAAATACGTTCATATTGAATGCCAACTCATGCTCTCTAATATATATATATACCAAAATTCAAATACGTTTAGAATATATTGCAATTGAAAATTAATAAGGTAATATATTAAAAAAAACTAAATCCCTTTAATTTTACTTTGAATTCAAACCACAATTTCAAAAAATCGCACCCAAATCTCATCAAAATAAAAAATAAAAATAAAAATAAAATTCATTTCATTCCAAAACGTTAAAATGCCAACCGAATACTAAAACTCAAAAACCCCCAAAATAAGATAAAACCCAAAACTCGGAAAAACATGACCCAAATTCACCCAAAAAACTCCTAGCTATCGACATTGGAACGAGATTATCATCGATACTCCAACACCACGACTGAACCGTAGATGGGCAAGGTCGTCAATAACCAATGTAAACCCACCAACAATTGGTATCAATACTGATATAAGAATGCTTATACATTCAATATGATATTATAAATTTAATATTTTAGAAACTGTCTATGCATATTATGGTGCTTGGTATTTTTTTGGTGTATATCGGTATTTAGGGTATTGTATTTTTTTTTATTTTAATTTATGATTATTAGTTTAAACCGATGTGGTGTTTGTATTTGGTCAATATGACTTGTTTTTTGGTCCCAATATCTTATAGACCATGTGAATTTCACGTTGTGGTATTCGTTTTTTATGTTAATTTTTTTATAACCTAGTGCTATGAAATTATGGAGCTCCAAGAATGATAATTAAGATTAGGTAGAAGTTATAGTTTCCTGGATACGTGTTATAGATTTTTTAATTTAGTATGTAAATTTTTATATCATATTACATACATATTTCATATTTGAAGTAAATTTATTGTGATAAGATTGTTTCATCGTTCATATTGTAAGATACTCGGCCTACGAGATCTCAAACAACGGAATTAACAGATGGTCGTTGCAATGACCCTCCATCTCAGGTAACAATCAAACCCTTATCAGATTGTTTTGTTATTTAATATGAAAAATTAAATATTATATTCAATTTTGTTGAATACTTAAGAGAATATCATATTCAATTTTGTTGACTAATTAAGGGAATATTGCTCTTAATTTTCAAAGTGGTTCGAAAGTTAGATTTCAAGCTTTTTTACAGTTTCGAATGTACTTTAGACGAGTAGAAAGTCATTGTAACTTTGTTTATGATCTCAAAGCTATTGAATTTGTTTATTATACCAAAGGTATGGTTAGTTTTTATAAGGAGTACGTCAATTTTAAAATCAAAATATGTGTTTTGGGTAGAGGTACTTAAGATTGAAATTTATATTATTAATAGGGAAAATATGGACTAGAATAAACCTAGTATATGGAAATTATACTTTTTCAACTTCTCTGGCGACGTTAGCTACAGTTTTATTGGATATGCCAAATGCTCTTTGAAATTTAAATTTTATAGTCCCACTGTTAATTTTTCTTTTCTTTGAGACGGAAAATACGATATTGCTTGAGGATGTTGAGTTTGGAGTTGAAGATAAATTAATGAATGTTGTCTTTGGTGGAAGAATTTGTATATCTTTTTGATATTGTTGTTGACATTGATCAAGCTCGTACTCCAGAAATTACTCAAGATGCAACTCCGCTTCAAGAAAATAATAAAGTTCTTCCTGACACATCTATAGAGCAAACTCAACAACCTCAAAGAAATATCACTAAGGAGATAAAGCTCTGCAAAGTTCTAACTCCCGTTAGTATTTTTCAGGCCAATTGGTTGTAAATGAATATTAAAAACCAAGAGGGATTTGAAGGCAATACCAAAAGATATAAGGCCTGTTAAGTTGTCAAGGATTTTACTCAAAATGAGGCATATAGACTCTTTTTTTTTTTTTAGGTTTTCTTATGAAATATTCGTTTAAGAAAATAATGGCAGTTAAGGCTCATTTTGGTTTAGAGGTATATCAGATGGATATTAATGAATTATTTCGCAATGACAATGTTGATGAGACAATTTATGTGTTCAGTCAGGAAAACTTTGTATGCAAAGATTCAAAGTCTATGGTCTGCGAGTTAAGGAATTATTCCTTCAATGGTATCACAAGTTCCATCAAGTTATTACCTCATACGGTTTCGAGGTAAATATGCTTGAAAATTGTTTATATCAAAAGTTCAGTGGGGGTCTTATGTATGTTTAAGTATGTACGCGTCTAGCTATTGCATTCATCATAATGAATATTATGCAAATATTTTATTGACCTGTGATTTGGTCATTGGAAACTAGCAAAATGCGTCATGTGTTATTTGCATAAAAATAAAGAGTACATACTCATCTTTAGATTCTAGAAACATTGAGATAAGATTTATAGTTATAAAAAAAGAATTCAGAGTAATTAAATTTCACAGAACATATAAGTGATCTTGTTTAAAGATTTTTAGTTTAGTGAGAGTTTATTTTGGATGTTCTATGTTTTGCTCAAATATTTGAGTTTTTTTTTTTAATTTTCTGCAGAATAAAGTAGATGATTTATAATTTACCTCTGGATTTATTTATACGATATTGCATTATGTTAATAAAGTTTGGATTGATCTTATCAGACCAATTGGAAATGGACATATAGATCACATTGCATGTAATTTCCATGTTACTCATCCGTACTTGATTATATCATTTCAATATATTAGTATGGTGATAATGGAAGGTCTAGTAACGATTAAATATTACAAAAGTTGCTTTGATCTCATACTAATATAAGAGATGAACTAGATTGAATCTATGAGAAAGTCTAAAGATAAATAGCGTAAATAAGTGTGGAGATAAAGAATTATAATATAATTACAGCATGAATTAAATGTCGCTCAAGTGGGAGATTGTTAGTAAATTTAAAAATGTGTGGGCAAAATATTTATGCAATTAAATTATTATGATATGTAATTATAGTAGACTTTTATTAAGTGGCCTAATTTAGAAAGTACATAGACTTCTATTGAGTATGCGCGTAGTGAGTAGAGACCCAATGCTAGTCTAATTAGGGTTTATGAGAGCTCTAATTAGATAGTATATAAAGACGTTTATGAAAAAATAACTAATCTATTCTGGTGTTCTTGAAGAGTGTTCTATACAATAGTCTACGTTAGGTGGGAACACCTGTGATACAGTGAATGGATAAATTAAATAATGAGCGAACTGAGAATAACTTGCAGAAAGTAGATGACACCGGAATCGGTAACGTGATTCGGCAATTTGCCTACGTCCGTAGGGCCTCGCCCAGATGGTGGAAAGATATTCACTAAGAAACGTGTAAACACGATCTTACAGCTCAAGGACTCCCTCCTCACAATCCGTCGCCGTTTAACCCCCGCCTCCTTTGTTGTGAACGTCCACACAAGCTCCCCTTGTGTCTGAGCTCCCCTCGTTCCCACCAGAACCTCACACAAATTCTTTCTTAATCTCACAAAATACAAAAAGAATAAACTTTCAAGCTCTCAAACCCATACAATGATAAATCATAGCAAAGAGAACAAAAAAAACACACGCCAATGATAAAGAATATATCGTTTAAGTGCATAAAAGAAAAAGCAACAATCCTAGGTTTAAGTACTTTTCCTTTTTATGGTTTGCCACCTTGCTTCATTGATTTGTGGCACTTCTAGGTTGAAATTATCTTGCTGTACGTGATCCCCTTGATTCAAATATATTCTGCATATCCGAATTTATCCAATTAAATTCGAATCTAGGAGATTTTTAACTGCTTACTTGAAATCCGGAGCTAGAACATCTTCTGGAACATCTTGAAGACCATCGTATAAAATCTTTACTAGTTAATATCTTAAACCTAGGGTTGTAGCCTTTTCTTTTATGCACTTAAACGATATATTCTTGATCGTTGGGCGTGATTTTTCTATTATCTTTGCAAAGGTTTATCATTGTATGGGTTTGTGAGCTTGAAAGTTTATAGCAGAGAGTTTATTCTTTTTCTTTATTTTGTGAGATTAAGAGAGAATTGGTGTCAGGGGCTTCGGAAGAGGCTTTAATGGGAACGAGAGGAGCTCAGACACAAGGGGAGCTTGTGTGGACGCTCACGACAGAGGAGACAGAGGTTAAAAGGCGACAGTGTGAGGAGGTAGTCCTTGAGCTGTAAGATCGTGTTTACACATTTCACAGTGAATATCTTTCAACATCTGGGCGAGGCCCCGCGGACGTGGGCAAATTTTTGAACCGTGTTACCAACTCCGGTGTCATTTAATTTTAGCAAGTTATTCTGAGTTTTCTCATTATTTAATTTATCCATTCACTGCATCACTGGTGTTCCCGCCTGACGTAGACTATCGTGTAGACCATTCGTCCGGAACACCAGAATAGATTAGTTGTTTTTTTCAATTTGGTATTAGAGCGGGTCACTCTAATATGTTAAGTGTGATCCTAAGGGGTACTAATCTATTTGTTTTTGAGACATGGATTCAATGAAGGAAGGAGGTGTAGTTGGGCGACCACCATTACTCAATGGTTCTAATTATGCGTATTGAAAAATAAGTAATCTATTATGGTGTTCTTGACGAGTGGTCTACATAGTAGTCTACGTTAGGTGGGAACACCAGTGATGCAGTGAATTGATAAATTATATAATGAGCAAACTGAGAATAACTTACAGAAAGTAAACGGTTTTTTAAATAAATAGCCATATTTTTATATATGTTTTTAACAATTAGCCTATGTTTGCTTTTATTTGCAAAATAGCCATACATTCGTGTTTAGATTTTTGAGACTGCAGTGACTAATTTTTTGAATTCTGTTTTTGTTGTTTGTTGCATACAATATTGTCTAAAATTTTATGTCTCTAGTCATGAAATTTGTGACTTCTTTGGTTGCATATTTTTTTGCTATTTATAAGATATTTTTAATTTAGTAATAAATTTTATGAAATTGGTTGTATAGGCAATCATTTATATGTGAGTTGGTTATTTTGTTAATAGATGTTTAAATTTTTTATTGTATTTATTTCAAATTTTTTGAAATTTTGTGACTATAGTCACAAATTTTATGACTGTGTATTTTATTTATTTAGTCACAAATTTTATTTCTTTAGTCATAGATTTTTAGATGTTGACATGATGGCTATTTTGCTAATATTTCAAAACGTGGGCTATATCTTTAAAACATAGAGTGCAAAATGGCTAAATCTTTAACTGACCCGAAAGTAAATGATACCAGAATTGGTAACGTGGTTCGGCAATTTGCCTACGTTCGCGGGGCCTCGCCCAGATGGTGGAAAGATATTCACTATGAAACGTGTAAACATGATCTTACAGTGCATGGACTCCCTCTTCACATTCCGTCCTCGTTTAACCCCCGTCTCCTCTATCATGAATGTCCACACAAGCTCCCCTTGTGTCCGAGCTCCCCTCGTTCCCACTGGAACCTCTCCCGAGGCCCATTATACCGATTCTTTCTTAATCTCACAAAATATAAAAAGAATAAACTCTCTACTATAAACTCTCAAGCTTACAAACCCATACAATGATAAACCCTAGCAGAGAGAACATACAACTCACGCCCAATGATAAAGAATATATCCTTTAAGTGCATAAAAGAAAAAGCTACAACCCTAGGTTTAACTACTTTTCCTTTTTAGGGTTTGCCACTTTACTTCCTTGATTTGTGGAACTTCTAGGGAGAAATTATCTGGCTGTACGTGATCCCCTTGATTCATATATATTTTGCATATCCAAACTTATCCAATTAAATTCTAATCTAGGAGATTTTCAACTGCCTCCTCGAAATTCAGAGCTGGAACATCTTGAAGACCATTGCACAAAATCTTCACTAGTCAAAATCTTGCTCCGAGATTCGTGCCAGAATATCATATAGCATATCACAACAGATATTAGCTTTACATCAGATATACGTTTTGCAAAAATACCATGCCAACACCAAATATACTAACAGTTTAGGGTTATAGTCCCCAATATGCCAAATCATAATACAGTTTTCATTCTCCCATCTAAAAGAGAAACGATAGTCCTATTGAGGAATTAAGGCGATTTGGTTGAGGAATACGATAAACCACCAATTGATCATCGTAGAATTTCCGCACAAGTGATGATTATTACTTTCATGGATTCAGATAATTATTCCGCTATATAATCATTGATAATCTAGCATGATTAGATCCTAGGACCTTTTATGATTTTCTAGGTTATAAAGAATTATGAACATCTAGAATAAAGAATTATTGTTTGTCTAACACCTAGGGCATAGCTCGGTCTAGTGTTTCGTGACGCATTGCGGCTCGGGTCCTTGTTGGAGGGCTTGGTGAGAAAATGCCATCTGGTTCTAGTTCCAAACGTCGACAATCAAATCGTCAACGCAAGGGTGATCGCCGGAGACCTTGGTGTCAGGATCGAGGTCGAGAAAGGGGATGAGACCGGGCTGTTCACAAGGGAAGGGATTTGCAGGTTAGGGCCGTGAGGAGAGTTATGGAGGAGTAGAGTGAGGTTGCCAAGGTAGTGGGAGAAAGCATGGCAAGTGGAGAGACTTTCTGTTGACTAAAGGGCTTGAGGACTCGTTCATTAATGGTTTTGTTGAGAAGCTCCGAGCAATGTTACAATAAATCTGAAATGATCTATATTGTAGGGAATATATGCTGTCAGTAAATGCAATCTTATCGCTTAATGTTCATGCATTTTCTTGGGCTTCATAATCAATGAATTTTGAAGCCTCTGCTAGTTTTCTTTAGTCTCGAAGTTAATACACTAGTATTGCGAGGTCATAAGTCAATTTGTTAATTATTAGTCTTGTGTAATATCTTTGCTGAGTGATGCTACATCTATGCAAAAAAATTGACAATATGATATGATTTTTTTTTTTGAATGATATGAAATCTATTTGTTATAAAATAGTGTGATCAATACGCAAAGTTTAATTTTGACAAATAGGAAATACTAAAATTTAGGCAATAATAAAAATATATACTCAGTTTTAAAATAATCAAATAATTAATTTATTCATTAATTACTTACACATGATTTTGACCACTCAATTATTACTATATAACTGAATTACTTGAGTATTTCTTTATATTTTAAAAAGATAAGGTATTTATTTAAATTAAGTCTTAAAAATTAAATATTCATTACAATTTTTTTTTATATTTGGTATTTAGCTATTTTTTTTGTCAATATTTTAAGAAAATGATCAAAGTTCGAAAAATTAAATTATTAATCACTAATACAAAAGAGAACTAAAAACATAAAAGTAAATGCACGTCATTATGTAATTAAAAAAATAACAAATTTCTTACTTCATCAAAACTTTGATCATTTTCTCTTAAAACGCCATTTAAAAAATAATAATTTACTCAATTATCTATTTCCTTTTTTTTTTCTTTTTTTAAAGTTTTAAATGACAATGTCTGCTCTCTAACTTTTTCTTTTTCCTTTTTTAAAGTTTTAAAAGTGATTCAAGAATGGGAATCTACAGTCTCCTGCACTCCAATCAGATTCATGAAGCAAATGTTCGGTAACAAAAGTCAACGTCAGAAGGTTGAAAGAAGGCAAACTAATATGAGAAATCTGATTCATTGCCAATTTGCCATCGCTAAGATGAAGCATTTTCCTTGAGAGAGCGATTTAGATTAGAGGCTAGCAGTGGTTTGAAATGCTAACTCATAATGGTCAATTTCCAAGGTATAAATTATAACAAACTCTTTGAGCATTTTTTTATAAATTTCCAACACCACAAATGTAACGTTCCAAATATGATCTGTTATAACTTCCAAAGAAACGAGAAAACAAAAGAAAAGAAAAGAAAAAGAAAGCTACCTACTGTAACATTTAAGTTGTAAATTAAACAAAATAGAACTGTAAGCCAATAAGTATGAAACGAAGTTTCAGAATAACATGGTCAACTATAAATAGACAAAAATTAAAAAAGTCTCTCTGGTACTTAAGAAGATAACTAGCAGGTAATGAAGAAAACTTGCAATAAACACATATTTCTCGTCCCAAGGGCAAGCTTACAACTTGGATTTCTTGACATCGGCAAATAGCTCATTTGCGAGCTTCCGCCTTCTTCTGTTCTCTGGCTGCAAAACGCGAAGCACAAAACAATCAGTTTCAACATGTTTCACTTATGATTCTAAGATAACAAAATTATATAAGTCTGATTAAACTATTTACCAGCTTTTTCTTCTTCTCGCTTCTTAGCAGCTTCTGCCCTTTGTTGGCGTACAAGGGTTAAACGCTCTGTGAAAGAAAAATAAACCAAAAATAAGAAACATGAAAATAAATGTACTGTCTGGCATTTATTTGGAAGCCATTAGACATCTTGCGAATATTCCCCTCTTCTTCAGGTTTTCTTCCTATTTTCAACCCTACAATTTTTTAATTTTTAATTTATTGTAAACTTATAGAAAGAAATATTGCCATGAACCACCCTGATATCCATTTTTGACTCTATCCCTGATAGAGGCAATATAAGTATAGTCAAAGAGTGTAACTTCTTTAAAGTTTTTCGTCCCTGTTATAAATAGTAGCATCCTTAATTTTTAGAGTTAGCAGCACATTTACACTAGTAATAAGAATACTCCGATGGTGCTTCGAAAGGTCATCAATTGATGTCAATTACCTAGATCTTTCCTTGCTTGTTCTGTTTTGCCCTGCTCTTGAAGTCTCATGTATCGCTCATGGGCTTTCTGTTTCTCCAGCTCTTCTCTGCAAAGAGAGAGAATAATATTTCTTCAGAAAAAATTACAGACTAAAAGCAACACACACACACAAAAACAAAAAAAAAAACACACATATATATACCCACACATATATATATACCCACACGTATATTTAGCATGAAGAAGAGAAGTTCCAAACAGAAAATGAAAACTGTACCTTTCACGCCTTGAAAGTTCACTTGTTTTGGTTATCTGCACAACAATAGAGAGTTAACCTTCCACAGAATTGCATAACAGAGAATATATGATTTATGGAAGTAAAGTTTTGAAACTTACATCAGCATCTTTGGCTTTCAAGTTCTTTGCCTTTGCCAAATTAGGATTTTCGATGTCAATAATTCCTTGAACGCCCTTACGCTTCTGCTTACAAAATTCCATGACGAGACACAAGCTGATCAGTTGCACTCAGAAACACAGCCAAAAAAAAAAAAAAATTTGAGATGGCTCTCAAATTGATAATAAGAGAACATACTAACCTCGACGTTGTCATCAGATTCTTCCCCTGACTCCACTCCGGAATCTTCAGATTCTTCCTCTTTCTCATATGCAGCTTCTTGCTGATGAAAACAAACACAAATCGATAACTTGCTTAGCCAAAATACAAAAGCAAACTATTTTGAAGAAAAGATACACCCAAAATCAATTATTGTGGTATAACCGGACATAAATGTTGCGTGTTTACACTATTTTAGCACATTGACATACACGGGAGAGAAAGAGAGTACCTGTTTGAAAGAGCGAGGGCGAGAAGAAGTTCCAGCAACTGCATTGATATGATAAACAAAGGGTAATCAAAAGGTTTTCCAAGGTATAGATACTTCGCAAATTATCATGAGAGAAATACAAATCATGTCTAACAAGAATAGAACTATCAGCTATTTGAAAGATTTTACAGAACAATCCAAATCTTACACATAAGTTACTAAGTTTTAACTTTTTTACTCGTTGAAACAAGGCCTCAAATAAAAAACTGTAGTGAAATTAAATTTAACAGAAAAAAAAAAAAGCAATAACACTATTTTGCTTTTCCCTCCAACATAAATATCTCAAAAACCTAAAATATAATTTCCCAACCTAGAAGCCTAACAGATTTTCATAGTTTGAACATGCCAAACACCATATTGTACTCTCTAATACAATACCACAGACTTATAAATAAAAATCCTCATTCTCACTCAGCTCCTATAAAATCATAGATCAAAATTAAACTCACAGACCCATAAGACCCAGTAATACCACAAATACGAAGAAACTCGAAACCCCTTTTCTTTTATTCTCGTAGACAACAAGCCCTAACAAAGAGCACATCTTTGATCGAAGAAAATTAAAATCAATTTTTCAATTCGCATTCAAATCCAAAAAAAAAAAAAAAGCGGAAGAAATTTGGGTAAAAGACTTACGGAGCTCTTCGGGAGTGGAAAAGTTGCGGTGACCAGTGGGCTTGCTCTTGAACTTCCCTCTCCCCATAGCTCCGACGAGAAACCAAAGCGAGAGAGAGAGAGAGAGAGAGAGAGAGAGAGAGTTTCGCTGGAACTCCGATCGGAGAGAGCCAAAAAGGAAAGAAACCACACAGTGTGTTTATTTATTTTGTTTTTGTTTTTAGGTTTTGAGGAACGAGAATATGTGAAAATAAAATATCCCACAAAAACTATACGCTAAGTCGCTAACGCTGAGGCCAGAATCGGATGCCATATAGCATTTATATAAAAGCACTAAGCAGCTCTAGTGACGGTTCTGCCCTTATTGGTTTTGTAGTGGGATTAGGACTTGGGAGTGGGAGAGAAAAAGGTAATAAAATAGAGGGAAAATTATAAAATAGTCTGCGAATTTTATTGAAAATTCAATTTCATCTCTTTATTTTTAATAATTATAAAATAGTTTTTAAAATCGATCTAAAATTATTTTTTTACTTTGACTAAAACTTAAAATTTTTCTAAATGACAAAATTACCTTTATAAAAACTATTAATCCAACCTCTAATATTTTTAAAAATTATACTTATACTTAGTATTTTATTTTTATTTTCTAAATATTTTTTTAGATTACAGTTATACCCAAATAAATGAACTTTTAAAAAACTTTGGAGGTTGAATTGATGATTTTTATAAAGGTTAATTTTGTAATTTTGAAAAAATTTAAGATTTAGTCAACTCAAAATAATATTTTTAGACCGATTTAAAAAAGTGAATGATCATTTCGGAATTAATAAAAACAGAGAGATAAAACCAGGTTTTCAATAAAACTCATGGGCTATTTTATAATTTTTCCTGAAATGGAAAATAGACGTGATAGAATTTTTTTTTTCAGTCCAAGTGAAAAAAATAAAAATAAGGATAAAGGGGAAAAAAAAAAAGATTAGAATCCCATGACTAAAGGTTATTTGAATTTGTCTTACCGTTTTAAACCAAAATTTTTAAATAATTTTGATAGACTGAAGTAGGAAAAAACTTAATATTTAGATAGTAAAAAAAATAAATATCTAGTGTTTTAAAATAAATGAATAAATAATCAATTCGTTAATTATTTGTACATTTTTTTTACGATTAAATTAATTACCATCAATTATAATTGTATAAGGAATTGAATTATTTGGGTATTTTATTATAATTTTTAAAATATTAAATACTTATTTAAATTAAGTATTAAAAATTTAGTATTTACTATAATTTTTCATATTTTTTTTTATATAACTTTGGTTGTTATTCAAACTCAAATGGATGTTTTGGGTTTAAGGGAACATCCAAATGGAGGTGTCGTTTTATGGTCTTTGTAGTAGAAAAATGAAAAGGTAGTTTTAGACACTTGATTAAGAGGTCGTTTGGATCAAATTGAAATAAACAAATGTTGATTTGAGTAATTTATTATTAGTAAAGTTGTTGTTTGGTTTGCTGCTTTTTAACACATTTCTATATTAATTTTTTTTATCTTTTAAATCTCAATTAAAATAATGCAATTAAATAACAATTAAAATGCCAATTTAAATCAATTTGAATATAAAATTTTGACCTTTTCAACTCAAATTAATATATATATATATATATTTATTTAAGGATTTAGCCAAGATTAATTTTTTAGCGATTAGTCATAGTTTTAGAAATTTAATAAATTAGCCATTTTTATTTTTTATTTTATCACATTTGATGAAATTTTTGGTAATAGTAGGTTTGGTTTGTTTTTTTTTTAAGATGAATGAGCCGAATTTTTGGAGATTTTTTTTATTTGATTTGGGCGATTTTTTGAAGTAATTATTAGGGATGCTTATGTTCATTAAAGCATTTAATGGTTATTTTCTTAAATTTAATATTCTAGGACTAAATCTTTCAAACTTTACCTTTAAAATGACTAATTTCTCCCATTAATATAATCTACATCTTTGTTAGTTTGAATCACGAACCAAACAACCATTGATCATACTAAGAATGTTCAACTAACGTGCTGGGTTGACCTAACCAACCCGTTAGTCTAATCATACAATTGCCCAAAATAATTCGAACCTAAATAACTCGAAGAGAATTTAGGCTTAACTCAATCCATCCTGATAAATAATAGTTGTACAAACTAATTTTCAAGTTGGTTTATCCCAACCTAAAAGTTATTGTCTTCATAAACTTTAATACTTTCATATTTGAACGTTTAAGTAGAAAAGTCATATTCAAAATTTAAATATCTAAAATTAATTCCTTGTGCTAAAGAACTTCAAAGTTTTAGAAGAGGAGAGGAAGTAGAAGTATTATTTGTGTTATAGGCACCCTATCATTAAGTTTTAATTCATATAAACTCTAGAGATAATTGAATATTGAATGATGTTTGAAATAAATAGCTAACATTTTCATTGATTAAAAAATTAGATATTTTTTTCATTACGAAATAAAGTACTTTTATATTTATATATTTGTTGTTTGATATATTTGTTCTGATACGATGGTTTATATTTCTCGACAAATTTACATTTAAATTATAATATATATTATAGATGAAGTGATATAATTATTAAATATATTATAGTTCATACGATATATTCTATCACGAATTTATGCTCTTTCTATTTTGATTTTTTGAATCTGTGTGAGAATTATAAAAACAGATGATGCAGAATTTCATTAATCTTTATAATTTGTTTAAATAATAATAATAATATCTTAAAATAGAATTATACAGCCCTTTATATAAATTTATCTAGATTGGTCTTCATTAATATAATATTCTACCTATATTTAATTCTCTAATAAATAAAAAGAGAAATTGCAAAAAAAAAAAAAGACATTCTAAGTATCACTTAAAAATATATGTTAAACTGCTGTGCACCATTAATTACTATTTTATGTTTATAGTATAAAATTGGAATAAAAATATAAGTGCAACACAAATAGGAGCATGAATTAATACTGTGTAAAAAAAAAACGTATTTGTAAAAAAATCCCTAAATAATCATGAACAAAATTACAATATTACGAGAATTTTGAGAAATGACCCATTTTAGACTAATTAATGATATATGTCCCTTTTATATTATAGTTATAATTTATCTCCCTATTTTTAAAATAAACATAAAGTAGAATTTAATAGAGCATACCAATTAAGGTATAAATTATTTTTGGATCAGTTAGGTAAATAATCATTTTTGACAGTGTATTCTTGTAAAAATAGCCACAGTTTCAAAAAAAAAAAAAGAAAAAAACTAGTTATAAAATTTTTTTTACACATGTAAGAATTTCTTACAATAATAAAATTACACATAAAACTTGTTGTAAGAAATTTTTTACATTTATAAGAAATTTCTAAAATGGCTATTTTCTTAATTTTTTGAAACTTTAGCTATTTTTAAAAAGTTACTATTTTCTTAAAATTTTTATTATATTATATAACACTTCAAATGATATTATTTTGTACTTCTTCTAATTAGAAATTACAATGGGATGCCTAGCTATTACTGTACCAAAAGAGAGGCATTCCTAAGAAGAATATGGAGAATTTCAAAATAAAGTCATTCTTGATGCCACTTAATAATGTATACCTCAAGTAGTGTGCTCCTTTTATTTCCACTCTATGTTTGTAGTGTAAATTTTAGGGTGTAAATTAAAAGTGAATCTCACATGGGGTATAGATTATCATTGTACAAAAAATGGGACATTCTTCAAAATCCCTCGTTTGGTAGCGGTGAAAGAAAATTAAATGGAAAGAAAAATAAGAAGTGATAGAAAAGAAGATGGAAATGAAAGAAAATAGTTTTCCCTTATAATATTTGGTATGATAGAAGAGAAATAAAACTTTTTATTTATACAATTACTATTTTACCAATTTATTATTTAACATTTTAAAAAACGAATAAAAGAGTAATTACACTCTTCATTGCATTGGAAAAATTTTTCATTCATTTTTCCTTCCAACATTGAAAAGATAAAAATTTGTGGGTCCCATTTATTATTTTATCTTTTTTTTTTCTTTCCTTCTTCTTTTCTTCCTTACCAAATAACCCAAATAAATATTTTCTATTCCAAAATCCATCCAAAATTTTATTTCCTTCCCCTTTTCTCCTCTACCAAACGCACTAAAGCGCCGGCCCATTTGGCCCATCCCATATATTTTGGTGGGAAACTTAGCCCATATACATGCAAATGGCGTAATAAGAGAGATTAGAGAGAGGGCCATGTGAAAGCGTAACGCAGCGCTGTAGCCTGTACGTGTAAGGCTTTGGTGTCTTCTTCAGAGTTTCAGCCTACTCCCACTCGAGAAAAGCAGAGAGTATTCATTCACCACTCTCCAGGGAATCAAAAATCAGCCCCAAAGTCGAAGATGAGCGAGCCACAGAAGCTTCCGCGCTCTTCGAAGGCGGCGAATGTCCCGAAATACCCGAACCCGCCGGACGCGACGAACCCTGACCCGGCGACGCTGCGGGAGCAGTGGAGGTTCGCAATCAGGCAGTACAGCAGGTGGTACTCCCACGCCTGGGGTACCGCCATCCTCGCCGGCCTCTCCTTCTTCGCCCTCGGCTGGCTCGTCAAGGGCTCCAACCCTCTCCCCTCTCTCTCCGCCCCAAACCCCAACCCCCGCCCAAACCACTCTTCGGAGGATTCCTCGGAATCCGCCGACCACCCACGAGATTGATCCGGTTTTGCTCTCTCTCTCTCTCTCTCTTCTTCTTCTTCTTCTTGTCAATTCGGTTGATTTTTTTTAATATATATATATATATATATATTTTTGGTTTTGGTTGATTAGGGGAGTTTTGGCGTGGTTGAGTACGTTTTTGGAGATGGTTGGATGGATCGACAACGACAAGCCTGTATGTATGAGGAGAGGAGGTTGTGAATGTTGTCTATTGTAAGATTTACAGAGTAACTTTTTTTTTTGCTTTTTTGTTTTTGTAAATACGATAATAATAATTATTGAAAAAAAAAAGTTAATCTGGTGGTTTTTTCTTGTTAATAATGCCATTTGAGGGAAAAATTGAGTGGAATTGTTGCTTGTTGTTTTGACTTGATGATTGTTTGGTTGGACAATTTGGGCGAAAAATTAAGATATGATTAGGCACATAAGGTTTCGTGTGTTTAGTAATCTTGATTGTATAGCAACAAATTTTTGGAGCTGCTGAAAGCAATCATGTATCATGTATGAACAAATTTCAGTTGTTGCCAATTGAAAGAGTGAACTGGTATGTGTTATTATGGAGATTATTAAATGTCTCTTTGGAATTTTTGATTGATTGGAGTTTTTTTTTAAAACCTTTAAATGATTCAGTATCTGGCTGTAGCGCTTGTGAGGAAAGATGGAATGTCTGATTTTAACTTCCAAACAGAGCGTCATGACATGTTACTTGTTTGATGTTTCTCTTGCCCAGTGTTTTCTTGGCCAGTTCAGTATTGGAGATGAATTTGATGGATAATGAGCAATAAAAAGAGCGTGACTCTTCAATGTCTTCATGTTTATTCGGTTAAAGGAAAAAAAATCCACTAATCAAAGCGTTAAACCACTAAAAGTGCTCTAACGAAAATATCTCGGAACGCTAAAAAAAAACAAAACAAAACAAAACAGACAGCAATAGTTTGATGGCCAAGTTAGCCATTAATTGTCCACTAAAGCTCGAAAGCTCAAAATCAATCAGCTTAAAGTTAAATAGGAATGAGACAATAATATGATTATACCAATACACTGCAAGTATGAGTTCAAATTGAATAAACGAAATAACATTGACTTGTTTTTCAGAATCTTTATCTTTCGGCTAGGAATTAGAATAGACAAGTTTTTAAGAACACAAAAGTAAAAATGTTCAATTTCAAACTACTACAAAAGCAAAGCTAATTCTTCTGTTGACAAGAGCCTCTCCCGAGCGGAGACTCGGGAAGACCTCTGTATTAACATCGACCGAAGCATGGTCTTCAAAAAAACGCATCTAAAAACCTCGTCTTCAGGTATCAAGCAGAGCAACATCCGACTTTCTTCACAGCCGATACATCATCCTTGGTTCCAACGTTGATGGTCTGTCCTTTGGGCAAGGCTGCAGGGTCCTCCCCGACATCGAGGGCTTTCCTGCTTACCACGTGGTAGATTTGCGACAAAACTTCCGTGAAGGAATTTTCGACATTCAGTGACTCGAGGGCAGACGTTTCCATGAAAAAGGTGTTCTCCTTCTCAGCGAAAGCTTTGGCGTCCTCAGTGGAAACTGCTCTCAGGTGACGCAGATCGGCCTTGTTTCCGACAAGCATTATCACAATGTTAGCGTCGGTGTGATCCCTGAGCTCCTTTAGCCACCTCTCCACATTCTCGAATGTGACATGACGGGTAACGTCGTAGACTAGGAGAGCACCAACAGCACCTCGGTAGTACGCACTCGTGATCGCACGATACCTTCAAAACAGAAAAATCAAAATGATTAAGACTTTTCGAAGAAACATATTTCTTTCGGGGAAAGAAATGCCTCGACTCCGTCGTTCCCAGGGTTCCCAGGCACCGGCATCAATACATTGCAGTTAAATTATAAAATGTCAAACTTAATAAGTATCCACATATGATTTAAAAACCTCAACCATATACACCCAAAAGCTGATTCAAGTATCTAGATGTTGAAAGCCATTAAAGAGAATATATGACAAGTAAAAGAAGCTTTACAAACACATTTAATCCTTGTAGTGAAAGAAAAGGACATGTTCATAAATAAAAAACAAAAGAAACCAATATGAGTCAAGTGATGATCTTTTATTTTCCATAACAGATTCAGCCTCATCCTATGCACTATTGCTAGGTAGGTTTGAACATTGAAAAAAAACAAAAGGCTTTATAGATCTTTGTCTTATTTGACCAAGAAGACGTTTTGATTTTTACTCATCAATGATTGTGCATCAACATTACATTCAACAAATACCAAAGAGAAACATGTTCATAATTGCGCATTATAGTAACAAATCAGCAATAACTCAATTGTCAGAATTTCAATTTCCAAGCAAAACACAAATTCTAAGAACTAAAAACGTTGATAACTAAACTGCAAATTAAAATCGTCGTTCACCGATCTACTCCTCTGAGAACATCAAATCTTCGCAAAACTCGCACAAATATGGATCCAAACGAACACAAAGACAACAGATCAAAATTCAATCCAAACAAACGAAAACAAAACTCGATTTAAAAAAAAAAAAAAAAAAAACCCGGATCCGAACCTTTCTTGTCCAGCGGTGTCCCAAATTTGGGCCTTGACGACCTTATCGTCGACGCGAATGCTTCTGGTGGCGAATTCGACTCCGATGGTGGATTTGGATTCGAGGCTAAACTCGTTCTTCGTGAACCTCGACAAGAGGTTGGACTTTCCGACGCCGGAGTCGCCGATCAAAACGACCTTGAACAAGTAGTCGTAATCGTCGTCTGTTCTGTACGCTCCCATGTCTTCCCCGAGGCTGTTTGGTTCGCTAGAAAATCCGAGAGAAAACTTATCTCAGAATCTTCGCTTCCTTTTTTTCTTTTTCAAACCAAAAAAAATAAAAAAGGAAAAGAAAATATCAGAGATATTTTTGTGTGTGTTCGCGAGTCTTTAGAAAGTAATTTTGGGATTATAATAAAATAGGCTAACAATTTGTATAAATGGGTGGATTCCGAGAAATGAGAAAGAAGAGGTTGAGAGAGAAGCTGAAGAAGGAGAAGAGAGAGAGCTGGAAATTTTCAAGGTTGGCAAATTACGGGCTTGTTTATATATTTTATTTACTTTACGGTCTTTTTCGGTTTCACATGCGTTAGTTACTAGCATAGTTGGTAGAATATATCAATACGGTACGAAATTATAGAGAGAAATGTTGGTATAATTCGGATTTTACTATGAAAAATATGTTCAAAATTTTGTCTATAAAATAGTTGTAGTAATTTTTTTTAATAAAATATATACATATACCATTTGTATATACATAAGTCTATACGTGTCGTTGATACACGTAAAGTTGTTAACTAGGGTTACTAGGCATTTAACATTGGGAAATTGTAAGAAATAGCCCAAAAAAAAAAATTCGCTTTTTAAAACATAGTCCATGTCTCAAAAAAATTAAAAAATAACTGTTGGTGTGGAATTTGAACCACGTCGTGATCCGCACCTTTAGACGGTGGTGCGACAATGAAAATAAAGAAAATGACCGGAAAAAAGAAAAAGACGGGATGTTTTCAAGTGGTTCGGCCCTTTTCCGGAGTAATAACATATATCCCACTTTTCTAGTATTGTTTTGGTAAATTTTTACAAAGAGTTCGACCAAAATTTCTTCCAACTCCCAATCCCTTCTCCTTTATTTCTTTATATAGGGCAGGAGAGAGGGATTGATTCACGAGATTTGACCCCCAATCCCCTAAAATCATGGGATTAGGTAACCTAACACACAGTCATCTATAATCTCTTAAATTACGGGATTGGGTTACCAACTAAATACAATCATTAATTGAAAGACATACCCTTGCAGTTCCTGTCCCAGGTTTTACGGGGTAGGCTGTTAGACATCCCACAATCGGGGGTAGTTGATCAATTTAAAAGAAAGACCTAGACTACCACACGCAGACTCCAGATTTGGTCGGGGGTCACCCGCTTCGCGGGTTGAACCCTCTGCCTTCAACGAAGTCTTTGCTTCCTCTCCGAGGCTAGCTTCGCGGGGGTGGATCATCTTCGAGGATCCTCAGCCTTCTTGTCCGCCAATCCCTCTTCGAGGGTCTTGTCATAAAATCAACACCACCTCCGGTGGCGCTTCTTCACCTTATCTTTGATGGCACATGATCGAGGGTCATCTTTGACAATCCTCGCCCACTCGTTCATCCGGGGGACACCCTTGTGATGACGTGGCACTGTTGAGCTGCTAGAATAAAAAGTGTGTTCGCATTGATTGCTCTTCGGGGACTCCGCCCCCGAAGCTACAATCGCGGACGAAAAATCACTTACAACAATAGCCATGTTACGAATTGTATAATAGAAAAGTGTCACACAAAATATTACACATCTCTAAATATTTGTAAGATATTTTGTAACACTTCAAGTTTTACTCATCATTTTTTGAAGTGTTAAACAATATCTTACAAATGTTTATAGATGTGTAAATATTTGTTTGACAATTTTTGTTACAAAATTCTTTATAGTGGCTATTTTTTAATTTTCCGAAACATAGGCTATCATTTAAAAGATACATTTAATTTTGACTTATTTTTACAACTCACCCTTTAACATTTTTGGTTTCACAGTTTCTCTATTAAATATATTTTTTTTTTATTAATGGGGGGAAGGGATTCAAACTCAACACCTTAGTAGAATCGGCTGTAAAATTATGCTTGACTAGTCCTGCAGCTACATATAATATTAATTTTAAAAGATATAAAATAAAATAATAAATATAGGGAATTTTAAGAAAATAAACATTTTTAGAGATTGATTTAAAAAAAAAATTCAATGTTTCAAATTTTGAAAAAATAGTCATTCATAAATTTTAGGTGTAATTTTGTTAAGTAAGAAATTTTTTGTATTGATAATATATTTTATATGACTATATACTAATTTTTTAAAACTGTGACTATTTAAAAAAAATTTATATAAAATGACTATTTATCTAATGAATTCTTTAATATATATATTTATTTATATTTATATATTATGTTTTTTTTTAAGGATATATGTCATCCTTTAGGGGCGTAACTCAAACGTTAAGTAACTAATGTTTACAGTAGTACGTAAGTAAGAGAAAAAAAAAATTGATTAAGACTTTGACCTACTCTCTATTAAAAAAAAAATACATGCCATGTGTTTTTGAAAAATATGGTTATAAAAAAACAAAAGAAACAATTAACTTTCAAAATTGTGTTTAGCTTTCAAAGTTGTGTTAAATATATTAACTTTCTTTTAGTTATTGACTTGAAATATTATAGCCCATATAATGAGAAATAATAATAAAAATGTCACTATCTTCTAAATTTTAATGTTTAAAAAGTTTGGCATCGGATATTTTATTTGTATAAGTGAGTTATGGTCATTTTAAATCAAATTCCAACGCTGCTTGTTTATTAGAGGCATGTTAACACGTTATTGCTAACCCAATAAGATGTTCCCATGCGTTCTTAAAATTGACGGATTCTGTTAAAATACAAAATATGTTAAAAATATATTAATTTATACAGTGTGACTGTGTGAATGTTCATATTCTTAACCCCTATTGCTTTTGGTAACCTACGTCTCATAGAATGAATATGATAACCTC
Source organism: Boehmeria nivea var. tenacissima (assembly GCA_018132145.1). Classification (NCBI taxonomy): domain Eukaryota; kingdom Viridiplantae; phylum Streptophyta; class Magnoliopsida; order Rosales; family Urticaceae; genus Boehmeria; species Boehmeria nivea. The sequence continues at coordinate 4,734,859 of CM030877.1, read as the reverse complement.
CCAAATCAATACTATTTACTTAGTGTTGCATAACCTACCAATACCAATCAAACTCTAATGTGTAACTTATGTTCATTAGACTCCTCTATCTTGTAAGTGGACGTCTATATATTGCTGCACAAGAAAAGACGGCGATAATAAAGAGTTTTCACTATAAATTTCTTTGGTGCTCATCTCTTTATTTTGCTTTATACAATGCAATTTTTCCTTTTACTATTGTTTATTCACTTGATCACACATTATAAGCACGAGTCTCTAACCGATATTTATTCTCTAAATTAATTTGCTCATAGCGAAGGAATTTCTTGTTATTGTCAGCATATCACGTTTTTCGAGTTATCAAGGAAGAATGAAAAAAAAGTGTGGTTGAGAATTTTTCATATTGATCTTATCTATGGTAACATAATCTTAATTTAGAGGGCTTTGCATTTAAAGCCCCTCACTTTAGGTTTGGTTGAAACCGGTTACCTCATTTTTTATTTTTATTTTTTGTGATTGGCTCCCTGATCTCGTAAAATCGTTGCAATTGGGTTTGGTTGAAACCAATTACCTCACTTTCTTTTCTTTTTTCGTTTTTCAATGGCCGTCTAATTATGGACATAATTTCACCAAGTTGGGGCTCTCTTTGAGACTCTTAGTGTCTAATTTTAGTTTTTTTTTTCTTTTTCAAGTTTATATTTATGTTTTCATGTTGGATTTTTGTTATTGTATGAATAAAGTCGTGTTGAGCTAATTGTGCACTCTAGACATTTGATAAACTCCTATGAATTTATGGTTGAATGCTTACTTCTAATTGAATTTCTCCTTTATCTTCCTGTGTTGTCAAACATTTAATGCACTTGAAATTTTGAACGATATATGTTCGATAAAATTCTCAAAAGAGTCTCACTAGTAAATGACCACGTAATAACAACATAGATTGAGGATTTCTATGGTGTAATGTTGGTTTATGCTTTCTTATTTGTTTGTGTTGCTTGAACTTAATGCTTTTGATTGGTGTGAAAAACTAATCCAATGATTTAGACCACGAGAATAGAACTTGATGACAGTGTCGTTAGATATGCTAAATTTAACTTCACGGTTCTCTACACTAGAATTAGTATAGTGACAAGTAAGTGCGATCCCACAGAGACACAGTTACTCACACTGATATTAAGTTTAAACAATTAAATAAAAGGTGGTTTTAGAAATATATTGAACAATAATTAAAACAAAGCAAAGTGAAATACGAGAAATAAATCAATGACAAAACATAGCCAAGACGTGTTTTCCACCCTAACGTGAATCATTGTTCACATTGTCGGGTTAATTAATTTCTTGAGGTTACCAATCTTTACGAATATAGATTAATTATTCACACACTTAATTAATCCCTAACATATAATTTGTTCCAACACGCATTGCAAACAGATTAAATGAAGCATGAAGTAAGACATAAAGGCCTAAATCAAATAATCCACGCGTTAAAATTCAAACTAGGTTTGTTCTAAATCGTGAGTGAACACGCGCTCTTCTCATAATTCGCTACTACGAATTAGAATTAGTGATTACGAATCCTAAACCCTAATTAGTAATATGAATGTAATTAAGCAAACTAATGACCAATTAATCAACTGGATCGCAAACAAATTATAATAGAATATTAAAACAAACAACCTCAATTGAATTAATGGAAAATCAAACAGCGTTCACAATTCATCACTTTGGGCTTTAAGGCCCCCTTGACTACATGGACATTAGCTACTCATGCTTAATTGAAATTACAAAGAGAAATAAAGAGGAAAAAAAAGAAACTGGGTTGCCGGAGCCTCAACACGGTAGATCTTCAGCCTCCGTGTGATCTTCAGCCTTGGTTCTGATAGGAACTTAGGGAATTGGAGGAAATAATAATTAGTAAGTAATTGTAGGAGAGTTTTAGAATTATTAGGAGTTAGTATTCTATAAATAGCGTGTTAGTGGTAAGATACAAGCATGAAAATTGTATTGAGTGTTTGGTGAGGATGTGATTCCTTTTGGGAGAGAACGGACCTCTCGAAAATCCTGTAATTATCTTGTTATTTTCCATTTTATCTTAGTTTCCATTAATACAATATCGAAGGTTCTTAACAATTGGTATCATAGCAATGATCCTTGGATATGGCAGCGCGGCGAATTTCGATCTTCCACGGCTACGACCCAACATCTTGGTTCGCTGAGGCGGAGCGAGTCTTCGTGTTTGGTCGATACTCTGACGGCGAAAAGTTGCTAATGGCTGAAGAATCCATGACCGGTGACGTGCTGCTTTGGTTTCGATGGGAGGATGGTCGCTAGCTATTGAAACTCGCTATGCTCAATCGTTTCCGTATATCGGAGGAGCAAGCAACTCACTACCAGCCTTCGCCAGCTGAATAGGACGATATTCGACAGCACTTGAAGGATCTGATCGAGAAGATGAAGACCTCCGATGTGGTTCTCCGGCAAAGTCTGATCCATCGGCGTCAGCCATATCAGAGAGGGTATCAATCGCGAAGAATGAGACGCAATCCAAATAAGATCTCTTAGATCTGAAAATGATGACAACCGATCCCGTCAGCGAAAACGAGAACGCATTAGATCTAGTCAAAGAAGTTGACAAACCAACAGAGGTCGGAATGGATCTGTTCGGTGACGGAGAAATCGAGACAGAGCTTCTCGATGCAGATAGAGTCGAGTCGGAGCTGCTGAATCACGAAGACATCGAGTAAGATCTGGTCGAAAAAGATAGGGTCGTGAAGAACTTAAAGTAGGACGACCAAATTGCCAACATCGAGAAAGAGGTCCTAAACTACGGGAACGAGAAAGACGACTTCGCGGCTATGATATCACCGAAGAGGATGGATGAGACAATGTTCGTGAGAGACAGAGGGAAATCGGCTGTCTCGAGGAGGCTAAAAAGAAGACAGCAAGGCGTCACGATGATTGTGTGGCCACAACATGGCAGAGGCCGCGGCGAGGTGAGATGGCGGCGGAAGCAAGACAAGCCGAAGTCTGCTACTAGGCAAGGACTGAGGAGATTGAATGACGCGGCATTCGTGAAGGATCGAGGAAAATCGACCACAATAACATGGCGGAGGTGGCGGCGAGACAGAACCTTCAGTGAGGCAACAGCCAAGTCTCTGAGAAGAGCAGCAGAGGAGGTCTGGTCCATCAAGATCTCGAGGTGCAGAGCTCAAGAGGTACGCAGTGATGGCGTCCTTAAAGACAAGTTCCTGTTTCTTTTTCCCACCGGAGTTTTCCCGTTGTCGGCCAAGGATAATGGAAAGTCGTAGGAGATGGGAGTGGTTGTGCCAGAGACGGCGGTTGTAATGTCGAGTTTAGTTAGATGCATAGCCATTCACGTGAACACTCTGAGGAAGAAGATAGAGTGTTTGGACCCTAATGGACATATTAGGCCCAATGGGCCTATTTGTCACAAGGAAGAGGCTCATGGACTTTTTCAATTTAGCCACTTGAGTCTAATGGGCTAATTAAACCAAAGGAGTGGTCCGATGCCTATTTTACTCCCAAATTAAAGTTGTGGTGTGCCAGGCTGTGCTGATTGGGACTAGTTCTTAAATAAAAAATAAAAAAAATTACTGTTGGTTGGATTTGGAATGTAGATTTATACAGCAAGGTGCTCTGGTTTTCAGATTTCAACCACCACCTTGAGGACAATGTGGTATTTTGGGCGGCCGTTAATGATAGGAACTTAAGGAATTGGAGAAAATAATAATCAGTAAGTAATTGTCGGAGAGTCTTAGAATTATTAGGAGTTAGTATTCTATAAATAGTGTGTTAGTGGTAAGATAAAAGCATGAAAATTGTATTGAGTGTTTGGTGAGGAAGAGATTCCTTGTGGGAGAGAGTGGACCTCTCAAAAGTCCTGCAATTATCTTGTTATTTTCCATTTTATCTTAGTTTCCATTAATACGATATTGAAGGTTCTTAACAGGTTCTTCTCCTTCCTTTTTTTCCCTTCCTGTTGAGTTCTTGAGTGCTAAAAGATGCATTGTCGTGGTTTCTAACTTCTATTTATAGGCTCCTCTCAATTGGCTTCGAATTGGGTCAAATTTGGACTTTTTCGCAGTTGCTGACGTCATGGCGCCGCGGCTATTCTTAATGGCTCCATGGCACTCTAGGATTGCATAGAAGTTTTTTGGAGATGGCGCCGTGACGCTCTAAGAGTAGCACCGTGGCACTAAGGAGCGGCCTTTCCTTTGGCGAGATGTGTAGTGTTACGGCGCTTAAGGAGTGGCACCGCGGCGCTAAGCTTGTTTTCCCTTAAGGTCTCTATTTTTGCTTCGCTTTGCTTCCTTTCTGCTCGTTGCTCCAATATAGACCTGAAATATCAACATTCAATCAATTAACCACGATATGACATCCAAAATATCATAAATGTGAGAAAATTCACTATGAAATGATTAAATATATGTGCATCATCACTTGGCTAAGGGAAATTCTCTAAGTTTAAGATTGAGTGACACAACCTAGACTAAGAGGATGTGAACTTAACAAAGGCAAACCTTTGAGGTCCAATAATAAGTAACACGGTCTTAAGGTTTCAGAGGATCATGAAACTTAGACTGACAAGTAGCTAAGTTGTACTCTGCATTATCATCATTTGAATTATCTTAGTCTTAATGCTTCCTTATTCCTTGTAGTTTTTTTAAATTCCACAGGCCATCATAGTTATGATATTGTGTTAGATTGTTACGAATTTAGTCTATTTAGATTGTGGAATTAAGACCTTGAAGGGCTAATAAAACAGTTGGGTACACGATAATTACAAATTAGGCTTTGTGATAATGGGGGGAGATCAATCCTAGATAGCTAGAGGAGTGAGACTTAATGAATGTGTATTTGGACGATTTAGATAGGGATATTAGCTTGGTTGGTGCACTTACAAAGAGAGAGGTACAAAAGTTTAATTTAATACTCTTGACTAATGGATATTGAAAACACTCAATGGATTAATTGGGCATTAGACAACAAAACATGAGGAAGTGAGAATGAATTCAAATACCTTGAGCGTATTATCGTTGTACTTATTACCTGTATTAACTAGTTTGTAAATAGTTGCAGTTGGATTTAATCTAGGACTTACATTAATTGTATTTAATTTTCTATTAGTTTAAAGAAAGTCTAGGGGTTAAATGTCGCGATACCTAATCAAATTTCGAGCCTTCAGTTATCGTGTTACAACATTAATGTCTCATAGACCATTTTGTTACTCGTACGTGGACTTTTTGAACAAGTTGTGGTCACATTACGAGGATTAGAATGACAATTAAGAAGAGCTTCTTGAACCAATCAATGTTGACTCATCACATCTGGCTTCTTCATAGGCTCCACATCTACCTCAAAACTATTGCCTTTTACTGCTAGAATTCTCTCGTAGATCTTGACAATATTTTTTTTGTATGGCCGATCCTTCTCTTGCCCGTTTTTGTTTTTGTTTTTATTTTTGAACAATACTTCAAGACTCACGAATTCAAGAATGTCAAGAAAAAAAGTTCAAGAACTCGATAACGACACAAGAACACTAACAAAAAACAAGAACAAGAGTACTCGATGACACAAGAACAAGAAACAGGATTTGACAAATCAGGAATGATATAAAAATAACCCTACGATGGTTTATGAGTCAAGACTAAGCAAGAATCAATAAAGATTTATTGAATTTGGACCAAGAATTAAAAAAAAAACCACAATTTAAAGACAAGAAACCCTAATAATTTCAATCAAGAACAAGAGCCCCAAATTGAATCCCTAGACGACCCTAAATGAACAATCAAGAACAATACAGCCGAATTGGACATAAACCAAGAAAGAAACATAGACACAATAAGAAGCAAGACATAACCGAAAAATAAACGATAAAGAAGTCCAAACAAGAAAGTCGAAACTCTGATACCACTTGATATGATACTCATTGCGGGAAGCTTCGAGTTTGTGCGCAATTGCGATAGTTTTCTTTATGGAATGAGTCTAGTATAGGAACCCCCAATGCAAACACCTCGATTAGGATGCAGTATTGGGACGCCATACCGGATACGAAAAGCCGTTGATAAGCCGTGGATCAAAGAACGCCATAAATGGTTGCAGAATTACCGTTTGAATGCCACAATATTGGACCAATCTTGATAAGTTTAGAAATGAAGGTTGTAAGAGCCAAAGAGAAAAAATCTCGCAATTACAACAAACAAAGTCAGACTATTTCATTGATAATATTCTCTTTAAATAGAGCCAAAGAGTTTTCAACTTAATTTGAAATTAAAAAATAAAAATAATAGGAAATAAATAAAAAAAACCAAAATATGCTAAAAAAAATACTAAAATATCAAATACACAAAAAAACCCTAATTTGGGTTGATTTGCGTGTCTGGCGGCGCAAACGGGTGAACGTGCGCTGCGGCGCCGCGTGCCGAGATTGTGTGCGGTGTACTGCTACGTGGGGCGTTGCGGCGCCCCGAGATGCTGCAACGCGCGCGCATGGGCGTTGCGGCGCCCCGAGACGCTACAACGTGCGTGCATATGCGTTGCAGCACCGCCTAAGTGGCGCCGCGGCGTTGCATACTACTACACACTACTGCTGCACATTGTCGCACATTGATGCATCTCTACACCTATTGCTACTTGTTTTCACTCGAAACTTATTCAAACCAACCTCAAATTACATATACTTGCTAAAACACCAAAGTTACAATAAAATAAAATAAAATGACTCTTAAAATACTTCTGAAATTCTAATTTTCTCGAATCGAAAGTGGCTTGAACTTGGATTCTTGGGTGCCTGAAGCTCCTTTGAGGTCTTGTGCAAATTGTTAATGACATCCGTATCATGGAGGCCCAGCCTGAATAAGGGCATATTAAAGTTCTGAAACAACCTGCAAGGGATTCGTCCTGAACAGGGGCAAACTAGAGTTTTATAACGACATGTAATGCGCCCAAGCTCGAACGTGGGCATAACAAAGTTCTAGAACAAGCTCTAATGAGGCCTATTCCCGAATGAGGGCGCACGAGAATTCCAGAACAACCTGCAAAGAAGCCCAATCTGAATAAGGCATACTAAAATTCTGAAATAGAATGAAAGAAGGCCAACCTACACGGGGGTGCACTAGAGTTTGGAACGGCCTAGAAGGAGGCCCGATTTGCACTGGGGCGTACTATAGTTTGGAAGGAGGCCCAGCCACGTGAGGGCATACTAGAGATCTGTGACAGCCTAGAAGGAGGCCCAGATTACAAGGAGACACAGTAGAGTTCTAAAATGACCAAAGATACTAACCGTTTCAATTAGCTCATGAACGTCCCAATGGGGTTTATGAAAGATTATATGAGTAAACCTCATAAATAATTATCAAGTTGGAAAAAGGCTTGGGGTCAAAAGAGCAAAGAATTCATTTATCCATATAGACTTTGAGCTTGTAAAGTAAGCTTAGATAGAGCTTCAGAGAAGGAAGAAAGCTTACATCAAAGAGAAATAGAAATTTAAAGTGACTCACACTTAGGTTGAGTGACCTCAATTGATAAAGAGAAGTCCTTAAGTTTTAAATAAACCTTTGGTTCCTTAAGAGTCGCAATAATTGCATTAAAGTATCTTCTTATGACATAATTTAATTGTTCACTTACTAAGTTTCAACTCATTAGTTTTCTCGTATTGTAGGTAATCTAAGGAGAGCCTTAGAAGCTAGAAGACAACAATGGGAGGATGGTGAATGCATATATTACTAATGTTGATAATTTCTTTGAAATCGCCGTTCAGCTCTTGCGAAAAAATTATCAAGGATCAACAGATGTAGTTAAAACCAGAAATGGTTGAGGCGCTTACTTTGACTAAGGTATGGCATCGAGTGGCCAGGTGGAACAAAGAAATAGTTTCCAATTCAAAGCACCTAATGAAATATGTCGATAATCAACGATCCATCGTCAATAGGTTGAAGTTCGAATTTATAATCATGTTATAATTTGAATAAAAATGAGGTAATTTTTTAGTTCACATATTTTGTTTGTTAATTTAATTTCTTCTACTTCTAATTCTATTTAATAATTTAAACTTGTAATAACATAATTTTTTAACACAAAATAATTGTTAGAATAGTGCCCAAAAACGAGACTATTTTTATGATTTTGAATTTACTGATTAATAAAATAAAAGAAATTTTTCATGAATTATTTGAGACTTTATTTTATTTATGAATATTCATCACTATCCATAACATATTATGTTACTGAAATTCTAGTATATAAGTTTATTATATACGAAGGATTAGAATTTTTGGTTAATATGCTTAAATGAGTCCGTGATTGATCAAGAGTGGGTTGCTTGATCCGAATTCACATATGCGGTCCACTAACATATTGGATGCGATAACCTTGTCCGTATTGTCGGTGTGGTGACACTAAGTGGAAGCATTCTATATAATTAGATTATATAGGACATGGACTGACTCGATTCTGAAGTGTCGTTTAAGTACCGTTACGATACTCATTTTGAAGTTATAAGATGATCATATGAGAATCGATCTTAATCCTGAGTGGCCACAGACCCTTAGGTTATGTTTACGGGCCTTTTGATTTGTTCGTTACGGTCCATGATTGATCTGGGCTAAATACTTGCATTTTAGATGTCCGAAACATGATCACTGGGGAATGGGGTTTCATAGATATGGAATCCAGCTTCTGATAAAAAGGAAGTTAAAATTCGTTCCCTTAATGTGTTGATTCTGGAACCGAATAATTACGCGCACATTTATGATCAAGATCATTAATGAATTGTTCGCTAGTGAATCAATGGTACTTAAGGAACAATATATGATCTAAGTGCTAAAACGGTAAATTCACCAACTCAGATCATGAACAAATCTGGAGGGTCGAATTTCATGAAATGATTATATCGATGGACAACTTACCGAGTAAATTATTCAAATAATTTCAGGAGTGCAATTCAGAATTTTTAGTGGAGTAACCTCGGAATTAATAAATCAGATTTTTAACTAAAGAGGTTTAGTTAATTATTTGTATTTATTGGAGCCTGAATTATTAGGTCCATGGTCCCCGGACTGACTCTATCAGATCGATAGAGATACTCTAATAATTAATGGTGATTAATTATATTTTTCTCACATTTATTGGATTAATAGTTAATTCGATAATAAATAATTAATTTTATTTAAATAAATAATGGTTAAAATTAATTTAAATTAATTTTGGAGGAAATTATGAAAATAGTTTCTAGTCAAAATTGGCCTATAAGGGAGGCAAGTAATTTAAATAAAAGAGTTTTCTTTAATTGTTAAACTATCCAAGAGTTGGATAAATAAAAAAGGAGGTATTTTGTAGAAATCCTAATTAGATTAGGATTTGTACAAATTTATTTAAATAGGAATAGTTATCCTACTTAAAGTAGGATTTGAAATAACTAACCCTAATTAATTATCTAAGAGTTAGATAATTATCTATTTTAGATACTAAAATAGAATTAGATTCTATTTAAGATTGGTTTTTAAATAAATTAAAAAAAGGGCTTAACGTTTTTATTCGTATATATATATATATATAAATCCAAATGTGAATTGGGTTTGAAAAAAGTTCGGCCTTTATATACGATATAAATATATATATATATATATATATATCTAAACATATAATTATATATATAAATATAGAAATTCAAATCGAAATTAGTTTTTTAAAATTCGTATGTATACGAATATATATATATATATATATATAATTATATTAATCTAAATCCAAATCATCATTGGACTTAAAAGAAAATGCTGCCGAATTTTTATTTTTTATTTTTGTCTAACCGATTATATATATATATATACGATTATGAATTATATTATTAAAATATATGATATTTTAATATATTTAAATTAAATAATAATAGGTATCAGTTTGAATCTAAGTAGGACTTGGAGTATGCCTATTAAACACCTCCTTACTCTCTCTATAAATAGGACCCTAGTGTAGATAAAAAACCTAGAGCATGTTTGCCCCCACCATTCTACCCATTTCATTCCATTCCATTTTTTTTCAACCATTTTTTTCAACTTTCCAAATCCCTATACAATATCTTTAAATCTCAACCATTTATAACACCTTAAAATTTGTAAAGTCAAACCATTTTCCAAACCATTTTTCAAACTATTTTCCAAACCATTTTCAAACCATTTAGAATGGTAAAAAATGACCAGAATAGTTTCCCCAAACACCATGCTAATCTTGTTAGTTTTAACACACAAGCTCATAAGCCTTCTTGAGAGAATTTCTACAGAGAAAAGCTCCCTCAATTGCCATCCCCTATAGCTATTCATATAGCCTAATTATACACTAAAGTAGTGTGTGTGAGAAAAATTTAAAGTGAGCCCACACTCTCGTTTCATCCCGATCCGGAGGCACGGTTTGGAAGATTGTGGTATCGGCAAAGCGAGGATTTCCAAAGACCGATAAGTTCGTTTCGAGCGTTCTCTTAGCCCAACCTTGGCGGTCTCGAAACGCACGGCGTGAAGACAAGAAGTCAGTCATTAGAATCTTCTTGGTAAAATTCTTAATCTCTACAATTTATTAATGAAATAAATTTTGTGCATATTTGTATGCTTGTTTGTTTTTTCTAATAAAATTATGAAAAGATCCTTGTTCTATGTTCTTGTTTGTTTGATCAAAGTGTTTGATTATAAATTTTAGAATACCATGTTTCCGCCTTACATAGAACTTTTGCGTATTATTGTAAAAAAATTTTCAACAATATTTACATAATGAAAATGGTTTATAAAAAGTAAACCTTAATTTAAATTAATTACATAATTTAAAATTAAAATAAATACAAAAACTCCAAAAAAAAAAGAAAATAAAAAATAATTGGAAAAGGAAAAAATTGCAAAAAAAGAAAAAAAGAAAAAAAATGAAAACTCAAATTGAATTTTGTTTTTCACTGAAATTTTCGTTTATGTACAAAATGGTTTTCGTTTTAAGCTAAATGGCAAAACAAAATTTTCGTTTTAAGCACTATTGCTAACCTTTCTTTCTTTCTTTCTTTTTTTATTTGGGGTAACTAGGTATTTGGCCCATATCAAGCCTATTATTAGCTATATGTATACAACTTTTAAAAATAAAAAAAAAAGCCTCTCAAAATTGATTAGGACAAAAGTGTCATTTATTTCTTCTTCCTTTCTCCCTCGACAAAATCAAATTCTCTACTATCAGGCAAAGCTCAAAACCTCCTCACTTTCTCTAACCAAACAATCAAAGCCATGAAAATTGGGTCGCCGGATTGACAATCAAGGCCGTGGAAGACGACACCAATGGCTAACTTTTCTTCTTCCCTTTCCTTTTCTTGCTTCTCCTTCGTCAATCTATACAAACTACTGGTTCATATGAAGTATGAACCTTCTTGACATTCTTCGACGAAACCGTGGATTTGTTTGCAGAGATACCAATCGACAAAATGCATGGCTCAACGTCATATAGAGAGAAGAGAGAAAGAGAGGCCCTAGGGTTTTCAAATCCAAACACAATGGTTGCTCAAGATGTAAATTTCAGATTTCTTATGCAGATTCGATTTAAACAGTAGAAGAAAAGATTATTAGATTTTAATTTAGTAGTTTTTTGTTTTGACGCATTTGTCTTATTAAGAGTAAATCAACAAATTATCGAAGTAAGCCAATGAATTATTAGGGTAAGTCATCGAATTACCAGAGTAAGTCAACGAATTTACTAATCGATTCCCCAGGTTTTCTTCTCCCTTTTTGTTTCTTCAACCTCTTTGTGGCAACTGTCTTGTTATACAGTTCATCTTCTTCCTCTGTTTCTTCGTTGCATAATCTCACTGTTACTTTATTCAAGAGATAATAACACATATCAAAGGGTAAAATATGCACAATAGTAAAATTCATTAGAGGCAATGAACATTTATTTGATTTTTAAAATATATAAATAAAGCTCTTATTATTAGAGGTGGGAAGGCCCCTCACCCAAATTTTCCATTTTATTTTTTATTTTTTTTTATTTTTATTATTTTTATTCTTTTTCGTATATTCTCAAAGTCAAGACAACCTTATTTCTTATTTATTTAGTTATTATTATTTTTTAAGTTTTTTCTTGACCGACTCTTTTTCTCATCTCGGTCATTCTTCTTCCACGAACTTATTATACACTGATGAAGCTAATCCATCAAAGACCTAGTTTTTTTCTTTTTTTAATTTTTTTTCTCAAAAAATAAGTAATACACTATTTAATCTACATGGAGATTAAAACTATGTATAGCTCAAGGGTTAGTCATGGTGGCAGAGGATTGTCGTTCCCTACACATCCCCGATGGCACCAATGACGTATGCGGTGGTCTTTGACCAACCCAAACTGATTCTATTCCAGATTTATGCCGTCGAACTCCGTGCTGAAACAACCTTGATTAAGAATAAATAATTAGATTTTTGATATAAAAAACAAGCCATTAAATGACAATACTAATGAAATAATTTCATTTTTCGTAGTAGAATTTTACATTCACATGTCATGAAAAAGACGAGTTAAAAGTCGAAGGTTGTTGAACTTATCGCCTGGGTGATAATAAACTCTCATCAAATTTATTTTCTTGTCAAGCAAATAACCTCGGGCTAAAAAAACTCTCATCTTTTCTTCTTCTTCTTGTTCTTTTTATAGTGAACATCATAAAGCTAAAAAATAACTGTACTAATTAATATAAATATAACTATACTAATAAATATAAATATTAAAGGTACGTTTCGCGTACCAATTTATATTGTAATATATTTTATTTATATTAATGTATTCTATTATACTGTATTAACTTATACAATATTGTTCGAACATATCATATAAAACAATGAGAAAATGGTCTTAGTCAGGGCTGTTCATAAATAACCGGAACCCGAAACCAAAACCGCCCGAAACCAAAACCGTCCAAAAAAAAATGAATTTTTTGGGGCCCAAAAAAATTTGGGCGGTTTTGGTAATTACCGAAAGTTTTTTGGGCGGATTTCAGTTTTGAAAAATTAGATTTCGGTAATACCGAAACCGCCCAAAATTTTGGGCTTTATTTTCATTTATGCCCTAGATATGAAGCCCAACCCTCCCCCAGCCCCCTTCGACCTCCACCCCCGACCTCGAGCCCCTGACCCCCAAGCCCGCCGACCTCCGAGCCTGCCGACCACCGAGCCGCCGAGCCACCGACCCCGAGCCCTCCGACCCCCGACCCCCGAGCCCTTCGATCTCCGATCCCCGACCCTCCGACCCCCGAGCCACCAAGCCCTCCGACCCTTCGACCCCCGAGCCCTCCGACCCTTCGACCTCCGAGCCCCCGAGCCCTCCGACCCTCCGACCTCTGACCCCCGAGTCCCGCTGACCCCGAGCCCCCGACCCCAGCCTCCCGACCCCGAGCCCCCCGACCGCGCCGACCCCAGCCCCTTGACCGCGCCGACCCCGAGCCCCACGACCCTAGCCTCCTGATCTCGAGCCCTGCCAACCCTGACACCCCCAACCCCAGCCTCGCCGAGCCCGAGCCCTCCGACCCCCGAAGCCCCCAACCGAGCCCTCTACCTCCTAGTTTTCCGAAGTCCGAGCCCTCGTCGGAGCCCCTTGCCGTCGGCATTTGAGATGAGATTTTGAGGTAACAATCTCTTCCTCTCAATTGAAAGAATACACCATGTTCTAAAGGTAAAATACACTTAAATAATGTGAATTGTGTGATTGTGATTGTGATTGTGATTGTGATTGTGATTGTGAATTATGAACTTGTGATTGTGAATTGTGATTGTGATTGTGATTATGAGTTGTGAATTGTGAACTTGTGTATTGTGAATTACGAATTGTGATAGTGAACTTGTGAATTATAAATTGTGAGTTGTGAATTGTGAATTTGTAGATTGTGAACTTGTGAATTGTAAATTATGAGTTGTGAATTGTGAATTTGTGGATTGTGAACTTGTGTTTGTGGACTTGTGATTGAGAATTGTGAATTGTAAACTTGTGATTGTGAATTGTGAGTAATTGCTTACAAGTGTTTTCAAGTTTATGGATAAAATATTTTGTATATATTGTTTATGCGATAATTTTTCTCTTGAGATAAAGTTCGAAATTAATAACATATTTTGCTTTTTGGTTAACCGCCCAAAACCATCCAAAAACCGCCATACCAAAACCGAAACCGCCCGATATATTTTTGGGCGGTTTTGGGTTCGAGTTTTTATAATTCCGACGCTCTTCTCGAAACCGAAACTGCCCAAAAAATCGAAAACTGCCCAATGTTCACCCCTAGTCTTAGTCAATTATAGGAGATAATACAGTTATATATATATATATATTGTATCAGATATATTTTGTATCAAATGACACAATTTGTATTCTATAATATGATAATTAGTGAATACAATAAAGTAAACTTATGGGCTTCATCAAACGTTCCTTAAAAAAATTCAAGCAGGAAAGCTTGTGATATGAACTCTGGCCGACTTGCTCGAGACCTAAAATCCTAGTTAGCCCAAACAAAGGATAGTTCTGTGGCTTAGATTTAAATAGTGGTTTGATGGACGCCACAAATGGTTATAGAAGGCTATTTGATAAGTCACGTGACCGGCACAAAGTAAATCTTTATTTAAGTTTGAATCTTATTTCTTCGACGAACCAAAAAGAAAAGATAATTTTCACACTAACTGTTGCTAAAAAATATTCTGACTAATTCCTTCATTGCCAATGGCACTTACATAGGGCTTAAAATACAACTTATTCATGTTCCAAATAACAAAGACTAATAACAAAGGCTAATAACGTAAATAACATAGGTCTATCCCAATAAACATATACTAATGAGCCGAAATAAAAACTTTTGTCCTAATAAACAAAGACATAAACTAAGTGGCCCAAAAACACTAAAATGACAGCCTTCTCAAGGCGGGCTTTGATGAGTGAGCAATATACTCACTCATATATCACATTTTTCATTTTGAATTGTTTTAATTTCCTCAATTTTATGTGTTTTGATGAGTTTTGTGAGTGTATAGGTGATTTGAGAATAAACACGGAAATCGAGACGAAGAAACCCGAAAAAACAGACAAATCTTGAAGACAAAGTAAGCAAAATCAAGGAGAAATATCAAGAGCCGGTCGTTCGCCTATCATGGGCCGAACGACCGCCCAAAATAGCCTAAAAGAAGGAAAAACCTGAGGCATCGCCGGTCGTTCGCCAAAATCTAACCGAACGACCGCCCGGGCGAAGAATCGCGTAAAAAACTCTGTGGGGCGGTCGTTCGCCAACTTGGGGCGATCGACCACCAAGCTGGGCGGTTGTTCTTCTGATCTGGGTGAACGTTAGCGCGGCCAATTTTCAGCATTGACTTTTTATGAGCTGATTGTTCGCCAAACTCAGCCGAAGGATCGCCAAACTTCGCTGATGCAAAAACGATGACGTTTTAACTTTGTTTCAAGATGGAAAATTAGGTCAAATCACTTGGGCTATAAATATATCATGTTTTAGACGAAGAAAGGGAGGTTCACACACATAGAAACACCACAAAAAACTCAAGAACACTAAGAGAAGGATTGACTCTTCAAAGAGGAGATGAAGATGGATTTGCTTTCGAATCTTGCCTGAGTTTTCTCTATTCTCTTTATTTTCTTCTCTTGTATTTCTTGTATTAATTATGAACCCTAGTTTATTTTATATATTTATTTGTTTGGTTTCAAGAGGCTAAATCTCTCTCTAGGAGAGATTGGCCGAACTCAATGTCGAATCTATTATAATTTTCATTAATAAATTGCTGCAATTACTCAATTATCATGTTTGTATTCTTGTTGGTTTATTTATTTCTATTTGCAATTAAGAGATTATATAGAAACTCTAGGTTCAATTAGGTTAAACTTGAGAGAGACAATTTGATTGAATTGGGAATAACAAGAAACACAACTTAGATGCCATAAGGACCGGGAGGTGACTGATTGTCTAGGTAGTCGAATTGTAAATCGTAAGGACCGGGAGGTGATCGATTTAGGATTCTAAGAATCGTGTGTAAATGTATTTAATTTTAACGAGCGGATGCGTGAGTTAGAATTGAGTACATAACTAGGTCAATAAACGAGAGCTGCAACTTAATTATTAAATTCCTAGACTAGGATAGAATTGAGAATTGTGGTGAGATATTAATGAGTAATTGAATAGAGGACACGTTGAGGGAAGCTAATCGATCTTAGGTTTTATTTATAGTATTTTGTTTACATTTATTTTGTTTATTTATCATTCTTCATCTAAATTGCTAGCCCAGATAAAGTAGACAATTAGTATTCATAGTGCTTAGTTAATTAGGTTTGTTAGTTCTCCGTGGGAACGATATTCGGACTCTTCTGTCCACTTTATTACTTGAACGATCCGTATGCTTGCGGTTAAATTCGCGTGTGTTTTCGAGCGAACAGGCTTCAACACCGGCTTGAATGACGTATACAAGCTTCGATTGCTTGTTTTCTTATACCGCCTCCTTTGCTAACATGTTCATCTCCTCCTTTAAAAGCTTTACGATCAAATTACGAAGCTCCTCCTTGAATAGCTTTACTCGCGCTCTCGTGTTCGGACCAACAGATACTTTGAATCTCTTCTTGCGAGCTTGCTTGGCTACGTCCTTGTCAGCTTGTGGAGTGATGATAATAATTATGAATGTTGAATTATTTTCGTAAATTAAAAATTAACTTGCAAAACTGAGAGTCGTGTAACGGCAAAACCTAACCTCAAAATCCCAAAATAATGAATAGTATCCGCGAAAAAAATTACTATACTAATTAATCTATATATTAGGAAATAGATAACATATATCATATATATCGTATGCAGTGTCATCCTCAACCACTTACACTACAAGTCTTCCTTTCTCATAACTCCAAGTCCAACTACCAAACTCAACTTTATTTATTGAATCCATTCTCCAAGAAGAGAGTATGTCACTTTAGTGCCAAAACACGCCCACATTTCACACGAAAAAATCCAATCAAATGATAACGTTATGGGTGAGGAAATACGGGCTTTTATTTTCTATTGTTTTCTTTTGAAGCAAGGATATTGAAGACACATCAAGGAAGACTGAAATTTTGTAATGTTTGGCCAACCATATATATGTGTATATGTATATCTCTTACCAAACTTGACCAATTCGCTTAGGCTTTACCTTTAATGTATTATAAACTACCGAGGTAAATTATAGCTTTCTAAAAATTCAGAAAGCACAAAGATATACGTTCAAAAGTTGGGCAAGAAACTTCAAAGTTATATATATATATATTTATTAATACGTGGAATATCTTAGAATTTCTGGTTTTTAATAGGATCCTTGTGTGTCTTATATAATTTAATATGAAAAGTCTTAATATTTTGTCCTGTAATGGCACGAAAAGTACATCAATTTTTGGTTTTTACTAACCACTTCAGCGTTTTTGAAATTGTATTTGATGGACCTTGAATTTTATGTTGAAAGGAAGTTAGTCTATCAAAATTGTTTTCATTCACTTTGTTATTATAATAATATAATTGCATTTTATGAATTTGATTTTTGATTTATTTGAGGGCTATAGTTGTTGAATTTCATCACGAGATGATATTAAATTCCTAACTTCTTGTGCCAAACCTTTAGTAAATTTTTAGAACTTTAAAAAATAAATAAATAAATAAGCAAAATAACAATTTTCTTAAATTGCAATTGCCTTTGAAAACCCAAGTCTAAATTTTTGCCCTAACTCTTCACCAAGCAACCCAAATCTTAGCCACCTTGTAATTGCCCTCTTCCCGCCATGCCGCCTCAACCGAATAGCACGCACATGCCAGTGACTATCACGTCGCGCTCATGCAGCCGACCATGCACGGCTCCACCTAGCCCTAGGCGAACCCAGCGTCATGTCGAAGTGGTGCCATCTTGAGGCCTCTGGGGCTCGATAGTATGAATCTTCATGCGTCGATCATATGAACAGTCTTCACGAATGGAAGCTCCTACGTCGTCTCTCTTGCGCTAGAGCGGACTCACGCCACCATGTTATCATCCGCGCATCTTCTTTGTGCGAGCACAAGACTGCATAGCCACTCGACGTAATTTGCTCCTTAAAGCCACCATTGTGTGCAGCTTTGTAACCCAACGTTCACTAGGCCTTCCTTGTGCCGGCCTCATGCTCGCTAGTTGCCCCACGTAGCTTTGAGCTTGCTGGCACTTCCTTGTGCAATCTTGCGCTTGCCGAGTCACCCTAGCGTGGCCCTGCGCACGTCAATCGCCATGCATGTACCCTTCCCCAGTTGCCTTATCGCGTGTTGTTTGCTTGAGAACCTGCAAGCTTATCTACTCGTTGAGAAATTACCAGACTTGAACTTGAGTTTAAGCTCAAGCATTGAGTTTGGCGGTTCGTGCTAGGATCCAGATATAGTTGTACCTAAAGTACCGGGATGTCACATCCTCACCGTGCGTGAGCCATGCTTTGCAAGTGTCTTGAGTTGAGTCGAACTGAGTTCGGTGTCTTTTTAGAATTTTGAATATTGGATCTACAAGCCTAGTGTTTCCAAACATTATGAAACTTTTATATTTTGGTGTTATTTTGTTGCATTTGCATGATTGAGTCGTATTTTGGAGAACCAATTAATGATGAATATAAGTGTTTAAGATGAACTTAACGGGCTATTGTGATACTTATTAGTATGGTTGTTTGCCTTTGTATTAGTCTTTTTAGAACTCAATTTAGAATCGATTTTGTTGGCTCAAGCTTGTGTATTTACGTTGGTTGATTAATGATGGCAGTGAAGACAACAATCTCGATTCCATAAAGATCCTTTGCTGTGCACACTAGAGGTATAAAAGAGGCCGCCTGAGGCAGTAAATGAAAAGGCAACTGTTTTTTCAAATCGACGTTTGATTTTATTTTTATGTATTACCTGATTATCTACAAACGCATGCGATCTAATCATTGTGGCTCGATGTTGGTAGTTTCTATAGCATTTGAGTTGATTGTTGATAATTTTTGAGAAATAATTTTGTTCTAGTGATTTAAAATTTGCTTAAAGCCCTGTGATTGAATGGAGTTCGGCGATGGAGTTTTTTTTTTCTTGAGAAGGCTTCGGCTGGAAGTCTAAAAAATAGAGAAAACTTTGCTAGATTTTTGGCTTGAAAATATCTATAAGATTTGAATTTGTTAAAGAAATCAATTAGAGTGAATAAAACCATTTTGACTCACTGAATTTCTATGCTCATCTTTAAGATTTAGTAATCATGGTTAAGTTTTTGATACACGAGTCGATCATAGGCCATTAGCCCTTATAGTGTATTACCCATTAATTGCCTTATCTGCGTGACTTGTTAATAGTTAGTTACCATTGTCCTTGAATACTTAACTGCCCTACCATGGCTAACGAAGGTCGATAAAATTTACACTTATTTTCATGTCGAAATAGAAGCGTCCTTGAGTGAGTATACAAAAGGACTTTGCAAAGGAATGATTGTGAAGAATAAGCAATGAGCATATGACCTCAAGTTAGGAGATTTCTACTGCAACATAAGTAGAATTAATTATGTCTTGCCATCACAGCATGCAAACATAAGTTTCGGGTTATCATTTCTAACATGTTTTTGTATTCTAGTTATGTCATGATAGATTGATATCGATATTGTACATTGATACCCGCAAGTACTTAATTGTTCTAGCTTTATGATATTTCACATTTGGCTTGCATTTAATAATATGTCATATTGTGTTGATGCTTGTTAACATATGATGTTTTGCACTGAGTTTGTAGTCAACATGTGGAGTATTATGCTATTTTTAATTTTGTTTGTTGAATCAACATTCATTATTCGTATTGCGAATTACATTTGATGTTCATAAATATGCGAATATGTTAGGCCTCTAATAAGGTTCACGTACACTAGGCGCCAACGAAGGGACACAGGTGTATGACCCATGTGACAGGTCTTGATGTGCAGTGGGGAATTAGTTAGGGTTTGCTTATGTGGCAAGGGGAGGAATTAAGATGAGTATGATAATTGGGTAGTAGGGTATTTAGGAGACACGCCTGAAAACGTGAAGGCATCGAATAAATTTGTAATTATGAGCTTTGCTCATTTTGGAGAGCTTAAGCCTCTCAAATGCTTGGAGTGTGCCTAGACTATCGTTCATTATTTTATTAGTAATCGAAGTTTATTCCCAGATCTTACTGTGATTGATTGTTATTTTCCTTTAATGTGCTATTATTGTGTTTTTGTTATGCTTGTATGTATCAAATTGCTATCAGAGCAGTGACGAACCTGAGGATGGCGTTAATCAGAGGATCGTGTAGTTGGAAGAGGCGATGGGAACGATTCAGCAAGAGTTCCATCGAGTGTAAGGATCGTGGAAGGATGAGCTGGCTGACATGAAGAGGCGGGACGCGGGGGATCTTTGTCGGCGAGGAAGATGAAGAAAATTTGGGTTTACTACCCCTTGGATGACGGGGAGACTTTCAACCAAGTGGGGAGCTCGGCGATGATTAGGAATTGCCAAGACTGGCGCTTCCAGAAGTTGGAGATGTCAGTGTTTGTTTAAACAAATCCCGATTGTTGGATCTTGAAGGTGGAGAATTTCTTCCATTTCAACCGGTTCTCGAACGAGGAGAAAATAGAGGCGACTGTGATTTCCTTCGAATGGAACTCCTTACTTTGGTATCAATAGGAGTCCAAGAAACGCATGATGATGTATAGGAGGAAATGAAGATTCTACTTCTGAACCACTTTCGACCGAAACAAGTAGGGTCCCTTCACGAATAATGGGTCGCTTTAACCCAAGAGACCACGGTGCGTGAGTATCGTCGTCGATTCATGGAGCTGTCCGCTCCACTCGAGAACATCTCTTAAGATATGGCATTGGGCAACTTCGTGAATGGGCTCAAAATAGAGAGAGAAATACGGTTGCTAATGAGTGAAGGAACTGCAGCCCTACATCATCGGCCCCCTCCACAGACGTCCATCGATCACCGTTCGAAGAAAAAAGGTCGACGACGTAGCCGATCGGTGATGTACGTCGGTTGACTGAGTTTGAGACCCAACGAAAACGAGAGAAAGGATTGTGTTATCGGTGCGATGACAAGTGGGCACCAGGACATCGTTACCGATGGAAGGAGATCAACGTGTTGTTGACTCAGGACGATGAGAAAACGAGAGTGAAGACACTGAGTAATTGGACACATACGATTGCTAATGAGTGAGGGAATTGGAGCCCATACCATCGACCCCCTTCACAGACGTCTACCGATCATCGTTCGGAGGAAGAAGATCGGCGACGTAGCCGATCGGTGATGTACGCCGACTAACTGAGTCTAAGGCCCAACAAAAATGAGAGAAAGAATTGTGTTATCAGGGCGATGACAAGTGGGCACCGGGACTCGACGCTGTGAACGACTTCCTACCACTACAACTGGGTAGCTCGGATGTGATTTTAGGGGTTCAATGGCTCGAGACATTGGGGATGACCTATACGAACTGGAAAACGCAGGTGATGAAGTTCAACGTTGGGCACGAGACGGTGACGTTGCGAGGGGACCATTCCTAGGCCGTACACTGGTCTCGTTGAAGACCAAGATGAAGTGCATAAGACGCGAGGGGTCGGGAGCGCTGGTGGAATTCGGCTACCTTGAAGGTGTTGTACAAGTGTGATAACCCAAACTTTTCTATGTAATAATCTCAAATAATTAAATTTAATAAAAGAGATTATTTCCATGTCATCATGTCACATTTTATGTTTATAAAAAAAAATTAACGCTGAATGTCGGAGTGTTAAGTTGTAGCAACTGACATGTAGTTTAACTATAAGAAAAAGTACAGGTAGTTTTGAGCAACAAAGTGATTTTAAAGATTTTCGGACAATAAAAAGAATAAAATTTTGCCCCGTAGATTTTACAATTGGCTCCCATTTAGTGTGTATAAGAAGGGATTTTGTCTCCTTAATTATCTCTACGAATTTAAATAAAAAATAATAATTAGGAGATAGAATTATACAGTAGTTAGGTTTTGACTAGGTCTGAGTAGACTGAGTCTTATTAGGATCTGGAGAAACATCCTCTCCCTTCTTTCTCTAACCCTAGGCGCCACTTTGTCCTATAAATAAGACCTTTTAGGCCTCACTTCACTTCATACAGTAATTCAACGCTCTAGCAATACAAAAAAAAAAAAAAAATGAGAGAGAGATAGAGAGAAAACTCTGAGAGAATTTTAGAGAGACTCTGAATTTTTTTTTTGTGAGATAGCCAACAATTATAAAAGCTCTAGTGGACTTACTCTGCCCAATAAAGGTATAAACAAACTCCTTCACGTTCAAGTTCTAAAATTTTAATCCGAGACTAACTCGATATAGTGTTCATTAGGAAAAAAGGCGTTCGTAGGGCGAACTCAAGGAATCAAGTCTCGAAGAAACTAATCGTCAATTTTGAGGTTTACTCTCATGACTTAATACTGGATTATAATTCTTAGATTCCAAATTTTAAGGGTTTACATGAATTTTATGTGACCAAATTCCTCCTTAGGCCCGAAACTAGGGTGGTTATGCTACATCCCAATGTTTTGATTTTTCTGTCTAATGAAACGATTTTTCTTGCACTGAAGAAAATTCATATGTGTTTCTATATAAGTGTACAATATGTATATAGTTTTTCAGATTTTTCAAAGCTACAAAATAATTATGAAAAATCTGGAACCGAAGCTATGCAAACTGTTCCAGTACGAGATAGTTTGCATAGTCCGGATTCCGGCCACTGCCAAATAAGCTTTTGACATTACCAAAGAAATTTAGAAAATTATATTTTGGATAAGTTTTGTGAAATAAGATTTTTCAAAATTCAGCCTTATATCTCGTGTATATCTTGATTTTTCGAAACTGCCGAAACTGCTTTGTTAAAGAAGTCCGATTTACACACATTTTCTGTAAAAACTTGCAATTAAAAAGTTGTAGATTTTTAAAAATAAGGGGGTTATTTCAGTTCATTTTTCAAGATTCTCTATGGATTTTTCTAAATATTA
Organism: Boehmeria nivea var. tenacissima; assembly: GCA_018132145.1. Taxonomy (NCBI): domain Eukaryota; kingdom Viridiplantae; phylum Streptophyta; class Magnoliopsida; order Rosales; family Urticaceae; genus Boehmeria; species Boehmeria nivea. Next base: position 4,711,841 of record CM030877.1, on the reverse strand, counting down.
AATTAATAATTCGACCAATTTTACTAGCTAAATTAAAAATCTATTTCTCAAATAGATATTAACCCATTTATTATTCTATTGTCTTTAATTGTAAATAAAACTTTTAATAGGGACTTAGTTGTAATTGTGTGACATAGAAAACTAAAAATGCTCTATTTAGAAAGATTGGTTATTAAATAAAGCGTACTTTGTGATCTCCGCCAGACTTACCAGAGAATCTCGGAGAGTTCTGTCCAGTCAAATTGGCATGAAGCGAGACTATAGTACCCTTCCCAATCGGCCTGTGAGCGTTACGGTGAATATTATCACATCGTTATAACTTATTCCTATTAAAACTATTTTTTTTAAAACAAAACTGTTTTTAAAGTAGAAACTGTGTCATTTTAGATTGTTAGTAGTTTAGATAGAAGTTAAGAGTTAGAATCTATACTTCCGTCAACTTATGGTTTTAGGTTACGCTCCCCGATATTACCAAGCCTCTACTCAACGAACTCTTGTCCTAAAGTGAGTACAATCTCACTACAGTACAAAGTAGTTCAAAATAAAAATCATGTTATGCATCGTTATGTGATCTATATTTTATGAAACATGTATGACAATATGTTTTATGAAGAAGTTTATGATATCATGTCCTTATTAATTTTAAATATGATTATTATGTCATTTAAGTTAAATGTTCATGATGCATATCACTCTTATTAAGCAAGTGATAACCAAGTTAAAACTGTGTCATACTGCCCGTTCTCCTTATGTTGACCCAAGAGCATTAAGGAGACGGTTTCATGTTAAGTTCAAGATGTTTTGGCCGTAGTCTTCGAGGACCTTATACACCATCGTCGACAATTGGTCGAGCGCTTTACGAGGTATGAACACTATGATGAGGATCATTTAGAAAGCAAGTTAAAGTTGGATAATGAAATGAAATGAATAAATATGAATAAATGGTCATGCATTGCATAAATCTTTTTGTGAGAAAATCATTGTATTATTGAGCTTTTCAAGCTCACACGTTTTTCTTCGTACTGTAGGTAAGAATTCTATAGTATGATATCAAATTGTTCTGCGGCGGTGCAAGGCAAGCGAGGCGGGTATATGGGAAAGCCACGCAAGTAAATTCCTTCCGCAAATAAAGTCTATTATATAGTTATTATATTTCCAAGACAATTTATGTTATTTAGCAAATTTGTTTATGAAATTATGTTCTTAAGTAATAATTGATTTTATTATTATTAGTATGTCTTGCTTTTTATAAAGTATACATATATATGTTTAAAAATAATGTCAAGATTTTCCTACCTATATTAAGTAAGTTAGTAAGTAAAGTAACGGTCCGAATAGTCAGATCGTTACAACAAGTCAGCAAACAAGAACCAGAGTTCCTAGTAGGAGTGTTAATGGAGTATGAAGAGTTTTTTCAAACACCCACAGGGCTGCCGCGGAGTCGAGGGCATGAGCACGCCATTGTGCTCTATGACAGAAGCCCTCCCATTAGTGTTCGACCTTACAGGTATCCTCACATGCAAAAGGATGAGATTGAGAAGCTCATTAAGGATATGTTGCGAGCAGGTGTGATTAGGGTCAGATTACAGCCCAGTTCTTTTGGTCAAGAAGAAGGATGGTTCGTGATGTTTCTATGTGGACTACCGTGCTTTCAACAAAGCGACGGTACGGTGTAAATACCTTATCCCAGTGATTGACGAATTACTAGACGAGCTATTCGGGGAAAGGGTGTTTTTGAAGTTAGACTTGAAGTCCGGATACCACTAGATTAGGGTGAAGAAAGATGACATACCAAAGACGGCTTTCAGGATTTATAGGCATTATGAGTCTCTAGTGATGTCGTTTGGCCTCACGAACGCCCCGGCAACGTTCCAGTCGTTGACAAACGACATATTCCCACCCCATTTGAGGAAGTTCGTCCCAGTTTTCTTCGACGACATTCTGGTGTATAGTCCGACGGAGGAAGCCCATCGGCAGCACTTAGCTCAAGTATTGGAGTTGCTACGTCGTAACCACCTCTTCGTCAACAAGAAAAAGTGCGAATTTAAAAAATCTTAGGTTGCTTATCTTGGGGTCATTGTGACCTCCCACGGCATTGCTGCTGATTCGGCAAAGATACAAGCTATGGTCGATTGACCGTCACCGACCAATTTGCAAGAGCTACGAGGATTCCTCAGGCTCACGGGGTTTTACTGTAAATTCGTGGCGGGTTACGCCCATATTGCATCTCTATTGACCGAGCAGCTCAAGAAGGATAAGTTTGGGTAGAATACCGAGGCCAAGAAGGCATTTGGGGCACTGAAAGATGCGATGACAAAGGTAACTATATTGGCCCTACCGGATTTTACGCAAGAATTCGTCATTGAAATGGATGCATCAAGCTTTGGCGTATGGGATGTTTTATCTCAAAGGGAGCAACCTGTGGCTTTTCACTGCCAAACATTAGGGATGCAAGCCCGGGTGTTCATAGTGGTCAAGTGGCGGTCGTACCTTCTCGGGCGTCGATTTGTGGTTAAAACTGACCAACAGAGCTTGAAATACTTGTTGGAGCAGCGAGTAGTTGGGGTAGAATATAAGAAGTGGATTTCAAAGCTGATGGGGTTTAACTTCGACATCCAATATCGAAGTGGGGCAAGCAATTGCTCTATCGATGCCTTGTCCTGAATTCCGGGCTCGGTAGAATATGCTCCGATGATTGTTCCTCAGTGGTGGCAATGGGACGTACTAAAAGAGGAACTAGCCAAGGATGAGTTCTTGGGGCGCTTGAGAACGGAGCTTAGTTTGCGGGTTTATGTTCATGTCGGGTTTAGGATGGAGCATGAATTTCTGTATTATAAGGGGCGTCTGGTCATACCGCGATCGTCCACATCGTTTCCTAGTATTTTCGAGGAATTTCACAACTCTCCAATTAGGTGTCATTCTGGAAAGACGATGACGTACCAGCGACTCACATCAAAGGTTTACTGGAAGAGAACGCATAAGGATGTCGCCCAATTTGTACGAGAGTGTACGATATGCCAGCAGTACAAGTACTCTACGACGACTCCAATTGGTCTTTTGCAACTCCTTCCCCTGCCGATGAAAGTTTGGGAAGAGGTGACTATGGACTTCATTGAGGGACTGCCCAAGTCGGAGGGCATCGATTCCATTTTAGTCGTGGTGGATCGGCTAAGCAAGTACACTTATTTCATTGGGCTCAAGCATCCTTACACGACGGCTACTGTGGAGGGTACATTCATTTGCGAAGTGGTCCGACTCCATGGAATTCCTTACGCTATAGTCTCGGATAGAGACCACGTTTTCAGGAGTCACTTATGGAATGAGCTTTTTGAATTGCAGGGAACAACACTCAAGAGGAGCACGGCCTAACATTCGTAGTCAAATGACCAATCTGAAGCTGTTAATCGCTGCCTTGAGACTTATCTGTGCTGTTTTTCTTAGGGACAGCCGCGTATATGGGCCTGTTGGCTGCCGTGGACAGAGTATTGGTACAATACTTCCACCCATTCAACCATTCGATGCACACTGTTCTGCGCTTTGTGTGGACGAGACCCTCTCCTTCTCCTTCGGTATGAGAGGCGTGTGATAGTAGTGTCAACGATCGGCCAACTACTTGCTGACCGCGATGAGATTCTCGACGATTTGCGCATGCATCTACTTCAGGCAGAGTAGCGGATGAAGCTCCAGGCTGACATGAACCGACACGATTAGGAGTTCGCCGTGGGTGACATGGTTTTCCTTAATCTCAACCCTACCGCCAACGTTCACTTGCTCAGTGCAAGTTTGAGAAGCTTGCCGCTCGTTTTTACGGGCCATATAAGATACTCCAACACGTCGGTAAGGTAGCTCACAAGCTTGACTCTAACGCTCGACGACCATCCACTCGAGTTTTCATGTATCGCAGCTACGCCGTGCTCATGGGGTGGCAAATTCCTCTCCTGACCTGCCTTCCCAACTCTCTACAGAGATAGATTGGTAGTTGAACCGGAGGGACTACTGGAGGTTCGCCCGAAGGCCAACGGTGCGGGTGATATGGAGGTGCTCATTTTATGGAAAGGGCTGCCATATTTCGAGGCTACATGGGAAGACTTTCAAGCCATCCAAATGCCATTTCCTGACTTTCACCTTGAGGACTTTGGTGGGGGGTGGAGGGAGAGGAGGGAAGGTAATGTTAGGCCTCCAATCAAGTTCACGTACACTAGGCACCAACGAAAGGACACAGATGCATGACCCATGATACATGTCCTGATGTGTAGTGGGGAATTGATTAGGATTTGCTGATGTGGGAAGGGGAGGAATTAAGATGAGTATGATAATTGGGTTGTATGGTATTTAGGAGACACGCCTGAAAACGTGAAGGCATCGAATCAATTTGTAATTATGAGCTTTGCTCATTTTGGAGAGCCCAAGCCTCTAGAATGCTTGGAGTGTGCTAGACTAAGAGTTGCAATTGGTTGATAAAGAAGGGAGATTATATGAAGAACCTTCTTAGTTAGTGATCATGTTCTGAAATGACCCGAGCTCCCCAAAAAGTAAATAATGTATTTTATCCTAGAAAGCTTTGAGGCCGCAAGACAAGTAGATAGAGTTCCGAAGAACGAAAAAAGTTTATACCTAAGAGGAATAAATAATTAAAGCAACTTACATATTGGGCCGAGTGGCCTTGATGGTCAAGGAGAAAGTCCTCGAGTTGTTGGTCAGCCAGGGAAAAATCTGGAGCTGGGCGACAATGACTAGACGATAGTGAGTGCATATGGGCCCGTCCTCAAGTGAGTTATCGAGCCACTGATTCATTGGATAAATTTTTTACGAGTAATTTTTTTTTTGTTAAATTTCCACATCTTGAACCTTGGTGTAAAATATTATTCCTTCAGACAAGTGAATTAATGTTTATTCCTAAACGAAAAAGTTTTAAGTTTTCTTAGTTTTTTGCATTAGAAGTTTTAAACTAAATTTAAGTTTGGATTATTTAAATGATACTTGGCTTATGAATTTTTGAGACCCAATTATTGTCGTTACATCTCCCCTTTTATGTCCCTCAATCATATTTTGACTTATAAATAAAATTACTTGCTCAACCACCTCGTATTTTATTATATTTTAAATTAACGATTTATAAATTATTTTTTAAAATATGATAGGGGATAAAGGAGGGGACAAATCAAGAGATAGATGATGTGAATTCATACTATTCGTCTTCTACTTGTTTACTCTCCTCATCAAATGTTTACTCTGCGGAGAATGCCCTTAAATGCACACTGGCATTTATTATTCCATCTCCGAATTTTATTCCAGTCCGATGGCTACCTCCTCCTCCGGATTGGATCAAAGTGAATACAGATGGTGCAGCTAGAGGGGCTCCTGGACCTTCGGGCTGCGGCGGAATCTTCCGAAATTACAGAGGGTTTGTCAAAGGCTCTTTTGCGTTTTCTGTAGGGAATTGCTTCGCTTTTGAGGCTGAACTATTAGCGTTTATTTTTGCCATCGAGAAAGCAGCAGAATTTAATTGGTCGAAGCTCTTGATTGAAGTAGATTCTATTTACGTTCTATGGGCATATAGAAAAATGTCGGTCTCTATTCCGTGGAAAATTCGTCAAAGATGGCTTAATGCCTTATGTCTGGCTAACAATTTGAATGTAGTTGTCTCGCACATTTATAGAGAAGGGAATTCTGCAGCGGACAAACTTGCCTCCTCAGCAGCAACGATCTCTCTTGACGGCTGGTGGTTTTACGCTCCTCCTCTCATCACAGGTCTCATTGCTAGAGATATGTCAGGGCTTCCCTACTATCGTTTCTCGTAACTATTTGTCTAATTCGCTTGAGATCCTATCTCTTTCAAGACCCGGGCGCTCTTTTTCCCTTTGTCAGGTTTTCCCATTGGGTTTTCTGACGGAGGTTTTTACTGAGAACCCGGCTGCTTGGCGCTCTTGCAAGATGTGAGTTTCGGCTCTATTCTCTGGAAGGCGTCTGGAGTCCTTTTTTGGTTTTATTTTTTATTTTCTTTATTTTTTTCCTTTGTCTGGAACTGTTCTTGTATTTGGATTGATTTTATTTCTTTTTAATAATATTCGTGTACTGATATAGTGGAGAGTCTAAGGGAGGATCAACTTAGTTGGGAAGCCTTTAGATTCTTAGGCGTGTGCCAACTTTGTGGGGATACGTTCCTATATCGGTCTCACTTTACTAAAAAACAAAAGTGAGGGTTGGCTTTTCCTAATCACAATACTATTTATGATCAGGGCATCTTTCTATTTTCAAAATTATTGTAATCTCTTAATTGAAAAAGAACGAAATTTGAAATTTTGTGGTTAATTTCTTCTTTGTTCATTTATTGTCACGTACATATCTTGTATTCTGAAATATTAGAGTAATTATACTACTTTTCACACCTTCATCTAAAAAAAAAAACTAATTGTTACTTGTTTAAACTCATGAACCTTCATTATTTTCAACAGGAACTAGGATATTAAAGAATATAAATTTTTGCTGGGAGGGTATAATAATATGGTTAAAACCTATTATAGAAGAAGATTTTAACGAGATCCCATCTAACTCGATAGACTCAATATCATCATTTTTCTATTTTGCGCCTTTTCTCTTTATGGTCACACTTTGGGTGATTGTATTTTGAATCCATTGTATTTTTTTCCTTTATTTTAAATAATATTATCGGTATTTTTAGAGGAGTTTTTTGAGGACCAACTTAATTAGAAAGTCTTTAAATTCTCATGCATGTACTAATTTTGGTAAAATCAGTCCCCATTAAGGTCGATTTGATTCGAGAAAAAAAAAAATAATAATAATAAGAAAATAAAAAATTGACGTGGTCTACGCCGTCCATGATTCAGCAAGTTTATCAAAAGGTTGTAGTTTGAACAAAGCGCTTTGCTTTTAATAGTCTTCAACCTTGATGTGCAGCCTAATTGGACTATTTTGTTTATATATTTATAGTTGCAATATTCTATATACATAGCTTACTGTTGGTTGGTAGAGAATATGATGGATTAATTGAAAGTGAAACTAATGTGAAAGCAAATAATTAGCTTATTTAATTGGAGATTTTGAGGAATACCTTAAAGGTAATATTAATTTGTCTTTTTGTGTTACACCTGTATTTTATATTTTTAATTTTATACTATAAATATAAAATAGAAATAAGGAGTTACGATGACATGAATATTTTAATGACATTTGGAATGCTTTTTTATTTTATTTTATTTTATTTTTTTTGCCCTTATTTAAACTTTCTACTCTAGCTAGGTCCAATCCTAAGCTTCTTGGAAGAGGCAATTTAGTTTTGGAGTGTCATTTACTTTTCTTGATCAAGATTGTCATTGGTACCGCAACTTGATCAAAACTCCCCCTTCACGATATACAGGTACTTAAGAAATATTTACAAAATCATACCTTACTCAACTATTTATTATGGATATATCTCAATGCTCATTTTCATATTACATCCATTAATTTAGGGATAAAATTATTGACACCCCCTCACTTTTGACGACATGCCAAGGGACACTCCCTGAATCAAATGTTATGCCACTGACACCCTTTATTTTTTCCAAAAATGCCACTGATATCCCCTCAAAGTCGATTCCGTTAGTATCCGTTACAAGTAGCCATTTCATAATTCTTAAATGCCTAAAATGCCCTTAAACGGGCAGAAAACGACCAGAATTGATAAAACTAATTTTTTCTCTTAAAAAAAATAAATATCTCATGTATATAAATACTCTCCCCCTGTCATTCATTTTTAACATACCCACATACCCACTCTCTCAAGTATTTTTGGAATTTTATTTTATCTACTCTTTATTCATAGATTGAGGGGAATTTTTTTATTTTTTATTAGGTAAGAGATGAAATCTTTTGTTTGTTCTAATTTATGCTATTTTTTATTCTAGAAATACTCTAATTTTAACTCTCTTTTTTTTTGTTTTTTGTTTTTTGTTTTTTGTAGCAATGTCTCAATCTAGTGCAACAAGCTCCATCAATTATGAGAAAAAGATTTGCAAATGTGGCCGAAAAACAACAATAATGTTGGCGGAAACAAGTAAAAATTCTAGAAGATTGTTTTACCATTGTTCTAATTGTGGTGGTTTTGTAGGTTGGTGTGACCCTGTGAATTTGCAAGAGATAGCAAATGAGTTTGGAAATAGCTCTCAACAAGATCAAGAAGAGAAGAACTACACATCACAAGAGTTGTATGCTATTAGAATGCAATTAAAAGAGCACGAGATTAGACTTAGGTACTTAGAATCTAAGCAAGAGTTCCAAACTGACATTTGGAATTATTATGATGGTTGTAATGTTTATCATTTTACTATTGTTAATTTATAGTGTTGAAAACGTAATTGAAATGTACTTGCGAATTTCATCACTAATTTAATATAAAAATAATTCATTAGTACACCACAAAATGTTTCTAAGCAAATATATAGAAAGTTTGTCATCATCAACAAAATATAAAGTGATATACTAACAAAGTGTTGACATCGCACAAAAGTGGAAATATGACTCAGATGACTGTCAAACCTCGAACTTCATCAAGACATCGTATCATCTATTACAATTGAAACAAAAGAAAAAAGTAAAAGCAATTTACTAAATTATATTTTACTAATGTATGAAATTTTTTGTTCAATTTAGATGTTACCTATGTATCATGAAGAAGATGGCCCGCTACCCAAGCGTTGTGGGCAACTACGTTGATTGTGCCCAAAATTCTTGCAAAGATGACACCGATATGAACCTTGTGTAGTTGCTCGTTCTGTGGAAGGGGTAGCTTCACCTTTTTCCCTACGCCTATTTTTTTAGGCCTTCCGGCACCACGTTTGACCGGGGGTGGTGCTACTACATGATGCTCAACATCGGACCACCTAGATTCATGAGGCACATGGTGAATCATATTGCTATAATACATTAAATATGTGTTCTTAAAAGAATAAGCATCAACATATTCTTCTGGATCTGCTCTTTATTAATCTAAAATAAAAAGGACAAATTTATTAATCTAAGATTGAAGATGGCAAAAAAAGGCAAAAAAAAAAAAAAAACTAACCATTGCCTGTGGAAGAGAAGAAATCGCGGTTGCCAATTGCCCGTGGACGAGTGCCGCGGCGGCGGAAGAGTGACGACGCCCGTGGAGGATGAGTCACGGCTGTCGACGCCCACGCCGTGGACGAGAGCAGCGGCGGAAGAGTAACGACATGGGTGGACGAGAGTGACGACGTGGGTGGACGATAGTGCCGCGGCAGCGGAAGAGTGACGATGCCCGTGGATGAGAGTGACGACGCTTGTGGACGGCAGAAGAGTGACGACGCCCGTGGACGAGAGCAGTGGTAGTGCAGGAGTCGTCGCCGTTAACGACGCCCACGCCGTGGAGAAATCGTGGAATAATTTTTTTTATTTTTTTATTTTGCCTTGGCTTGGCTGGTTTGTCTGATGAAAATGGGAGTGATATTGCCCTAGAGAAGGGACGGTCAAGATGTAATGAACATGGGACGGTCAAGATGTAATGAACATTATTGGATGGTTGAGATTTCATGGATATTATAGACATTTCACAAATTTAACTAACAGAAGTTAATAGAGGGGGTGTGATTGGCATAACATTTGATTCAGGGGGTGTCTCTGGCATTTCATCAAAAGTGAGGGGGTGTCAATGATTTTTTCTCATTAATTTATCTATTATTATTATAACAAATAAGAAATTACATGAGGATCCTATGCTCTGCGAGTCATATTTACTTTGCCAATATTCTATGTTGAATTCTTTTCTCTAATTCTACCGTATCAAACAGCACACATGCTGTACTAAAAAAATTAAGTCTTGCAACAAAAAATGAAACAAAATTCTTAAGAGAAAAAAATGATTATTAAGTAAATAGTCATTTTTTAATAATATTTAAAGTAAATAACCAATAGTTCTATTTATTAAGAAATAATCATTTTTAAGTACAAAAATGTTTGTGATTTTACTTTTATGAATTTTAATTTTTTATAGATTAATGACTAATTTATTAATTTTTGTAAACGTTTATCATTTCTTTAAAATATGGACTAAAAATGATCTAATACCAAATAAACCCACAGAGAAAATACCGTAATAATTACCATTTGTGTTCATTAAAATTTCACGATTTTCTCTTGAGTAAGAACCTTTGATCATAAAAGGCGTCTATAATTTTCATACTATAGCTGTATCTTTTTATTAATCTACTTGAACAACTCTTAATCTTGCTCATGCTCTATCATGTTTTGCATCTCAAATCCTAAACCAGTTAAGTCATTATGTATCGTGCTTTGTGCATGCTAATATATATTAACATCTCTAATCCATAGTGATCGTAAATGGATTCAGAAATTATAAAAAGCCTACAGCAAACTTTTCAACTCATATATATTTACAACGGAAGATGACATGATAATTTTTATTACAACTTACTCCTTAGACTAATTAATTAAGTAACTAGAACTTAGTGCAAAGTTAGGTTTAAATTACATTAAAGAAGCTAGAAGTCAATGACTTTTTCTTTTCGTTGAAAGGAAAAATACCTAATAGCTTGATTGACTTGTTTCACTATCTATTTCCCTCATCAAAATTGATCTAAAATGCAGGAGAGTAGCGTCGTCTTGCATCTTGTCCCCACCCAATTATAACTATGAATCTGTACTCGAATCTTAATAATCATTATTTAATTAAATATTCTTGTCATTTCATTTCAAATTACGTAGAACACAAATCCCTATTCCCTCATACGAATATCCCAGAAGAGAGCCCCTATAGCAAGCTAGAGAACTATAAGAAGTTCAATCCCATCAAAGTGTGGCTCATCATGATACCGAATCCTCTTCTTAGAGGGGCTTGATCACCATGCATCGCGCTCCACGTGCCACGTAAACCACCCAGTTCAACCACCCCAAAAAAAAAAAAAAAAAAAAAAACCACATCGTAGCTACGAATCCTGGAAATTTCTTAAAAAAAAAAAAAAAATCCACAGGCACACACATAATATTGATATATCTCTTCAATTCAATCGGTCCCCAAAGACAATTCAATCCAATAATTCCATGGCTTCTATTCTTCCATGATGTCGAACTCAATTATTAATTGTTTTTGGACCTTTTTTTTTGGGTACGGTGTAATTAATATATAACTTGGTTGTTGGTCCTGGTCGTCATGATTAACATACGTGATAGATAGTTCATGCAAAACACAGTATGGCCATGTGTGTGTGTGTGTGTGACAAAATGTATATAATGTGACGTAGCGAAGGAATTTTTGCAGAGCTTCTTCTTCGATAAATCCAATCGGTCAATCAAATCCAAATATATATCATGAATATTGTATAACGTTACTGTATGCACCAGGTCGCACGTAATAAATCTGCATCACTCAACAAAAGTTGACCTTTCCCTAGAGCCCATTCCCTATTCATTAGCTCTTACCTTACCTAATGATGATGATCAATCAAACCTTTTTATCATCAAACACGTTAATTTACATACATCAAGTGATTGATTTCATTTGTCGGCTTATCTATCTCGTGTTCAAAAAAACAAACTAGGGACATATTTAGTCCATGAATTATAAGTCAAATGTGATTTTAATTAATCACAAAAAATATTTGAATCGACAAACTATCTATTATAAAATTTTGTGTCAACAATACATTAATACATTGATATTTAACTCACAAAATCAACACGTATGAAGTAGAGCATTTGGTATTGTGAATTTTTATTCAAGTGTCATGTATTTGGTCATTTTCTAGTTAATGGTTCAAGGAAATAATCAATATTTATAAAAAATAAGAAACTAATTATTGCTTTTCTAAATAACTAAGGATACAAAGGTAAAATTATTATATGTTAAGAAAATGATTATTTTTTAGTTAATGAAACATTGTCATTTTCTTTAGGAAGCAACTACAAGGTGACGTGACCATTACACAGATTATAATAGTTTAAAATATATATAAAAATATTTTTTTCATACACATCATAACATCATATTTTTTTTATTTTCATGACGATTTATTTCTCGAATTTAAAACGAAAATTACGTTCAATCGGAGATAAAAATAAAAAAAAAAACATATAACAAAAAAGACAAGCTTCTTTTTTCATATTTTTCATATCCGATTGAACATAATTTAGTTTTATGTTTGAGAAATAAATCGATAACATAAAATAGATGATGTAATGTGCTTTTGTGTAGAAAAAAGCTGTTGTTATGTATTTTGGATTTATTTGATATTTAACCATTTGTTAATCAATGTTTTAAGAAAATGACTAACGTTTCAAAAAATTAAGAAACCAACTACTAGACCCTTAAAAAAACTAAGGGTGTAAAAATAACATTACATTATCATGTAGTTAAAAAAATAACTATTTTCTTAAATTAATGAAAACGCTAGTTATTTTCTAAAAACATCATCTAAAAAACGGTTATTTATTTAATAATCTCATATAATTTTTTAAGCATTTATAAATCGTGTACTATCAATAGTGCAATTGTAGTCATTTCCTTTTCTTAAAATATAATTCAGAAAATGACCGGTACGAATACGCTGACATCAAACGAGTTCTATTTATTTAATAATCTCAAAACGTTTTTAAAATCAAAACCTGTAAAGATTTAGCTATTATTACCACCTTGAGTTCCGCTCCATGAGGCAAGAGCGAAAAATTGTTATTGACCCAACAACATAATTGAAAATAGTTTTAGGTGTTTTGTCAAACATTACTTACTTTGTCTCCGTTTCTGGACCAGCTTTCCAATTCTCGTACGCAAGACAAGGTACATATCTCAATTGGTCTGAACTTAATTAGAGTGTAAAACCAACCGGGCAAGCTAATTTCCAAGTATAGATAATTTGTTGTAAGGATTAGACGGTTTTATATATTTATAGGCACACACTTTCTCTAGCTAGCAAGGCTTTTTGCAACGATGTGCAATTAACATAGCCTAATTTAGAGGGTTTGACATGTCTTTGTCACTGATCACATACCCTTTTCGGATCATCATTAGAAATATTCCTACATCTACAATAATTGAGAATACGCAAGTGCTTTATTAATAATGACTTTTTAAAGTTTATTAATAACTAGGAAAAAATTGAATATGGAAAAAATACAGGCTAGATATGGCAAATTTTTGGTTAAATTTTAACATAAATGTAAATAATACAAATATGTTTTCTTTACCTAGATATTTTGTCTCCATAATATCCTTCTAATATAGTTATGTGTAGGGACATCTACAAAGAAATATACGTCATGTAATAGCAATTCATATTGATTTATAATAACAAGGTTTCATGAAATATATGATTTGTTAAGTTTGTTTAAATATTGCTTCTGTTCCACGCGTGTTGTTGATTGAAAGCAACAAGCCAAGTGTTTTTTTATTTTTTTTTTATTTTTTAGTTTGGCCGAGCAAAGCTAGCTAAGTTTGTGTACACTTTGGTTGTGGTTTCGAAAGTCTATTACTGATCTGTAGACAGAGATATATCATATTATCATGGTCCAAGTAATATTTTAAATTTGGTTTCCGCAAAATGTAGGACATGTACTATATGTAGCTAAATGATAGCAATTAATACCATTGAGATACGATCATTTTTATTCTATAATTTATATATTGAATGGTTTCATCAGCTACAGGGTTCCGTGGCAGCAGAAGCTGAAGCCAAAACATTTGTTTTGAACGTGAAAAGAGATCTAATTATACAAGTTGCTTAAAAAGTCAAAAACCATCGAACTGGAATTCCTTAGGAAGAAAGCAAGTAAAACCTAAAACTGGCAGCGAATTAAGAGAATGGTGATATCATATATATCCCTCATATCACTTGGATGTGTGTGTGTGTATATATATATAACTTGGATATACATGTGTGTGTATATATACATGTGCTCACGAGAGTCACTGCTGGACGTGCACACGGACACATGTAATTACGCACACCTTACTAACAACCTAATTATGGCTTTTATTTGTTAGTACATAACTACTGAGAGAGAGAGAGAGAGAGAGAGAGAGAAGTGAAATAAATATATAGCTAGCTAGCACAGGGATCGCTTAACATACTATTTTATATATAATGCTCTAATTAATTTGCAACCAAACGAGAACTACATATATATAATAAGTCCGATAACAACTCTGAAATAAAGAGCATATATGCCCACATTAAGAGGCTCACTTAAACAAACCTAGCAACTAAAAGGTCATATGAGAAACCCTAATCCAAAATTAAAAAGATCATATAATAAAAAGCAGAATCGTTAATTAAGTAAACCACATTGTCAGCTAGCGAGTCCTCTCCTAAATCTGCAATATAAAAATCCAAGGTCAAAAAAAAAAAAAATCAGTAAAATTACACTTGAAAAAAAAAAAACCCTAGAAGTTAGGCTTTTATATTATATTGAAGCCAAACATGAACAATATTGAAAAAAAAAAAAGAAAAAAAAAAGATTACGTAGATGGAAAAATACCAGATAATAGAAAGCGCCGTGGTGGAGAGAGTGAAGAGTGTGACCCCATTCGTTGGTGAGGACAGGCTGTCCGTACGAGTTGATTAGCACAGCCTCGTCGCCAAACGCCTCCCTGACGTTGAAGGGCCCCACAGGCACCTCGAACGCCACGTCATTGATGAACACCGTTGATTTCGCCGCACCACCCCCGCCGCTGGGCCCCACCGCCACTTCTCCAACACCTATTCTCCAAATTAACAATTTCATAAACGCACACACACACACACACACATATATATATATATATATACGTGTCTATACTCTATATATATACATATATATTCAGATGTAAAAAAAAAAGGGTAAATAGAATATTAGTCAATCACTATTCACTAACTATTGCAATCAAAGCCATGCACACGTCCATCCATCCAGACACACAGAACCTTTTTGCCCCTTTTCATTATTCAACCCCATGCTGAAAATTTTCATTTCCTTAGTTTCGTAATTATTAAGAAATTACCAACTAAATTCACTTTTTTTCATTAGTTAATTTATTTCCCTTTTTTTTTTTTTTTTTGAGATTGATATAAAGATTTAGATGTGTAACTAATCCATCAAATTATTAGGCATCGCAGTCAAGACTACTACTCAAAGCCTGCAAGTTAACGCGCGTACAAGTCACGCGCTCTTGGTGACGACGATCACGTAATCCATTTTTGTCCACATATTTTGTATTATTAACTTTTGAAAACAAATTTGCATTACATTTTTTTTAGCTAAAATACCTAAACTATAAATGTTGCAACGTGTTCTGATGCACATCCGAACAAAATTCCAATTTTTATCGATCTACTTCAATTTCAGCTTCAATATAATAAATAAATAAAACAAACAAATAATTACCTTGGACTAGATTATTGATCATCACTGGGGTTATCGGAGCCTCAGACACACCACCACTAGTCGCCGGAGCAATCCTCGCCGCAGAACCAGCCGTCACGGTCGTCGTCGTCGCCGTGGACAGACTGTAATTAAGCTCCAAATCCTTCTCAACTTGACGACGATGATCATGATCTTTCTTCGAGCTTCCATGGTGGCTCATGATCTCGCTCAGCAAAAGGCTAGTGCAGGGCCCAATACTCTGCACCGCGACTTGATCATGATGATGATCCGGATTGCTCGGAATCATCATCATGAGGTCGTGCTGAGGGAAGCTCTGGCCCACAAGAGTCGCCGCCGAGGTCGACGAAGAAGACGAGTACTGCAAGGGAAAGAAAAAGGGCTCGCCGAAGAAGTGGTGTTGTTGAAGCTCATGAGGCTCAGTCAGGCTGGCTTCGCCGGCGGACGACGAGAAGGCCGACGCCGGCGATGGCCTCGGCGGCGCTTTCGGGGACGATTTCTCCGACGAGGAGGAGCTGGACGAGGAAGGAGCGGCGTTTGTGGGAGGGGGGGTTTTGGGATTAGGGTTAGGGTTAGGGTTTTGGCAGTGTTGGTGTGGCTTGGAGGAGGATTGGAGTTGGTGCCTGAGCTTGTGCTTGCTACGGGATTTGCGGTTCTGGAACCAATAGAAGACGTTGGCGTCGCCGACCTGGCCGTACTCCTGAAGCTGAGCTCTGATCTTCCTGATCTCATCCCTCGGAGGGTTCACCATCCCTGAGTTGAATATCGCCTCCAATATCCGAATCTGCTCCGGCTTCGGGTTCCACCTCGGCTTCGGCTCCGGGCTCCGCTCTTCGCAACCGGTCACTGTCCCATTGAGAATGAAAAAGCAATTTGTGATTTCTTCTGGATCATTTGAAAGAGACGATTAATCTAGTTGGTAAGCTGCTTTTTACTTAGACACTTAGACGTGTGTTAACTTTGTTGAAATACTATTCTTATCTTAGTTTTTGCTTATTAGAAAGAAAAAAAAAGAATTAATTTGTGATTTTTTTTTTGCTTAATTTAATCAATGATGATGTTCCAACTAGGTTTGTACCATTAAAAGAAGAAGGGTATAAGAAACGACCCCTCTAGCTATAGTTATGAGATGATCATTTGGAAAAAAAGATTAGTAAATATTTATTAATTAGTCAGATTATTGTACTATGAGATAATGAAAAGCTTTTTTTTTTTTTTGGGGTGTGTGTTTGTGTGGTGATTTACCTGAAGTGTAAGGAGTTGATCTGTGGCATCCAGTTGGGATGAGGGATTGGTTGATGTCATGTTGCCATTGGTGGTGGTGGTGGCTATTGCAAGGCTTGGACTTGAACATACTAGGCCAGTGTCTGTTTGATGAAGCCATGATAGGATATTGATGATGGTGATGATGATGATGATGATGATGAAGAGGAACTGATATCTGTAATATATATGTCTTTAAGATATTAAACTAGACAAACAACGATATATAGCCGTTTTGTTGCTATTGTTTTCGGTACTGATCTGAGTCCCTCTAGCCAGACATAACATCACTTCTTATAGCCTCCTCACCTAACCCCTGCATTCATATTATATATATTTTTTTCTTTTAATATTTGTATATGTATATAATAGTCCATATATAAATAGTCCTTGCTCCCATCTCCTAAAGAAATATATAAAAATTGTGATGAGAAAGAAGTGCTCCTTTATAAAAAAGATTATATATAAAAAATAGACAAAAGCCACAACAGGAATCGCCTGTGATAAACATAAACAAAAAAGGAAACCAAAATAAATAAAAAAAGAAAAGAGAGGTCATGTGGATAAAAAGACTATATAGTACTTGTACTATCTCTCCCCATCCCTTGTTGCTTAAACTTTTGCATTAAATCTGAAATACTTGTGCGCTACTCAAAGTACATATATATATATATATATATATATATACACAAAGGCAATTTCACCCCCGTAAGAGAAGCAAAGAGAACATGGAAAGAAGTACCTGCTAGGGCTTAATTAGAATCTTCAACAGAGATGACAGAGAAAGCTCTTATAAATGGTGAGGAGAGAGAGAGAGAGAGATAAGTTTTTTTATATGCAATTTAGATGGAGAAGTGGGGGTTGTGTGACCTGATCAGTTTGTCTCTTTCTTTTTCATTTTAAACCTTTCCAGATTTCTATGGGAGAAGGGATTTTTTTCTTTATAACTTGGGTTTTGCTTGCAGTGTATTAATGGAAGAGTGAAGGGCTAGAAATAAGTGTGGTATTATTCTAATGGCAAAGGTTGTTGCAGGGAATAAATAGGAGAGAGAGAGAGAGAGAGAGAGAGAGAGAGAGAGGTTTGAGTTTGAAAGTCAAGGAAAAGGGTATGTAGGGTTTTGATTGGAAAAGCGGTGGTGGGAGTCGTGGGATAGTAATGGCAAATCTTGGGTTATTTTGGGCAAAGTAAGGAAGGCCGAGCTTTGCTTTGCTTGCTTTTGGATTGACTCGAGGGTCTTTATTTAATGTTTATATTAAATTTTTGGAAAATTACTTCTAGGTTCTTCTGAAATTTCAAAATCAGATGATATCAATTGTATATCACGCTGCCAAATTAAGACCAAAAACACTTTCACTTTGAGCCAAAACACGCCAATCTTCTACCTATTCATTCCAGTCAAAGATCACTTGATTAGTACTTAAATGTAAATTAAAGGAAGTGAATATAGCAAATAAACCCCATTAATACTGCCAATTTAGCTTATAAGTTTCATGCGAAGAATCTTAATGATCATCACATATACATATTTTAATATTGTATACGAGTCTCATGCAATAGCACATATGCAATCGGTCAATCAGCTTATTGTTATTGGTAATTATTAATATGATTAACGATATATATATATATATATATATATCTTACAGAATTTTTTCCCGCCAACAAAGTCAACACCGCTATTTAAGTACTTAATTAAAAATCGTAAAACAATCTAAAGATAACTTTTATTCATCATATTTTACATTTAATTTTATTTGTTTTGAATGTTTTTTATCAACTCAACTTTGGTGTGGAGTCTGTCGACCCTTCATACTATCTTATTATAGAAATTTGGCTACTGAATTTTCATATCTATAATCTATCATATATAGTTATTATATTTATAATTGGTACAAACTGGTCGATCGAAATGATTTTAGATTTTAATCATAAAATCATGACTGATGATATCCCAAAAAACAAGGTGCATTAGATCACTAAAATTCTATACATATGATGCGTTTTATTTTCTCCAATTTTATAATAGTTGTTTGTGAACTTACAAATATACAACTTATAATTTCACTCAAAATGTAATATTTTTGGAGATGTACATGTACATCAGATCTCCACATTGCAATTAATCGCACAGATAAAAGGAGCGGTCAATTTTGTTATTATAATAATTAGGACTTAGGAGGGATGTTATTATAAATATAGGATATAATAGTAGTCAAAGTAACTCAACTATATATATGTGTAGATAGATCGTAGTCAAAGTAACTCAACTATATATATGTGTAGATAGATCGGCTTTCCATGTGGATATGTGTAGTATAAGTTGTCAAAGGTAGATAGAGAGAGAAAGTTGAGAGGGAGAGATTGAGAGAGAATTAATGTTTGGTCTAAGTGGTGTCGGTGCAATTCCGACATGTATTGCATGCCATCTCATCATCTTATATATATCATCTTTCTAATATTTATACTAAAGGTTGAAACAAACAGTTTTGTCTTTCTAAACCTCCCCTTACTAACTAATCCCTCTAATTGATAAACATGAGGGAGGGTCTAAATTGCCTTGACCTTGAGTACAGTAAATATTGTCCAAGAGAGTGTAAAACTTCATGATTGTTTTATCAAACGCTATAGAAATAACTAAATTGAAATGTAGAGACAAAGATAGTGGTACTATATGTATATGATCGTTTGGATAATAATTCCAATAATTTTTTTTTTTACTTTATATCATCTTATTACAATATTAATACTAAGAAAAAGTCACACTTAAATCATTTTATTACAATAAAATGTGGTTTAAATTCCTATGAAAGTGGGCCTATATGTATACGTTTTTAATAGTTGAGACAACCAATAAGCTAAACGCTTGAAATTTGCATATTTGATAAGGGTGACAATTTATGTCGTGTCTCATTGTCGTGTTCGTGTCTTAATCGTGTCCAAAATTTTTTGACTATATCTAGACACGGTTTATTAATCGTGTCTAAAACAAAGACTCATAGCATATACCTCAATTAAATATCGTATTAATTGTGTCATCCAATTATTTATAAATCTTTTTTAATTGAGTTTAAATTGGTTGTGTTATACTTATGTTTATTGACCCAATTAACTCTATTTGGTTTGAATCAATAATTTTTTAATTATATTTTGTAAGTTTAAAATTAAAAAAACTTGAAGAAAGGCCTAGTCTTGATAATGTACATAATTAGCACAGTAATATTACGTCACGTGAATGAAGATTATTTAAAATAAATTAATAAATAATTTTATGTACATGTAAATTGGTGTTAAACGTGTGTACTTATTTATAACTAGTTCAATAATCGTATCTTAGCGGATCTTATTATGCCATTGTGTTCATATCATATTTATCCAATATTATTTAAATGTAGTAATCGTGCCCGACCCAATAAGATTCACACCTATTAAGGAGGATCCAGACCCGCTAACTTCATATCGTGCTCTGTCATATTTAGTGTCTAGACCCAAATTACCGACTCTAATATTGACAACAAAACATAAACACATATATACGCTAGTCATTCACCATAATTATATATAAAAGTGTTGTATGAGCCTTGCATAAGTTATGGGCTAGGTAAAATTCATAGGGTTGTATTGACTCGTTTATTATAATTTTTTCTTATTTATTTAACTATTTATTTTTGAGTTTTTTAGGCATTTAACCAAACTTTTGGGTAATTTTTTAGTATTTAGCCCTAAAATGTCGAAATTAAGGATTTAGCCATAACATATATAACTTTAAAATTTAGGCATGTAACATATATACATGTAAAAGTGTGACATTACATGTAATGTTACATGTATTACATTTTATGTTACATGTAACGTTATATTTAATGTCACATTTTTTACACGTATATATATATTACATGTTATGGCTAAATCTTTAATTTCGTGAAACTATGGGTAAATCTTCAAACTTTACCTTTAAAATGAGTAATTGTTTAACTGGCCTTTATTTTTATCTTATTAGAGAAATTAATGGAAAATTAGCTAGAAGAATCTAGGGTTTTAATTAATGCAAACCTAGTTGGAAGGTTTTTAAACTCTTTGATACTGAAATACCTTATCCAATTTATTTATAAAAAAAGGCTAGGCATGGATTATATTCCATGGAAGTAGTTGGATTATATTTCATGGAAGTAGTTATATTTTTTGTTAATAAGGAGAAAATATATTGATCGTCTATCTAGTATTGTATTCTAGTATTGTAGCAATAGTAGGATGATATTGTAGCAAAATATCTTTAAATTACAATCATGTATCATTCATATCTCTATATGACGAAAATTTTAGATGAAAGGAAGTAATTGAGATTTTTTTTTTATTATTTAGAGTGTTAAGTGAGACGTTTTAAAATACATGGGGTATAGTAACACAACCTCTTACGTACAGAGGATATTTATAAAAATTTTCCAAATAAAAATTTGTATGATTGTTTGGCTACTTTTTCTCATCAATTACTAATCTAGTCAATATATTCGATAAGGAGATTACATATGTCATATGTGCACCAACTTAAGTAAAATGTCTCATTTGTTAGACAACAAATTTGTTTAGATATATATATTCATATTGCAAAATGTACACGTGTTCATATTGATGGACACTTTTATCTTTTTTTTTTTTATCTATTTTAACAACTAATTATGATATCAATATTAAGTTCTAAATCATGAAATAATATAACATGACGTGATTAATTATTAAGAGTTGAATAAAATAGAAATTTATGGACAAGTTATTTTTTTAATTTTCTTTTATTGTTATTTTTGTGTGCAAACTGCGAAAGCCAAGAGACAAGAAACACTGCAGCAAACTGTGAAAGCCAAACCCAAATTTTTTTTTTATAGCCATATCAAACTGAAGTAGACCTGTAATAGTGCTATTCAACTCTTTACGACATAGGGTGAATAAAAATACAAAAAAAAAAAAAAAACTAATGAAAACATTTACTGGCAAGCTTTTTGGCAATTTGGCTTTAATTTCAGTCTCTAGGGTTGCAAACGTGCGTGTCCTTTTGCAATGCCCAATACCCCACTCCTCGCATTAAATCTTTTGGCTGTACTATATATATATATATATATACACACACACTCTAGATGGGATATGTCTATTTCCGATCTGCTCCAATATTGTACGTACAATTAGGCATTGCACATATTATTAATTGACTTATCTTCCCATTTCTGTGTCTCTTTCTTTTCCGTCTCAATCATGTTCCTTCACTCTTCCTACCAATTTGTCTGCACGAATTATGGTAATATATTAACTCTGTAGTTTGTACGCTTTTGGGTTTTTCTCCTTTTTTCTTGCCTTGTTTGGGGTTTTTGTTCAATATATGTCACTTCTTCACATGTCGCCTACAACTCACTATTACTTCTGCATTAATTCAATCTGGCCTTATCAAAAGATATAGATCTGCTACAATCTATTCAATATTAATGAAACTTTTTTTTCCCCTAAAGATTGGTGGATAAATTATACTGTGATTCTTTAGGCGTCGACCGACTCCTCTAATTTAATTATATATAGTGTTTATTATTTTTTTTCTCCCAAATAAGTTGGATATTATATGGGCCGCTTTATTAGGCACCTGTGGATGATAAGTTATAAATAAAATATGTTAACGTTGACCTCTATGATTTAAGTACCGATTAATAAAGATGTTTTCGAATATTGTGCTGCCTTTATCTTTTATATAGATATGCGAAGCAAAATTATTGATAAATTACCTCCTAAGATAGAAGACTCGCACAATCTTACAAATAAGACTCTTATGAAATTACCAAGAACAAAGTAATAGATGACTGAAAAAATGGTTTTGATTTATAAGTTAATTATGTCTCTTCACAATAGTTACAAATTGCCAATCAAATTAACTACCTAAATAAGATATTAATAGTTTGTGACTTTCCTATCCAACGGTCACTTAAATCTGACTGTTGAATATGAATTTGGAAACGAGGGAATCAAATTTGACCGTTGGATCTCAATTTTCAGCAATCAATTACGATCTACATTTAATCTAGGGAAGATCATAATCAAAAAATAATCACAACTCTGGGAAACCAACTATCTAGATTTAATCTAAGAATAACGAAAAAAAATCTAATCGCTATCCACTACTTCTCGCGATGACCGAAGTGTAAAGTGGTGCCTAAAATTGCCAAAAGCATCCTAATAAATGCCCATCTCACGCTTTGCACTGTTACATAGTAAAGAGTATACTCTTACACAGAACTGATAACCCATAACTCACACAAGCAATGGATACATATACTTTTCTTTTAATTGCATATACAATTCTTACATATACTTTGTTATTTACAAGCCTATAATCTAAAAGGAGAGCGGCCAATATTCGCTCTGCTGACGTGTCAAGTGCGATTCTGTTTGGCTAGGGTTCCTTGCAACCCTAGCTACCCTTGCCGCCGACCTCGTGCTTTTTTCGGCCTTCACGTCCGTCATGACGACTCCCCCCTCACTGCCCCATCCTTCCTCCTCCCAGGCGATCTCTAATCCGCTGTTCGAACTCAAAAGCTTCACCGACATGGTCGCCGGTAATTCCACATCCAACTCTGCTTTGAATGATGGCAATTTTTTATCCAAGAAAGGTGATGTAGTCTGCATCAAGATTGATGAAACTTTTTACCAAGAACGTGTGGCAATGTGAAAACTCTTCAATTATTGGAAGACTAATTCAGTTGAAAGGGGAGAACCCATGAAAATCTCAGACATTCGGGTTAGACTCCAAGAACTATGGCAGCCGAATGGAGGTTGGCGTCTAATTTCTTTGGGCAGAGGCTATTACAATCTTCACTTCTTAAACCAAGAAGACAGAGATCGTGTCTAGTCAGCTGGCGCCTGGACTCTCAAACCAGGACTTCTTCGTCTTCAACCTTGGATAATCGATTTTAATCCCTTCTTGCAGAGGCCAACTAATGCACAAGTTTGGTGTAGAATCTTCAACTTAGGATTGAAATATTGGCATGCTAAAATCCTGACGAATATCGCTAAAGGGATCGGTACCCCTCTAAAGATTGACCAGGCCACTCTTGATGGTGAATTTGGGCACTATGTGCGTATTCTAGTTGACGTCATTCTTTCGAAACTCTACCGACTAATTTGTTGATTGAAAGAGACGGACACTGCTTATTTGTCAACATAGTTTATGAAAAACTCCCAGAGTTTTGTGGACACTGCCACTCTGTCGGACATTCGGTGGTTAACTGTAGGAAACAGAAAGCACTAAACAGTAGAGCTACTGTGGATGAGGTCAAGAAACAAAAAGATAACGATACAAACAAATAGGTTTTCAAGCCCATCGCTAAACCTATTGCTCATACAGTCCTCAATTCCACGCTAACTCCTCCCTCCCCCCCCTCCCACCCCCCAAATTACCGAGGCTACCATCACTCTTCCTAATCGATCGAAAGTTGAAAATTTACATCTAATTGAAAACATGCCCTTCCCTCATGGGTCAGCCTCAGTGCTATCTCCTAACTTAGCACCAGAGCATGAAATTTCAGATAGTAGGCCTACAGACCCTATAAATGATACAACCATGAATTCTTCCAGTTTTGAACTATTCGTGGAGCTCTCAGGCTCTAGCAATCATGTGGTAGTCACACACTCTCTGAAGATTACAGATAAAGAAGCTGACGCTGTCATTAAAATTTTTGGGCAGATTTTGCAGACAAAGACAATGAGCTCTCCAAACCAGCATCCAAGACTGGCAAGAAACCTCAAAAAAAAGCCATAAGCCAGTCAGAAGACTCGTAGAGGTCAGATTCATAAACCTTTGCAATGAAGGTTCTTTATTGGAACGTTAGAGGAATAGCTAACAAACAGTCCAGAAACTCCCTTTACAGTTACTGTAAAGAAGTTTCTCTGGACATTGTTTGTTTAGCTGAGCCTATGATGTGTCTTATGGATTTTTCGTTGTCTTTTCTTCGCTTATTTAATTTTAAGCTTGCTGCTTTTAATTTACGTAACGAGGTTTCTAAGATTTGGCTTTTTTTGTCTCGTAATGTTATTTACTCTGTCGTATCTAACTCGGATCAAAAAATCACAATTGAGTTTATGAATCCTTTTAATGCGATCCGGATATCTTTCATTTATGCAAGTGCTCTTCCTAAAACTCGTCGGGGTTTATGGGATCTTCTGCGTCAACAATCTACCTGGAATGGTCCTAGGTGATTTTAATGTTGTATTAGGTGCTCACGAGAAAATGGATGGCAACCTTCCAAATCAGAAGTCTTGTGAGGAATTCTCTTCTAGGATTCAGGACTGTAATCTCGTCAATCTTCAGACTATTGGTAAACAATTCACCTGGTACAGAAAGACAGGCTCCAGATATGTGACTTGTAGACTGGACATAGCTCTTTGCAATAATAAATAGCTTGACTGTTGGCAATCTGTGACTTGTGCCACACTTTCGAGGTGCAACTCTGATCATAATCCACTTATTGTCTCATGCACTAGCTCTTGCCCTCGTGGACCTGTTCTGTTTCGCTTCAAAATGATGTGGATTTTACATGACAATTTCAAATCTCAAGTTGAAAAATGTTGGAAAATGCCTACGTAGTCAAATGCGAAAATGCGATTATTGACCCATAAACTTAGATTACTAAAACAAGATCTTAAATCATGGAATCGAGAGGTTTTCGGTATTATCTCCGACAGAAGTAACCAAGCATAATCTGCCCCTGAGAATATTCAAAGAGATATTGCCGACTTCGAGTTTTTGATGCCAAGCACGATGCAAAAATTCTTTCTTAGAAATCATTGAATGATGCTATGAATATTGAGTCAGAATTCTTACAGGAAAAAGCTAGGGTCAAGTGGCTTCAGAAGGGTGATCGGAACTCAGCTTATTTCCACAGGCTGATTAACGCAAAAAAGGCTAACAATGGCATCCGGGGTATGGAAATTGACGACATTCTTTGTTGGGACCAAACTTCTATTAAGAATCACACCAGAGACTTTTATCTTGATCTTTTCTCTAATGATAACCCTTAGAACAATGATTTTAGAACTATCAATGAGGTTATTTCTAATCTTGTCACTAATACGGATAATCTATTTCTCACTGCTGTTCTATCTTACGATGAGATTCGCTCTACTGTGCTCATACTTGATCCTCACTGTGCTCCTGGTCCAGACGGCTTCGGAGGGGCATTTTATAAAAAATGCTGGGATATTGTCGGTCCTGACACTTGTGTAGCTATTCAGGAATTTTTTTCTTTCTGGTTCTCTACTTGAAAATCTGAACAATAATGTTTTGGTACTTAATCCGAAAGTAGAATGGGCGTGCAACATTGGGAATTTTAGAAATATCGTCCTCAGTAATTTCCTTTTCAAAATAATTACGAAGATTCTGGCGGACAGATTATCAATTATTGCCTCTCGTATTATATCTTTGAATCAGTTTGGGTTTATCCACAGTAGATGTATCCATGAGTGCATCTCTACTGCTTCAGAGGTGGTCAATAATTTAGAAAAGAAAAATAGGAGTCATAGCATGACCATTAAACTCGACATTAGGAAATCCTTTAACACAATTTCTTGGGAATTTATATTGGCGGTCTTAAAGAAATTTGGATTTTCTGAGAAATTTAGGAACTGGATTCTTGAAATTTTTTGTTCTCCTAAAATTTCGACTTTGTTTAATGGTTCGCGCTATGGTTTCTTCAAATGCTCAAGAGGGGTCAGACAAGGTAATCCGCTTTCCCCTTTTCTTTTTGCGATTGTGGGAGATTTCCTGAGCAGATATATGACCAAGCTTTGTGACCTTCAACGCTTTTAACCCCTCAATGGCTTCCGCCAATGCCCTTTTACTTCCCACTTATTCTATGCTGATGATGTCTTATTCTTTGGTAAAGCTTCCCAAAAAACTTAATGACTCTAAATGAGACTCTGGATATTTACTCGGCAATTTCTGGTCAAAAAGTTAGCACAGAGAAATCTAAAATCTATCTAAGCTCGTCTCTTCCGACTCGGATAGCTCACAGGCTACTGCAGCATTGGAATATTCCGCGTGGATATCTACTATTTTAATACCTAGGGGTTCCTCTCTTTAAAGGTTCTCCACGTCGTTGTCACTTGAAAAAAATAGCAGATAAAATTAAAGACAAACTCAGGTCCTGGGCTGGTTCTATACTCTCTAAGGCAGGAAGACTTGTGCTTATTAAATCTGTCATTGAAAGCTCCTTTGTTCATTCCTTTTGGATATACAAATGGCCGATAAATCTTCTAAAAGAACTTAATAGCTGCATTAGAAATTTCTTATGGACGGGTGATTCGAATAAGCGAAAGCTAGTGACTGTTGCTTGGAAGAAAGTTTGCCAACCCATTGACGTAGGAGGGTTAGGGCTTCGAGACCTCAAGATCAATAATAGTATTTTCCAAAAGAAATTTGTTTGGGATGTCATGTCTAAAGATTCTTTTCTTAGCCTTTTTCTACACTCTCAATACTTTTCATTTAGACTAATCCCGAGAAAGTCTGGGGTGCTATCGTCAATTTGGCTTAGATTGAAATAATATTTTACATATCTTTTGTCTGATTGCTGTTGGATTGCGGGCGATAATTCTAATCTTCGATTTTGGAGTAATAATTAGCTGGGGTACTCAATTATGTACAAAATCAATGTCGATAATTCTATGAGGAATAGGCTTCGGGCGACAATTTTAGATTTCAAGAGTAACAATTCTTGGTACATCCCATATATTCTTATCAATCATCATCCGAATATTTGCAATGATATTTTCAGATATATAACTATGGAAGGAGCTCATGACAGGATTATATGGAAGAATTCTATTGATGGCTCAGTTACTTGTAAAAGTAGAAGGAGGCTCATGCTTCAGAAACCTCTTCGTTCGACAGAACTAGTTGGGGCAAACATATCTGGGCGAAATTTATCCATCCAAGGCAATCCGTCTTACTCTGAAAATCCTTCATGGACAGCTAGCTACAGAAGATGAACTTCAAGCAAGAGGATTTCAGTTAGCTAGTTGTTGTCATTTATGTTATACGGCTCCTGAAAACTTGGATAATCTTTTTTGGTCATGTCTATTCGCGTAGTTTTTATGGGCAGATGTGCTTGGTAAATTCGGCAGGAGACATTTTAATGGGAGTAGCTTTGATGATTTTTCTCTCGTGGGCGATGGGTTCGGACATGAGTTCACTGATCTTCTCCATTTCGAAATTATTCATAACACTGGTTTGCGACATCATTTGGTTCTCCAGAATAAGCAGGGTCTTTGAGAACTCTTCAACATCCTTTTATTCGGCTAAGGAATCGATTTGGGCAAGGGTCAAGTCTGCTGGGCATTATGATATTGGGGTGATACGCAATAACATTGAGGTTTGGGCCATCATTAATAATTTGGGCATCACTAGTTCGATTTCAGAGGTCTCCAGTCATTAAGGAAGTTCATTGGCATTTTCCTTTACCAGAATGGTTAAAGTGCAATATTGATGGTTCAACGAAAGGTGCTCCTGGACTTGGCGGATGTGGGGGCATTTTAACTTCTCGGGGTTTCACTAAAGCCTGTTTCTCCTGGGGTATGGGTATCTGTTTTGCTTTGAAGCTGAATTGACGAGTCTCATGTTAGCAATTGAGAAAGCATAAGAGGTTAATTGGCACAACATTTGGATTGAGACTGACTCTTCATATGTAGTTAATCTGTTCAACACAGGAATTGGGAAGGTCTCTTATCGTTTTCATAGTAGATGGGCTAGAGCGGTGTACAGGGCAAAAGAGCTGAATATTATAGTTTCACACATTTTCAGAGAAGGTAACAATGTTGCGGATCGTCTTTCTTCACAGGCTTCTTCTTTGCAATGTCAACAATGGTGGACTTCGATTCCGGAGAATCTAGCCTCTACAGGTTATCAAGACCATATTGGTCTTCCTTATTTTAGATTTTCTTAATTTCTTGGGTCATGCACTTTTTTCTCCTCTCTCTAGATTTTTCTCTCTTTTTTTTTTTGTTTTTTTTTGGAGAGAGGTTTTAATGAGGCTTCACTTCCGTGGGTAGACCCCTATAGGAATTTTTGCTTTTTTTTTTTCTTTGTATTTTTTTTTCTTTTCTTTGCCCTTATAGGGGTTGCTATTATGGAACTATTTGTAATTTCTTTTATTTTTAATAATATGTTCGTACTTTTTTATTAAGGAAGACACGAAGGAGGATCAACCTAGTTAGTAATCCTTCATGTTTTCAGGCGTTGCCAACTTTTTTGAGATACATAAGTATAACGGATGATTATTAAAAAAAAAAAAAAAACCTCTTACATATACTTTTCACGTGGGATTTTTAGTTTGGCTTTAACGTATAAACACAAGCAATGGATACATAAATTGAGTAAGTATCACAAGTCTAATGTTTAGCATGGATGAAAGTCAATACTAGAATTTTCTGCTTCTTTTATTTATTTATTTATTTTTTTAAGATGGTAGGCGGAAGAAAAAGAAGGTGGTGGTGGTGATAGTAGTGAGGTTTGAAAGACCATTAGCACATAACCTTTGCTTATTTAAGCTTAATTAGGACTCTAATACCATAAAATATATTTACACAAATGAAAAACACATAAATTGAATAAATATCCTGATTCTAATCTTTACAATAACTAAAAATCTATATTAAAATAATACATTAATTTTAATTACAAATTAAAATCAAATATCTCAAATGTTAATTATATTATAAAACACATTATTTCTTAATTATATATAAATATTCCGATTCAATTCTCTTGTTTGTTGGCAGTAAGGTGTGTTTAAATTTTTTGAAATATATGTTTTTGATACAAAATCTGATTTTCGCCTTTATATAAGGCACATCTAATAACAAATTTTCCGAACAGTGAAACATGACCAAACTGGCTATATATATCATGTTATTAGGATACCTAGTTTTTTTTTTTTTGTTATATTGGAAAAATAACTTCTTGTAACAGTATTGCTCTTTTTAGATAATTTACAATAGTGGTTTAAGGAAATAATATATTAACGATTTCTGACACTTGTTTAATTTGACAACTTATGTGTAAGAAAATATTTAAATTTCAAGTTGCAAAAAATAGAAATACACTAATATTTTGAAATAACTTAAATTCAATAAACTTTCAGTTATTTGTATATGTCCATAGTAATTCAGAGTTTTATAGTAATTATTTAAATTACTAAACAAGTAATTCACTTAGAAATTTTTAAAAATATATCTATTAATTTAAATTATGTGTTAGAAATTATGTATTTATTGATTTATCTATTATTAATTATAGAAATTTTAAAAAATAGTCAATTTTAGAGGATGACTTTAAAAATAGCAAATGTTTCAAAATTAAAAAAAAAATAGTCAATGATAAATTTTATTACTTTTGTAAGAGGGCCTTTATTCTATACAGTCGGTGTAAAGTAAAAATAATAAAATCAAAACTGACTGTAACGAATTTAGTACATTTAATATATATTGTTATAATTAATGACTTACCCTTTTGTTATTTTGTCTTTTCAATTCATTACTTTAATGTACAAATACAACTGATGTACAGAATAAATAACCTTGTGAGAAATTCATTACAATAAATTTTGTGTATAATTTTGTTATAGTAAGAAATTTCTTACATTACTAATAAATTTTTTATAGTTACTTTTTAAATTTTTCAAAATCGTAGCTACTTTTAAAAATGCATCATTTAAAATGATTATTTACTTAACTGATCATTTATTATATGTAGTGCTGTGTTTATAATAACAAATTTGGTCTCAATGTCAACTATTTTGGACTTTATATATACTTGAAACTCAGTGCATCCATTAACTAACACGCGCAATCCATTGTTTTACATTCTATAATCATGGCATGATCCACAAATCGCATCACGACTTGTATATTTTTGTTATACACTGCCAATTATCCGACCTAAAAACAAACATACCTCTAAAATTTGTTATGACCATAATCCCTATATTAATAGCCTCAACCTAGGGTAGATTAGTTTGAGTTGCTCAAAGGAAATCTTAGTGGTAACATTCATTTTAATCACATCGATATATCCCCTGAGGAAGCAAGAGTCTGACTTAGTTATTTTTTAAATGTTGAAGTTGCACATGAATATAATAAATGTTGAATTAATAATGTATATCTAATATATGCAGCAAAAAAAATGGGTATGTGTGTCTTAGCACAAATTGCGCCAACAGCGCTTGCGATCACTAAATGCTATAGCGTGAATGCAGTAAATACGCCAACACATGATAAACTTAAATGCTTCAATTTGGTGCACATGCCAACCAATATATATAATACATCCTTTATACAATAAGCACGCCGATGATCATCTGATTTTTGTAGAGCAAAACATAATTATTTTAATGTACTTTGGCACAGAAAATTTGGAGTAATACATTATAACTCATATAAATGCCATATAAATGCCATTGTTAGTCACAATAGGGATGTTCTCTACATGTTGGTAATATATACTTTTAAATTTTTATTTTATTTTCCGAGTTATAACTCATACTTTTATTAGTTATATGTCATATCCCATCATAGTCTATTTGTATTACTTTAGGAATCTGGTCCAATAAATTTACTAAGAATTTATAAATTTGCTTAACAACTATTTTTAATAGTCCGACAGCATGTGAGAAGTAGGTTAATGATTTTTATTTTACTTTCAGTTTCCTTTTTGAAGTTAGTAAAATATGCTTAATATATTATGCAGTTATTAAATGTATGGGACGAGGATTTAAAGATCAAAACGCAGTCGTTCTAACCTATAAATTAAGGGTATTAAGGTAATTTCCTAACACCCTAAAGATCCGGAGCAGGGTTTGGCGCGAATAGATCTTCACGATGGATCGTGAATCCTTAAGTATTCTAGAACGTGGTTAACGCGTGATCAGATGGGGGCAAATCAAGGAAAATATATAAATAGAGCATAGTAGAGAGCACAGTTCTACATAGAGAATCTAGAGAGAAGATCTAGAGAGAAATTCACAGAGAGAATTTAGAGAGACGATTTAGAGAGAAATTCTCTAGTCTGGTTCAAAGTCTAGGATTAAGTTTTGAGATCTCGTGTGCAAATCAAGCCGAGTCCTTCTAATTATGTAGCCGATCCGGGAAATGTTTATGAAGTTTTTATCTCTGTTAAGCGATCCGACGAAGGATTAATGAAGTTATTTCGATCTGAAAGTTGTTTGACAAAGTCAAATATTTGCTAAAGAAGTTGGTTACTTATGGATGAGCCCAGAGCTGGTTTGAAGAGTTTTTTTGAAAAAAAAAAAAACAAAAAGACAAAGAAAATCCACTCGAATTTGTTAGATAAGTGATTACAAATTCAAATATTGTTTATAAAATTGCTAAGGATTGTCCGGCGGAGCATTGATGAATGTATGAAAGTCGCGTCTCGTCACAATAATTCAGAAGGGGCAATAAGGTGTCTGCGTAAAAAGTGCGTCAATCAAGAATGACTAAAGTTGACTATAGTTGTGTCTTATATTATTGACAATGATTTCAACCGTAATTATACTATTTAAATTTATCACAGTGAGAAGGTCGTGGTTAGGGGTGTAATCGAGCCGAGTCGCTCATGAGCTACTCGAAGCTCGGCTCGATAAAAGCTCGTTCGTGTTCGGCTCGTTATGTAAATGAGTCGATCTTGAGCTTGAATTTAGGGCTCGTTTAAAAACGAGCCGAGCTTGAGCTCAGTAATACCCGGCTCGTCAAAGTTCATGAACTGGCTCGTTTGCTTGTGAGCAGGCTCGTATAGGATATGTAATACAATAAATATATATATTTATCTAATATAATAAATTAATTTATAATTTAATTGTATTTTACTCAATTCTAATTTCTAACCTAGGTCATCACTTTCATAGTTTCACTCATATTACAGCTCTCATTTTCTGAACCACTCAACGTCTCAACCCCAGGCTGCCGCCCCTTTCCCCTGGTCAACCAACAGCAATGCCGCTCTTCTCCCATGTCCGGCTAACACCGCTTCTGCTCTCTCCTATCATTCCTCAACCTGAATGACACAGTCTCTTGCCTCTCTCTCTCGTTCCTCTCCGTCTCCCGCTTCTTTCTCTCTTAGCCCGTCTTTCGCCTCTCTCTCTCTTCTCTCGTTCCTCTGTCGGACTTGAGTCCGTCTCCAATCACCCATCTCGAGCCTGTCTTCATTGAACTGGAGCCCATTCCTGGCCGAACTCGACCTCATCTTTGGCCACCAGATTATAGTCGAACTTCGGCCATCAAACTCGAGTCCGTATCATCTTCGTCACGGTTTTTAGCAAGTAATTTTTTATTGGGATTTTTTTTTTGGTTTCTAAGTCTTTTGGCTTGTTTCAACTGCTGCTCTGTTTCTGTTGTTTATAAGGTCTAGTGATGCCGCATGATTCTATTATCAAGAATATAAACTTGTTTTTTTTTTAAGGATTTTTTAGGCATTTAACCAAGCTTTTGGGTAATTTTTTAGGATTTAGCCCTAAAATGTCGAAATTAAGAATTTAGCCATAACATGTAATATAAAATGTTACATGTAACATATATACGTGTAAAAATATAACATTATATATAATGTTACATATAACATTACATTTAATGTTATACTTTTTTACACGTATATATGTTACATGTAACATAAAATGTTACATGGCTAAATGTAACATTAAATGTTACATGTTATGGCTTAATCCTTAATTTCGTGAAACTATGGATAAATCCTTTAAAATTTACCTTTAAAATGACTAATTGCTTAACTGACCCTTTTTTTATTGTTTTTTTTTAATCAATTGTATGAAGCAAATTGTGGCTTTGAGCCTAACCTATTGAGTTTTTTAATTGTGAGTTATAATCCTGTCTAATTTAGAATTAGCTCTCATTGTTTGATTTTGATAAACTTTTGTAAGAGAATTGTCTTTTTAGATATTCTAACAAAACTTAAGTGGAAAGAATTGAACAAAGAATTTCTTTTCGGAATTGAATAATCTATATTAATTCCTTGGCAAGTGAGACAACTTAGTACTTGAATATTGATCGTAACTATTATGAAATTAAAACAGTTTGAGCTTTTTAAATTAACACATGAGGCATGACAAGAAGATTTGTTATACTAAACATAATCATATAGGTGACCTGATCACGCTCAACTTATACAATAGCTAAAGCGATCATTAGTAGCACAATGAAAGCGGAGTTGTCATCAAGAGAAGGTGAAAATAAAAAACCAAAAACTCGAAATAAACTTTAAGAGGTAAAAATAAAAATATTAAAAAGAATAAGAGTTTAAGAATACAAATTTAAAATTAAGCAAACAATCAATAAGAAAATTCAACGAGGTGTCGAGAATCCCTTAACTATTTCATTTAACTGTTTACAATTATAATTTCTATTATGACTTGTAACAACCATAAATTTACTAGAATTTCGGTTGTTGGTGAAGTTCTTCAAATCTTTCTCATGTGAAAGTTTTATTTAAATGTAATTTTAGTACAAATTTTATTTATAAAACTATGTATTAGATATTAATATGATTTGAGTGTTGTACTACTTTGAAATCTGATTTCTCTTTGGGCCCACATTATTTCTTGATGGGCTTTTGATTTGGCATTGTCTATATATTATTTCCTTTGGCCCTCTACACCATACGACCACTTGCCCTATCTCCATGTCTTTTTTTTTTTTTTGGGTGATTCTTCCTTCCACGTTGAGCTCAAGCAGTAACGACCTGACTTTTCGGACCGTTACTTTAACTTTGACTATCATTTAAAACTTAGTTCTCAAAATTCCAGAGAACTTTTTTTTTTAAACATAATTACATAATAGACTAGTAACTTGTTAACTAAGATCTTTCTTAGAATTCTTTTTCTATTAAAGTAAATGACATTTAGAAATAGTAGAATAAAACCTGCAATTAATATTATCATGATACATAACCATAATATGAAGTTTGAAATCTATTGTTTCATTCACCAGTACTATTTTACTTAAACGTGACTTTAGAACATTAAAACATAGTTATAAAAGGTTCCGTAAGACCATAACAAAATATTTCATAAAACATCAGCGGAAGATTTTCTAGCGATTTGCGCAATCTCTCCTTTGCTACGCACCCATCACCGTCGCTTGTCAATGCATCAAAATATCATAGTGTAGGTTTCTTACCTACAGGTAGAACAACTTAGGTGAGCTTTACGCTCAGTAGTACAAACATAATTCTCACAAAATATATGTCATGTATGAATGTCAAATTACGCTTCATTATGAATACTTTTGAAAATATTTTCTTCTAATAGGATCCCATATGTGTACATACCGAGTGCGCATGACCAAATAGAAAGTCAAAGTTTGCAAGGTCCCCAACTACCACGGTCAAATACTTTCGTTCATTAACCCCCACCTTAGTGGAGGGTGGTACGACACCTTAACTTCTTAAAACTTATTAGTCTCATCTTTACAATAAGTGAGCATGGCAAAATGTAATGCTCATTGACATACTTAGATTATGTGCTAATATGGTTTATAGCATAACACATAACACATCATCATTTTATAAACATCACAGTGAATGTATAAACACATATCATATTAAGAATGCAACAAACATCATGACATAAGTTTATTTTAAAAACTATTCGTTGCCGTAGGTGAGATTTGTACTCACCTAGTATCCTTGTATTAAGAGTACTTCTTTTTCTTAATGCTCGCAATCGAGTATCTTTCTGCTTATTAGATAATCCGGCGGATATATGATTAGATTCTACACTAATCATTTTTCATTTAACTACTTAATTTGTACATGAGTGAGTTACTAATATTATCATTAGAACTCAACAATAGATCAATCGATTTTAAATTTAATGTGACTTGATCTAATCTCATAATTAATTAATTAAAAATAAGAGTAATTTGCACTGGTAGCCCCTGAACTTTACGGGGTCTAGCAAGTTGCTGCCTCATCTTTAATTTTTGGCTTTTTGCACATTGACTTCGAATTTTTTGGCATTTTGTTACAAATTGATAACAGATGTTAAAATTTAAATGAAAAAGTGCATCATGTGATTTCCACGTGGCCTAAACAAGGGTATTAATGGTATTTTAAATGGGCATGACTCATTTAGGATTAAAAAATAAAAACTATTAATGAGAATAAATTTAATTGGCTTTTAAATAGTTGCATTTTAATTAAAATGAACCTTCTCACACTCCATCTTTTTCCTTTCTCCTTCCCCAGTCTCTGCACTTTTCTTTTCATTCTTTCTCCATCACATTATACTCTTTTGTTTCAGCCAATCAAATTTACAAACAACTGGTCAATTCTTTTTTTTTTTTCAACTTTTTGAAGAAAAAAGCCCATTTGTTATGTGTTTGGGATATTATTAACTGAAATATCACATTGTATAAGTTTTTAGCAATGAAATTATTTCAGAGACCAAGAGTTAATCTACAAAATAATTATATCATTGAAGAGTTCATGATTTGCTTAGACACAACATTTCTACATTAGCCAATACTATTTCTATTTGACTTTGCTTAGACCAAAAAAAAAAAAGAGATAATTTTCTTTTTGTGGAGCTTAAAGCCTTAAACGACTAACAATTGTTCAAGAACTTGAACCAAGAGTGCTGTCAATCAACATAAGCAGATCTGCATTGCAAAACTAATGGCAATTCAACGAAACTAATCCCGCCGTGAGTCGAACCCCCGTCACAACCCAAGCCCTGCCATAAATCGAACTCATCCACAACCCAACTTCACCGGGAGCTAAACACACACGCAACCAAACCCCGCTGCAACCCAATCCCACTTATTAGGATACTATGTTTAGTATTTATCTATTATTCATCTTTATGTAATTACTACTTTGTCCTTGTACTTAGTAGTATAAATATTACTCTTTTGATTAATGAAACTATTCTATTATTCGATTACTGCTATATGGTATCAGAGCATTTAGGGCTCTTTTACTTTCTTGTTCTTTTCCAATCAGCCGCATGCCGGTAATAATACCTCAACCTCACCATGGACGCACAGTCTATCTTCTCGGCTGATGTAACATCACTACCGTCGGCTATCCTGCCCACTGCCGCTCCAAACCAGGCCCTTGTGGCGTGCAATGTCGACGCCCAAGCGCCACTGAAATTATCGTCAAAGAATTACGCCGCCTGAAGATTACAATTCAACTGACTGTTGATTGGATACAATCTCATCGGTTTTGTCGACGGCTCAATCGTCTGCCCGCTGGCGATGATCACACCCACTGGGTCCGATACCGCCATTCCGAATCCCACATATCTCTATTGGGTTCGTCAAGATCAGCTTCTTCTCAACGCAATTGTTGGGTCTCTAACCCCGGCTCTTGTCCCGTTTATCTCGACTTCCAAGACATCTCACGAAGCATGGTCGACGCTTCTTAAAGCTTACGCCTCTCCTTCGCGCGGTCGGATTCAACAATACCGCACTCAATTATCTCGTTTGTAGAACGGTGATCGGACAATTACTGAATATATGCAAGACATCAAGGGCAATATTGATGTGCTTGCCATGATGAACGTTACGATGGACTTTGATGAACTGTCTATCCGCATCGTCGATGGCCTTGATCAACGGTACTCGGGTCTCTCCAATGCTATTCAAGCTCGTGCCGATCCGATCTCGTTTGATGAACTACTTGAGAAGCTTCTCAATTGCGAGGCCAACTTGAAAGCTACACCGTCTTCGCTTGACCCTACCGGTCCAGCAACGGCTCTTGCCGCACCAGTGTAATCAAACCAGCGCCGTGACAACTCCCGGGACAACCAAAATCAGCGCCAGCAATTTCGCCAGCCCTCGCCGACCCCGCCACCCAGATATGGTAGGTCGCCGCGACCTCCGCCGGCACAAACGTGGTCTCCGTGCCCCTCGTTGACATCCTCCAGGCCGCGCAGGTATCTGGGCCACTGTCAGATTTGTGGCCAATATGGCAATTCGGCGACATAATGCCCACTATTTGTGCCTTCGTCGTAGACCCAGCGGGGTTCGTCTTCCGGCCAATCGCATGCCAACACGGCCACGTACTTCACGGCCTCCGATGGACCTTCGGCCGCCAACTCCGACGAATGGATTCTTGATTCAGGAGCGTCTCACCATATTACGTCGGACCTTGCAAATCTCTCGTTGCATTCACCGTACACGGCCGCTGACAATGTGGTGATCGGTGATAGCTCGGGTCTTTCGATCACACACACGGGGTTGTTTTTCCTTATCCACACCATCCTCTCCTTTACTGTTAACTA
This sequence comes from Boehmeria nivea var. tenacissima, assembly GCA_018132145.1. Classification (NCBI taxonomy): domain Eukaryota; kingdom Viridiplantae; phylum Streptophyta; class Magnoliopsida; order Rosales; family Urticaceae; genus Boehmeria; species Boehmeria nivea. The sequence continues at coordinate 4,673,873 of CM030877.1, read as the reverse complement.
ATGTCCTTTATGTACCACAAATTGCCAAAAATCTTATCTCAGTCTCGGTTTTGTGCGCCACTAATCCTATTACTGTTGTGTTTTTTGACTCTTATTTTCAAGTGCAGGAACGTCGTACGGGGACCACTTTAATTCAGGGGGGAGCGTAAGGATGGAATTTACGTATGGCCATTGTGTGCTAAGTTGTCTTCTAGTTTTCCAGCTTTTTCTACTTCGGTGTCACCGAAAGAGTCGGTGGCCACGTGGCATTGTGGCCTTGGGCACCTGTCTCTTCCGGTACTTAGGTGTATGTTATCATTACTTAGGGCTGTCTTTTCGTTTGAATAATTGTCCAATTTTTCATGCAATTCATGCAACATTAATAAAAGTCACAAGTTGCCATTTTCAAAATCCACTATTACTTCATTTTTTCCTTTGGATGTTGTCTTATCTGATTTATGGACGTGTCTTGTGACGTCTTTTGATGGGTACAAGTACTATGTAATATTTGTTGATCACTTTACAAAATATATATGGTACTACCCGCTTTTTCGTAAATCTGATGTCCACTCTCCTTTTATGACTTTCAAAAACTTGGTGGAAAACTATTTTTTGCGATCTATTAAGACGCTTTTTACCGACAACGGTGGTGAATTTCGGGCGCTACGCCCTTTCTTGTCCTCTGTTGGCATTACTCACCTCACTACACCACCGCATACACCCGAACATAACAGATACTCGGAGCGCTATCATCGACACATTGTCGAGACGGGACTTACACTTCTCCACCAAGCATCCATCCCATCCACCCTGTGGTACTTTGCGTTGCAGCTGCAGTTTACCTCATCAACAGTATGCCCAAACAAAATCTAAACTTCTGAACGTCATTTGAAATGATCTTCAAGCAAAAACCAAATTTCAATAAGTTTAGGGTCTTTGGGTGTCTGTGTTATCCGTGGTTACGCCCATATACTAACCATAAACTTGATCCCAAATCGAAAGCTTGTGTGTTCTTAGGATATTCGTTAACTCAAAGTGCGTTTCTTTGCCTTGATCCGTCCATATATCGAGTCTACACCTCTTGTCATGTCAAGTTTGTAGAATTTGTCTTTCTGCTTGCGAAATCGTCTGAGACATCGTTAGTTCCCTCTGACTACACACTATCCTCGTGGCTTCCATCACCCTCGCCTCCTCTGCAGACCTCGACCGACAATCCCACACCACTGTTACCCTCCCCCAACTGTGTCTTAATTTCCACCTCGACACCACCCGTCTCTGGTCCTAGCCCTTCGACCCGCAATTCGGCGGCAAATCCTTCCACCGAATCATCTCCCGTGGAAATCACCGCTAGATTTGTTCCAGCGGTACCCCCCGCAAATCCGACTGACTTTCATCCCGCAGGCAATGCTGCTGGATCTATTCCAGCGGTAACTCTTGCAACTGTCAGATTCCCTCCATCACCTACCCATACCGAATCAGCTAGGAACCCGTCACCAGTTGCTCCCGACCACCCTCCTCGGTACACCCCCATCTAGAACTCATCCAACGGTCACCCGAGCTCAACAAAACATTACAAAACCTAACCCAAAATATATGTTACTCACCTCTGCCTCTCCCGACACAGAACCGACTCGAGTTAGCCAAGCATTAAAAGATCCACAATAGAAGCAGGCCATGATAGATGAATACAACGCCCTGCTTCGCAATGGTACGTAGGAGCTTGTTCCTCCCGATCCGGCGAAGAATCTTGTTGGCAATAAATGGGTTTATCGTATCAAGCGTAATCCCGATGGCTCCATTGAACGATACAAAGCCCGCCTTGTAGCCAAGGGCTTTCATCAACGACCGGGAATCGACTTTCATGAGACATTTAGCCCGGTTGTCAAGCCAACCACAGTTCGCACAGTTCTCAGTTTAGCACTACAGCGACATTGGCAGATTCGCCAGCTTGACGTCCACAATGCCTTCTTAAATGGGACTCTTCAAGAGGAAGTCTATATGTCCCAATCAGCCGGTATGAGAGACCTGACTTATCCTGATCATATATGTCGCCTTCGTAAGGCGATTTATGGACTCAAACAGGTTCCTCGGGCATGGTATGATGCATTGCGTACCTTTTTGGTAAGCCTTGGCTTTGTTACCTCGTGTGCAGATACTTCTCCGTTCATCCTTCGATGACCCAGTCATACTGTCTACTTCCTTGTGTATGTCGACGACTTGATTATCATAGGTAGTGACCCAGCGCTTGTTGCGCAAATTATTCGTCAGCTTGATTCTCAGTTCTCCACGAAGGACTTGGGAATATTATCCTTTTTTGTGGTGTGGAGGTTCTTCCCACATCTAGTGGTCTGCTTGTTTCTCAACGTAAGTATGTTATTGACTTGCTCACGAAACATAACATGTTGACGTCCAAAACTGTGCCTACTCCACTTGCGGTAGGGAGTCCATTATCTGCGCACGATGGGAGTCCTCCAGTTAATGCCACTTTATACAGACAGGTTGTTGGTGGATTACAGCATCTGCGTATGACCCGACCCGACATTGCTTTTGCGGTCAACAAATTGTCCCAGTTCATGCATTCACCATTGGCTACTCACTGGGGTGCAGTTAAGCGACTACTTCGGTATCTTAACGGTACTTGAAATCTGGGTATTCACTTGACAGGTTCTACACCGATTTCTTTACATGGTTACTCAGATGCTGACTGGGGTGGTGACCCCGATGATCGGACATCTACTGGTACCTATGTGGTGTTTTTAGGTGAAAACCCGATATCCTTGAGCTCCACAAAACAACGCGCGGTTGCTCGTTCATCTACTGAGGCCGAGTATCGTGCCATAGCGCCTACTGCTGCTGAAATGGAATGGATCAAATCGCTCCTTACAGACCTGGGAGTCACCCTGCAGTCCATCCCAGTGCTCTACTCTGACAACCTCGATGCCACGTATTTGTGTGCCAACCCAGTGTTTCACTCTCGTATGAAACACTTGGCCTTTGAATACCATTTTGTTCGTGACTTAGTTCATCATCGTCATCTGCGTGTTGCTCACATTTCAGGCTCTGATCAGTTAGCTGATGCACTTACCAAATCGCTTCCGTGGACCCGTCTTCTCAGTTTGTGTTCCAAGATTGGTGTTACTAGCGAAACGCCATCTTGAGGGGGCATATTAGGATACTATGTTTAGTATTTATCTATTATTCATCTTTATGTAATTACTACTTTGCCCTTGTACTTAGTAGTATAAATATTACTCCTTTGATTAATGAAACTATTCTATTATTCGATTACTGCTATACCACTATAGAGAAAGAAAAATAAAATTTCGAACCCCGACCGCTCAACAATCAACACCAAAAACAAAACTCAATCATGGCGTCGAGTTTGTTGCATTCTTAACGAGGCCGTCGTTGAGCGCAAGAAAGGCCGGTGTTGGTGTAGAGTTCGACACGGGGACGTCGGCGCAAGGTCGCTGCGGTTGCCGGGCGGTTGTGGAGTCTCTTTGAGAAGCGGAGTTCGCACGAGGACGCACGGCGGCGTAGGGTCGTAGGGTCTTGGAGGGGTCACGGGGTTGTCGGAGAGCCACGTCTATCACGATACCCGTTCTATTCATCTCGAACCACAAAATCCCGGCCTCGTCAATTCCGTTCATCGCCAATCTCGACCGCCGAAACCCCTACGCACCACCCAGATTAGTGACGTTCCAACCTCGCCTAGCGGGTTGGGGTTGACGACCAGCGCTGCTGGTTTGCTAGTGGTTTGGAGGCACGTCGGCTGATGTTGGGGTTTAACAGTGAAGGGGAAAGATGCGTCGAGATATGGGTTAGAGAACGACGGCATTTTGAAGAAAGCCCAGAACTTTTTTTTTTTGGCACAAAAAAAATCAATTTTAATGGATGATTCTGAGAGTGAGAAAGAGATTGAGAAACCAAAAGTGAAGAGAGAGAAGAGAAGTTACGAAGAAGAAGGAGGAGTAAAGAAGAGAGAATCTGAGTTTTTTTTTTTTGGAAAATTTTATATAATTTAGTTTTTATTTTCTAATGATTTTTTTTGTATTAATACTACTGATGGCCTTATATGTTCACGTGTTACTCAAACACTTCATTTCCGTTAAATAATAGACGGTTGTTATCAATTTGTAGCAGTTTGTCAAGATTTTCGAATTTAAGGTGTAAAATACCAAAAATAAAAGATTAAGGGTCTAGCTGCCAAACACGTAAAGTTCAGGGGGCACCAGTGCAAATTACTCTTATAAGTAAATAATTAATAATTAATTAACTAATTATTAATTAATTAACTTGATTAATTAGCTCTTAGAGTTAATTAACATATTTAACATTATTGTTTACCATTATTTAAGTTAAGCTTTAACTCATCTTGATTAATTACTAATACAATATATGGTAATTAATCTCTTTATTCATAAATTAGTTAATTAATTTTATATAGAAATTAATTAAGTTCTACATAAACACAATCTTAAAATAATCAATTACAAATTGATTATAACATTATTACTTAATAATCCTCAAGATTGATTAATTAATTAATGTTAACGATTAATCTTGTTCTTTTACCTTAAATTAAATAATTTGCTAGATTACTTAATTTAGTTACTTTGCATAAAAATATATTTTTAATCAATTTCTTAGCTTTAACAAGTTCTTAATTCCTTGTGTTTACTTAATTAACGTCATTTAAGGTTCGGGCCCATAAAACCCATTTACCTTAACGTGGCCGTTCAAACATTTCGGTTTATAAAAACTTGGGCCTTATAGGCCTATTAAGTATTTTCTTAATGGGCTTAAAACTAATTCATTTGAATATTGGGCATAAATGGCCCATTACCCACTTATGGACTAAAGTGGTGAATAAATCCAAAAGACTCATTTTACCATTACGATGTCCATATTAAATATGTTAATTCATTAAGACTTATGTTCATTATAAAAACATCTTACTAAATGATTTTTAGTTCATTTTAACATCTCAAAATTAATTTACAAATATTTTAATTTTAAAGAAAGTTAAAATAACAAAATATTCTTTTAGGAACAATTACTTTACTTTTCTCACAAGAAGTTTTTATAGGTTTTTGAATAATAATAATCAGACCTATTTTCTGATTTTACAGCCCAGAAATAATTTTTTAAGAAAGGTCCTCATATGTTAGAATTTATAATTTTTGCCCAAAACCTAAAATATTGACATTTTTGCCCCAAAATCAGTTTTGAAAGATTTTATTGGGACTTATTCCAATTACAGAAATAAATATTTTTCTGTTCTTGGTCAAAGTCTAGTTCTAACATACTCAAAATAAAGTCAGAGTTTGTAGTATTTTATAATTTTGACTATAACTTTTTTTCTAGATCATTTATGAGCTTTTGGTAAAATGAAAGTTTCTTATCTTTTTATGATCTAAAAGTTTTCAGTTGAGACTTAAGTCCAAATCAAATTCTATATTAAACCTTTGCATGTATGCTCATCTTAGTCTTACTTTTTCTACTTTATAAGCAGATTCTGGAAAGACTTTGTTCATTAAAATTGTTCTTTTTTCTTTAATCTAAAACTTTGTATCTAATAGACTAAGGCAGATTCAGCTTCTAAAATATCTGAAAATTATCATCTTCTGAAAAAGTTCAAAAATGCCATATTTGACAGTTTTCTAACTTTAGTAATTTTATGGTTCCACTAAGCCTTTAGATATCTTAACAAGTCTTGTAACACAATATAATCTCATTTAACAACTATAACAATGTAATCACATGTTATGCTATTGTCAATTTTTTTTTAAGATAATCAAGCACAATCATAATAAGATTTATAAGTGCTTACGTACTAACCATTTAGTTTATTAAGCACTGTATTATTATTATCACTAAAAGATGAAATAATAAAAGTGCAGTTAAGATGCACACTTATCATCATTTAAATATGTACACACTCATATATAATTATTCAAACATTTTTACTTTTAACTTTACGCCAAAGTATAAGAATAAAAGATTAAGGAAAATGCTAGACATACCAACTCTTTTACCAACTTTTTAATACCAACTCATGTGGCAGTTGATGTGTAATGTTTGGATTGGCTAAATATAAAATCATTTTATCAAGGTGATAAACACTCACCAATAATAATATGACACGTGAGTTTGTATTAAAAAAGTTAGTATGTGTAGCATTGCTCAAAGATTAAACATTCAACACCATACATACAGTATATAAATCTAATCCTTGTATGTCAAGAGTATTTAGTTCTAACATTTTACCATCATCATTTCAACTTTAACATGGTAGCAAATTTTTGGATTTACAAGAAAATCACTAAAATCCTTCATGCAAAACAAAAGATAGAGTGGTTTTGTTCATTTGATTAATCTTAACATTATGAACCATATTTGTTTATTTACCATGTCATTTGAACTTTCTAATGCTATATAAAATATCAAATAAATTAAACATTTATTTAATGTAAATAAGCTTTAAAGAAGCTATAGTAGCTAAGTAATAAAAAAGGTAAGTGATTATATCTTTTTGTCTAGACTTTATTGTAGATATCTCTTCTTAATTTTTTTTCCTAGATGATTAAATCCTCACAAAGAGGTTCTTTAAATTTGTCACAGTAACTATCAATGAGAAAAATATTTAAAGTGATTAACCACTAGCTTAGAGACTTACCACTTGTGATTAACCCTTCTTTTTCTTCTCTACACTTCTTCTTTGACTAAATGCTCTCACAACTATCTCTATCTCTTTCTTTTTGAGTTAGGGGAGTGTTTGGGAGAGTTTGTACATTTTTTTTTTGTGAGAGAAGTGATAAAAGACTACCTAGAGTTACTATCTCTTCTTATATAACAAAAGCTGCGTCTTGGGAGAGTTTAGAATGAGATGTACATCCGGAGGTTGAGTTTGGGGTTTGGAGAGTAAAAAAATTAGTTTATTTCTATTCACTCTCTTGTGTTCCTACTCTTGTGACTTTGTCAACTTGACCAAGTGACTTATCACATTAGTGTCATAAAAGATGAGAAAACGTTACAAGCAAAATCTTTATCATGAAATTCTTGACTTCAAAACACATTATGACCCAACCATTTCCTTTTTTTTTTTTTCGTATAGAAAATTAATGGCAAGCACTTTGCCGAGTGTGTGTGTGAACGCGCGCGCGCGCGCACACACACACATATATATATATATATATATATATATATGTATATACTAGTTTTTATCCACGTGCCATGTGCGTGTGAATTCCGTATAATTTTTTCGTATTTTACTTATTTATTTATAATATAATAACTTTTGTTAACATAAATTTAAAAAATATATATTTACGTTAAAATTCTATCGAAAAAATGTATTAATGTCATTTCAGCTAATTTAGGGGCAATATATAATTTAATAAAAATTTTGAAACACTTTTAAAATTATGTTGAAGAATAAAAAAACTAAAACAAAAAAGTAAACATTTATATTAAAAAAATCATATCATAATGGGTGTTAAAAGATTAAGAAAATAATTAAATTCAATCATATAAATAAATAAATTTTTCGAGGCTATTACAATTAAGAATCAACGGTTAAAAAGATTTTGAGCAACAAAATTTAGAAATATAAAAATTGATTAAAAAAGCCTGCAATAATTTGTACTGAAACATCAAAATTTTTGAAAAAAAAACCCCCCCAAAAGCATATTTGTCAAAAAAACCGAGAATGTACATATGTTAACGATCAAATTTGTTTAGTATTTAGTTTTAAGTTAAAATATAACAAAATTCACAGATAAATATAAAATAAAAAACATATCAAATTATTATAAAAAAAATATATAACCATATATAAACAAAGAAAATAATCTAAAAGATTGAAATAAAAGATATTTTTGTAAAGACTCCAATAAATAAAATTCAAAGTATTTCCAGATTTTTTTTAATTTAGCAATAATTATATTTTGAAATAAAAATAATTTAGGTTTCTAAACAAAAATTGATTTTTTAATAGAATAAAAAATAAGACATTATCAAACAGAATTTTAAAACTTTTTTGGTATGAAAAGATTTTTTTATAAATTACAAATAAAAATAAAAAATAAAGAGAATTTTAAAGACTAAAATAAAAAAAATAAAAAATAAAAAGCAAAAGAGTAGTGTGAAAAGGGAAAGAAGAAAAAAAATAAAAGAAAAAACACCAAATAAAGGAAAAAAATAACAAAAAGCGATTAAAAAAAAAGCAAAAAAAAAAAAAGGAAGCCAGCGCGTGCTTTGCAGTCGCCTGAAGGAGAGAGTGGGGGGACAGCCGCAACCACGCAGGTCCCACGCTTGTAGGGGCTGTCCTTTATCTGCTCAGCCAAGTTTTTGTAATTTGGTCCCTGTTTTATTGCATTTTCGTCTTATATTTTAAGTAAATTATATTATAGCCCAACTTTTGAAATTTTTTTTAATTTTTGCCCATTGTAAAACGCGTTTTTTTAACAATTCGCAAAAAAAGAAAAAAAAGGTTAAAAAATGCATTTCGAAATGCGGCACGCATTTTGGACGAAACGAGGACGAAGACTCTCATTTGTAAGATAGTTAGTTATATATATATATATATATATATATAACACTTTTGTTTTTGTTTTTTTTTTAAAGCAAATGATGGCACTTGCACGGCAAGTGGAGTGTGTATATATCTATAAATATAAATATACATATATATATATATATAAATATAAATAAATAAATATATATATATATATATATATATATATATATACATGTGTGTGTGTTTGTGTGTGTGAATTCGTTATTTTATTGGAACAAATGTTGGCAAATAAGAGGTTGCCGTGGAAGTGTGGTCATGCTTGTGTATAAACTCTCTTTTTTTTTTTTAACATGATAATTACCCTAGCCATTGATTTTATACTATCAAGTTCTAGCCATTTGATCAAAATGAATTTATTTTTATTCACTTTCATGAGATGATCAATTATTGGCTGTTCATTTAAGATTAAAATTATGATCTTGGCCATTAAATCAAAACTATACTAAACTAGAAATTTATAATTATCTATTAAAAATCAAACAATAAATCCTGCATTTCAAAATTAATTGAACATCAAATTTTTTACTTCATTATTGGATAATTAATCTAATTTTCATATCACAAAATCTCAAGAGATTTACATTAAACTTGGGATATTACACAAGCACTCTCCCCCGCACAGTATTTCTCGCTCTTTCTGCCTCTTCCATTTAAAGTTGAAATCTTGGGACTCTTGTTGGCTGAGAGAGCGTTATTTTTGAGCCCCGCTCATCAATTTGTAAGAATTATCTTTCCTTTTGAGATTTACATTATATATATATATATATATATATATATATATGTGTGTGTGTGTGTGAATTTTTACCAATGTCTATTTTGAATAAAGTTGTATTTTAAGATAATTCCTTTTAGTGAAAGTCAGTTCAAAGTGATTAGTTTTATTTCTTTGGCCCTTTTTGTTTAATTTGTTTTGGTCCTGCAATATTGGTGTTTAGTTGGTTGCTAAATTGATGTTGATGGCTTCTAATTTTTCCACTGTCTTCATTGTTTTGTAAATTTCATTAATCTACATTTAATTTTATAGTAATAGTCATCTAGAAAAATTACGATAGAACATGGGTATATCTGATTTAACTAGATTTTTACCAAAGTCAATTTATAGAGCAATAGTTCATTCCTCGAAGGATTGGTTTTAATCCCCATGGACTGGTGTCATTTTGGGTCATATTTTATTTTGGTCTACCGTGTTTTAAAAACCGGAGTCTGTGGTTTTTCTAGAATAAGAGATTTATTTTAATCTTTTTGTCATACCATCTAGTATCAAGTTGGCGGTGAAAGTGAAATACATAGTTTTCCCTTGCAGTTACATGTTACATAATTTCAGAGTTCATTGTGATTTAAAATATCCATAGCCTACGAGTCGTTGACTAGGATGTCTGGGTCAGTTATTAATTTTCTTTGTGAACGAACCGAACTAGTAGGGGTTTGCGGAGGATTGAGTACAGCGGGAATCTTGAGTTTGATTATTTCTCTTCTGAGGCAGGAAATCTATCACTTATCTTTTGTGAGGATTTGTTAAATAATTAGTAAATATAAATAAAAATAAAAAAGATGTCTATTCTTTATTTTGTAATATATATATATATATATATATATATATCACCTATAAAAGAAATTAGAGGCACGTCTCGGCGTGGCCTATGATTTTTGGGTATTTTTGAGATGTTTGGGGAAACAAGATTTTCTGAAAATGAACATGGTTATATTCAGTATGCTCAAAATTATATATGTCACTCATATGCGGTTATTTTGGCACGGTCCGCTTGCCTTTCTAGATCTGCACAAACTAGGTTTCCGTGGAATGTTCGATTCCCTAGGGTTTGTTATGTTTGACAGGGTTGGGATACTTATTTATGTTTTCTCTTATATATATAATGACTATGAAAACTTTATTTGTGAAAAGGATGCATTTCACATAGAGCATACTTATTATTTTTCTTATAAAATTTTTTCTGGCTTGGTTTATATATCCTAACTATGCAGGTGATTATAAACTGGCTAATAAAAAAAATCAAAAGGTGAGTAATGGTTTTCCTACGAGCATGTAAATGCTCACCCTTTACTTTCCTCTCCCCTACAGGTATGATTTCGTTCGGTCCAGTGCGATGTCTTTTGGTAAACAAGTGTCGAGTTGAGTCAAGTTGAAGCCTTCAATGCATTTGATTACCGTTATGGTGATTTGATGGTTTGTTTCGCTTTCTCTGAACTCTTAGCTAAGAAATTAAGTGCATAGAGGTTACATGGAGTTTATGCTATCCCATTGGAGAGTGTAGCAACTGTATTTTGAGTAATTTTTATTTGTATAAAGATGTACTTGAACTCTGATTATTTATTTACAGTTGGTATTTTTTCTTTTTGGTTCTCAAAAGTCTCCGGAGCAAAAATTGTTAATTTAGTAAAACTTTTTTTTTAAAGTTCAAGGCTAATTATTGGTCTAAAATTTTATTTTTAACTAATTAATCCATATTTCTCTTAACCCCCATTTAAGGGCATTACAACTTTTGGTATCAGAGCACGATATTAGATTCTTCAGGAATTTGAACCTGTGTAGTTAAAAAAAAGAAGAAGGTTGGTGGAATTACAAGGGATATGGGTCGTGACAACTACATACTCTATGCACTGTGCTTTATCTTAAGCTAACGTGTTCTGACGTCTATTTTTTAAATTTAAGTTGATATTTTTCAAATTTGAAGTATTGGCCCTTGCTATTTATTGGACTTGTTATTCGTTATCGTCAACATTATTGTTGTCTTTGGAATTGTGTTAGTATCTATGTCCATTTACCCATTTTGTGTTATTAAGTTAGTCCAAGGATTGTGTTTGATCTTCTTCTGCCTTGACGATGGTTTGGATAAATTTGATTATCAAAGGTTTTGATTTTCTATTGATGGTGGCTTTAGTATTTGTTATACCAACAACTCTAAATTTTTAGATTGGTGTCGTTGATTTATATTTTCAAGGTGCCTCATAGTTCACATAAATTTCGATTTTAGTGGTTGATGTTTTACCACGGGTTTTGTTTGGTTTAAAAAAAATGTTTGTCTGTGTTTCTTCACTTTTGAAGTGGTGGTTTTGGTTTAACATGTTTTTATTAGTTGTTTTAATTTTTATTGATGGTTTCGAGTTTTCTATTAAACCTCTTATGGGTTTCACGGGAGCTACTGTTATACTTTCACTTATTGGCCCTTTGTGATCATTAGTCCTGATAGTTTTTTTTTTAAATAAAATACCAGTGATTTATTTACTATTTTTTATTTATAAAGTTGTTGAGCTCCCTATTCTTTGGTTTTGTTAGATTTGGATTTGAGAATTATTCAAATTTATGTTCTTGTTTTCAATCATCATTTCCAGTAAATTTGGGTTTTGTAGACTTTACTGTTGATTTGTTATGTTTAATTAATCAAGGATGGTGGCTTTAGATTTTTATGTGGTTTGTTTCAGTTTTGAATAAAGTGTTTTATCACTATAACGCCCGCTTCTTGGTAATTTAAATTTACTAATTTTATGAGTTTATTTGATTGAGTTATTTTATTACATGACATGATTATATTTTTTTTATGAGCATATAATTGCCTTATTTGTTTGATTTGAGTATTTCACATTACAGAGGTGCGGATCTCCTCGATAATTAAAATTTTAAATAAAAGAGGTAAAAGCAATTTTTATGACTTTTATGGGTAGATCTTTTCATAAGCTTTCCAACGAGCCAGAGAACGTTAAAAACGGAGCCTCGAGTCAAAACTTATGACCTCGAGAGGGTTTTTAAATACCCGTTTGGGCCCAGTTTCAGCTTAAATCTCTTTTCAGTCAAGAATTCAAGCCTCTAGGCTCTATTTTTTGAACTTTAAATATTTTACGTTATAATCACCAACCTCTCTCACTTCATCTTCTTCTTTAAACAAAAAAAAAAGTATATCTTTTCTCTGCAGTTTCCTTCTCCGGCGAGATCCCGGTAAGACTACACGATCCTAAGTGATCAAATATATTCTCTTGAGTCTAGGTAAGCATGTGTTTAATGCTAATGAGCTTGACTGGTGATTTGATTAGAGTTAAATACAATTAGGGATTTTATATTAAAAAAATTTGGAGATTTTGTGTTTTTGATAGATTTTGGTCAAATTTATTGAGGGTTTTTCTTGTTGTGAGGGATTACAAACATGTTTTTGTGATTTTATAATGTTGTAAAGGACTTACACAAGTTTTGGGTGTTGTTTAAAGGTTGAGAGCTAAGATTTGTTGAACGTTATATTTTTCTCAACAATCTATCTGTATACTTTTAATTACTGAGAATAATTTGGAAGTGAATTTGCCAAAACCATTTAATAGACTCACTAACGGTCGTTTAGCAACTGGAATCACTTGAAAAGCTTATTTCTATAGTGAGTTATGAATTTTCAAAGTTAATCAAAGAATCTGCCAATTTTTTCGAAAAACGTTTCTGATCTGCCTGATTTCGGGCCTGTTTTAGGACCCTTTATATTTTCAAAATATATCATATAATAGTGAAAAAAGATAAATTTTTTTTGTCGTCCTACAAGTTTCATAAATTTCGATGGCTTGTAAAATAAATTATAAATTTTCTACGCAGCATTGTCAATTCTGAAATTTTGAGTCTATGGTTTCAAAAATCGGAGCGAGCATAACGGATTGTCTCGGCACCGGTCACCTAGCCTCGTCGACTTTTTTTTGCACACGGATCGAGGTAAGTACACTTTTACCTACACATGTTAGTCCAAATGAGAAAAACCGAGAATGATGAGATATTTTTATAGCTTTATCTATGAGTGTGATTATTATGATGATTGAGAACGAGATATGAATTGGGAGTCGATAGTAATGTTTTATAATAATGTGTTTTGTGAGAATGTTTATGATTTGATGAGTCAAAAAAGTATGAATTAAAGGATTTCATATTGATTGTTGATTGATATGAGCTTGTTGAGTAAAATATGCATGTCGTAACTAGTTGATTTATTTGTTTTTCTCTCTAAACGGTTAAAGAGAATAATAGTGGCATGTACCCGGGAATGAGTCTTAATGGGAGTGAGTCTCTTATTTTCATCCGGGAGTGAGTCTCTTTTTGGATGATGACTCGTAGAGTATCGGGACTAGCTACCTCACGAGTGAGTTGCCGAGTTTGATGTTACGGTTAGCTCCTGTGTGTATACTCGGTTGCGCGCATTGGTACATTACTACGGGGCGTAAAAGATAAAATAAATAAATTTGAATTGAGATGAGTTTTGAGTTATTTTGAGAATGAGTTTTAGAGAAAATCAACATTTATTAAGTTATGAGCGATATTGTTATTGATTATCACATTTTGTTTGGGATGAGTTTTGTGAAAAAGATAAAGTGTCTTACTAAGCATTTCGCTTATGAGTTTCTCGCATGTGTAGATTCGAAGGGGAATGCTCATGCTTGACGTGGAGGCTTGTGGGGGTGATGAGTGTGGAAAGTGGTGTTGATGGGTTATCGGGGGCCAATCCCGTTTTTAGATGTTTTTATGAAAAACTTGAAAACCTCGTTTTAGTATTAAAAAAAAAGTTATTGTTTGTTAAGTTTGGATCCAGCAATCAGAAAATTATGTTTGGAAACTTACGAAACCAAAGAAAAATTTTATACGAGGTTTTCTATATAATAAAGTGTTCTAAATATTTTTCGCATATATAGTAAAGTACTATAATGTTCGTAATGAGAGAGATGGGTCGTTACAATAGCTTATTCTGGTATTATGCTGATTTCATTCACTGTTTTAGATTTGCAAGTTTTTAATGGTGATTTCAGTTTTGGTTTACTGATATTATGAATTTGGTTTTAGTAAATGTTCGTTATCAACTTGAGTTTAGAAATTACGACAATTTCTAGTTTATAGATTTCACTTGTCATTGAACCAAGTTTTTGACTAATACTGTTAGAGCTATTGGCTTTTTGTTTGCCAAATTATTTGATTTCACTTTTCGTTGTAAATTTCAATTTTCTGGTTGAGATTAGCTATTAGATTTTTTTTCGACTTCTTCGATTAGTGTCAACTCGTCTTGCGACTTTGGGTTTCCACTATGGATTTTGGTTTTCTATTCTATCCATGATGATTTTTAATATTTTCATGACTTGGCTTTTTGATAGGTTGATCACTACTTGGTCTTTACCAAATTAATTGAAGTCATGGTATTGTGTTGTAGTTGTTGATTTTGTCATTAAATCGCATACATGGTCTTTGTTTTTACCATTTTGAGTGGTGTAACATTGCTACCTAGCGAATTTTTCGAAGTAATGAGTTATTTCTTATTACTTTTAGAGTTTTGTGTTAATTTTTTTCCTTGAATTTCGCAGACGAAATTTCTTAAGGAGGAAGGATTGTAACAACCATAAATTTAAATGTATTTTTATTACTATAATTTCGATTGTTGGTGAAGTTCTTCAAATCTTTCTCAAGTGAAAGATTTTATTTAAATGTAATTTTAGTACAAATTTTATATATAAAACTATGTATTAGATATTAATATGATTTGAGTATTGTACTACTTTGAAATCTTATTTCTCTTTGGGCCCATATTATTTCTTGATGGGCTTTTGATTTGGCATTGTCTATATATTATTTCCTTTGGCCCTCTACACCATACGACCACTTGCTCTATCTCCATCTCTTTCTTTCTTTCTTTCTTTCTTTTTTTTTTTCTTGATTCTACCTTCCACGCTGAGCTGAAGCACTCTCCCTCACACATTATTTCTCGCTCTTTCTGCCCCTTCCATTTTAAGCTTAAATCTTTGGACTCTTGTTGGCTGAGAGTGCAGCGTCATTTTTTAGTTTGCTCAACAATTTGTAAGTATTATCTTTTCCTTTGAGATTTAATATATATATATATATATATAGATACATACGTGTGTGTGCGTCCGTGTGTGTGTGAGTTTCTAGCAATGTCTGTTTTGAATAAAGTTATGTTTTAAGATAATTCCTTTTAGTGAAAGTTAGTTTCAAAGTGATTGGTTTTATTTCTTTGGCCCTTTTTGTTTCATTTGTTTTGGTCCTGCGACATTGATGTTTAGTTGGTTGCTAAATTGATGTCAATGGCTTATAGTTTTTCCACTGTCTTCATTTTTTAGTAAATTTCATTTATCTACATTTAATTTTATAGTAATCGTCATCAAGAAAAATTACTATAGAACATGGGTATATCTGATTTAAATGAATTTTTACCAAAGTAATTTTATAGAACAATAGTTCATTCCTCAAAGGATTGGTTTTAATTCCCATTGACTGGTGTCATTTTGGGTCATGTTTTATTTTCATCTACCGTGTTTTAAAAACCTGAGTCTGTGGTCTTTCTAGAATAAGAGATTTGTTTTAATCTTTTCTCATACCATCTACTACCAAGTTGGTGGTGAAAATAAAAAACATAGTTTTCCCTTGCTTTAATTGTTACTTAATTTCAGAGTTTATTGTGATTTAAAAAGTCCATAGCCTACGAGTCATTGACTAGGATATCTGGGTCAGTTATTAATTTTCTTTGTGAACGAAACCGAACTAGCAGGGGGTGTCACGACCCGACTTGTCGAGCCGTCAAACTTACTTATCTTGCTTACTAAAATCTTGTAAAAATACCAAATATTTTTTTTATCATTAACTCAAACATGTTTATAAAAGAAGAGGTCTTATAAATTAATTATAATAAAATTTTAAAATAGAATAATTTCACACATCTTAAATTTCATACTTACGCATAGAAAATAAAAATATAATATATCTCATATAAATAAATTGCGGAAGATAGTAGTTTCCATAACCCTCGCCTCGTCACCTCAAGCACTGTCGAATACCAACCCATGATACGTCACACCATAGGTTTCTTACCTACAGTACGGACGACAAACTAAGTGAACTAAAAGCCCAGTGACATACAATTAATACTCACAAAAATATGATATGCAATGCATGACCAAGTTAGTTTCGCTTATTCAATCTATTACTAATCTTTTCTAGAGGATCCTCATCGTATAAGTGTACGTACCGAGTTGCACACTGAACCAATGGGCGCCGAGGGTGTACAGGTCCTCGACGACTATTGATCCGTCATATAAATTATTTTTTTTAAGACCGCCCTATATTGCCCTTAGGTCGACTCAAGGGATGGTATCATAACCTCACTTGCGAGGCTGGTACGACACAGTGTTTAAACTTATGTTTCACTTATTAAATCTTGTGACATATATCGTGACATTTGATAAATTAATATCATATCAACATATCTTACTTAACATCATATTACAGCTCAACGATACTTGCTTAGAAATTATAAACAAAGTCATGAACATCATTCAAATACCTTAACATATCATTGTATAATTTATATACAATAATAACATATAATCAGACATCATACAATCTTAACATCAAATAATCACATCCATTATATATGTAGACATCATCATTATTATCATAGCAAAGCATATCATATAATTTTATTTCTTTGAACAAATCCGTACTGTAGTGAGATTGTACTCACCTTGGTTGTTCAAATAAAGGTAATGGTCCTTTAACTTCGGTACTTGGTCAGCTCTTTTCTTGCTACCTAAATTATAAGTCGTGTCAGGAACATTCTTGACAAAAGTTTAGACTTAACTCACTTTGCTATTCTAGGACTTAACCTAGAAACGTTGTTCTATTTTAGTTCAAATTACGTAGAACAAAACCCAAAGAAACCATGTAACACGTAAAGGTATTTGCCATTTAGTCTCCAAGTCGATCGGAAAAGATAGTATGGTCTCATTTCAGGCCCGACTTTCCTAGACATGACTAATTTGTTATCCTTTATTTATCATATAATTTTTTTGTTTTTATAAAGTATAAATTCCTCATTTATTCTGGTTAAAAAAAATAGTTTTCCTTTCAGTCCCTGAACTTTTGAAAATTTGCACTTTAGTCCTTGAATATGAAAATTTTGACGAAAATGCCCTTCGACAAAATTGTACTAAAATTTTCAAGTTATTAATATACATTAAAATAAACATTTTTATCTTCTACAACCTCTTAAAATTCGGATTACTATCTCATCAATATTAAAGATTAAATTTAAGGGTAAAGCTTTTAATTAAAATTTTTATTAATTCTGCACAAATCCGTGAAAAACGTTATGAAGTAACCCCCATTAATTTTTAAAGATCTAAATTTCTCAAGACACAAAGTTTTTCAGGAAATGAACGGATCTACTAGATCCTTCACAATGCAGAAACTGAAACAAAGCTTAAAAAAAGATTAAACTGCATTTTTTGCCATTAAGGAGGCAGATATGGAAAAATTCATATTTCTAAAAAGTTGTTTAAAATTAAATTTTCTAAGTCATCATGTTCATAGAAAAATTTTTACCTGCCATTTAGGAATTCAAAAGTTGCTATGACCAACAACTGCACAAACTGCCCAGATTTGACATCACGAACATATTACGGTTCCAGAATTTTTTAAACTAAATCCTTCCTCATCTAAGTCCAAAATTTTATTTTCAATATCATAACATATATATATATATGTTTCCAGAAAAATCAATAAATCTAGAAAGTTTCATTTGCTACATAAAATCATAACATTTCTTATATTCAAAATATAAAACCCTAAATCTGAGCAATCAAGGGTTCTGAATTTTTTTAGAACAGAATATACAAGATTTGGATCTGAAAATTTACAAATCAATGATAGGAATATAAATTAACATGCATGATTTTTATGCCGATTTTAGAAGCCTTGAAAAGACACGAATTTTGTATCACAATACCGGAAAAATCAGGGAAGCATTCTACACTTTTATTTTAACGTGTATATTTTTGACACATACCAACCTAATCCGATTTTCTAACAAAAAAATAAAGCCTAAATCACCCAATAATCATAATAAAATTGATACTTAGGATTAGATTCGATTTATACCTTTCGTTGGTAAATCGAAGCACGATCGGCGAATCCTACGAAGCGTAAAACACAACGATTCGATCAACAATTTCGATCTTATACAAAGATGTCTCTATCACCAAAAGATTAAGGGAAAATTTTGTATCTTTTCTTACCAATAGGGGCTGATCTTGCTCTAGACTTCTTCTTCTCTAAATCCTTCTTTTTCCTTCACTTTTTCTCACTTTTTTTTCCCTCTCTAAGCTTTGGATGTCTTTTGAAAGGCTTGAAAATGTAATAAAATTCTCAGCACTTAGCCACCCCCAAACCGTATATTTCAGCCCCTAAAACATGGAATTTTCATCCCAATAATCACCCCTCTTAATTGCCTATTTACTCACCAAAATATGTCCCCTTAATTTAAAGAAAATAGTTAGCATTTTTTTTTTTATATTTTGACTCAATATTTTCAGCCACTCAATGTCCATATTGCTGTCCTAACATGGTCTATTTGTCCAAATTTATTCAAATTTTGACTCTTCAAAATTTGCCTTATAATATAGCACTATTTAGTAATTCCTACTTAGATAAATATATATATATATATATATATTTTAAGAAACGAGTGACCAAATCTCAAATTACATGTAGTTTCGCAACCATAACGTGTAGTTTATTTTGTAACCAAACACGACTAAATGTCGTAGTTTTATTTATTTATTGCGTAATCATACCCATAATAAGTCGGGTTATCACAATCTCCCCAACTTATAAAATTTTCGTCCTCGAAAATTAACATACAAAAAAAATGGTACAATTTATATGTCCAATAATTTGTAAATATTTCCCCAATTATAAGATTTCCATATCGGAAAATAACTCAGGATATCGGGCCTTCATGTCATCCTCACGTTCCCATGTGGCTTCCTCGATCTTGTGATTCCTCCAAAGAACCTTGACCAAGGGTATTATTTTATTTCTCAACTTTTTATCTTGTCTGTCTAGGATTCTTACTGGCTTCTCCTCGTAAGTCAAATCTTCATGAACTTTGATTGGCTCTTGGCTCAACACGTGAGCTGAATCGGACACGTATTTCTTTAGCATAGATACATGGAATACATTATGTACTTTTGATAACTCGGGACTGAGAGCTAATCTGTAGGCCACCTTCCCGATTCACTGAATAATCTCAAAAGGTCCCACATATCTTGGGCTTAGCTTCCCCTTCTTACCAAACCTCATCACGCCTTTGAGCGGTGCTACTTTCAAAAAAACGACATCACCAACTTGGAACTCTAATGGTCTTCTTCTTTTATCAGCGTAGCTCTTCTGTCGACTTTGTGCAGTCTCGAGTCTTTGTCGAATCATCTTGACTGCTTCTGTCGTTCCTCTGGTGAAGTCTGTTTGGTCTAAGCTAGTTTGCCCTGTTTGTACCAATGAACATGAGATCGACATTTCCTTCCATATAAGGCTTCAAACGGTGCCATGCCCAAAGAGGCTTGGTGATTATTGTTGTAAGAAAATTCTACTAGGGACAACTTTTTATTCCATGATCCGCCAAAATCCATAACACAACTCCTCAGCATGTGTTCGAGTGTTTGGATGGTTCTCTCTGTTTGGCCATCTGTCTGCGGATGGAAGGCCGTACTGAATTTGAGTCGAGTGCCTAGTGCCTTCTGCACACATCTCCAAAATTGCGAAGTAAAACGAGCATCACGATCTGATATTATGGAGAGCGGAACTCTATGGAGACGGATAATGTTCGTGATGTAGACTTCAGCTAGTCGCTCCACTGAGTAAGTGACCTTGATCGGTATGAAATGAGCTGACTTTGTCAACCGATCCACGACGACCCAAATAGCGTCGTATCCTTCAACCGTTCTAGGAAAACCTACTACAAAGTCCATAGTGATTTGATCCCACTTCCATTCTGGTAACTCTATGGGTTGTAGTTCGCCAGCGGGATGTCTGTGTTCAGCCTTAACCTTTTGACAAGTTAAACACTTACTAACATAATCAGCCACATCTTTCTTCATTCCATTCCACCACCAAAAATGTTCTTTTAAACCTTGGTACATCTTTGTTGCTCCTGGATGGACTGAATAAGGTGTATTATGAGCTTCGAAGAGTATTTGTTTTCTTATATCCACATCATTAGGTACACAAAGCCTTCCGTCTAGATGTAGAATCCCATCTTCAGAGAGGACAAAGGGTGTTTCCTTCCCTTCAAGAATATCATCCCTAATCTTCACTAGACCAGGATCAAGCGTCTGGGCCCCTTTCATCCCATCAAATATAGTAGGTTGAATTGTTAAATTCGCTAAATTCCCCACTATAAGCTCAAGTTCCAATTCGTTTATTTCTTTCTGTAACTCTGGGTGCATTAACTGAATAGACATGAGTTTGGTTTCTTCCTTTCTGCTCAAAGCATCAGCCACACCATTCGCCTTCCCGGGGTGGTAGTGGATTTCACAATCATAATCCTTAACCAACTCGAGCCATCTCCATTGTCTCATGTTAAGCTCCTTCTGTGTGAAGATGTACTTGAGGCTTTTATGGTCTGTATAAATTTCGCATCTTACCCAATAGAGGTAATGTCGCCAAATCTTCAAAGCAAAGACCATTGAGCAACCTCTAAATCGTGAGTTGGGTAATTCTTCTCGTGATCCTTCAATTGTCTCGAGCCGTAAGCGACTACTTTACCATCCTGCATTAAGACTGCACCCAATCCCACCTTAGAAGCATCACTGAAAATAACTAATGATGCTCCACTAGACGAGATTATTAGTATCGGAGCACTTGTTAAACGACACTTCAATTCTTGAAAGCTCTCTTCACATTTCTGGGTCCACTCATATTTCTTCCCTTTACGAGTAAGAGCTGTTAAGGGTGCCGCTATCTTTGAAAATCCTTCCACAAATCTTCTGTAATATCCAGCCAAACCAAGAAAACTCATAACTTCAGTAACACTTCTAGGTGCTTTCCAGTCGATCACTGCTTCAATCTTTGCGGGATCCACCGATATACCTTCTGCAGATACTACGTGTCCTAGAAAGTGCACCTTACTTAACCAAAATTCACACTTTGAAAATTTTGCGTAAAGTTGATGCTCTTTTAGAATTTGGAGTGTTAACCTCAAGTGTTCTTCATGTTCTTCTTGGTTCCTCGAGTAGATAAGAATATCATCGATGAAGACGAAAACAAACTTATCTAGATGTTCGCGGAAGACTCGATTCATCAGGTCCATAAATGCTACTGGCGCGTTTGTGAGTCCGAAGGGCATTACTGTAAACTCGTAATGACCGTACCGCGTTCTAAATGCATTCTTGGCGATGTCGCAATCCTTCACCCTAAGCTGATGATAGCCGGATCGGAGATCAATCTTTGAAAAGACTGATGCGCCCTTCAATTGATCAAAAAGATCGTCAATTCTAGGGAGTGGGTATTTATTCTTGATGGTGACTTTGTTGAGCTCACGGTAATCAATGCACATTCTGAAAGTCCCATCTTTCTTCTTCACAAAAAGGACTGGAGCGCCCCAAGGGGAGTGACTAGGGCGTATAAAACCCTTATCTAGCAACTCTTGTAGTTGCGTCTGAAGCTCTTTCAATTCCGCAGGAGCCATACGATAGGGAGTCTTCGATATTGGACCTGTTCCAGACAGTAGTTCAATCTCAAAAGAAATTTCCCGCATTGGGGGTAGACCTGGTAACTCTTCTGGGAAAACTTCTACAAACTCTTTCACGACTGGTACATTAGTCGGGTCTAACTTTTCTTCCTTACTTCTGTCTACTGCCGAAGCTAGAAAGCCCATACATCCGCTCGACAGCATTCTTTGTGCTTGCATGGATGAGATTATCATCTTTGAATTGAGTAGTGACCTTCCCTTGAAAGCAAACTTTTCACCACTTTCGGGCCTAAAGGTTACCTTACGGTGATAGCAATCAATGATTGCATTGTGTTTCCCGAGAAAGTCCATTCCTAAAATGATATCGAAGTCCTTCATCTCAATTACAATAAGATCAACCTTTAATGTGATACCATTAATCGTTATCGGAATTTGTCTCAAGAAAAACTCCAATAATAAAATCTCACCCGAAGGCAAGGATGTCCTAAGAATCCTGGAGGTTCTATCTTTATCACTACTTATGCTCAATGCTAGTTTAGTTGAAATAAAGGAATAAGTAGCTCCAGAATCAAAGAGTGCATACACGTCAAAGGAGGCAAGAGAGAGCTGACCTGCTACAACATTAGAGGTACTGGCCATAGCATCTGCATTGGTATATGCGTATAGCTGTGCTTGTGGTGGAGGTGCCTCCAATCTGCCTTGTGAGATCTGGGGTCCTTCCAAGGTGGGTTGCATGGTATTTAGTCGTGGTGCTGAATTCCTCTGTTGGAATTGATTGATTTGCGTCTGGTTCTGCTTGGGGCAATCTTTGACAAAATGCACGCTCTGTCCGCAAGCAAAGCAACTCAAGGTTCCCCTACGACATTCTCCGGGGTGGTTCTTGCCACGAGTCTTGCATGGCGGATGGGGAGTCTAATTATTTGTCCTCTGTTGTACATTTCAGTTCTCGTGGGACTGGTTCCCATTAGGTTTCCCTCTTTTCTTGTTATTGTGACCATTATTGGAGTTGTTATTGTACTGGTTGGTATTTTGATTTCTAGGCCCATTATGATTGTTGGACCCGCCTCCTTGGGATTTCTTGTGATCCCCATTCTGCTTCTCCTTAGTTTTCTCTTTACAAGCCTTGAAAAATTGAGCCCGTTCTTCCTTGACTTTGGCCAAACGGTACTCGGCTCTCATTGCCCGTTCGACACAGTCTGCTACTGTAACAGGGGGCTGGTTTCCACTGTCAATTGCCATTGAAAGCTCGGGCTTGAATATTTCTATCATTCTTCTAACCCGTTCTTCTTCAGTAGGCACAAGGTGAGGACAGAGTCGTGCCAATTGGTTAAACTTAGTGACTGCCTCAGTCACCGTCATGCTCCCTTGCTTCAAACTATTAAAATCTCTTTGTTGTGCATTCATCGCTCTCATGTTAAAGAACTTCGTGTTGAATTCTACTACAAAGTCATTCCAACTCATGCCATCGACGTTTTTCCTCAGCGCCACTGTTTTCCACCAGTATCAGGCGTCCTTCTTTAGCACGAATGAGGCACAGCGCATCTTCTCTTGATCTGTCAGATTCATAAAGTCTAAAATTACTTGTAGGCTAGACAGCCACTCATCAGCAACTAAGGGATCGGATAATCCTTCAAACTCAGGTGCACGCATACGCCTAAACTTCTCATACAAATCGCCTCTAGGGGGAGCTGCAGCAACGGGGTTCACAACAAGATGTGGTTCAGGCTGAGGAGGCGGTACATCCTGAGGAGCAGCATATTGGTTCTGGCCGACCCTCCGTTGTTGCAGTTCGGCTCTTAATTCCTGCATGACCACTTCTTGGGCCTCCAAACGTTGCTGTAGTCCCACTACTAGGTTTGCCAAATCTGGCTGTGCTTGAGGTTGACCAACTGGTTCTGGGACAGGGGCAGCGGCGTTTGCTCTACCGCGACCTCTACCTCTCCCTCCTCTCGGAGCAGCTCCCCTTCCTCTTCCACGACCAGCCACTGGGGCAGCCACCCCTTGTCCAACCACTGGTTGAGCTGCTTGGTTTTCTTGTTCCCCAGCCGGATTCTGAGCGGCACGTCTCACAGCACGTCTCAACATATCTTACTTAACATTATATTACAACTCAACGATACTTGCTTAGAAATTATAAACAAAGTCGTGAACATCATTCAAATACCTTAACATATCATTATATAATTTATATACAATAATAACATATAATCAGACATCATACAATCTTAACATCAAATAATCGCATCCATCATATATGCAGACATCATCATTATTATCATAGCAAAGCATATCATATAATTTTATTTCTTTGAACAAATCCGTACTGTAGTGAGATTGTACTCATCTTGGTTGTTCAAAGAAAGGTAATGGTCCTTTAACTTCGGTACTTGGTCAGCTCTTTTCTTGCTACCTAAATTATAAGTCGTGTCAAGAATATTCTTGTTAAAAGTTTAGACTTAACTCACTTTGCTATTCTAGGACTTAACCTAGAAACGTTGTTCTATTTTAGTTCAAATTACGTAGAACAAAACCCAAAGAAACCATGTAACACGTAAAGGTATTTGCCATTTAGTCTCCAAGTCGATCGGAAAAGATAGTATGATCTCATTTCAGGCCCGACTTTCCTAGACAGGACTAATTTGTTATCCTTTATTTATCATATAATTTTTTTGTTTTTATAAAGTATAAATTCCTCATTTATTCTGGTTAAAAAAAATAGTTTTCCTTTCAGTCCCTGAACTTTTGAAAATTTGCACTTTAGTCCTTGAATATGAAAATTTTGACAAAAATGCCCTTTCACAAAATTGTACTAAAATTTTCAAGTTATTAATATACATTAAAATAAATATTTTTATCTTCTACAACCTCTTAAAATTCGGATTACTATCTCATCAATATTAAAGATTAAATTTAAGGATAAAGCCTTTAATTCAAATTTTTATTAATTCTGCACAAATCCGGGAAAAACGTTATGAAGTAACCCCCATTAATTTTTAAAGATCTACATTTCTCAAGATACAAAGTTTTTCAGGAAATGAACGGATCTACTAGATCCTTCACAATGCAAAAACTGAAACAAAGCTTAAACAAAGATTAAACTGTATTTTTTGCCATTAAGGAGGCAGATATGGAAAAATTCATATTTCTAAAAAGTTGTTTAAAATTAAATTTTCTAATTCATCATATTCATAGAAAAAATTTTACCTGCCGTTTCAGAATTCAAAAGTTGCTATGACCAACAACTGCGCAAACTGCCCAGATTCGACATCACGAACATATTACGGTTCCATAATTTTGAAAACTAAATCCTTCATGATCTAAGTCCAAAATTTTATTTTCAATATCATAACATATATATATTTTTCCATAAAAATCAGTAAATCTAGAAAGTTTCATTTGCTACATAAAATCATAACATTTCTAATATTCAAAATATAAAACCCTAAATCTGAGCAATCAAGGGTTCTAAATTTTTTTAGAACAGAATATACGAGATTTGGATCTGAAAATTTACAAACCAATGATAGGAATATAAATTAACATGCATGATTTTTATGCCGATTTTAGAAGCCTTGAAAAGCCACGAATTTTGTATCACAATACCGGAAAAATCAGGGAATAAAATTCCAGCATTCTACACTTTTATTTTAACGTGTATATTTTTGACACATACCAACCAAATCCGATTTTCTAACAAAAAAATAAAGCCTAAATCACCCAATAATCATAATAAAATTGATACTTAGGATTAGATTTGATTTATACCTTTCGTTGGTAAATCGAAGCACGATCGGCGAATCCTGTTAGTGTTTCTATTATTGGCATTTTGTTTGCAAATTAATTATCCAATATTATGTTATTATTGCTTGATTGATTTGCCATTATTGCTTGGTTGATTTGCCTTGATTTTGAGAGAGCTAGAATTTATTGGCTTGATATCACCATTACTCACTAATCTCTCTATGTTTGGTATGTTAATATTCGGCATTAATTGAGAGATTTCGTTTGGTCAACTTTGGAGAGATTCTGCCTGGGTGTTCTTGAGGGTGTTACTAAGAGACAAGTTGAGACACCCTGTTTTGGTGTTAGAAACACCCGGTCTGGCGTACGAGGAAGGAAAGTTTCTAGAAGATTGTTTGACCAAGCTTCTAGTGATTATCTACAGCTCATGAACGATCATTGCTGATATTCTCTCTTAATGAAGAAATATTCCCTGAAGTAATGAAGATTATTACACACAATTAATTGGATAATTAATGTGTGCTTTTCATGGAAAGTCTTCTTCAACCTTTGGTCCTTTTTATTCCCAAGATGAAGTCATTTTCGTTGTGCCCTTATGCTGTATTCTTGAGTATTGTACTTTCTGGGTTTGAGAGAAAAGAGAGTGAGAAAGAGATCGTTTATATGTATTCCTTCTTGAGAAAGAAGAGTCTATTTGGTGAGGGTGTGTTTATGGGTGTTCTAAGTTTGTAAACTGCTATACTGGGTGTTCGAGTGTTGTAAACAGTTTTTTGGTGAGTGACTACACGGGAGTGTGAGTTATAAGACGAGGGGATCTCGTCAGGGTTAATTTGTAAGGCGAGGGGATCTCGTCAAGGGTAGATCACTAGGTCAACGGGGTGACGGTGGAAGAGAGTTGGAGGGAGTCCAATCTTGTATAAGTCCGAGAGACCTCGGTTGAAGTTTTTCTAGTGGATCTTTTTATCTGGGCGTGGCCCCGCAGACGTAGGCGTTGCCGAACTGCGTAACCAATTCTCCCGTGTCATTTTATTATTCTGCTCATTTATTATTCTGCACTCAGTGTTGTTTATCTCGTTTTAATATCACCCTGTGTTCTTTGTTGGTGTTTCTGACGTTAACAAAGAACACCTTCTAACAAAACGGTTCTTACAAATCCTACGAAGCGTAAAACACAACGATTCGATCAACAATTTCGATCTTATACAAAGATGTCTCTATCACCAAAAGATTAAGGGAAAATTTTGTATCTTTTCTTACCAATAGGGGCTGATCTTGCTCTAGACTTCTTCTTCTCTAAATCCTTCTTTTTCCTTCACTTTTTCTCACTTTTTTTTTTCTCTCTAAGCTTTGGATGTCTTTTGAAATGCTTGAAAATGTAATAAAATTCTCAGCACTTAGCCACCCCCAAACCGTATATTTCAGCCCCTAAAACATGGAATTTAATCCCAATAATCACCCCTCTTAATTGCCTATTTACTCACCAAATTATGTCCCCTTAATTTAAAGAAAATAGTTAGCCTTTTTTTAATTTATATTTTGACTCAATATTTTCAGCCACTCAATGTCCATATTGCTGTCCTAACATGGTCTATTTATCCAAATTTATTCAAATTTTGACTCTTCAAAATTTGCCTTATAATATAGCACTATTTAGTAATTCCTACTTAGATAAATATATATATATATATATTTTAAGAAACGAGTGACCAAATCTCAAATTACATGTAGTTTCGCAACCATAACGTGCAGTTTATTTTGTAACCAAACACGACTAAATATCGTAGTTTTATATATTTATTGCGTAATCATAACCATAATAAGTCGGGTTATCACAATCTCCCCAACTTATAAAATTTTCGTCCTCGAAAATTAACATACAAAAAAAATGGTACAATTTATATGTCCAATAATTTGTAAATATTTCCCTAATTTATAAGATTTACATGTCGGAAAATAACTCAGGATATCGGGCCTTCATGTCATCCTCACGTTCCCATGTGGCTTCCTCGATCTTGTGATTCCTCCAAAGAACCTTGACCAAGGGTATTATTTTATTTCTCAACTTTTTATCTTGTCTGTCTAGGATTCTTACTGGCTTCTCCTCGTAAGTCAAATCTTCATGAACTTCGATTGGCTCTTGGCTCAACACGTTAGCTGAATCGGACACGTATTTCTTTAGCATAGATACGTGGAATACGTTATGTACTTTTGATAACTCGGGACTGAGAGCTAATCTGTAGGCCACCTTCCCGATTCGCTCAATAATCTCAAAAGGTCCCACATATCTTGGGCTTAGCTTCCCCTTCTTACCAAACCTCATCACGCCTTTGAGCGGTGCTACTTTCAAAAAAATGGCATCACCAACTTGGAACTCTAATGGTCTTCTTCTTTTATCAGCGTAGCTCTTCTGTCGACTTTGTGCAGTCTCGAGTCTTTGTCGAATCATCTTGACTGCTTCTGTTGTTCCTCTGGTGAAGTCTGTTTGGTCTAAGCTAGTATGCCCTGTTTCGTACCAATGAACAGGAGATCGACATTTCCTTCCATATAAGGCTTCGAACGGTGCCATGCCCAAAGAGGCTTGGTGACTATTGTTGTAAGAAAATTCTACTAGGGACAACTTTTTATTCCATGATCCGCCAAAATCCATAACACAACTCCTCATCATGTGTTCGAGTGTTTGGATGGTTCTCTCTATTTGGCCATCCATCTGCGGATGGAAGGCCGTACTGAATTTGAGTCGGGTGCCTAGTGCCTTCTGCACACATCTCCAAAATTACGAAGTAAAACGAGCATCACAATATGATATTATGGAGAGCGGAACTCCATGGAGACGGATAATGTTCGTGATGTAGACTTCAGCTAGTCGCTCCACTGAGTAAGTGACCTTGATCGGTATGAAATGAGCTGACTTTGTCAACCGATCCACGACGACCCAAATAGCGTCGTATCCTTCAACCGTTCTAGGCAAACCTACCACAAAGTCCATAGTGATTTGATCCCACTTCCATTCCGGTAACTCTATGGGTTGTAGTTCGCCAGCGGGATGTCTGTGTTCAACCTTAACCTTTTGACAAGTTAAACACTTACTAACATAATCAGCCACATCTTTCTTCATTATATTCCACCAAAAATGTTCTTTTAAACCTTGGTACATCTTTGTTGCTCCTGGATGGACTGAATAAGGTGTATTATGAGCTTCGAAGAGTATTTGTTTTCTTATATCCTCATCATTAGGTACACAAAGCCTTCCGTCTAGATGTAGAATCCCATCTTCAGAGAGGACAAAGGGTGTTTCCTTCCCTTCAAGAATATCATCCCTAATCTTCACTAGACCAGGATCAAGCGTCTGGGCCCCTTTCATCCCATCAAATATAGTAGGTTGAATTGTTAAATTCGCTAAATTCCCCACTATAAGCTCAAGTTCCAATTCGTTTATTTCTTTCTGTAACTCTGGGTGCATTAACTGAATAGACATGAGTTTGGTTTCTTTCTTTCTGCTCAAAGCATCAGCCACACCATTCGCTTTCCCGGGGTGGTAGTGGATTTCACAATCATAATCCTTAACCAACTCGAGCCATCTCCGTTGTCTCATGTTAAACTCATTCTGTGTGAAGATGTACTTGAGGCTTTTATGGTCTGTATAAATTTCGCATCTTACCCCATAGAGGTAATGTCGCCAAATCTTCAAAGCAAAGACCATTGCAGCCATCTCTAAATCGTGAGTTGGGTAATTCTTCTCGTGATCCTTCAATTGTCTCGAGCCGTAAGCGACTACTTTACCATCCTGCATTAAGACTGTACCCAATCCCACCTTAGAAGCGTCGCTGAAAATAACTAATAGTTCTCCACTAGACGAGATTATTAGTATCGGAGCATTTGTTAAACGACACTTCAATTCTTGAAAGCTCTCTTCACACTTCTGGGTCCACTCATATTTCTTCCCTTTACGAGTAAGAGCTGTTAAGGGTGCCGCTATCTTTGAAAATCCTTCCACAAATCTTCTGTAATATCCAGCCAAACCAAGAAAACTCCTAACTTCAGTAACACTTCTAGGTGCTTTCCAGACGATCACTGCTTCAATCTTTGCGGGATCCACCGATATACCTTCTGCAGATACTACGTGTCCTAGAAAGTGCACCTTACTTAACCAAAATTCATACTTTGAAAATTTTGCGTAAAGTTGATGCTTTTTTAGAATTTGGACTGTTAACCTCAAGTGTTCTTCATGTTCTTCTTGGTTCCTCGAGTAGATAAGAATATCATCGATGAAGACGATAACAAACTTATCTAGATGTTCGCGGAAGACTCGATTCATCAGGTCCATAAATGCTGCTGGCGCGTTAGTGAGTCCAAAGGGCATTACTGTAAACTCATAATAACCGTACCGCGTTCTAAATGCAGTCTTGGCGATGTCGCAATCCTTCACCCTAAGCTGATGATAGCCGGATCCGAGATCAATCTTTGAAAAGACTGATGCGCCCTTCAATTGATCAAAAAGATCGTCAATTCTAGGGAGTGGGTATTTTTTCTTGATGGTGACTTTGTTGAGCTCACAGTAATCAATGCACATTCTGAAAATCCCATCTTTCTTCTTCACAAAAAGGACTGGAGCGCCCCAAGGGGAGTGACTAGGGCGTATAAAACCCTTATCTAAGCAGCTCTTGTAGTTGCGTCTGAAGCTCTTTCAATTCCACAGGAGCCATACGATAGGGAGTCTTCGATATTGGACCTGTTCCAGGCAGTAGTTCAATCTCAAAAGAAATTTCCCGCATTGGGGGTAGACCTGGTAACTCTTATGGGAAAACTTCTACAAACTCTTTCACGACTAGTACATTAGTCGGGTCTAACTTTTCTTCCTTACTTATGTCTGCTGCCGAAGCTAGAAAGCCCATACATCCGCTCGACAGCATTCTTTGTGCTTGCATGGATGAGATTATCATCTTTGAATTGAGTAGTGACCTTCCCTTGAAAGCAAACTTCTCACCACTTTCAGGCCTAAAGGTTACCTTACGGTGATAGCAATCAATGATTGCATTGTGTTTCCCGAGAAAGTCCATTCCTAAAATGACATCGAAGTCCTTCATCTCAATTGCAATAAGATCAACCTTTAATGTGATGCCATTGATCGTTATCGGAATTTGTCTCAAGAAAAACTTTGATAATAAAATCTCACCCGAAGGCAAGGATGTCCGAAGAATCCTGGAGGTTCTATCTTTATCACTACTTATGCTCAATGCTAGTTTAGTTGAAATAAAGGAATGAGTAGCTCCAGAATCAAAGAGTGCATACACGTCATAGGAGGCAAGAGAGAGCTGGCCTGCTACAACATTAGAGGTACTGGCCATAGCATCTGCATTGGTATACGCGTATAGCTGTGCTTGTGGTGGAGGTGCCTCCAATCTGTCTTGCGAGATCTGGGGTCCTTCCAAGGTGGGTTGCGTGGCATTTAGGCGTGGTGCTGAATTCCTCTGTTGGAATTGATTGATTTGCATCTGGTTCTGCTTGGGGCAATCTTTGACAAAATGCCCGCTCTGTCCGCAAGCAAAGCAACTCAAGGTTCCCCTACGACATTCTCCGGGGTGGTTCTTGCCACAAGTCTTGCATGGCAGATGGGGAGTGTAATTATTTGTCCTCTGTTTTACATTTCGGTTCTCGTAGGACTGGTTCCCATTAGGTTTCCCTCTTTTCTTGTTATTGTGACCATTGTTGGAGTTGTTGTTGTACTGGTTGGTATTTTGATTTCTAGGCCCATTATGATTGTTGGACCCGCCTCCTTGGGATTTCTTGTGATCCCCATTCTGCTTCTCCTTAGTTTTCTCTTCTTTACGAGCCTTGAAAAATTGAGCCCGTTCTTCCTTGACTTGGGCCAAACGGTACTCGGCTCTCATTGCCCGTTCGACACAGTCTGCTACTGTAACAGGGGCTGGTTTCCACTGTCAATTGCCATTGAAAGCTCGGGCTTGAACATTTCCATCATTCTTCTAACCCGTTCTTCTTCAGTAGGCACAAGGTGAGGACAGAGTCGTGCCAATTAGTTAAACTTAGTGACTGCCTCAGTCACCGTCATGCTCCCTTGCTTCAAACTATTAAAATCTCTTTGTTGTGCATTCATCGCTCTCATGTTAAAGAACTTCGTGTTGAATTCTACTACAAAGTCATTCCAACTCATGTCATCGACGTTTCTCCTCAACGCCACTATTTCCCACCAGTATCGGGCGTCCTTCTTTAGCACGAATGAGGCACAGCGCACCTTCTCTTGATCTGTCAGATTCATAAAGTCTAAAATTACTTGTAGGCTAGACAGCCACTCATCAGCAACTAAGGGATCGGATGATCCTTCAAACTCAGGTGCACGCATACGCCTAAACTTCTCATACAAATCACCTCTAGGGGGAGCTGCAGCAACGGGGTTCACAACAGGATGTGGTTCAGGCTGAGGAGGCGGTACATCCTGAGGAGCAGCGTATTGGTTCTGGCCGACCCTCCGTTGTTGCAGTTCGGCTCTTAATTCCTGCATGACCACTTCTTGGGCCTCCAAACGTTGCTGTAGTGCCACTACTAGGTTTGCCAAGTCTGGCTGTGCTGGAGGTTGACTAACTGGTTCTGGGACATGGGCAACTCCCTGCTCTCGGAGCAGCTCCCCTTCCTCTTCCACGACCAGCCACTGGGGCAGCCACCCCTTGTCCAACCACTGATTGAGCTGCTTGGTTTTCTTTTTCCCCAACCGGATTCTGAGCGGCACGTCTCACAGCTCTAGTTTGGTGAATCGGCTTCATTTCTCAACTTCTTTTAAGAGTGTAAATTCTTCACGTTAATATCTTTCCATAGTTTCAAACTTGGTTGTTGAAAACTTCTTACCGCATCATACTCATACATCGACACTCATATTATAAGTTACCAAATTATTTAAGAGATAACTCTAAGCATAATCCACAATATTTCTTTTATTTGTAAGAAATACAACTTAATACATTATTCATGGAATCATAAAGCAATCATAGCTTGTCACATAACATATCATAAGAAAATGCTAACATAGTTCATTTAAAACAATCCATAATAATAATAATAATAATAATAATAATAATAATAATAATAATAATAATAATAATAATATTAATAACAATTTTTAAACTAAAATTTAATTTTCTCGTCGGCTTCATCCTTAGACGGGTCTTCCTCTTCTTCACTCTCATCCTCCAGAGGTGCTGCTCCTTCATCAACTTCGGGTGGAGGGGCTGCAGGGTTGATTGGTCCTGCTGGCGGGCCAAAATACCTTATGACGTACAAAATAATACTCATACTTCTGCTGATGTCTGGGAGGACCGGTGGATATTCCATCACAGCTCGCAAATCCTCTGATAGGCCTACTCGAAAAAGATCTATTAGCTCCATATCATCTACGTCTTCAGGCGCGACTTGGACAATGTTCTCATTAAAGCGGAGGACATAGTCTTGGTCCCCTTCGCCAGGAAGTCTATCCCAAACTCGGCGTCTTTCTTCGTACTCCGCCCTTCTCCTTCGTTTC
The DNA here is from genome assembly GCA_018132145.1 of Boehmeria nivea var. tenacissima. Taxonomy (NCBI): domain Eukaryota; kingdom Viridiplantae; phylum Streptophyta; class Magnoliopsida; order Rosales; family Urticaceae; genus Boehmeria; species Boehmeria nivea. The sequence goes on along the minus strand of CM030877.1, from coordinate 4,640,539 downwards.
TCAACAGCATGCGGGTTGAAGTAACCTCTCAAGGTCTCACACAACTCTGCCCAGCTACCGTCAGAGGGAACGTCGTACTGGCTTGCCCACCAGAAAAAGGCTTCGCCTTCGAGATAGTAGGAAGCGAAGTCAGCTCGAATTTCCTCCTTTATGTGGCACCGACAAAGGAGGATGTTCATTTTGTTGATCCATTCCTCGAGCTTGGTCGCATCTGAACCATCGAAGGTAGGAGGGTTCGATCTCGACAACGTTACCATAGCTTCGTGGTTGCTTTTGGCACTTTGTGATCTTGTTCTTACCATGATGTCTACAAGAGTATTAGCCGTAAGTAATTATAAAAATTATTTTAATTTAAAAAAAAAAACTTACTTGGGTTGTAACGTCGACCTTGTGCCGGGTAACGAGGGAGGGTGGTAGGAAAACCGCTCTGATACCAACTGTAACGACCCGACTTGTCGAGCCGTCAAACTTACTTATCTTGCTTACTAAAATCTTGTAAAAATACAAAATATTTTTTTTTATCATTAACTCAAACATGTTTATAAAAGAAGAGGTCTTATAAATTAATTATAATAAAACTTTAAAATAGAATAATTTCACACATCTTAAATTTCATACTTACGCATAGAAAATAAAAATATAACATATCTCATATAAATAAATTGCGGAAGATAGTGGTTTCCATAACCCTCGCCTCGTCACCTCAAGCACTGTCAAATTCCAACCCATGATACGTCACACCATAGGTTTCTTACCTACAGTACGGACGACAAACTAAGTGAGCTAAAAGCCCAGTGACATACAATTAATACTCACAAAAATATGATATGCAATGCATGACCAAGTTAGTTTCGCTTATTCAATCTATTACTAATCTTTTCTAGAGGATCCTCATCGTATAAGTGTACGTACCGAGTTGCGCGCCAATGGGTGGCGAGGGTGTACAGGTCCTCGACGACTATTGATCCGTAATATAATTTTTTTTTAAAGACCGCCCTATATTGCCCTTAGGTTGACTCAAGGGACGGTATCATAACCTCACTTGCGAGGCTGGTATGACACAGTGTTTAAACTTATGTTTCACTTATTAAATCTTGTGACATACATCGTGACATTTGATAAATTAATATCGTATCAACATATCTTACTTAACATCATATTACATCTCAACGATACTTGCTTAGAAATTATAAACAAAGTCATGAACATCATTCAAATACCTTAACATATCATTGTATAATTTATATACAATAATAACATATAATCAGACATCATACAATCTTAACATCAAATAATCACATCCATTATATATGCAGACATCATCATTATTATCATAGCAAAGCATATCATATAATTTTATTTCTTTGAACAAATCTATATTGTAGTGAGATTGTACTCACCTTGGTTGTTCAAAGAAAGGTAATGGTCCTTTAACTTCGGTACTTGGTAAGCTCTTTTCTTGCTACCTAAATTATAAGTCGTGTCAGGAACATTCTTGCTAAAAGTTTAGACTTAACTCACTTTGCTATTCTAGGACTTAACCTAGAAACGTTGTTCTATTTTAGTTCAGATTACGTAGAACAAAACCCAAAGAAACCATGTAACACGTAAAGGTATTTACCATTTAGTCTCCAAGTCGATCGGAAAAGATAGTATGGTCTCATTTCAGGCCCTACTTTCCTAGACAGGACTAATTTGTTATCCTTTATTTATCATATAATTTTTTTATTTTTATAAAGTATAAATTCCTCATTTATTCTGGTTTTAAAAAAATAGTTTTTCTTTCAGTCCCTAAACTTTTGAAAATTTGCACTTTAGTCCTTGAATATGAAAATTTTGATGAAAATGCCCTTTCACAAAATTGTACTAAAATTTCCAAGTTATTAATATACATTAAAATAAATATTTTTATCTTCTACAACCTCTTAAAATTCGGATTACTATCTCATCAATATTAAAGATTAAATTTAAGGGTAAAGCCTTTAATTCAAATTTTTATTAATTCTGCACAAATCCGGGAAAAACGTTATGAAGTAACCCCCATTAATTTTTAAAGATCTACATTTCTCAAGACACAAAGTTTTTTAGAAAATGAACGGATTTACTAGATCCTTCACAATGCAGAAACTGAAACAAAGCTTAAACAAAGATTAAACTGCATTTTTTGCCATTAAAGAAGCAGATATGGAAAAATTCATATTTCTAATAAGTTGTTTAAAATTAAATTTTCTAAGTCATCATGTTCATAGAAAAATTTTTACCTGCCGTTTCAGAATTAAAAAGTTGCTATGACCAACAACTGTGCAAACTGCCCAGATTCGACATCACGAACATATTACGGTTCCAGAATTTTTAAAACTAAATCCTTCATGATCTAAGTCCAAAATTTTATTTTCAATATCATAACATATATATATATATGTTTCCAGAAAAATCAGTAAATCTAGAAAGTTTGATTTGCTACATAAAATCATAACATTTCTAATATTCAAAATATAAAACCCTAAATCTGATCAATCAAGGGTTCTGAATTTTTTTAGAACAGAATATACAAGATTTGGATCTGAAAATTTACAAACCAATGATAGGAATATAAATTAACATGCATGATGTTTATGCCGATTTTAGAAGCCTTGAAAAGCCACGAATTTTGTATCACAATACCGGAAAAATCAGGGAATAAAATTCCAGCATTCTACACTTTTATTTTAACGTGTATATTTTTGACACATACCAACCAAATCCGATTTTCTATCAAAAAAATAAAGCCTAAATCACCCAATAATCATAATAAAATTGACACTTAGGATTAGATTCGATTTATACCTTTCGTTGGTAAATCGAAGCACGATCGGCGAATCCTACGAAGTGTAAAACACAACGATTCGATCAACAATTTCGATCTTATACAAAGATGTCTCTATCACCAAAAGATTAAGGGAAAATTTTGTATCTTTTCTTACCAATAGGGGCTGATCTTGCTCTAGACTTCTTCTTCTCTAAATCCTTCTTTTTCCTTCACTTTTTCTCACATTTTTTTTTTCTCTCTAAGCTTTGGATGTCTTTTGAAATGCTTGAAAATGTAATAAAATTCTCAGCACTTAGCCACCCCCAAACCGTATATTTCAGCCCCTAAAACATGGAATTTAATCCCAATAATCACCCCTCTTAATTGCCTATTTACTCACCAAAATATGTCCCCTTAATTTAAAGAAAATAGTTAGCATTTTTTTTTTTTATATTTTGACTCAATATTTTCAGCCACTCAATGTCCATATTGCTGTCCTAACATGGTCTATTTCTCCAAATTTATTCAAATTTTGACTCTTTAAAATTTGCCTTATAATATAGCACTATTTAGTAATTCTTACTTAGATAAATATATATATATATATATATATATATATTTTAAGAAACGAGTGACCAAATCTCAAATTACATGTAGTTTTGCAACCATAACGTGTAGTTTATTTTGTAACCAAACACGACTAAATGTCGTAGTTTTATTCATTTATTGCGTAATCATACCCATAATAAGTCGGGTTATCACAGGGGGTTTGCGGAATATTGAGTACGGTGGGAATCTTGAGTTTGATTATTGCTCTTCTGAGGTAGGAAATAATTGATAAATGGAAAGAAACATCAAAAGGAAAGAAACATGAACCCAATTATTAAATAATTGGTAAATGGAAATAAACATTAAAGAAATTAGAGGCATGTCTCGGCATGGCCTATGATTTTTGGGTATATTTGAGATGTTTGGGAAAACAAAGTTTTTTGAAAATGAACATGATTATATTCAGTATGCTCAAAATTATATATGTCATTCGTATGAAGTTATATTGGCACGGTCCGCTTGTCTTTCTAGATCTGCGCAGACTAGGTTTCTGTGTGATGTTCGATTCCTCGGGCTTTGCTATGTTTGACACGGTTGGAATGCTTATTTTTGCTTCCTATTATATATATATTGACAATAAAAACTTGGTTTGTGAAAATGATGCATTCCACTTGGAGCATACTTATTATTTTTCTTGTAAAATTTCTTCTGGTTTGGTTTATATATCCTAAATATGCAGGTGACTATAAAATGGCTAAAAAAAAATCAAAAGGTGAGTAATGGTTTTCCTACGAGAATATAAATGCTCACCCCCCTACTTTCCTCTCCCGTACAGGCATGATTCGATTCGGTCCAGTTCGGTGTCTTTTGGAAAACAAGCGTCGAGTTAAGTCGAGTTGAGTCAAGTTGATGCCTTCAATGCATTTGATGGCCGTTTTGGAGATTTGATGGTTTGTTTCGCTTTCTGATCACGCCCAAATTGTGCATTAGCTAAGCGGTCGTTGGTAGCACAACAGAAGCGGAGTCGTCTCCACGAGGAGGTGAAAATAAGACAACCAAAAGACTCGAAACAAACTTTAAGAGGCAAAACTAAAACTTAAAAATAAAAAGATCGGAAATTATGAGAATTTAAGATCAAAGAAAGCGAGTAAAATTTAATAGACAATCAATGAGAAGAAAATTAACAAGGCTTCGGGAGTCACTCAATTGTTTCACTTCACTGACGCCAATTTCGATTCCAATTAATTACTCAATTACAAGTTTCACATCCCAAACAAGTAACCGGAATATATGTCATTAAGAACTAAAATTAAACACATGTATTTTATTATGAAAAAGTTCTTTCAATTAAAACAACGAATATAAATTTCATTGACTATCCTAAATCGACGATATATCAAAATTGATCATAACGTAGTAAAGGAATAATCAAATAAAACAAACATTCAATTACTTATTCTATAAGCATTCCTAAATCTACAATATATCAATTTGACAATATTGCAGTAAAAGAACAACTCACAAAAATAAGCAAACTAATGAAATTAATATTCTCTAAAAATCACATAAATCAAGCATGACTAAATTCATATGAAAAATAAAAGAACATAATTTTTCAGAAGATAAAGAACTTAATTCATAAATAAAATCTAACCTTTAAAGCACATAGTTTGGAATCAAAATTGAGACAGTGAAGCTACACAATTGAGTTCATCCCTAGCCTTGCTAGGAATTTAGCCTAGTCTCCAATGCATTCTCACACAAATTCTAAAGAAAATATGAGAAACAAATTGTCTATTAATTATTAAACTAAAGGTGCAAAAACTCTAGCCAACACCTCTATTTATAGTGTTTGGGAGTGGCTAGTAAAAGGGAAACTAATAGAAAATGGGAATACAAAAATAAGGTAATTAACCAATTAATTTTCGGAGATTTTTGGCAATTAAATGGGCAAATTCGGAGGTTGAGCTTGGTTTCCACGCTGAAAGAATTTGACTTCGGGCTTGCCACGTGGCGCATGACGATTGGCGACTTTGGAAGAGATGGACACATGGCGCACGCGAATTGGGCGAAGACTTGCAGCTTTGACCGAGCAAGGGAAGATTCGGGGCCCACTTGTACAAATGGCGCGCGGAGAATGGCTAAGAAGGCTGAGGGTGTCCAGCTGGCGCGCACTAATCTTGGCGCGGATTGGCTGGAAGGGCTGCGCACGGGCCCACGTCGGGCTGAGCTGGAGAGAGAGAAGCGCGCCCACTTGCGCGCGCTTGAGGTGGGAAGGACGCGCCCCATAGGCGCTGCTGGTGGAGGAAAATCGCGCCTCTGCGCGCGTGGGGGAGAGATGGGGCTATGGCCCGCGTTCCTTGCTGACTGGGCGCACTAAGGTGGCGTCTAATTGGGCCATATGAGCATGTGGGCCCCCTTTTGTCGGCTGAAGTGGCTTTCCTTTGGTTGGTTTGGGCTTTCTTGTGTTCTTTTTGGTATTTTTACCCCAAATCTCTTCTGTTTTATACCTAACAAACCAAATTAAACCAAAATTAATTATTTGTAGAATTAAAACATAATAAAATAAATATTTTCCAACAAAAATAATAATCATTAAAAATCATGGAAATATTCATTTTTATTTAAACAATTCTAGTAAATTTATACAATTAAGCACATTAAAAGCACACTTTCGTGCACTTATCACAACCCCGAACCAGCTTATTGCTAGTCTCTTAGCAATCCAAGCGAAACAATCCTGTCATAGAAAATAATTACAATATCGCCTGAGCATTTCAATCAAAAAGGTTAGTAAGCATCAAAATTTTCTATCAAAATTAGTTCGGTCATAACAACAGAGTTTGTGTGTGTGTGCTCTAAACCATAACCTTCTTACCACAAACCATAACACATCGGCTTCGAAAAATCCACCAAGTGAGGCCTCGACTCCAAATCCTCACGGGTTTTTGAGATTTTGTTTTTGAGTTCAAAGGATTTCACTCATGGAGTCGGAAAGATGAATTAATTACACTCAAGTGAGACGGCTAATATTTAGGACAAGCAATTAAATCAATCATTGATAAAAAGATGGGCTAAACAACTGCTCAGAACAATCCACCAATCAAACCACAACCAACCTTCAGGATTTCATAATGGTCAACAAGAAAAACTAGAATAACGAATTAGAGCCACACAATGGAAATACATATGAAAAATAGTCATGTTCTTTGTTTCTCTTTTTTTTTTTTTTTATGTATTCACTTTTGAGAGAGAGATTTTTTTTTCTTTTTTTTTTTTAATCTTTTTCTTTTTGTATACTTTTCTCTCTCATTTTCTTATTCCTTTTTTTTTTTTAAGAACATGACTTTACAAAATTGATCCAATACAATGATAAAGGCTCTTTGAAAAATGTAATCTTCCTAATTGACCAAAAATCATCCCTCCAGCATATGTCCAACAAACCACAAACCATGTAATGATGTTCAAAGCATTGATTTTACCAATTCTAAATGTCAATGAAAGTTCTTAAAGCCGTTTTCTCAATCTCACATATGTTTCTCTCAAAGAAAATTACACCTAACAAGGAAATTTCTCTAGGCCAAATGTGTTAACATCCATCTTACCACAAGGTTTAGTACGTGCATAAAGAAAAACTCTGAAAGTTACTTCCTAGTAATAAAGGATAGCAAAAATTGATGCAAAGTAAACAAATTGATATCATACTCAGGCAAAATCATAAAAATTTTCACAAACAAAGACTATTTACACATGAATATGCTCATGCTCACCACCCCCAACCAAAATCAGACAGTGTCCTCAATGTCGAAAAATATACAAAGTGAAAGAGTAAGGAAAAGAAGACACCTGGATGGCGACCATACCAACAGTATATACAGCTCGAATGTCCTGAAAAATAAATCTCCAAAAATAAAATACAAAATAAAACCAAATGAAAATAAAAAGAAAAAAATATGGTACAAAAGGATATGGTGAGGTGTGATCAGACTAGTCGGACGAGTAAACCGGAGCCACTAGAGTGATCTCTTCAGGCTCAGGTAACCGCTCAATGTAGTGCTTCAATCTCTGACCATTTACTTTGAATAGTCTCCCATCTTTAGGATCTTTAACTTCAACAGCACCATTGGGAAAGACTCGTTGTACCACATATGGACCAGTCCACCGGGACCTCAACTTTCCCGGGTGGAGATGCAGACGGGAATCATAAAGATGGACCCGTTGATTCGGCTCAAAATTCTTCCTCAGGATCTGCTTGTCGTGAGCCGCCTTCATTTTTGCCTTGTAGATCCTGGAATTATCATAAGCATCGTTCCTTAACTCCTCAAGCTCAGATAATTGGAGCTTTCTGTTGAAACCTGCCGCAGTAAGATCAAAATTTAGGGCCTTGGTGGCCCAATAGGCTTTATGCTCTAACTCGTCAGGTAAATGGCATGCCTTGCCGTAAACAAGCCTATAGGGAGACATCCCAATGGGGGATTTGTATACGGTACGATATGCCCAAAGAGCATCGGAAAGGCGTGAAGACCAATCTTTGCGATCTGGGTTGACCGTCTTTTCCAAGATTTGCTTAATCTCCCTATTTGCTAGTTCGGCTTGCCCGTTTGTCTGTGGATGGTAAGAAGTCGAAACCTTGTGGATGACGCCGTACTTGTGCATCAGTGCCTCGAAAGATCGATTACAAAAATGGGTACCTTTGTCACTGATGATTGCACGAGGAGTACCGAACCGAGATAACACATTCTCCTTTAAGAATTTTATCACAACTGCATTATCATTAGAACGGCATGGTGCGGCTTCAACCCACTTGGAAACGTAATCCACAGCGAGGAGAATGTAGAGGTAGCCAGAAGAAGGTGGAAATGGGCCCATGAAGTCTATCCCCCAACAATCGAATACTTCGATTATAAGAATCGGGTTCAAGGGCATCATGTGACGGCGAGTAAGAGCTCCTAACTTCTGACACCTCTCACAGGAACGACATAAACGATCGGTGTCCTTGAACAAAGTGGGCCAGTAAAGACCACACTGTAAGATCTTTGCGGCGGTCTTCTTCATAGAAAAATGACCACCACATGCATCATTGTGGCAAAATTTTAGGACACTAGTAACCTCGTCCTCTGGAATGCATCTTCTTATGATTTGGTCGGGGCAATACTTGTAAAGATAAGGATCGTCCCAGTAGAAATTGCGAACCTCGACCAGAAACTTGCGCTTGTCTTACGCACTCCAATCAGACGGAATTTCGCTCGTCACCAAGTAGTTAACAATGTGAGCATACCATGGCATAGTGGTGACGGCGAAGAGATGCTCATCTGGGAAGTCATCTTTGATGGCAAGACTGTCGGAAGAGTCAATGAACTCAAGCCGAGATAGATGGTCCGCCACTACATTTTCAACTCCCTTCTTGTCCTTGATGGTCAAATCAAATTCCTGCAACAGAAGGATCCACCTTATAAGACGCGCCTTAGCATCCTTTTTGGAAAGGAGGTACTTAAGGGCAGCATGATCTGTGAAAACCGTTATAGGTGAACCGATCAAATACGCACGAAATTTGTCAAGTGCAAATACTACGGCAAGCAACTCTTTCTCAGTAGTTGAATAGTTCATTTGAGCACTGTTAAGAGTTCTGCTTGCGTAATATACAACGAAGGGCTTCCCTTCCCTTCTTTGACCAAGGACGGCCCCCAAAGCAAAATTGCTTGCGTCACACATAATCTCGAACGGTAAGCTCCAATCGGGTGACTGTATAATGGGGGCAGAAGTCAGTTTAGCCACGAGTGTTCGAAAAGCATCTTCACACTCTTGTGTCTAGTCGAACGTGGCATCTTTTGCTAGGAGGTTGCATAATGGTCTAGATATGGCTGAAAAGTTTTGTATGAACCTCCTGTAGAATCCGGCATGCCCAAGAAATGAGCGAACATCCTTTACGCTCTTTGGGGTAGGCAAGTTAGAGATGAGTTCAATCTTGGACTGATCGACCTCAATTCCTCTTTCTGAAACAATGTGCCCTAAAACAATGCCGGATGAAACCATGAAATGACACTTTTCCCAGTTGAGCACAAGACCTTTCTCAATGCATCTTTGAAGAACAGCTTCTAAGTTGAATAAGCAGGCATCGAAAGAATCTCCAAATACGGTCAAATCATCCATGAACACTTCCATACATTTCTCGACCATGTCACTGAATATGCTCATCATACACCTCTGAAACGTGGCCGGAGCATTGCACAGTCCAAATGGCATACGCCGGAAAGCATATGTGCCAAAAGGACATGTGAAGGTGGTCTTATCCTGATCTTCTAATGTAATCTCTATCTGATAGTATCCCGAATACCCATCGAGAAAGCAATAGAAAGGATGGCTAGCGACCCGTTCCAGAATTTGGTCGATGAATGGAAGTGGAAAGTGGTCCTTGCGGGTGGTAGCGTTAAGCTTGCGATAATCAATGCACATACGCCAACCCGTCACGACCTTTGTGGGGACAAGAGCCCCTTTTTCATTCTCGACTACAGTGACTCCCGATTTCTTGGGAACCACTTGTGTTGGGCTAACCCATTTGCTGTCCGAGACCGGGTATATAATACCAGCATCCAACAATTTCAGGACTTCGTTCTTGACGACTTCCTTCATCGTTTGATTGAGCCTTCTTTGTGGGTCTCGTCTTGGATTAGCCCCTTCTTCAAGATGAATGTGGTGGGAGCAAATTAAGGGGCTGATACCCTTTATGTCAGCAATCGTCCAACCTAACGCGCTTTTATGAGCACGCAGCATGTTTATGAGTCGCTGCTCTTGAGATGCGTCGAGTTTAGACGAAATGATAACGGGAAAGGTATCACCAGCTCCAAGGAATGCATGTTTGAGACCCTCAGGAAGTTGAGCTAGCTTGAGGTTTGGGGTCTCTTCAGTTGATGGTTTCGGCTTTACTCTTTCTTTTGGTAGCTCTTCAAAGCGTGGTTGCCAAAACTTAGTTCTTCTATCTTGTGAGTCATCAAATAAAGTTGACGCTTCTTCTAACTCATCAGGATCAGAACAGTTGGAATTGTGGAGGAAGTGTTCAAGGGAATCGGGATTCTTCCGCAAATTAACCTCCTCTTCGACGAGTGTGTCTATCATGTAGGTGTGAATGCACTCGTCGTCATCCTGCGGTTGTTTGGCGATGTTGAAAACATTCACCTCCAAAGTCATATTTCCAAAAGAAATCTTCATAAGACCATTCCTACAATTAATGAAAGCATTTGATGTAGCAAGGAAAGGTCTTCCTAAAATGATGGGGATCTTTGACTCTGTGTCAACCGCAGTTTGAGTATCCAAAATAAGAAAGTCAACGGGGTAATAGAACTTGTCGATTTGTAGCAATACATCTTCAACTATACCTCGTGGCTTCCTCACAGATCTGTCGGCCAGCTGCAGGACTACTGAAGTAGGTTTGAGCTCTCCTAATCCTAGTCGCAAGTAGATAGAGTATGGCATGAGGTTCACGCTTGCTCCCAGGTCCAGTAATGCTTGGCCGAAAAATTGTGTCCCAATGTAGCATGAAATTGTGGGACAACCAGGGTCTTTATACTTAGGCGGTGTCTTTTGCTCGATGACCGCACTAACTTGCTCTGTCAAGAATGCAGTTTTCTTGACATGGTGGCGCCTTTTCATGGTGCATAGATCCTTTAGCACTTTGGCATAAGCCGGCACTTGTTTGATCACATGCAACAAGGGAAGATTTACTTTTACTTGTTGCAAGTGTTCAAGGATCTCACCTTGGTTCTCCAGTACTTTCCCAGATCGGAGAGCTTGTGGGAATGGCACTCGTACTGGAGTTTTTGGGTCTTCAGTTTGTGGAGCGTCTTTTTTATTACTCGAAGTGGTGGTTTGAGATGGTTCGATTTGCTTGCCGCTTCGAGTAGTAATGACGTTGACCTCCTTAACATTTTGAGCAGGAGTGTTCGAGGTCTCTGCCATTTGAAGTCCCTTTGGGTTCAATTGAGGCTGGGATGGAAACTTGCCGCGCTCCTGAATGGCTAAGGAACTAGTGACTTTAGTGATTTGACTTTTAATCTCCTTGTTCTCTTCCACCAATTGTGTAAGGACAGACTCAAACTTTTGGTTTGTTGCTTGTTGTGCATCCATGAATGCTTTCAATGTGTCCTCGAGTGGGCTTCTTTTTGGTTGTGCATTGTATTGCTGTGCAGGATAGGCCCTTGGTGGATTAGCCTGATATTCAGATTTCCATTGATTCCCAGATGATTGTGCTTGTTGATTTGAATCCCTCCAACTGAAGTTAGGGTGGTTCCGCCAGCTAGGATTGTAAGTTTCAGAGAAGGGTGAGTAAGGCTTCTTGAAATTCCCTAAGGCATTGCATTGTTCCTCGTATACGCCCCTCATTTCACTGTAAGTGGCACAATCTTGAGCTTGGTGGTCCTCCCCTCCGCAGACGAAACATGGGTTGGATGATTCCACCCTGGCGACCGTATGGATTCCTCTACCACCGTGGGATTTGAGGGCCTCAAGTTGCTTTGTTAGATTTTCAACCTGCACCTTGAGATTGTCCTCTTCTCTTAGATGATAAATTCCAATTGGTCGAGACCTACTAGTGCCGTCAGTAGCACTTGGTTCACTCCAGGTATGGGACTTTTCTGCGAGGTCAATCAGGTACTCCATTGCCTCGTCGGGATCCTTTTGAAGAAATTCTCCGTTGCACATTTTCTCAATAAACAGGCGCTCTTGCACTGTGATTCCTTCGTAGAAATAGCTGACAATGCGCCATGTTTCATGCCCATGGTGGGGACAAGAATTTAACAGATCTCGAAACCTATCCCAAGCTTGGGTTAGAGTTTCACCTTCTTTTTGAGAGAAAGTGGAGATCTGTCGTTTCAGACCGTTGGTCTTGTTGTGTGGGAAGTACTTCTTGAAGAAAATCATTGTCATCTCCTCCCACGAACCAATTGACCTAGGTCTAAGAGAATTTAGCCAAAGCTTAGCCTTGTCTTTTAGGGAGAAGGGGAAGAACTTCAGCCTAATAGAGTTTATGGCATCTGCACGGCTATGGAAAGTGGCCACCACCTCTTCGAATTCCCTAATGTGTACATAAGGGTTTTCGTTTTCTAGCCCGTGAAAAGTTGGTAAAAGTTGGATCATTCCGGGTTTGAAATCCAGTTGCGGTGCATTAGGGGGAAGCATTATGCATGATGGAGTGGCCGTCCGTGTTGGGTGAAGATATTCCATCATCGTCTTCTGCGGGTTGTCCTCGTGTTGCGACATGGCGTTTGGGCTTGCAAGTGTGAGTGATTGGGTAGAATGGGAGGACGAAGAAGAAGGAGCAGAAGACGAAGACAACAATTTAGGTAAGCCTTCGATAGGAAGTTCCTCAATTGGCTTTTTAGCAAATCGACCTAGTTCGTCTCTATATGGAATCATTCACCTCAAGTGTTTCTCTTTTTTTTTTTTTTTTTTTAAATTTTATTTAGTGTTAGGAAGATGGAAAGGAAACCTAAATCTAGAATTTAAGGAAAGTTGACTTAAAGAGGATTCTAATCTAAAACCTAGAATCTAAGAGTAATGGAAACTAAAATAGAAAAAAATTAAATGACAATTATTTTAGACAAAAATAAATAAAGAAATAGAATTAAAGGAAACTAACCAAAAATAAGTAAAAAGGAAACAAAAAGAACAGGAAACCTATCAATTATTTCTAAAATGTCAATTAATTAAGAAACTAAAATAAAGACACTTAATTTTTTTTTTTTTTTTGGTTTTAAATAAGAAAAAAAAAATTGAAAAAGAAACTACCTAAAGCAAAGAAAAAACTAAAACAGAAACGAAAAGAAAGAAAGAAAAAGTTAAGCTAATATATGTATATAATAGCTACTGTTAGATTTGCTTGGTAATACTACGAATAAAATAAAAAAAAAAGAAACAGAAACCACTTTTTTTTCTTTTTTTTTTTTAATACTACAACCTCTAGTCCACTACTACATAAAGCTACTGTTTACTTTTTTTTTTCTAATATAAAAAGCTACGAAAGAAAGAACAGTACTAATACTACTATATCTATATTCTATATATATTATATAAACTACGTTACTAGTTACTAAAACTAAGAAGAAGAAAAAAAAAATGTTCAATAAAACAGAATAATATAACCTACTGTTAATGTTTTTTTTTTTTTTAAGTAACAAAGACTAAACTGTATTGTTGACTACTACCCTAATAGTAAAATATTTATACTATGTAATCCGAATAGAAGAAAAGAAACAAAACGAATACTAATGTTTTTTTTTTTTTTTTTTGCAAAATTAAAACAAGAAACTACAAAATTAAAAGAATTAAGAAAACTAACCTCTTGTCGTTTACGGCAAGTAATTGATCGTCGCACCTCCCCGGCAACGGCGCCAAAATTTGATCACGCTCAAATTGTGCATTAGCTAAGCGGTCGTTTGTAGCACAACAGAAGCGGAGTCGTCTCCACGAGGAGGTGAAAATAAGACAACCAAAAGACTCGAAACAAACTTTAAGAGGCAAAACTAAAACTTAAAAATAAAAAGATCGGAAATTATGAGAATTTAAGATCAAAGAAAGCGAGTAAAATTTAATAGACAATCAATGAGAAGAAAATTAACAAGGCTTCGGGAGTCACTCAATTGTTTCACTTCACTGACGCCAATTTCGATTCCAATTAATTACTCAATTACAAGTTTCACATCCCAAACAAGTAACCGGAATATATGTCATTAAGAACTAAAATTAAACACATGTATTTTATTATGAAAAAGTTCTTTCAATTAAAACAACGAATATAAATTTCATTGACTATCCTAAATCGACGATATATCAAAATTGATCATAACGTAGTAAAGGAATAATCAAATAAAACAAACATTCAATTACTTATTCTATAAGCATTCCTAAATCTACAACATATCAATTTGACAATATTGCAGTAAAAGAACAACTCACAAAAATAAGCAAATTAATGAAATTAATATTCTCTAAAAATCACATAAATCAAGCATGACTAAATTCATATGAAAAATAAAAGAACATAATTTTTCAGAAGATAAAGAACTTAATTCATAAATAAAATCTAACCTTTAAAGCACATAGTTTGGAATCAAAATTGAGACAGTGAAGCTACACAATTGAGTTCATCCCTAGCCTTGCTAGGAATTTAGCCTAGTCTCCAATGCATTCTCACACAAATTCTAAAGAAAATATGAGAAACAAATTGTCTATTAATTATTAAACTAAAGGTGCAAAAACTCTAGCCAACACCTCTATTTATAGTGTTTGGGAGTGGCTAGTAAAAGGGAAACTAATAGAAAATGGGAATACAAAAATAAGGTAATTAACCAATTAATTTTCGGAGATTTTTGGCAATTAAATGGGCAAATTCGGAGGTTGAGCTTGGTTTCCACGCTGAAAGAATTTGACTTCGGGCTTGCCACGTGGCGCATGACGATTGGCGACTTTGGAAGAGATGGACACATGGCGCACGCGAATTGGGCGAAGACTTGCAGCTTTGACCGAGCAAGGGAAGATTCGGGGCCCACTTGTACAAATGGCGCGCGGAGAATGGCTAAGAAGGCTGAGGGTGTCCAGCTGGCGCGCACTAATCTTGGCGCGGATTGGCTGGAAGGGCTGCGCACGGGCCCACGTCGGGCTGAGCTGGAGAGAGAGAAGCGCGCCCACTTGCGCGCGCTTGAGGTGGGAAGGACGCGCCCCATAGGCGCTGCTGGTGGAGGAAAATCGCGCCTCTGCGCGCGTGGGGGAGAGACGGGGCTATGGCCCGCGTTCCTTGCTGACTGGGCGCACTAAGGTGGCGTCTAATTGGGCCATATGAGCATGTGGGCCCCCTTTTGTCGGCTGAAGTGGCTTTCCTTTGGTTGGTTTGGGCTTTCTTGTGTTCTTTTTGGTATTTTTACCCCAAATCTCTTCTGTTTTATACCTAACAAACCAAATTAAACCAAAATTAATTATTTGTAGAATTAAAACATAATAAAATAAATATTTTCCAACAAAAATAATAATCATTAAAAATCATGGAAATATTCATTTTTATTTAAACAATTCTAGTAAATTTATACAATTAAGCACATTAAAAGCACACTTTCGTGCACTTATCACTTTCTCTAAACTCTAAGCTAAGAAATTAAGTGCAAAGAGGTTACGTAGAGTTTATGCTATCCCATTGGAGAGTATACCAACCGTATTTTAAGTAATTTTATATTTGTATAAAGATGTACTTGAATTACGATTATCTATTCACAGTTGGTATTTTTACTTTTTAATTCTCAAAAGTCTCGGGAGCAAAAATTGTTAATTTAGTAAAACGTTTTTTTAAGTTCAAGGTTAATTATTGTTTTAAAATTTTATTTTTAACAAATCAATTCATATTTCTCATAACCCCCATTTAAGGGCGTTACATAACTCAATTGCAAGTTTCACAACCCAAACAAGCAATTGAAAAATATGACATTAAAGATCTAAAATAAAAAAAAAAGTATTTTGATATGTAAAAGCTCTTCACTTCAGACAATAAATATTTATTTTATACGATATCTTAAATCGACGAGATATCAATTTTTTCATCATGAAGTAAAAGACTAGTTATAGAAAATAAAATATTCGAATATTCATAAGCTATCTAAAATCGACAATATATCAAATTGATCATATTGTAGTAAAAGACTGACTTACAAACCAATGACAAATAGAACATAACAATTATGAGAAATAGAACACAATTGCTTGAAGAAAATAATAAGAGCAAAATCATAATAAAAATTGAAACATTGAAGCACAGATTTAGAACGTGAGGTGACCTTCTAGCTCGCCAAAATGCACCGGAGATTGAGGCGATCCAAAACAAGCTACAAGAGAAGAGGAAGATGAAGAGAGACGCGAAGCTAAGGCTTCTCGTACGGATGAGGACAAGCGTTGATCTCAACCGGAATCGGAGGACATAGAACGCGATGAGGAATAGAGGCACATGCACCCAAAAAGAAAAAAAATTGTAATCAATCCGTTGTCGTGAGCATTGATGCCGCACAAATATCAATATCACTGCTAAATTTGACACTCAAAAACCTAAAAATGTTATATTTGATATTTGATATTCTAATGTAAAAATACAATTTCAAATGTCATTTTGTTATTTTATTATTTTTTAGTTATAAGAACCGATAAAAGTAGTTAATGCTAACCAATAGCAAATAAGACTGCAAATAGTTATAATGATTTCTTGGTATTGGTCAAAGACTGACCAATCAATGCTATACTTCAAATGTCAAATTTTTGGTATTTTCCTATTTTTGGTGCCAAATTTAACATCATTTATAGCATTTGCCAGATTTAGTGCTAAATTTGATATTGTATTAAAGAATATTTTTTATGCCAACATGTAAAATTTTTGTATTGGTACATAAATTTGACATTGCATTAGAGATGCTCTTATCTTATGACATTTTCTTTCTTTTTTTTTATTATTATTAAATATCCATTACATGTTTTATTTTCGTTTTATACATAGTTTATAAGGTTATCTATATACATGCCCCACCTTAGTCATGATTTTTAAATTATGATGTTTCACGCTAATAAAATTTCAATTCTATGTCCATTTCCTATATTTAAATTTGAATTAAATATTTCTAAGTATAAAATATAAATTTAAATAGTAAGATTAAAATTATATATAATGAAAATGTTGCAAATTGGTTTTTGTGTATATAAACAGTCCATTGGGCTAAAAGCCCATCAAAGAAAAAAAAAATCCAATATTCTGCGTAGCCACGTTGGAAGCAAGTGGCTTACCAACTTTGTCAACTTAAATAGGAAGTTGTCAAGTTGCCTCAACTTGCATAGCAAGTTCATGCATCTACCTTATAAAAACTCGTTTGTATTCGGCTCCTGATGTAAAAATACTGAGTTTGAACTTGAGCTTCAAGCGAGCCGAGCTTGATAAATAAGAGTTGTAAGGTGTTATGGTATTTGTATATGAGTGAGAAATAAAATTATTTTTTTAACATAATTACTCTAACATGAAATCCATCGAAGATCACATTATTGTCGCTGATAGCTAATGATAAAGAATATGAGCATCGGAAAATTCATAAAAAAGTTTATCACCGATAACAAAATCTGATGACTTATTATCTTATTGACAGTAGAATCATCGCCGTTATTAGCAACAACATCAAAAGTAGCCCCCAGTTGATATAAGGTAATTACTCATGTCATTATCAATTATGGTGGTTGATTCTTTTTATCGACCATAATTAGAGTTTTGGTGATGATTTTTATCGTTTCCATGATTAGGGTTATGGTTTTTTTTTTTTCCTTGAGATAATATTTTAGAATGTCGAAATTAACTTTTATATCCTAACCTTGTGGTACAAGATAAATATTCAGCTAGTAAAAATTTGTTCGTTTTCTTTTTCTCCCCACTTATAACGCTGCCAATAGTTTAAATATATTCAATTATTATAATATCTAATTGCGTAAATATATATATATATATATATATATATATAAGGAGTATAAGAAGTTTAAAGATGTTTTTATTTGAGGCCTTATAATTTTTTAGTTGAGTACATGTTAAAATTAAATGGGTATTTTAAATATAGCACATATACACATAATTAAAGGGAATGTTAAAACAAAAAGAAAAAAAATTGATGGAATGTCACAATATAAATTTTTGTTTGCTTTAATGCATCTAATGTCACTTTTTTCCTTTTTTGAAAAGTGCCAAAAGATGCAAATAGTATGAATCTATGTGTTACAAATGTTGCCTTTATCTAAATTGACCTAAAAGAATACTAACATTTTCCTAAAAAAAATGAAAAAAAAGAATACTAACATGAGCTTCTAAATTTTTTATAGATGATCTTATTGTTATTATTATTATTATAATAAAAAGATTATAGATGATTTTAAGAGGATTAAACATTACAAATAAAGTCCTAAAAGGATATTATTGACAGCTTAATCAGTTTTTGTAGGTGCATTATATTATTAGTACGTATTATGCCAATGTTTGTAACATTGTACAACACCTTCATTTACCTGTAAATCTTGATCGGTTAGTGGATTGGTAATCATGCGGAATCTTAAAAGATGAAATTGTAAAACACTGCAATAATACATACATACATACATACATATATATAAATAAATATATATATATATATATATCTTACAATTATTTGAGCTCTAGAAAACTTTATATGTGTATAATATTAGAGAAAAAACTGGATATTAACACTATTATGATATTTAGAGGAACGAGCATGTCATTGTTTAAGATGTTTTTTCTTTGGTTTTGGAGGCCGCAAATCCACTTTTATAGCAGCATCAAAAACAGTCTTCACATTCTGAAACGTTTGTGGAAAAAGTATAATAAATTGAGTAATTAAAATAATAATAGCATTAAGAACAAAAGTGAAACAAAATGGGATTTATAAGACTGATTATGAAAATAATCGTAACTATTATTATGGTGAAGAAGTAGTATACATACTACTAATAGACGTAATCAAGATAAATATAAACTAAATAATAGTCTAATATCCCCCTCAAGATGGTGACCCATCGGAGACACCAATCTTAGTACAAAGCTGAAGAAGGCGAGGACGTGGAAGTGATTTTATCAGAGCATCGGCTAGTTGATCTGTTCCAAAAATATGAGCAACTCGCAGGGACTTAGATTTGACCAATTCATGCACAAAATGATAGTCGAGAGCCAGGTGCTTCATGCGAGAGTGAAAGACTGGGTTCGAGCAAAGGTAGGTGGGCCCTGAGGTTGTCTGAGTATAGCACAGGAGTCATTGGCAAAGTGACACCAAGTTCGTGAAGGAGTGACTTAACCCATTCAATTTCAGCCACTGTACTGGCAATCGCACGGTATTCTACCTCAGTGGAAGAGCGGGCAACAGTGCGTTGCTTGGTAGAGCTCCAGGAAATCGGATTCGCACCGAGAAATATGACATACGCACCAGTAGATGTTCGGTCATCTGGGTTTTCCCCTCAATCAGCATCAGAATAGCCATGAAGAGAAATAGGTGTGGATGAGCAAAGATTAATACCAAGATTGTGAGTACCGTTGAGATACCGCAAGAGACGCTTTGCAGCGCCCCAATGTGTCGAAGTCGGAGCGTGCATGAATTGAGATAGCTTATTTACTGCAAAAGATATGTCTGGGCGAGTCATACGGAGATGCTGAAGACCACCAACTACTTGACGAAAGGTGGTGGCATTTACCGGAGGCGTGCCGTCATTAGCCGAAAGAGTGGTCCCGGTAAAAAGGGGCGTCGGGACAGCTTTAGACGAGAGCATATTGTGTTTCGCAAGTAGGTCCAACACATACTTGCGTTGCGAAAGAAGAAGACCACTTGTAGTTGGAATTACCTCAATTCCAAAAAAAAAAACAGAGAGAGAGAGGACCAAGATCCTTAGTAGAAAAGGTAGAGTCAAGCTGGTGAATGATTCGAGATACTACCGCTGAATCACTACCAGTGATAATTAGATCATCAACATACACCAGAAAATAAATTGTGGACTCCTGTTGACGCAGAATAAATAGTGACGTGTCGGCCCGCGAAGTGACAAATCCAATACCCAGTAAAAACAACCGAAGAGCATCATACCATGCACGCAGAGCTTGCTTGAGGCCATAGAGCGCCTTTTTTAAGGTGGCACACATGATCCGGGAAGTTGCGATCACGCATCCCTTGAGGTTGAGCCATAAATACCTCCTCATTCAAAGTTCTATTCAAGAAAGTATTGTGAACATCCAATTAGCGTATAGCCCAGTGATGTTGTAAGGCAATACTAAGAACAGTATGGACCATGACGGGTTTGACAACTGGACTAAACGTCTCGTGAAAGTCAACACCCGGGCATTGATGAAAGCCCTTAGCAACAAGACGAGCTTTGTACGCTCGACGGAGCCGTCAGGGTTGCGTTTGATACGAAAGACCCACTTATTGTCAACCAGATTTTGCGCGGGGTCGGAGAGGACAAGATCCCACGTATCATTCCGAAGTAAGGCATTGCGCTCCTCTATCATAGCCTGTTTCCACCTCGGATCTTTGAGTGCCTGGGCGACAGTGGTTGATTCAGAATTCCATAGCCACGAAGGTAAGCAAAGTAAATTTCGGATTGGGTTTGGTGATCGCATTTTTGGAACGTGTTTGCATGGGATGGATATTGGGTTGGGTAATTGGGGGAAAATGTAGGAGAAGAGGGGAAGACAGTTGGGAGGTTAGGGCGGTATTAGGTGCGGCCAAATGATGTGAGATAGGTAGGAGGGATGGGGTTGGCGAATGTGAGGTTAGAGGCTGGGGAATGGGCCGAGTATCTAATAGAGTGGCCCGTTCCACAACCGGTTCCACGGGATTGGTAGGCAGGCTTCGGTGTGGATTCTATTGGGTCCATCGAGAAACGGGCATCGGTGCTGGAATATCGTTGTAGAGGGTAGGTCGGGGACCGAGGATGGATGGTAAAGAACCGTCAACCGTCTCGTGCTCAAGAGTGGGGTCGGAAGACAGAGTGGTAACGACCTGAGAGTAAGGAAAGACGGACTCAACAAAGCGGACATGACGAGAGACATATATACGACCAGTGGACTTGTCAAAGCAGATCTAAGTAGTCTGAGTAATGGAGTAGCCTAAGAAGAGACAGGCGATGGACTTGGGTTCCAGTTTATGGGTGTTATACGGGCGAAGCCACGAGTAACACAAACAACCGAAAACTCAAATTTTGGACAGATTTGGTGGACGACGAAAGAGGACTTGGTAAGATGATTGGATTTTGAGATTTACTTTTGGCATTCAGTTAATGTGATAAATGGCCGTAGCAAGAGCGAACGGCCAAAAAGTGAGAGGCATGGATGCTTGGTAAAGAAGGATAAGACCGGTTTCAACAATGTGTTGGTGACGGCGTTCAGAGTAACCATTGTGCTCAGGGGTATGTGGAGGTGTTGTGAGGTGAGAGATGCCAACACAGGCAAGAAAGGAACGCATGGCGAGGTATTCACCGCCATTGTCACTGTATATGGTTTTGATTGTTGTGTTAAAGAATTTTTCCACTAAGGCTTTATATTTGACAAAGGTCATATGGACATCAGATTTGCGAACAAATGGGTAAAGCAACACATATTTCGTAAAATGATCAACAAATATGACGTAGTATTTATAACCATCAAACGATGCAATAGGTGAGGTCCAGACATCAGAATAAACAACTTCTAAAGGATAAGTAGACATAACAGTAGATTGCGAAAAAGGTAATTTATGACTTTTATTAATTTGGCAAGAATGACAAAAAAATTTGGAAAATTGGTACAAAGGAAAGAACACCCTAAGTTGCGAAAGTAAATGACGAAAGACATGTGGAGAGGGGTGACCAAGGCGACAGTGCCAAGTTGGTAGAGACTATTGAGGCGACAAATTGGAAGAAAGAGCATGAAATTGAGCGCGAGAGAGAGCACGGGACGGCCAGTAGTAGAGACCATTCCTACGATGTTCCCGTATCAGGATAGTACCCGTACGACGGTCCTGCACCTGAAAAAAAGGTATCAAAAAGACAACGTCAATATTGTTCGTTGCACAAAGTGCAGAGACAGATATTAAATTCATCTTCATTGTGGGAACATGTAAAACATTTGGTAAGTGTAAAGGAAAGGTAGAAGTGGGTAAGGAGAGAGATCCAATATTTAATATAGGCAAACCCGAACCATCGCCGATCACGACATTGTGACCGGCCGTGTATCGAGAATGAAGGGATAGGTTGGCAAGATCGGTCGTCACATGGTGCGAGGCACCCACCCGAGTCGAGTATCTCGTCGTATGCGGAAGCTGACGACGGGTGGGAGACAATGTGAGCGGTAGGAGGAAACGAGGCCGGAGGAGGAGCACGCTGTTGCGACGGCGCAACAATATAGAGAGAACACTGGGTGGCCGAATGACCCTGTTGCCGGCAGATTTGGCATTTGCTCAAATAGCCACCACGAGCACCCAGAGTAAGAGGACGGGAGGGCGGACGCGGCGACCATGAAGGACCAGTGGATGACACAGAGGACTGAGATTGCTGGCAAAATTGGTGGGAACCACTACCACCATGGTTTTGATTCCTGGGGTTCGGCCAGACAAGGGCAACCATGGCGGTGACGGGGCTAGTCACGTCGGCGGGCGTTGGTGTTGCTTTCAAATTCGCTTCGTGATTGAGCAATTTCTCGAGTAATTCATCAAAAGTGATTGGTTGTTCACGAGCATGAATAGCATTAGCAAGGCCCTCGTAGCGACTGTCTAGGCCATCGAGAATACGTACAGATAATTCGTCAAAATCAATGATCACATTCATCAGTGCGAGTGCATCAATATTTCCTTTTATCTCGTGCATATAATCGGTAATGGTCCGATTTCCTAACTTCGGATTGTTGAGATGACTACGGTATTGTTGAATGCGTCTACGAGACAGGGTCGCGTAGGCTTTCAAGAGAGTAGTCCAGGCTTCGTTGGATGTCTTTGAGGCCGAGATAAATAGGATGAGTGTCGCCGAGAGAGAGCCAATGATGGCATTGAGGATCAATTGATCCTGACGGAACCAGTGAAGATAGGCGGGATTCTGTATTGACCTTCTGGGATAATTGTTGTTGGCGGACATGGCAAAGAGCCGTTGACATAGCCGTAAAGATTATAGCCAAACACCAATGAGTTGAATTGAATATGCCATGCAACATAGTTTTTGGAGGTTGATTTCAATGGGACCTGAGAATTGACATTAAAGGCGACGAGAGCCGGTAGAGAATCAGCGGTGGTGGCAACCGTTGGCGGCGTCATTACGACGGCAGCCGAGGGCGTGGAGTCGGTGCTGAATGAGGACACATGATGGCGAGGAGCTACGAGACACAGGAGAGAGAGGCCGAGGATTGGAAAGCCGAATGAACGGCAAGGCGTTGCCCGTGTGCGGCTGGTGTGAGGTCACGATGGGGATTTGCCGGCGTGCGGCTGTTGAGAGTCGTGAAAAAGAAAAAAAAAACACCTAAGGCTCTGATACCATATAAGACTGATTATGAAAATAATTGTAACTATTATTATGGTGAAGAAGTAGTATATATACTACTAATACACATAAACATTACTAACCAAAAAGATAAATATAAACTAAATAATAGTCTAATAGGATTTCCATTTAATTTACTTGCTGAGTTTTTGAACTGCATTCTATGTAAGAGACTGCTCCAATCATCTTCTTTAGTTCATCTCCCTGATCAAATTAATATACTTGAAATTGTTATATATACAAATATATATCATCAAATTGGAAACTCTAATTAAATTACAACACAAACAGAAAATTGATGAACAAAAGAGTAAACATGCCTGAGCTGTTGATATTTGTGTTGCTCCAGGATGATCAATTAAGTATTGCTTGTCATCCCTAAGATCTGCACTGACAATAACTCAGACAATTAGTCAAATATACAGACAGAGATTAACACAACTGTCAGTGCTACCTTTGGGTATATCCTTCAAGGAAAGGTTTTGTTTCTTGCTTTGATTTTGTTATTTTGCTACCTTTGTGGGTGGTTTTCGTATGACATTCTTCTAATTTTTTTATTTTTTATTTATATTATTTGAATTGTTTTAGTGGAGGGTTTATGGGAGCAAGCCTATATTCTTTCGGACGTAACCAACCTTGTGGGGGTGCATTCTTATTACAATTCTTTTTTATTAAAAAAAAAAAACAAAACAACACAACTGTAAGTACGATAGTAATTACAATGAATATTTGTATTTAAACGTAAGATTATCAGACTCAAGGCATTGCATTTATATTGCAACGTCCATTAAGTATGTATCTAATGAAATATAGCTATGAAATCATGATTACCAAGTTTTGTTCCCACAAGCACTATTGGGACATTTGGAGCATAATGCTTGAGCTCTGGAATCCACTGATTTGAAGTACAAGACATGAAAAGATTCGTTAATAAGCTCAGAGTGATCATTTTCCAAAGTGGCAAAAAGGAATATAAATAAACTTGATTTAAGAGTAAACAAAAGGAAGAAATGTGGGAAAAGATCAGAGATTAAAGGAAGTGACCTTTATAAAAATATTCTCATAACTGGCCTTGCTATTCAGAGAGAAGGCCAACAGAAACACATCTGCTCCTCTATAGGTTAGTGGCCTTATCCTATTGTAATCTTCTTGTCCTGTACATACTATTAGGTGAAAATAAACTTCAACTCATACAAATTATATATTGAGCGACAATATTCAAATGAACATCATAATAAAAAAGAATATTGCATGAAGCTAAATATAGGTTTAATCAAATTTTTGCCCCGTCGAAGTACATCTCATATCTCATTGTAGTCCGTAACTAAAAAAATTATTCAAATTTGGTCCCTAATTTATGAAATTGTCGCATTTTAGTCCGTCCATTTCTTATAATTTTGACGGAAATCTCATAAAATCTGCAGGTGATAGGGCGCGTAGACAAATCATAATCAATGAAAAATGCAAAGAAAACTTTATATATTAATGATATAGAGATTAAAGCTAAACAATATCGTAAAGCATGTAGTAATGCAAAGATGTTTTGAAAAAGTTACAATAATAATATTTTGCTACAATTAAAAGAAACAAAATATATTTTACTCTAAAAATATGGTAGCATACGCTACTGACGCGTTGACGTATCTGGGCCGTTCATCATCGTAAGTCTCACAATGAGCTGACGCATCTGATGCTAGCATTTTTCTTTACTCTATATTAGACAACATCGTATTACCTACAGTATCCCATAGCCCAAGTTTCACAGTGCTACTATCCACCACCACATTGGCACTGAAGTTGTCAAAAACTGTTGGAACGTAATCCTAAAAACATGAGAAAATTAGAACCTCATAAGAATATGCATTTACATATGTATATCTCATTATTTAAGCTTCATGGCCTACATGTCAAATCATAATATCAAATAAATAAATTAAAATAAAAGTACCGTTGGAAATGTATTGCTTGTGTAGGAAATGAGCATGCAAGTCTTTCCCACAGCACCGTCTCCGACTGTAACGCATTTGATAAATCTTGCAGTGCTCATTTTTTCTTTGTATTCTCTAGTGGCATTGAGGATGTTTCATTTGAGCTATGCATAAATGTTATGAGTTTATAGGAAACAAAAAAGAGAAGAAGGGTTATTTGAAATGTGAGAAATGAGGAGAGAGAGGTTGGTTATAACAACCTACAACAGCTACTGTAAAGAGAAGAGGTTTAAAAAAAAAAAAACTATAACTACTCTTGTGGCATTGAGGATGTTTCATTTGAGCTATGCATAAATGTTATGAGTTTATAGGAAACAAAAAAGAGAAGAAGGGTTATTTGAAATGTGAGAAATGAGGAGAGAGAGGTTGGTTATAACAACCTACAACAGCTACTGTAAAGAGAAGAGGTTTAAAAAAAAAAAAAAACTATAACTACTCTTGCCCACTTTAGCTCAAACAGATCCAATTTGAAATGATTGCTCAAACGCCCCTTTTTTCTCTATTCCTTTTATTTTGTTTAAAGTGAAAGGACAAAGTTGCAAAGTAGGTTTGGTGTTAATGCTAGTTGGTTTTATTAAGTGTTAGAGAAGGCAGAGAAATAAATAATGAAATGATATGGATATGAAGGAAAAGTTTACTTATAACTAACCAAATGCAGTATGATGATGGAAATAACTTGATAACATATGATAAAGGAACAACAAATGATACATTTGGCATTCATGTTTAGATTCTGCCTTTTCTAATTTACTCTTGCAATTTTTATGATTGTTTTAAGTAGAAAAAGTAATGTTATAGTTACAACTATAAATGTAAAACAACATCAATCAAGACGAGCTGAAATGTGGACTTTCAACAAATTTTCTCTAAAATGTCAGTGGAATGACCTAATAGCATATATGTTGGTAGCCATTATCATTGGTTGGGTTTAACTGTTTAAGCTTACCTGAGTTGAGCTCAAATTAGCTCATTCTGGGCCAAATTAGTTTTTGTAAGGCCCGTTGCATTTAGTTTAGGGAATATACTAAAGATAGGTAATACATGGATACAGAATCAGATTATAAATAAATAATGCATCAAAGTTTTGAAGCTGTCGGTCGACATGACATTAGGTTACTTTTGATAAAAAAGATAATAATAAAAGAATCTCAATCCACTCGTCAACCTATATGAATGCAAGTGATTTTTAAAAAGTGATGTGATAATTTTTTACCTAGCAAAAAATTGATTAGATCGTTAATTTGCACAATTTTGGTCCTCTATGTTTTGATGTTATTTTGTCCGTATTAATGGTGTGATTTTGAGTTTTTGAGGGTTTATATGATAAAAGTGAGCAATTCACTATAATAAAGGAGAAGCAGCGCCGTAGTTATAGGCTGTTGCGCCAACAAATAAGGCGTGACTTATGTACATAGTGATGTGTTTAGGACCGTAATAGTGTCATGTGATATAAACTTTTAAAAAATTAATTTTACTACTCACAGTGGGTGGGGGGGGGGGGGGGGGGGGGGGGGGGGGGGGGGGGGGGGAGGGGAGGGGTGAGAAATAGTGTTGCGGGTAGAGTCAGTCCAGCTCCCAAGCGTGTATGGGAGCACACAAATTGCTATGGCTATGCTTGGAGACCACAAATCACATATCTCTAGACCTAAAAAGAAAAACAAACTCAGTAATATAACTCTATTTATTCTTTGTAGAGCATAACAATGTTACTTTCCAAAACGTTTACCTATTATAATATATATATATATATATATATATATATATTAAAGAGGTATGGAATGTGTTTATTATAGGAGCATGGAGGAGATATTCTGACCTAATTTTTTAGGTAAAAAATTTTGCCCCTCTCTCCCTTAGTGTGCGCGACTTTTTCTACTTAGTAAGGAGAGAAAATATCTAATTGAAACTCAAATCAAACACAATCTTATCCAAATCTTATCTTGATTTGAATATGCAATATTTGAATTCCACTATAACTCCTTAAAATCCATATAGAAAATTTGCTCATAATCCTAGCCAGGGCTAAGCACGGATTAATGAGTTTGACGGATTGGCCTGACTAACCCAACCCAACCCAACATGATTGAGTTAGTAAAATTCCAACCTTTGTTTTGGTACTAAATTCCTCCTTGTTCTCATTAATCCTGAACATGTCAACGTCTCAAGTTTCGCAGGTGACTTGAAATGTCTATTCGTGCTCTCTCTCTCTCTCTCTCTCTATATATATATATATATATATATTCATGACAATCCTAGCTACATGAGCGATCAATACTGTCTTCTTTTTAACTATCAATTATTGTTGGCCTTCGAATTGACAAGTATATATATAGCCAGGGTAGACACGTCTTCTTAGTTTGGCATAAGCTCAAGGAAACAAAATATCAAGCAATAATTTGAAATTAATAAGAAAGAAAGAAGGAGAGAGAAGTAAAAGATCAATTCAAAGAACATCTCATTCTTCTCATGTCCTATTCAAGCCCATGTGAAGTTTGTATATGAGCATGTTTTGTTTCATATTACTTTGGCACCAAACATGAATATTTTTCTTATCTTCATACTTTTTCAAAACACGTGAACTTCAATTAGGAAACTTTTCATTTTCTTGCCTTAGTTTCTTGTCTTCGTACCGTTAGTTTAGGCATAAACACACACGAAATAAAGATTTGAAATCTCAACTATGTATATGTCTATTATGCCTTTTACTTTCAATTCAGGGACCCACCAAATGGCAAAAGACAAGGCAAAGACTTAAAGATCAGGACTCTGATGATATGTGTTATATGCTACAGTACTTAAACTACAGTGAAACCACTGTAAATTAACTAGTAACGTTTAAACAAAAGAAATTATCGATAAACTAATAAAGTATAAATTTACCAGTAAATTGATACATTTTTAATTTATAAAAATGTTTATTCTATTGATCCAATTATGTGTCACGTTTGACATCGTTGTACAAATTATTATTATGATTTTATGTATTTGTTAAGTGATGATAAAATCCACATTGATATTAATTTTAAAAAAATAACAATTAGTATTGGCTAGATATTTTACAAAATAATCTAAATAATTTTAGAAATGTTTCTATATTATGAAATTATTAATTTAAATATTAAATTGGATTTGACGTTTTTCTTGATAATGTAATATCTAATAAATTTATCAAATTATTAAAGAAAAATTACAAAACGAGACTATTCTAAGTGCCACTTAATAATTTATATTCCAAATGCATGTTTATCCAGTAGTTAAATAAGTAAATTTCACACTATTTTGGCTATTTCAATTTTGAGCCATTTATAATTGTATAGCATCATATTCACTCGTATGAAAATAAGTTAATCTCATCTAATGTATGCCGCCAAACGTATATAAGAAAAAAACTAATTGAATCCAATATTGTCTTATCCCCTTAACCACACCCTAAGTTGACAAATCTACTCGATCTTTGGCCACTTTCCAATCTTGCAATTGTTTTCCGGGATTTCTTTAAAAAGAAAAAAAAAACATTTTAAATGTTATTTAAAAATTTATGTAAAAAATGATATGCTCTACTAATTCTTATTCTATCTTATAATGTAAAAATAAAGATAAATACAACACAAAAAAATATAAATTAAAAATTTGACACATTCTTCAAAATGTTCATTCTTTCTTCAAAATTCAGGAATTCAGATCTTCTGTCCTTTTTTCTTCAATCTCTTCTCTGTCCCTCCAATAAGATTTTGACATGTAAACAAAAGTGGTTATTATAATATAAATTGAAGCAAAATAGTTAAGAAATTTAAGTATTTTTGTTTATGTGTCAAAATTCTATTAGGGAGACGAGAAAGAAACAAACAAAGGGGACAGAAAATCTGGACTCAAAATTCAGACCCTTGTGCGGAAGCTATTACTCGTTTTAAGCTTTATCTATTCCTTTTTTCAAAAAGTTATTCATGTTTCCTCTTTTAATAAATTAAGGGCATTACTACACTGTACCTCATGCTTTGATAACTATTAATTAAAATATAACAAAACAAGATCATTCTCTTTTAATTATTGATATGGAAATTTCACGGATAGTGAGTTATAAATATCACATATCACATTATAATAATCGTTTTATGACATGATTATTGTATTTCATTATTAAATGTATATGTAAATAATACTGTTGTAATGACATGAATTTAATATCACTGTGCTAATTAATTAAATTGTATTTCTACCTCAGTTGCGACCAATTTGTAAAATTGGTCAGTTTCGTCAAATCTGATAAGTTGGAACTATGAGAGATATTATGAAATTAGCATGGTTATCTTACAATTTTTAAAAGTTAGACGTGTTAGGAATTTATGTTTGATTCGAAAATGATATTTAAATTCCTAAGTTTACGTTTTTAAATAAGTCGTGCAATTTTAAAATTTCTCGGAAAAATTTGTTACATTTTCGTGGTAAATTTTCGGCCATTTTGGGCCCAATTAGCCCAAGCCCATTAGGGCATTTTCCTCTTCTCCCTTTCTTCCCCTCACAGCCGACCAAGTTGCCCCCCTTCCTCACAAATTTTTCTTTTCTTCTTCTTCTTTCCTTTCCTCTCTCTCTCTCCCTCTCTCCGCCGGCCAACTAGCCTCCCCGCCGGTGCCGCAGCTCCTCCCGCCCAGCTCCGCCAGCACCGCTCGGCCCCGAGCTCCAGCCCGCACGCGCAGCTCCGCCAGCGCGAGCCCCGCGCGCCCCTCCCTCCCTTTCGCGCTGCGCGTGCTTCCTCCGCACGCCGAGCAGCAGCGCGCCGCTCCGTCGAGCTCGCCCAACCTCCGCGCGCGCTGCCGGCGTCGACCCAAGCCTCCCCTGTCTCGCGCGCGCAGCCCAGCCGGAGCGCTCGCTGTCGCCGCGCCGAGCTCCTCCGCGCCGACCTCCTCCGCGCGAGCTCCTCCGCGTCGAGCTCCGCCGCGCTGACCCGGCCTCCGCACTCCGCAGCCGAGCTCCTCCGCGCGAGCTCCGCCCGCTGCCGGCCACCTCAGCTCCGGCCAGCCCCGCTCGCGCAGCCGCACAACCCCGCAGCTCCTCATCGCGCCGCGGTCCCCTCCGGGCAACAACCGTGCCCCTCCTCGCGTTAAACCCCTTTTCGTACATTGTCGTTGACGCCGACACCGAGGTAAGCTTCGTGTCCTCAGCGTTGACGTCGAATGTTCATTTTGAATCTTTAATTTCAGCGGGTTAATCCTCGTTTTCGTTTATGTTTAGAGCTCGTCGTCCCTTCGCTCCGCCGCTGAAATTTCTCGACAGCTGCAACGCGCTTCTTTGAGCCGCAATTGCTCAAGTTTGGTGAGCCTCGTTACCTTTGTGGTTGTTGAGAAATACTTGATTTTCGTCGGTTAGGATTTTGACGAAGTTTTATCTTGTCTACCGCTTGTTTTCGTTAGGATCGTAATGAAATTTATGTTCGTGTTGTGAGTGAATGAAATTATTTTTTTTCGCGTTCAAGAATCGTATCATTATGGGCTTGAACTTGTTAGACGCCTAGAGGTCGTTTTTAATTCGGTTTACTTGAACTTTTGACACCTTAAAGTGTGCTAATTTAGTAACGAACAAGTTGGGAATTCGTTTTTTTCTTTTTTGTGCGGGAAACTTCACGCGTTTAAATGTTTATTTTCGCACTATACTTGTAATCGTTGAGTCTCCCGATTTATCCGCGCTTAGACGAGCGGGAACTTAATTTTCTCTTTTAGACGCGGTTTTGGAAAAAATAAAAATAAAAATAAAATTGTCAAGTAATATTATTTTTGAAAGTTTGATTTGGAGATTTGGTTGTCAAAAATCAAATAGTTGAAAAAGAGAAAATTATGCACGTTATTGGTTATTCAACCGTGTGAAGTTGTATTTTGACAATTGAGCCATTCAAATGTGAATGGGTGATAGATCTGGGTCACAATTCCGAGCGTTTCTCATCATGTTGCATTTAAGTTCGAATTTTGATCCGATCATTTTATTATGCCAAATTTGTGCAGGATCACCACCGAAACACTCAAGGACGCACGACCCCTCACCGTCGTATACTAAAGGTATAACCAAGCGGCCAAAAAATTGAGTTTTGTCGTAAAATGTTACGACATTGGAAGCGTGACTTGAGTTAGGATATTGTTGGAATCCTTGAGAATTATGTTATGAGTTTAGCTTTTGAGGCTCGAGAATTATTGTTATTATGAAAATTTGGAGATATCTTGATGTTGTGTTTATTGACTCTAGTTGTTGATATGTTGGATTGTGACCGAAATTAGTTCGGTGCTGGGTTGATATTAGGTGAAGGCTTCGGCCGGGATATCCGAAAAACAGGGGAAACTCTGCCGGATTTCCGGCTCGAAGCCTAGGCACTTTTATTGATTTAATCATTGTATGTGTAAGGCTAAGAACCTATTCCTCACCTAAACCAATCAAATGACAACACTTAGGACGGAAACAACCTTAGATGGGCTTTCTTAATGAATTATTAACCGTTCCACTAACTAGAGTCACATTCTTCGAGTCCACCAATTCCAAGTTCTTCCTCTCCTGTATTTAGTGGTAAACCTTGGCGTTGATCATTAATTGCTCGTGTGGAACAGAAGCATCTCACACAAAGCACGAGAAGAGACGCCCCTAGGGAAAGGATTTCGAGGACCGAAGCGAGGAGCTTAGGACCTCAAGTAAGTGGATCTCCTCTGTAACACGAGTAGGCTTTACCTTGTTTGATTGTTTCTCCTTCTTGTGATGTCGTGAAATGTCAATTGTGATGTTTGGTTTCCTAGGTGCGTGAGTATGGGCTCACGTGCTTATACCCTGTCTTCTAACTCGCAATTATGGGGTTGCGAGTCTGCATATATTTTAAGTATATGTGTGATTGCGTGCATGAGTCTCCTGTCTGTGGGTATGGGACCACAGACATAAAACTATTTTCTGTTATTGTTGAGAACTTATTGCAGGTAAGAGAGAAACTCTAAGACAAGCCAAGAGGGGTGAAAACACTGTAGGTGTACGGGTAGGGCCTGACGAGGCCGCAAGTCATGATCGGTTCCGAAATAGCCCGACGGGGTCACTTATCATGTTTCGGGACGGCCTGAGAGCCTAGGGGAGTCGGTGGACGACCTTCCTCTGTGTGAGTACCTTGCTCATTTGGGTGAGGCCCGACGGGGCCGCGATCATGATTTGGTTCCGAAATAGCCCGACGGGGCCAGCAGCCATGATAGATTTCGGAACGACCCGAAGGACCTCGTGGAGGTCAGCGAGCTATTTTTCGGCATAATTCAGCGGGCCCAGTAATAGTTAATAAGGATCCTTCAAACATGAAAGTCGTGTGCACACGTAACTCAATCAGGGAGATTGAATTCTAGAGTCTTGTGCTGAATCCAACATTGGATGGTCTTGAGGTATAATCATGATCGAGCCGCCGGAGGCTCGATTTTAGAGGAGGGTAGACTTATTCTGACTCAATTATAAATTCTATGCGCATATGTTTAAATAAGTCTCGATGTAAAGTATTATACATCTTTAATCCACTTATTGGGCTATTAGCTCACTAGTGTGCTCGTGTTGCAGGTAAGTTGAAGGGGAAGCTGGAAAACTAGGCGACATGGAAGGATAACGGCGAGTGCATACGGGACCGACCTTGGGAGAGTCGGGTATACCGCCGGCTAGCCGTTGGCATTTATTTTGAGAAGTTGTTGTTTTGTTTTGAAAATCCCACGTGAAAACTCTTTTGATGGTCGTGTGGTCACGGTTACATCCCGTGTTAGGCATTTAAATGTATTTTCTTATTGTTGTGTAAAACGTTTCAAATTCTACCGTATTTTTGGGTCTTGAAAATTGGTAAATCTCTTATGATTATTGTGAATTTATATTTCCTTTTACGTGTTAGTTTTTGGGTCGTTACAACTGTACAATTTTTTTATAATGAGAAGAGAGAAGATATACATAAGTTATGATAATAATAAATAAATAAATAATCAAACAAACATAAGAACTAAACTAAACAAGAGAGGATCTACAATATTCGATATTAAAGTCATGTTAACTAATTATATTCCGAATTTCCATTAGTTACATTGACACACGCATGACTGATGACACCCCATCATTTATACATCTTTCCATACAATAAATTATTAAAATATATAAATAAAAATTACAGTGAATAGTTTATATAAGCAACATCTATACAATATATTATGTACCAAAAGCGTTTCCCCAAAGTTTCGTAGCATTTTTATAAAGCGGTTTTTTTTTTTTTGTCTTTTTTGTAAAATAAAACGCATTTTTTAGGGGGTTAAAATATTTATAAAAAAAATTGGACTTTAACAGTATTTTTAAGAAGTTTAAAAACTAAAATGTAATTTAGTAGGGACGTAAATGCAAAAACAAATGACTTGAAAGCAAAAAAAAAAAAAAAAAAAAAAAAAACCCCTTTAAGCCCTGACACGGGCTCACGTGCGCGGGGCCTGCGTATCAGGGCTGCCCCCTCCCACGCCCACTTCCCTTTCTGGGCATGTGTGGACACGCACACACCAAAAATTTTTTGTTTTTTTTCGAATTTCTTTTTCCTTTTTATTTTTTCTCTTCTTTTTAAACTTTTTTTTTCCTTCTCTATTTTTGTTTTAGATCCTATATTTTTTCCTTTCTTTTTTTATCTCTTTTTTTTTTCTCTTTTGATAATATAATATTTTTTATTTTTATCATTATCTTATTATATAGTTTTTTATTTAAAATTTTTTAACTATATTTTTTAAAGAATAATATTTTTATAATATTTTTCCTTATTTTTTTATTCTATAATGTAAAAAGTTTTTTAAAAAAATCATGGCACGTGCCTGCACAAAAACTTAGTTATACATAGAAGTTTGAGACTTGCAAGGTGTTAGCCTAGCTCTTAAACAGCTGTTATGTTCCTCCGATTAAGACCGTGCGATCTCACGTATATATGTAGAGTACTGCTACGATGGCTTGTATAGAAGTACTGCTATGATGGCCTTTATAGATACAGACTCAAATAAAATCACAATACATATATAGCACTCTCAGCGTATAGTCAGTCGATCATAAAATAATAATAATAATAATAATAATAATAATGAATTCAAAATGATTATAACGAATTCAAAATTCATTTAATATAACTTATTATAATTACATATTATTATTTTAATTTATTACTTTAACATACAAATACAACTACGATACCTAATAAGAAAATCTAAAAAAATTATGTTTTCTTTTTTCCTTCATATTTAATTCTGTAATTCAGTCGCTAACAGCATATACATCGTTTTCGAGTATTGTGTGGCAGCATTTTTTTCTTCTTCTTTAAGAATTATTACATAAATTTTTATAAGTTAACGCAAAGAAGTGCATGGTAGGCACACACTTATTTGACAGTTGACACATCCCAAACTATTGCATGATTGATTATAAGCTATTATGATTATGGTTCAAGCCAACTTGCTTTCTGCAAAGCACTTCATATAATTTACAATAAAATATTATAAGACTAATTACATATTGGTTATCCTACTCATCATTACACTTATTTTCACTCAGTTATATGAACATGGTTAGTTAATTAATTTTCTTAAAAGTTTTAACTCTTAGGAGGTAAACTAACAAAATAATTTTATCCAGCAAAATAAAAAGACAAAATAATTTTATATTTTTAAAGCTCCCTCACATAGACTGTTCCAAAATAAGGGTGAATGGTAATTAGAAAGTCTCACAAAAGATTTAAATCTCCCCTTGTTTTGTAAGGTAAAACATTCCATTCCATTCTATTTTTTTGAAATAAAATAAATGGTTAGAAGAATGGTTTAAAATAGTTTGTAAAATAGATTGGAATGATTATGAAATGATTTGACTTTACAAATTTCGAGGTGATATAAATGGTTATTAAGATTTATGAATATTGTATTGAGATTAGAAAAGTTGAAAAAATTGTTGAAAAAAGTAGAACCTTGTTTGGGCCTTTGGGGTAATCATTTTACTCATTCGATTCCATTTCTTATAATGGAAAAAATGTGTTGAAGAATGGTTTTGAATGGTTTGTAAAATGGTTTGAAATGATTATGAAATAATTTGACTTTACCAATTTCAAAGTGGTATAAATGGTTGAGATTTAAGGATATTGTATTGATATTAGGAAAGTTGAAAAAATAGTTCAAAAAAATAGAATAGAATGACAGGAATTATATAAGGATTTAAGAAAGTTGAAAAAAATAAAATGTAATAGAATGGAATGAGTAAAATGAGTGTACCAAACAAGGGGTCCCAAACAAAGGGTGTACCAAATAAGGTGAAATTAGTTGAGAGAGAAAATAGAATGGAATGGGAGGAATGTCTACTCTAAACAAAAACTGCACACAAGGAAATTAAAGAAATCAATTTCAAAATTTTAAATTCAAAAATCTCTTACTTAACTTGATATTGTATTAGGCTATTTACTTAGAAGAGTTATGCTATAGAAATTCGACAGACACGACACTTGCATCTATTGTTAGCACGTTCCCACTTTAGAATCCTAAATTATTAGAAGGTCAAACAACTAGACTTTTATATTTGTTTTCAACAATCCCGAAGTGAAAATATAGATGGCACACCATATAAGGTAAAACTGATTAATAATGCTCACTTGTAACTGTATTTTTAAATCACTTCGTTCTTAAAAAATGAAAAAAAATATAGAAGAATTCTTTGGTAGATTTTTTTTTTTTTTGGAAAATAATTTGAAACGTCATATTCATCTTTTTAAGATGTGAGATCCATAAAAAAGATAAATATGAAGATTCAAAATTGGTTTAAAAAAAACCTTATAATTATGAATTTTTTTAGGTGAAAAAAAAACTCATTAGAAAAGTATCTAAACAGAATTAACATACGCTTCAATCATTAGTAGCTTCCCACATGAAGTTGATATTGGATAACGGTTTCTCCTACGATAAACCAGCTATTATCTAAATGAAAAGAAAATGATATATAAGATATTACATGTTGTAGGTGATTTTTCGTCAAGGAATGTAGCCTCGAGGGCGAAGTCCTCGAGGTGCAGCAAAGGAGTGCACAAGCCCTCAGCCGCGAAAGAAGTGGACGCCACGTCATCAAAGGAGCTGCCCCCGGACGAGAAGACCCTCGAAGAGGGATTGATGGACGAGAAGACCCTCGAAGAGGGATTGATGGACGAGAAGACCCTCGAAGAGGGATTGATGGACAAGAAGACCGCGGATCCTTGAAGATGATCCACAGCCTCGAAGCTGGCGATCTCTGGTCGGAGATGAGAGTCAGGGATTATCACTGTAGATGTCTTTCCCAATGTATGACTGCAGAGATAGTTGGTCACCTAATCCCGGATTTTGAGGGATAGGATGTCAGACTACTTACTCACACAACCTCTCTCCATTGGCTATAAAAGGGAGATGATAACTCCATGAAAAGGGGCTTTTTCCTGCTCTTTGGCCGGAATTTGTACTTGGATATCCAAAGAAAAATATAAAACTACAGTGGACGTAGGCTTTTGCTCCGGAAGGAGGGCCGAACCACTCTAAAAATCCCCATCTCTTTACTTTTCCGGCCACTTTCTTTACTTTAATTGCCGTATCACACACTAGAGGTACGGATCACGGCGTTGGTTTAAATTCTACACCAACATTACATACCAATCCCGAAGGAATCAAAAACCATAAAAATAATATCATTTTCTTAAAAAAATAAAATGAAAGACAATTCGGAGAATTGCAATTCGTAAATATCAGCAAAAACCAAGGGCAAAAGCATAA
This sequence comes from Boehmeria nivea var. tenacissima, assembly GCA_018132145.1. NCBI lineage: Eukaryota > Viridiplantae > Streptophyta > Magnoliopsida > Rosales > Urticaceae > Boehmeria > Boehmeria nivea. Next base: position 4,603,385 of record CM030877.1, on the reverse strand, counting down.
TAGGTCCACACACCAACCAAACCCAGTAGGCGAAGAAAAAGAAAAAAAGAAATACAATAGTAACAAAAAGAGAAAGAAAACATTAAAGACGTCACTTTTTTCTCTCTTTCCAATTCCCCCACTGAATAAAAACCTGAGACGCCAAATTTGGCCTCGTCTTCTCTTCCCCTTAAAACTCACACAAAAACACAACACAATTCCTTAAAAAAAAAAAAAAGAAAGAAAAAAAAAAACTAGCTATGGTAATTGTAGCTTCGCAAAACGAGCTTCCTTTGAACGAGAACGACTCACAAGACATGGTCATATACCACTTGATCAACGAGTCAATGTCTCTCAACGCCTCGCTCGGCCTCTTCCCACAGAGACATCACAGCCACCACCAGCACATCATGGCCAACCAGTCCTCCTCGATCAGAGCGCTCGAGCCGGTCCGCACCGTGGCGAAGAACAACAGGCAGCGCTACCGCGGCGTCCGGCGCCGCCCGTGGGGCAAGTACGCCGCGGAGATCCGCGACTCCGCCCGCAACGGCGCGCGCGTCTGGCTCGGCACCTTCGAGACCGCCGAGGACGCCGCCCTCGCCTACGACAGGGCCGCCTTCCGGATGCGTGGCTCCAAGGCGCTCCTCAACTTCCCCGCCCGAATCACGGCTTCGCTTGCGGCGACAACGGCCGGGGTGGGGGCGGAGGCGGCCGGGGCGGCCGATCCATGCAGCGCTAGTTCTTGCGTCGACGTAAAATGTTCGACGGCATTGAAGGTGGCGGGGACGAGTGCTAGTAATAGTACTGACAGTGCGAGGAATTAAGTTCGGTGTTGAATGTTAAACGTTTAAGTTTTGTTTGTTTGTCCTTGTTTTTTGTGTATATAAATAGTGTGTTCTAGTTTTTGGTTCGTTAGTTTGTGTTATTATTAATCGTGTTGAAAAATAAATAAATAAAAAAATGTTGTAGCTTATATAGTTGAACGATGTAATTGTATTTATTGGGAATAATAAAAAAGTACATACAGTATTTCATATTTTCATGTTTGTTTGCAATAAAGGGGCTAGAAGGGCCAAGGAAATGCAAAGTGATGGTATTAAATTGGTTCAATATCACGTTGCGTGTCACTCGTGTTAGGTATTTTTGTTATTTGATGGGACTGATGATATGTATTGATAATTCATTTTTTGTGGTTTTTTTTTTCTTTTTAAATTATGTACCAAGAATGAAAATTTGCTGTCCTAATATGATTCCCCTAAGCATGTTCTTCAATTATGTTGTATGACTCATTATATGAATAATAATCATTACCGACAAATTTTTGGGGATGGAAATTTTAGAAACAAAGATTTATGAAAATTATGAAACTACTAGTCAAATGAGAAACTAAAATGTGAATTTTATAATTTTCAATTCAGTCAAATCCGAAGACTAAAAAGGTAGGTAAAATATCATAGTTTATAAATTTACGAAACCGTGCGTTAGTCTTATATACTAGAACATGTGACCAGGCTACGATTTCGTTTAATTCTTAGTCAATCTATTATTATCTTAATACAGATAAAATAAAAATCAAACAAAGAAACATCTGGTGCAAAAAAATAATCCTGTTAAGTTGTTCATACGTTGAAAATCAATAAATTATTTTGATCTAATATATGTAAAGTGATAATGATTATAAACGGTCAGAATTATTTTTATAAAAATAAACCTGTTGGTAATCGAACATTAAGAAAGTAACAATAGGTCTTTTAGTAAATTATTATTAAGTATTAATTTTATTGGACCCAACCGAATCTCATACATGAAACAAAATGCTTTTATATTATTATTGTTTTACTACTGATACACGATTGACGAATGAGATTCCTATTATAGAGGGACAAAATAATTGGTCTAATGCCGGAAGGTGGAGAAAATCAAATTGGCTTCCTATAAATCTGATATTCATTAAGGTGAGACGTGACATACATATAACTGTCATTTTTGGACCCACTGTTACGCGGAAAATTATGTGATTGAATTGTCACCTTTTTTTTTTTTTTTTTTTTTTTGCTGGAAAAGGTTCTTAACTTGTATTGATATTAAGAGAATATACAAGTTTCCAATTTGGATATAATAAAACATCTTCTGTAGGAGAAAAACGTTTAAGACCCCAGTTACTAACCTGGTGGGCAGCAACATTACAATTTCTGGGAGTCCACCGAATCTCAAAAGAATCAAAAAACTGAACAAAATCTTTCCTAGCCTGGTTTAAGATCTCAGATGCTGACCATAAACTATCACCACTCTGAGTACGCCATTCCTCCACCACCACAAAACAATCAGATTCGATGATTACCTTCTTCCATCCTTTGTTCAAAGCTAGCAAGATGCCTTTCTTGATCGCTACCGCTTCAGCCTCCTCAATGGCAACTTTTGGGCCCAAAAACACCTGAATCCCCAATACCGAACCATCATCGCTTCTAGCTACAATTCCGGTAGACGCAGTGTTATCACCGACCGAGGCATCCACATTAATTTTGATAAACTCCCCAGGTGGTGGGGTCCAAAAGGAGGCCTCGTTCCTTGCTTCTAAACCCAACGACTCCTGTCTCGAGCTCTGAAACTCGAACCACCTAGACTTGCATCTCTCCATGCATGCAATTGCGTTAGGGACAGATCCCTCATGAACTAGAGCGTTCCTGGTACGCCAAATTTGGTCCAAAATGATTGCACTCCAAAGCCTCCACTCCCCGCTGTTCAAGTTGTGCCTTGGGTCCGGACGGAGCATCAAATGAAGTCGTTCCGCGGTGTTGAGGCCAGCCCAATAATTATGATAGAGAGCGAGGGGACTAGCAAACCAAATCGCTGTGGCAAAGGTACAATCAAAAAATAGGTGCGACTCTGTCTCCATTTCATACAATAAAAAAATAGGTGCGACTCTGTCTCCATTTCATTTTTGCAAATTGGGCATAAGTCATCTGCTTTTCGTGAGAATTTAGCAATGTTCGCTCGTGCCGGAAGCACTCCTGCAGCCACCCTCCACAAAAAAAGTTTCAATCTTTCATGAATCTTAAGGCCCCAAATCAGCTTCCAAATCCCTACAGGATCCTCCCCGAACCTTGATTGCTGGTCCGTAATATACGCAGATTTAACTGAAAACTTCCCTGTCCTATTTCCCAACCACATATATTGGTTGACATGATCATTCTGGATCGATTGGATTCGCTTAATTGCTAAGGCAGAACGGGTATCAAACAATCTTTGAAGAATTTCCCAATTCCATTCTTTTGTCTGATTATCCCATAGTTCATGAAGTGCCACTCGAGTCTGCCTCATATCTGGATCATAATGGGCCGGGATAAAATGAAGATCTTGCAGCCACGGCACCCAAGGATCTTTCCATATATCAAAAGAGTCATGACAACCAACTTTCCTACAACAACCCTTCAGAATGATTTCCTTACATTTTAAGATACCTTTCCAACCCCACGAACAAGAGGAAGGAGGAGAGCTTTGAAGAAAATCCGAGTGAGGGAAATACTTTTGCTTCAAAGCTTGCACCCAAAGCCGATGTCCTTCAGTTTGAAGAAACCAACCCAATTTGGCTACCAAAGCTCGATTGAGATCATAGAATCTCCTAAAACCCAATCCACCATGGGACTTAGGGCGACAAATTGAATCCCAACTCGAAGGACACCAACATCTACTAACTTTCGCATCCCCGCACCACCAAAATTTCCTCGTCGCTTTATCTAAATCAGCTGAAACTGACTTAGGTAGCATAAAAGTTGACATACTATAAACAGGCATTGAGCTTATAACCGATCGAATGAGAGTTCCTCTACCTGCAGCAGAAAGAAGCTTAGCTTTCCATCCCGAAAGTCTGTCTATAACCTTTTGCTTTAATCTTTGAAAGGCTTCTTTTTTATTCTTCCCAATGAATAATATGTTCCCGAGATACATCGCATCCATACCAAGTTTCTTCAGTCTCCACACTTGACCAATCTTCCGTTGTAGAGCCCATGGAACATTCTTGGACCAAAAAATCCCCGACTTTTCCTCATTAATGCACAGGCCTGACCAGCTTCCAAAAACACTCAACGCTTCCCTAATGGACTTCACCTCCCTCTCTGAAGCACGACAATAACAAAGCAGATCATCGGCAAAAAATAAATGGGAGATGGCTGGAGCGGACGGAGCAATACGGATTCCATGAATGCTGTCTTCTGCTTCCCTAACTGCAAGTAATCGAGAGAGAACCTCTGCACAAATAATGAACAAGTAGGGCGATAAGGGATCCCCCTGTCTAATGCCTCTTCCAGCCTTAAAAGCACCATAGGCTGATCCATTAATCAAAAGAGAAAAAGATGTGGTAGAGATGCATTGCCAGATTAAGTTGCAGAATTGTTGACCAAACCCAAAAGCCTTCATCACTTGTATAATAAAGTCCCATTCCAAACTGTCACAAGCCTTGGCCATGTCTACTTTGATCCCCATCAACCCACCTCTTCCTTTCTTCTTCTGAAAGCAATGACCGATTTCATGAGCCAGTATTGAATTTTCAGAGATCCATCGGCCTGGGACAAAAGCTGATTGAGAGTTGGAAATCAACCTGTCCAAGTAAGGGCGAATTCGATTGGCTAATAACTTAGACAAAATTTTGTAAGATATGTTGCACAAACTAATAGGACGAAGAGACCCGAAAGAAATTGTACAACCTTCTTTGGGAATAAACACTATATACGTATAGTTCAGTTCCTTCAGAAGGCATCCGCTGGCAAAAACACTGCAAATCCAATCCACTATTTGATCGCCAACTATATTCCAATACTGTTGGTAGAACATTGCCGGAAAACCATCTGGGCCCGGGGCCTTTAGTGGGGCCATCTCCTTGACTACGCTCTCAATCTCGCTTCTATCTGGGGATCTGCAGAGATTTTCATTGTCGCCACTTCCTATCAATTCTTGAATCAACCGATCAAGTTGGGGCGGACTCGGGCAAGAAGATGTAAATTGATTCTTCAATTTTTCCAGTAGATGCTCGCTGATCTCCTCCCAACCAGAAATCCATGCTCCGTCATCGCCTTTTATCGTATCAATGTTGTTGCACTTTCTTCGAATAATTGTAGAGGCATGAAAGAAACGAGAATTTCTGTCACCTTCGGCTAGCCACCTTCGTCGTGTGTCAATGTGGTATAATAATTGATAATTGTTTAGATTAAATAATTTGGATAAAATTAGTGTTTAATTAAATCTATTTTAATCTTTTTTTTTTGTAGGTCAAATTCCATTGTTGCATAAGTAATTCGTGCTAAAATTCTTCAACTTTTAGTTTTTTTTAAAAATTATTTTTTTAATTTTTAAATGTGCTAGAATCTAGAATATATTTGTGATAAATTGTATTATAAAATTTGATAGTATTTTGCACTACTGTCCCCTGAATTTTACGTGTTTGACAATTTACTCTCTAGTATTTTATTTTTTTGCACTTACACCCTGAACTCGAAAGTATTAACAAATCACTACAAATTGGTAACTTTCATTAATTGTTTAAATAGAAATCAACATGTGATCGGCACATGACTAAATATTAAGGGGTTTTTTTATTTTTATTTTGTCATTTTACTTCCTCTCCTCTTTCTTCTTCTACTATAATCTTCCTTTTTTTTTTTTTCCGACCAAACATCATAACATATTATATTATCATATAGCATGATATCATTACATTTCATCATATTTTGTCCCATCATAAATTTGAACACATTAAGATGATTCACGTAACATACAACTTAAGAACATAGAATCATCATGGCATAACATAAAATATAATTTTATTTTGCACAAATCCGTACTATAGATGAGGTTGTACTCACCTTGATTTATTCTAAACTTATAGCACTTCAGCTAGAAATTCTTCGTCACAACAGTGCACTATCTACAACAATAACCTAACGTCAATCCTTAATTCGCCTAACCCAATTAACCTAGTCCTTAATAAATTTTCAAAAATCTTCCCTAAGCTGAAGTTTACAATTTTGACACTCAACTTTTACAGAATTACAGTATTGACCCTAAAATACTATTTTTTTGACAAAAATGTCCAATTATAGAATCAAACCCAAATTTGTAGAACACTAATAAAAGGAAAATTAAACATGTTCTGAATGTTATGAAAAATCTAGGGCATAATCATCATTTCAAGGTATTTATTAAATGCTTTATGTTCTAGAAACATGTTTTAAACAGACTCATAATAATTTTAAAAGATCTATAATTTCTCAATTTTGATGTTTGACAGAAAATATGTGTATCATACTGTTTTATCACAAAGCATATTCAAATCTGGAAAGTTCTTCGAAATTGGATTGTCTATGTTTCCTCTTTTATAGGAAAAATTCAATTCTGCCTCTAAGGCATTCGAAAATTGCCAAAACCGAATCAGCGAGAGAGATTTCGATCTTCAAACTAACATGATTCTAGAAGTCTCGGATTGGATTCATACCTATTTAATCTTCAAACTACTTATAGCACCCTTCTCATTTGCACTTTTCCTACGCGATCAATCACTAAATTAGATCGAGGTTTGAAAATAATCTAAGCCACAAGAGAGATTTTTCTTACCTTGATTTCATAAAATAAACCTCCAAAAGTCCCCTAAAGTAGCCGGCTTTCTTGCCCTTTTGTCTCACAAATTTTCCTCTCTTTTTCTTCCCATTTCTTCTCTTTTCTCTCTAGGGTTTTGTGTAGTTAGAATAACTTCTAAGGAGTAAAATTTAGGCTTATTTTAGCTAGGGTGATCAACCAATATGGCTGAAAAAGAGCTGAGAATATTTCCCATCATTTTCTTCTTAATAGCCAAACTAATCTCTTGCCAAAAATGAGGTTAGTTTCATTGTTTTTGGCGGGCTTGCATTGATCAAGGAATCATAAACCTTTGCTGCTTATTATAGCCTCTTATTACTCCAAATTTTCATCCAAGACCCTTCTCAAAATTGCTACTCATAAATCTCGATTTGGTAGGTTTTGCTAAGAGAAAATTTACTTTCCTTTTTATTTGTGAAAACTTTGTCAAAGTTTCCTATCCCTTAATTTTTATGAATAAAAATAATTCTCCTTAATTGCTCATTAAAAAAGTGCTCCCATTATGGCTAGAATTCAAGCTATTTTTAGCATCATGTGACATCGCATAGAAGTACTTGTAGTTTTGCCACTCTTAGCAAAACTACAGGTAGTATTTGCAATCATTAAACATGAATATTATATTATAATTTTTCTATCAAACTACACTAAAATTAGCGCAGTTCGTCAATAATACTTAATTAATACTTTTTTCTTAAAGGGTTAATAGCTCATTTGGTCCCTGAACTTTTACTCGGGTGACAGTTTGATCGCTACTCTTTTTTTTAATTAACAATAGTAGTACCCGAACTTTTTAAATGTTGCTCCGCCGTTAAAATTGAAAAATCCCGTTTAAATCTAAACAGTTTTACCACGTGACTTGCACGTACGATGGTCTCTAATTAGAAAACCGAAAATACCCTTGTACAAAAAAAAAAAGTGCGCCCGACGAGAGCTCACGAGGTTGGGACTAGGGGGATTCTTTGATTTTCAATGATCAAAGTGGATTCGCACAGAAAATTTTTGGTTTGTGGTTATTGTTCTTGAACTTTGTCCTTTTTTTTTTCTTTTTCAGTTCGTGAATTTGTGGTTTGTGAAATAAAGGAACGGGGGACATCGAGGAGGGGAGGGGGCGTCACGGAGGTCGGGGAGCGTCGGCGGAGGGGTCGTCGCGGAGGGAAGGGGACGTCGACGAAGGGATAGTCGCGGAGGTCGGACGGCGTCGGCGGAGGTCTTGGGACGTCGCAGATAAGAGGGGGCATCGCGGAGGAGAGGGGGCGTCGACGGAGGGGAGAGGGCATCACGGAGGAGAGGGGGCGTCGGCGGAGGTCGGTGGTCATCGCGGAGGGGAGGGGGCATCGCAGAGGGAAGGGGCATCAGCGGAGAGGTCTCGCGGAGGTCGGGGGGCGTCGCGGAGGTCGGTGGTCATCGCGAAGGGCAGGGGGCGTCGCGGAGGTCTTGGGTAGTCGGCGGAGGTCGGGGGGACGTCGTGGAGGTCTGGGCGCAGTGTCGCAGAGGTCTGGGCGCGGGGTCGGAGTCGCAAAGGTTGGGTCGCGGAGGTCTTGGGTCAGCGCAGATGTGTTGGGTCGTCGGCGGAGGTCTGGGCGCGGTATCGCGGAGGTCTGGGCGCGGGGTCGGAGTCGCAGAGGTTGGGGTCGCGGAGGCGCGGAGGTCGGGAGCGGAGGTCTGGGCGTGGGTCGTGGTCGCGAGGGGGGGGGGGGGGGGGGGGGGGGGGGGGGGGGGGGATGGGGAGAGAGAATTAAATTTCTCTGTTTTTTTTGTTTTTTTGTTTTTTTTTTTGCTAATCATTCCTACTTTGTTTGCTAAGGGTATTTTGGGTGTTTTTTTTTATAACCCAAAGCACGTGTCAGTCACGTGATAAATCTATTAAAAACTAACAGAATTTTTAAAATTGACTGGTAGAGCAATATTTAAAAAGCTTGGATACTACTATTTTTTATAAAAAAGAATAAGGATGAAACTGTCACTAGAACAAAAATTCAGAGACTAATATTAACCCTTTCTTAAATCATAACTATAATTCTCATAATAAGAAATATTTTTCAATAAATAAAACAAATATTTATTTATTGGAAATATAAAGAATATACGGGTTCGGGTTATCACATATTAATTGCTTCTATTTAACTTTTGTTTTCCAAACAATAAAATATTATCATGCATAAAAAATAAATAATATTAACTAAACATTCTAAATACTTATATATATAATTTAATTTTTTGTTATTTTCCTTAAAACTTTTAATTAATAAATACTTGTTGGTTAGACATTTGTAATAATAAATACATCTAAAACAATAAATGTCAAGATATTTTTTTGTACTTTTACATGTATTAAATTTTTCAATTTAAAATTTATATGAACACACTATAAGAAAAATGATTATTAGCGACCAAAGTATCAGTGACCAAATCGCTGATATCAATATCGGTGACTATACCAAAATATGATCGTCAATAATAATTGGGTGAACTACAGACGATAAAATATCAGCGACTAGCTTTGGTCGCTGATAGTAAAGTATCTGCGACCAACTTTGGTTGCCGAAAGTGCATGACCTAGCAAAATATGGTTGCGACCAATATGGTAACCAATTTTGGTCGATGATTATCAACGACCAAAGGTGTTTGGTCGCTAATAAGTATCTTCGACCAGTTATCAACAACCAAAATTTTGATCGCTGAAACTTATCAGTGACCAAATGTCGATTTTCAGCGACCAAAATTTTAGTCGTTGATAACACATATTGTTGTAGTTAAATGAACCATTGTTTTACAACAATCGATATAATTTCAAAATTATTTTATATATTCTTTCTAATAATTTACATGAAAATATATTTATTAAGGTGCATAGCATGTGATTATAATAAATGGTATCACTAAAGAAATCATGTGTTTATATTTGGTTAATGGTTTTTTAATGACTTTTATACTTTGGAGAGAGTTGAAGTATGATATCATCATCCATCATCCATGTACAACGGCATTACATTTACTGAAGGCCCATTTGATATCTTAAAAAATAAACAAATAACATAACGAGAAATTAAAAGTAGATAATCATATAATTGCACACTTTCAATAACTTGTTTATAAAATGAAAAAACCGGTTATAGTTTAACATCCTTGCATAGTATGTGCTTCCATGCAAGACAATTTGCTTTAATACATATATGTTTTCTGCTATTTGATTATCCCTATGCTTGGATTCCGTTTGAAGAGCAAAACATTGCAGCTGTGACTAGCATATTAACAAATGAATGAATATAAACATAACAAGTATTTACCTATATCTTGGACTAACTAAACACTATATGAATGCATTTTTTGTGTATATGATACATAAAGTACACGTATATCCCTCTTAAGGGACAACAAATAAGTAGTAACTCACCATCTTGTACTCGTCATAGAATTAATCCAATCACAAAGAAGCCAACAAACTATCCAAATAATCACTGCCCAAATCTTGGAACTCAAAGACTTCATCAAAGGGATCATTTTTAATGACATTTTCAACACTTGCCTTTCTTTTCATCAGTGGATCATTCTCTAACTCCCACTCTCTTGAAGCTCTCTTCCTTGAATTGCACACAATATTATCCTTGGTCCCATGATCATTTGACTGATCTTTTCTACTAATTGTGGACAAATTACAATCTCGCCCCAAGGCCTTGGCAACGGTGTCAAGAGGAAAGTTGAGGTATGCCTTGTTAGGGCCTCTAATCCTCAAGGCGGCCTTGTCGTAAGCCAAGGCAGCTTCCTCCGCCGTATCGAACGTCCCAAGCCACATTCGGGCCCCGTTTCTGGAAGAGTCCCGAATTTCCGCCGCATACTTCCCCCATGGCCGCCTCCTCACCCCTCGGTAGTGCCTCCCTACCACCGCCACCGCCTTTTTCTTCTCTTTCTCTTCCTCGGGGTTCGCTTCCTTGTGTCGATTGGCATTTGCTTGAGAAGGCTCGTGTTCATTTTTGGCATGGCTTGGAGGAAGGATGACGCTGTCAAGAAGCCCTTCCCAAGCCTCGGCTCCCATCGAAATCCACCTTCCGAGGCTTGGTAGCCGCTGGAGAATCTCCGGCGATCCGTCTCTTCCCTCGAGACAAGGCAATTCTTCCCATATTGTTGATGTGTTGTGATCATTCTTTACCTCTCCACTGATAAAATTAGCCCAAACATTCTCAAGTATACGATGATCATTTGGTGTTGTTTGGTGAATGGCCATTTTTTTTTTTTTTTGTTTGCAGTTGTGGAAGAGAAAACTAGACAGCTTTTAAAGTCATGTATTTTAGATGAAATTTTGGACAAATCTGTTGATAGAACAACTCAACACGTAATCTGAACAGCTTGTATAGGCAATGCTCTTTATGATGTGTGAAACTTGTGTTTCAATTCAGCAGCTGAATTCATGGAAGGGAATTAGGATTTGGGCATTAATTGAAGAGAGGATTTGGACTTAAAACTTTAATAAATTACAATACCTCATATTGACTTGTGCGCTTCATCTAATCATTTCTGCGGAGTTCTCAATGTTGATTCTATGTACTTATAATTTTTTAATTGGTAAATGGCTAAACCCTCCTTGAATTCATGATTTGTTATATAAGAAACAGTGGAGGAGATAAGAATTAATAGCTGGCTTAGAAATATAGTAATTGACTTTTTCATATGTTGCTTGTGTTTCATTGCTTCGGTTACAAACTTATTTGACACTTTTTTTTTGTTTTTTCAAATACTTCTCCTTGTACAATATGTTAATTTCTCAGCTGTTTTTGGGTATTTCTATTATATTAATAGTGGAAATATGATCATATTTCTCTTAATACGCCATCTGATTTCTGGGAAATTGAAAGAAATATATATTTACTTGGTTTTATATTCAGGGATACAAGGAATTGATGAATTCACACATTAAAGATGGTGTTTTGATCAAGGCCATTATTAATGAAGTTGTTAAGGCCCAAAAAATTAGAAGCAAGAACTATATATTATTGAAGTGGTTTGATGAACAAAAATAAGAGATTATGTAGCTATGAGAAAGAGAGTAGAATAAGGATAAACAACTTATGAGTCATTTATTTGCCAGATACACATTTCTTAAACAAATGCCAATCTTGAAAGCACATATACTCTTTTCACCTGGTTCCCATATCCCAATGATATTTCAATATTGTTTTTAAAGTTCAAAAGGCGATTCACTTTCCAGATATTCCATTCCCTGCCAGCTCCTTTTAGGTCTCCTGATCTTGGTGTTATTTATTTATAATAGAACTAAAATATCAACACATGCAATTCTTTCATAAACTGGGGTTTCATCATCTACCAGTCTATGGACATTTTGATTTTTTGTCACAAGTCTATATTTGAACACAAATCACATTAGTCTTACTGGACAAGCAAAAATATATTTCACGCTAATTTAATTTTTTTTAGTGTTTTTCTTTTGAACAAAATTCAAGTTTGCGAAAGGGTGTTTTATCTAATTTCCTAGACCGAGACCAATAAACTAATTGCCTTTCACTAAGCCCTATGGCTTAATGGTTCTGTCTCACACAATAAACCATTGGTGCTTCCATTTGCACCCTTATTTTTTTCTTGTCGCCCCTCATTAAAATATTTATTATCTTTTTTTCTTTTCTAATAATATATATCTTGATCTGAATTACATAAATACACATTTACACTTATAATTTTAAACAATAAATCCTCATACTTTTTCACACCCTTTGTCGAGCATTATTGCAAGAACACATGCAGGTCTTAAAAATCTTGATGATCATCTGGCATGGAGTAATTTAAGATTTTTTTATTTTTTCAATTTTAAGGTAATTTAAATAATTAGATTTAAGTATTTACTATTAGGATTGAGAAAGTAAAAAAATATTTCAATGTCCACATGTAATTGATTGTATGAAACAGGATCTTACTACATATGTTTTGGGTGTGCGATCTAAGAAGTTATTATTATTATTATTACTCATCATCGTTGTCATAACTAATTTCTTATCAAGTCGGTAATGCTAGCCATGAAAATGAAAATGAAAATGAAAATAGCAAAATTAGAAAAATCCTCAAGAATAAAACCAATTTGATCGGCACAAACTTGACACTTCTAGTGTTTGATTATTGAGGTCTGTTTTCCATCTTGTGCCACCACCAATCAGAAAGATATTTAAAAAAACCAAAAAGTTAGCTTAGAAATTACTAGTCCTATAACCTAAACTAATGTACACGGAAAAAAATAGGTTGGCAATTAATTAAGGCACAATTGTAGCCACCTAGTTCGAACAAGGAATATGGGTTGATTAATTGAGTAGGAATATATTAAAAAAACAAGCCACACGCTTGACCATTAAAATTAATAAGCTTGACAAGGGAATACTATAGGTGGTTGTTGCAAAAGCAAGGGATATTATATGCAGACGTGGCCATCTCAGTTCATTGTATTGGGAGTGAGGAAATTAGCATGAATAATAATGAGTAATATAAATAGTAACGAGTAGGTGTATTTGAATAGGACAAATATTAGGGGTGCGAAAATTGGCAAGTGAATTAGACTTATATTTTGCTTCCATTCCTTGCTAAACAAACTGAGTGCATGCGTTTTCAAGTTTGAAGAGTTCGGTGAAGCGCTCTAATAATCTTTGAGAAGTTACAAAGCATGTACCCTCTACAGTGTCTAAAGGCTTAAAAAATACCGCTTTGATAAAGCTTTCACAGCTTAAATTTGGCATTTGAACTTAATTAACTCTCGCCAATTTAATGCTGAAAATGTATTAGATTTGGGATTTAATTATATTCAAATTTGTCGCTATCAATCTCAAAGTATCCAAAAAATAGAATTTTAGGTTGACGAAACTGCTATCAACTTAGTCCTGGCAATCCAGTAACCGGAACCGTTAAAGAAGTTTAATAATTAATTACCGTTACCGGAATCTATTTTTCGTTTTTTTTTAAGTTTTATTATAAGTTTTATGAGTTTTTGTTTTATAAGTTTTTGGAATTGATTTTTAGTTAAGAAAAACGAGTTCAAATAAATTATATTTTTTAAAAAAAGTAAAGTATAATTATTTAGGATAGATATAATTGATTATTTAATTAATGTAATTAAAAACTAAATAAATAATATAAGAAATGAAATTAATTGAAAACTTTTATTATAATAAATGAACATTGTTACAAAATGGAATTCCCCCATTTTAGGATTCCGGGGGTTCATTTAGATACAAGTTATCAAAATATTCGGCAAGTTTAGCGGTGTTGGCGATATTTCTTGTAGCTGTCGAGCCGCTTGATCCCAATCTTTCGTTAATGTTATCATCTCAACCATATCGGACTTAAGTGACATCCATCTTTCATCGAGAATACGACCGCATGAGCTAAAGGCTGACTCCGACGATACAACAGAGTTGGTGACAGCTACGATGTCCCGGGCAAACCTCATGAGAATTGCGAACGTTGATTCGTATGCTTTCCACCGCTGAAGAGCGTCAAAATCCTATTCTGTCATATTGACCCACTATATGTTGAGGTAGCGAAGGATTTCTGCACTTTGGGATGCTGGAGGTGAGGACGATGAAGAAGAACCTTGGGCCGTGTTCCTTCTAGCTTGGAGTACAGATATTGTGCACTTCACCAGGAAAGATGTACAGTTGGTAAGGCATCTGGCGGTTGTGTATCTATTAATATGAACTCGTCCCCGTACGTCTTGTAGAATGCATAGAACTTTTTCCGTCGCATCATTACATATTGCTACCGCTATGCCTTCTGGCTTGTTCATATTTTCCTCCGTTAATTTAAGGACTTCCAAGTAATTCTCTATTCTCCAACGCGGGTCTAAAATAAAACCAAAGCTATAGAGGTAAGGTATTTTGTCCCAATACTTCCTAAACATTTGTTCCATTTTACCTATAGCCACCTGCAACAAAAGAAGATCTCTGTGCTGAGAAAAAGCTTTAGTAAATTCTAAAAGTGAATGTAAAACTACGTTACTTGTAGGAGTATAAACTGCAGATAAGTTAATAATATGATTATAAAAAGTTTTAAGGAGAATGAAAAACGGTGCAAATTGTCCAGTCATCTCCGTGATGCTATTTGGGCCAAGTTTGTTGTGTATCCATGCTGTGAACACTTGTCTGAAAGGAAGCACAGAATCGATCATCAAATACGTCGAATTCCACCACGTTGGAACATCCAATGAAATTGTCCGCTGCAGTAGACAATTGTGCCTGCAACAATGCCTAAAAGAAGCAATACGTTGGTTGGAAGATTACAAATAGGAAATTGCAAATCGGAGCCTCTAGATTTCTTGCTCTATCTCCTTAAGGTCAGCTTTCACTATCAAGTTAATGATGTGGCAAGCACTTCTTTGATGCAACAATGAGTCATGGTACCCACTACCTAACGGATGCAAAATGTCTATGGCTCTATCGGTGGACGATGCATTGTCCATAGTGAATGCTATGGCACAATAAACTAAAATCCTCTAATACGTTAACTATGCGCTGAGCAATGTTAACACATGTGTGTCTAACATCAAGGAAACGAAAACTTATAATGCGTTTGTTTAAAACCCATGCATTATCTATATAATTAATCACTATAATAATGTAATCTTCCCTAACTCTACCTTACAGAACATCAGAAGTAAATGCAACGTTAAATGTTCCTCTCTCTAATTCTTGTATTAGAGCAACTCGTCTCTTATTATAATATTTCTCTAAATCACTCTTACTTGTATTCTTAGTGACAGGTTGATAATCTGGAACTAAGCTCCTAACATATTCACTGTGGGTGGGGTGTTCTCCTAAACTAATTGGCATGTTCGCACCCACAATGTATTTCACTAATGCTTCCCTATGTGCTTGAGGATCGAATGTACTTACCTGGGATGAAGGGCCAACGGTTGTTGACATGCCGACAGCACCCGCTCCTGACGCCGTCGCAGCCGCCGCTGCTACACGATCATGTTCAGCTTGGCACCTTCTATGGTGATTTTTGAGTGCCGTTGTGCCCATTGTGGAGTTTGCGTTGAATTTTTGTCGGAATAATTTACACCATGCCCACCGAATTTGTGTGCCATCCATTGCCAACTCATAAGCATGATAAAAAAAAATTCCACACCTTAGAGCGTAGCTTCATTCTCCGAGGTAGCACCGATGGCGATGGGTCCGCCGTTGCCACCGCCGCTTCCTCCTCCTCCTTCTCCGTCGGACGCTGTGAATCGTCCATGTGCAGGGCCGGCTCTTCAAGATAATGAGGAGGAGGAGAAGGAGGAAGAAGAGAAAATTCAACTCGCAGCCAACGGTTGATCGAGTAACTTACACAAATGAGCCATATTCGGTGATGCGTTCAAATCCACTTCATCTCGGAGGCTCGTAAATTCGGGAAATTCGTTAGCCGCCGTCCAACGATGGCGAGGACGAGAAGTGAAAGTGCGCTTGCAAGACATGATTTGTAATGTTATGTAAATATATAATTAATAAACTAATAAGTTTATAAATTTATAAATTTATTCTAAATTACTATATAATTTTTGGGATATTTTGGACAATGTTTTCGAATTTTTTGGATAATTTTTGAAGAATTAGAAGTGGAGAAGAAGAGAAAGTGGTTTGAATTTTGATAATTGAGGGAGTTTTATAGGGGAGAGGAAGAGAGACGTTTCGGGGGGAGGGGGGAATGGCTAGGCAACAGTCCTTAAGACAGTTGTAATTTTTTTTTTTCGTTCTGAAACGGTCAAAAGGACCGTTGAGGGAGGGGGCTTGTTAAGAGAAGTTAGATTTCAATCCAACGGCTGCAGTTTTTTTTTTTTAAATTAAAACGGGTAACAGTCAGCAAACCGATCGGGCAAAATGGTTAATGGTAAACCGTTTGATTCTGGTAACGGTTAACCGTTACCGTGATTAACGGTTTCGGTAATAGTTAACACGTTTACCGGAATCGAATTGCCAGCATTATATCAACTATCCCCCTAAAGGTATAATAGAAGCAAGTCTTTCCGCAATGACACATACTCGTCTCCTATTAAATTATATAGAAATTGCTGATAATAATTTCAAAAATTATCATACATTGCAATATTAGATTATATCATAATTGTATAGCAGAATATGAAAATTTTTGATTAAACAATTTACTTTGATACAAAGTAAGATCTCATGCACATATTATGTTGCAAAATTAAAATCATGAATAATTTAAAATATAAGTGAAATCAAAATTTATCGTAAAATTAATTGGGTGATGAATGACTCCTTCACTTTAACACCGTACGGTGTGAGACCGTCAATGTTGGGCTATATTTCTTATGCTCACAATGAATTTAACAGTTTTGTTAGTTTTATCACATTGGTACTTTGTTTAGCAAAATCATTAGAATATACTGATCATATCTTTCTAGAATGTTCAAATATTTTATGTACAATTTTAGAAACTTTGTTGAAGAAAAGTGGATAGGTGTTTCATCGGATGTTGCTGTTGTTGGTGTTGCAACACCTTTTAAGTCAGGCAGTTTCGGTTTGGGAAATTTCCAATTGGCGTTTTGGTTCGGATTTGAGCTGATTTGATTTCGAATATTAAAGGGAACATTACTCTTTATTAGTCTACTGTATCGACTATTATGGATGACTTTTGGCTTGAGAAGATGAGAAACTTACTTTTTCTCTCAACTTGATCAATGACGAGAATGAAATTTTGATCATCGTTAAAAGTAATCATAGGAATAAGAACCAATTCCTTTTCAACAAAAGTTGTAGGTTTGACTCCTCTTCAAAGACAAAGTCCCTAACTATATTTTTCGACCAACTCAATATCCTCAAAGAACGTTGTAGTTCTCGTCTAAAAAATTGTGCTTAATGTGGGATAATAAAACTTGTAGCCTCTAGATCGCTCATAGTATCGAACAAACTAGTTGCTTATTATTCTATAGTCAAGTTTATATTCATTTGGCATATAAGGCCTTGCCTCAGCTGAACATCCTCAAACATCAAAATACTTTAGACTAGGCTTTCAACATGTCCAAAGTTCATAAGGTGTTTTGGTTGCTGCTTTAGTTATTTTGATTCAGAATATAGGTTGTTGTCTTTGTTGCTTCTCCGAGAGTGACTCTGGTAAGGTTGAATGAGTAATCATACTTGTTACCATATCCTTAAGAGTGCGCTATCGTTTTTTAGCTGCACCATTCATACTAAGTGATCCTGGCATGGTGTACTATGGGACGATCCCAAATTCCTTTAGGTATTGAGAAAAATATTTCAGACGTTGTTCACCTGAGCCATCATATCTATCATAGTACTCACCACCACGGTCAGATTTGACTTTCTTAATCTTTTGTCGAGTTGATTCTCAACAAAAAGATTAATATTTTTTTCGGTCTCAAACGGTCAAAAGGACCGTTGAGGGAGGGGGCTCATTAAGAGAAGTTAGATTTCAATCAAATGGATGCAATTTTTTTTAAATTAAAACTGATAACTTTCAGCAAACCGGTCAGCCAAAATGGTTAACAGTTAATCGTTTGACTGTTACCGTGATTAACAGTTCCCGTAATGGTTAACCCATTTACCGGAACCGAATTGTCAGCATTATATCAACTATCCTCCTAAAGGTATAATAGAAGCAAGTCTTTCCCCAATGACACATACTCGTCTCCTATAAAATTATATAGAAATTACTGGTAATAATTTCAAAAATTATCATACATTGCAATATTAGATCCTATCAGAATTGTATAGCAGAATATGAAAAATTTTAATTAAACAATTTACTTTGATACAAAGTAAGATCTCATGCAAATATTATGTTACAAAATTAATCATGCAAATATTATCGTAAAATCATGAATAATTTAAAATATAAGTGAAATTAAAATTTATCGTAAAATTAATTGGGTGATGAATGACTCCTTCACTTTAACACCGTATGTTGTGGGACCGTCAAGGTTGGGCTATATTCCTTACGCTCACAACGAATTTATCAGTTTAGTTAGTTTTATCATATTGGTATTTTGTTTAGCAAAATCATTAGAATATACTGATCATATCTTTCTAGAATGTGCGTATATTTTATGTACAATTTTAGAAACTTTGTTGAAGAAAAGTTGATAGGTGTTTCATTGGGTGTTATTGTTGTTGGTGTTGCAACACCTTTTAAGTCAGGTAGTTTCAGTTTGGGAAATTTCCAATTGGCGTTTTGGTCCGGATTTGTGCTGATTTGATTTCGAATATTAAAGGGAACATTACCCTTTATTAGTCTATGGTTGTATCGACTATTATGGATGACTTTTGGCTTGAGAAAATAAGAAACTTTCTTTTTCTCTCAACTTGATCAATGACAAGAATGAAATTCTTATCATTGTCAAAAGTAATCATAGGAATACGAACTAGTTCCTTTTCAACAAAAGTAGTAGGATTTGATTGCTCCTCAAAGACAAATACCCTTACTATATACTCAATATCCTCAAAGAACGTTGTAGTTCTTGTCTAAAAAATTGTGCTTAATGTGAGATCATAAAACTTGTAGCCTCTAGATCGCTCAGAATATCGAACAAAATAGTTGCTTACTGTTCTATAGTCAAGTTTATATTCATTTGGCATATAAGGCCTTGCCTCAGCTGAACATCCTCAAACATCAAAATACTTTAGACTAGGCTTTCACCATGTCCAAAGTTCATAAGGTATTTTGGTTGTTGCTTTAGTTATTTCGATTTAGAATATATGTTGTTGTCTTTATTGCTTCTCTCGAGAGTGACTCTGGTAAAATTGAATGAGTAATCATACTTGTTACCATAACCTTAAGAGTGCGATCTCGTTTTTTAGCTACACAATTCATACTAAGTGATCCTGGTATGGTGTACTATGGGACGATCCCAAATTCCTCTAGGTACTGAGTAAAATGTTTCGGACATTGTTCACCTGAGCCATCATATCTACCATAGTACTCACCACCACAGTCAGTTTTGACTTTCTTAATCTTTTTGTTGAGTTGATTCTCAACTTTAGCCTTAAATGTTTTGAACATGTCTAAGTTTGGAACTTTTCATGAATAAGAAATAAGTATGCATTATAGAGTAGCCGTCTATAAATGATACAAAATATTATTGACCATCCAAAGCAGGTATAGGAAATGGCCCACAAATATCCGTATGCATCAACTCTAAGACACCAGTCGCTCTATATGCACTCGATTTCTTTGTTTTGGTCTGTTTTCTGTTGATGCAATCAGCACAAACATTGAAGTCCATAAAGTCACTTGAATTCAAATTTCCATCTAACAGAAGTTGTTTAATTCTACTTCTAAAGATGTGATCTAAGTGCTTATGTCATAATGTTCCTGAATTTTCATTATTAATTTTACGCTTAGTAACACGCGATTCCACATTTAAGGTTTTGTTATAAGAAGTAACGATAACAAGAAAATAAAGATTGTCATGCATTACAAGAGAACCAGTTCCAACAACATTTGAATTTAAAGAAATACTGAATTGAACATTTCTAAATGAATAAGAGTATCTTGATTTGTCTAAAGCAGAAATAGAAACTAAATTACGTCTATATGATAGTGCAACAAAAGTGTTTTTCAAATCTAATTAACAACCAGCACTTAACAATCTAAAGTGCCTTATTTCCTCTACATCTACCGACTTACCATTTTCCACATGGATAAGTCTTTCAGCATCACTTGGCCCTCGATAGCTCAGAAAATTGCATTAAAACACCGATGTTAGTAGTAGCACCAGAATCTTATCACCAAGTGTTTCTAGGTATGAAAACTATGTTAACCTCAAAATAGACCAAATTAAGAAATGTACCTTTCTTTTCACGCCAAGCATGATACTTAGGACATTCCTTCTTCATTTGTCTAGGCATTTCACAGAAGAAACAACCGTCACTATCCTGATATTTTTTCTTTTGTGCTTAACCCTTCGTAGCCTCATTTTTCGCTTTTTGCCCTTTTTATCCTTACCCTTACCTCTAGAGGTGCTTGCGAATTGAGCACGTTCAGTCTTCTCTTGCTTCAATCTCTCTTCCTCATGTACACACTATGAAATGAGCTAATTGAGAGTCCATTTCTTCTTCTGGTAGTTGTAAGTGACCCACACTAAACTAACTAACTGACTAAACTGATTAGGAAGAGAGATAAGCACTAAATGCAAGCAAGTCCTCTGACAGCTCAAGTTTAACTGCCTTCAGCTTTGAAGCAAGGTGAGACATTTCCTTGATGTACTTTCTTATGTTTCCTTTAGCTTTGTACTTCATGGAAATCAAGCCCTTCAAGATTGTGCTTGTTTCCTCCTTATTGCTATTGGCAAAGCGTTTCCCAATTTTAGCTAGGAAATCTTTGTCACTTTCAATCCCTTCAGATATCGCACCCTTAAAAGCCTCATGAATGTCGTGCTTGATGATCATTAGACTTATGCAATTAGAGCAATCCCACTTTTCATATATAATCCTCTCATCAGAGGAACTAGTCATCATAGGAGGAGTGGGTTGCTCTATCCTTAGTGCAAGGTCAAGATCAATGCAGCCAAGAACAATAAGAATGTTCTCCTTCAATCCTTAAAGTTGGTTCCGCTATGGTTTGACCCCTAATTGAGGTTAGTAAAATAAGTAGCAACATTTGCTGAAAAGAGAACAAGACAATAACATAAATAACATGCTCGCAATAATAATTAAACTTAAACAACAATAAAATTTAAATAATTGTATATCCCATCTCAAGATACCTAGAGCAACATTAATATCAAGTCTATGAACAATAATATTAATTGCTAGCGGTGCTCTTATCGTAATGATCAAACACTAATAATAATACACGTCAAATAATAAATCAAAGACCATCGATTTATTACTTACATGTGAATCCTTATAATTGTTACGTGTTTACCATCACAAGTATGTGTGTAGTTCGGCCAAGCATTGATAATCTTTTGGGCCGATCAATACCCGCACGAACTCACACACACACAACATCCAACATTCTTCATAAATCATCTACACAAGAGAAGTCACTTTGGTAATATCTTGTTTCAGTTAGCTCATTTAGAATGACGGACAAATTTATTAAGTAAAAAGAACATTAATTTAAATTTAACTGAATTCAATTGAATCTTTAATTTAAATTTTTTTGGTGTCTAGAAAACTACATGTCGTTTTTAGTGTAACAGAAACTACATGTCATTTTTTTTACGCAATCTACAGAAACTACATGTCGTTTCTGGTTGTCTTCTACCTCTAATTGGATCAAAACGACCAGATTTCAACCCGTATTAAAGAAAAACGGGTTCAAAGTCATTTTTACACCGGAAAAAAAAAACATTCCAAATCAGAAAGATAACAAGTATCATTCTATTAATAATTTAAAAGTGTAATAACAATAATAAATGAAGGTGCTTAATAAAATTTCAACAATTAATTCTTACAAAAACAAATAAACTTTTAAGTAGATAAAGAAAAACTCACTTTCCCATATGTGTGTTGTGATATATATTGTAGAACATTACCAAGCAAGTCAAAAGACACATATATAGATAATCTAAAATTATGTGTATGTCCAGAATCATGGATTCAACATCCATTGATAAAACAAAATCAAATGAAATCATAATTGAAATAATAAGTCCAAAACAGAACGGTTATATGACTAAGTCAATGCCATCACGTAATCTAAATCTATGAAACAATATATACATAATAGCAAAACCGAATGATGCCCATGATGCCGAATTGGAAAATATAAATCATAATAAGGCTTAACTGAATAGCAAAATAACCCAAAAATATAATAGTATGGCACATGTACACTATAGACGAAGTCAATGTCCATCATCATCCAAAATTTTATATATATATATATATATATATATATATATATTCTCAAGAACTAAATTAGAGTTGTTATGATACCAATTGTACGATTAATTCACTACAACAAGTATAATTTAGCTACGTTTAAAATTATTACTAAACATTATAATTGGTGATAATTTCTAAATTAGTGACATTTGATCAAATTGTAACGGATACCGATGTAGCTAAAAATAAAATATCACTAAATTATACTTTTGGTAGCATTTTAATTTGTTACTATAGTTTACATATGATGACATTATAAAATGTCATTATATCATATTTTTAATAGCATTTTAATACGTCACTATATTTTCTTGCAATGACATTTTAAAATGTCATTATATCATAATTTTTTGTAACATTTCAATATGTCACTATATTTTCTTGCAATGATATTTTAAAATGTCATTATATCAATATTTTTGTAACATTTCAATATGTCACTATATTTTACATTCATTTACATTTAAAATGTTACTAAAAGTTTGTATCAGTGACATTTTAAATTGTTACTAATAATACTTTAGAGTACATTTTGAAAATATCATTTAGGTATCATTAGTGACATTTATAAATTTCACTATAGACATGTTATAATGTTGCTAAACTATATAAATAGTGACACTTTTAAAAGTTACTACATTGAAATGTAGTGACATTTCAAAAATACTAACAAAATGTAGCCTTTTATGAATAATTGTGATATAATATATTTTATTATTTTTTTAATTTTTTTTTCTCAATTATATTAGTAAACGTAAAGATGAATTTTGTCACAATTGAACAAAACAATAACAAATAACTAAAACACAATTTTAAATACCAATTCAAATATCCAAAAGAAAATTTATTGAAATATAAATGAAATATGTGCAATCCAATCATAATAAAACCAACAATAAAAATGACTATAAATCATCTAATGACAAAAAAGAAAAATATTGCATATCAATGCTTATTATCTTCTCCATTGAGTTGACGACGTTTCATTAACAACAGAGCTCTATATCATGTTCTCGTAGAACCTATATAATTATGACAAAAACATTGTTAATAAAGTACACGATACAAATTAAAATATGAAATATGAATTATAATTCAACTTACCACGAATGATGTAGGCCATGCAATCGGTGCTCCAACAACTTGACCAATTTTTGTGAATTGTCCGTATGTTTTAATCAAATGCTCATCGGGACTAATTGGAATTTGCACAATAACACTGGAAAAATAAGATCCTAGTTCTTCTTCTCCAATTATTTGTAACGCCCCTATGTGGAAGTTAGAGTTTGACAGTGAAAATAGTTATTTAAAACATTAGATTTAAAGTTTAAAACACATGTCATAAACGCGTCAAACGGTTTTCCCCGGGGAATAAAAAAAATTTCAAGCATACAAATACTTAGAAATAAACAACATAAATTCCACAGTTTAGTGTAGCACCAAGTATAAGTAAAATAAAAGCAACATGACCAGTCATCATTGGATAAGCACCAAGAGTCCAAATAAACTCGTACAGTCATCCAAAAATAATAAGATTCTTACACTCAAAAAGTTAATGCCGTTAGGAACTAGAAATCCAAGATTAACTTTTGTCCAACGCTCCAATCACTTCCCGTCAGGAACATTACACTGAACTCCGCCTGGGGGGGGAAATAAAGGGTGAGCTACACGCCCAGTAGAGAAACAGTTACTCACTTTTCGGTTTTACCAGTTTTATTTTGAAAATAAACCTGCATGGTTAGAGTTTACAAAATAATAACATATATATGTATATACTTTCATCAGTGTGTATTCTATGGATGTTTCTCTTTTTTCTTTTCAAAACCATATCAAAATCACAAAATGATATAAAACATAATAAACATCCAAATCATCAACCCACATGTGGCACGAGGGCCCACTAACATGGACTAGCTAACCTCGTACCATGACTCACCCCGTGAGGACTCGATACCTCCCGGACCTAGCCTGCGCAATAACTAGCGGCACGTGCACTGTGCCGATGTGAATCCCATGTGAACAAATAATTTCAACACACACTAACTTTCTCATTTTCCAACAACCATGCAGCAATTCATAAATAATCATGCCATTACAAAACAACAACCAACTTTTCACAAGTGATACATAAATATATAACAAAATAATATAATTTTAGTTTTCATTTTCTTTCCAATTTACCGTTTATTTGCAAAAAATCTCACGAAAAGCGAGTAATAGAATCCCTACCTCTTTGGACCAACCAAAAGGTTAGCAAAATCTACGGATCGCCAATTCCCGCTAATTTTCTCTCGGTTCCGCGTCGGAAAGAAACTTTGAGTCGACCGAACTTCCTGCTCAAATAGAATTTGGTTAAACCGTGTTCACCATTGCGTTTAGGAGATCGAAACGATGTCCGAGAACTCGCTTACCCAATTTGGCCGGAAAGTTGACCGGTCAACGCCGGAGTCAACGGTGGTCAACGGCGGCCCGCGACGGCGAATCCGACAAGCG
Source organism: Boehmeria nivea var. tenacissima (assembly GCA_018132145.1). Lineage (NCBI taxonomy): Eukaryota > Viridiplantae > Streptophyta > Magnoliopsida > Rosales > Urticaceae > Boehmeria > Boehmeria nivea. The sequence continues at coordinate 4,578,438 of CM030877.1, read as the reverse complement.
ACGACTGCGCTTTGAAGTTCTCGAATCTCCGAACACCGTGGCGGTGGCCGTTTTCCCAAAATCTTCTCGGGGTAACCGGGATCTAAGCCGGAAGTTTAAAAATTCCGTTTTCTAGCGAAGCTCCGACGACAGCCTTCCCGGTGGAATTTGACCACAATATTTTCCAATCTTGTAGTACTCTTCACAAGGAATCCAATGCAACAAGAATCACGTCAATCGGAGTTCGGACGGAAAAGTTATGGCTTGTCAAAATTCCGGCAACCACAAACTCCGCCGTGAGTTTTTCTGAACTTTGCCTTCGATTTTCGGCGAGCCACGACGTCCCCAAGGTCGAACGGTGGGTCCTCGGTGTTCCCCGTCATTTGCACTTCGACTGTCCGGTGACGGCTTACTCCGACTCTCGCCGTGGTGGTCGGAAAATGCGCTCAAAGTGGGTACGGTGGAGGACGAAAAATGGGTATATTAGTGAGGGAGAGAGCACGAGAAAGTGGGAGAATGAGGAGAGAGAGAGCTTAATGGGCTGATAAATATTTCTCCAAAATTGGGCTTTAACCCCAAATTTTTTTACAAATTTAAAGAAACTTTCAAGAAGGTAACTTTTCATTACAATTTAGTCCAAATGAAAAATATTTGGGCTTTACAATACCTCCCCCCTTAAGAAATTTCGCCCTCGAAATTACAGCACATCAAATCACAGGAAAAGATGGAGAAAACATTCTGACATCTCCGACTCGAGCTCCCATGTAGCTTCATGCACACCATGGTGTTGCCATAGAACCTTGACCAACGGAATTTCACATCTGTGTAAAGCTTTCACTTTATGCCAAAACGAGACACACCGTGTTTTGGGGTCACTTTAGGAAAATAAAATCACCCACCATAAACTCTAAGAGTCGCCTTCTTGTATTAGATTAACTCTTTTAGCGACTTTGTGCAACTTAAAGACGGTCGCAGATAATCCTGACTTTATCGGTGGTCTCTTGTATCAACTCTGGCCCAAGCGCCAGACGTTCTTCCGCCTCCGCCCAACACAATGGAGATCTACTAGGCCTACCATACAATACTTCATAGGGAGCCATCCCTATACTAGTTTGGTAACTGTTATTGTAGGAAAACTCCACCAACGGTAAATGTTCAATCCAAACCCCTCCAAAAATTTGAGGTGAACCTGGAAATCCTATCCGATACAATAGAAACTAGCACACCATGCAGTCTAACTATGTACTGAATATATAAAGGCTCAACTTAGAAATTGGGTAATCTATCATGATTGGAAGAAATCGAGCTGTCTGTCAATCTATCTACAACCACCTAAGCAGCATCGTGCTTCTAACGTGTCTGAGGTAAGCCAGTAACAAAATCCATAACCACGTGGTCCCACTTCCACTCAGGAATAGGTAAGGGTTGAAGAGTTCCACCTGATTTTTGATGTTCCGCCTTAACTTGCTGACAAACCATACACTTTAAAACAAATTGGGCTATATCGCATTTCATCCCACGCCACCAATACTGATACTTAAGGTCTTTGTACATTTTGGGTACTTCCATGCACCGAGAATCTAGAGCGGTGAGCTTCACTTAATACATGCTCCCGAAGGTAAGGGTCCACAGGCACTATAAGTTTCCCATTGTAAAGGAGAAACACGTCATGCCCTACCTTCTATTTGTCTATCTACTGTCCGTTCTGAAGCTGATTCTAAATTTTACGGAATTCTTCATCTTGTCATTGGCCTTGCTTCACCTGCTAGAAAGATAGGGTAGCTACTGTATTGCAAACATACGCTCGATCGCCCTCTTGACAAAATTGCAAATCAAACTCCTTAATCGTTACATGTTTTTCCAATTTTCTAAAACTATACTTGCAACTATCCCTTGATTCTTTCGACTGAGAGCATCTGTGACGACATTTGCCTTGCTGAGGTGATATTGGGAATCGAACACGTAGTCCTCCATGTACTCAACCTACCTTCGTTGTCTCAGATTGAGGTCTCTTTGGGTAAACAAATACTTGAGACTCTGATAACCAGTGTACAGTTCGAATCTAGCACCATAAGGGTAACACCTCTAAATTTTTAAGGCAAATATTACCGCAGCTAACTCTAAATCGTGAGTAGGATAATTTTTCTCATGTGACTTGAGTTGTCTCGATGCGTTAGCAATTACTTGCCCACGTTGTATTAAGATACAACCTAACTCACTTCTAGAAGCATCAATATGAACTGTATAAGATTCATCACAATTGGGCACCACCAAAACATGTGAGCTAGCAAGTCGACACTTTAGTTCCTCAAATCCCCTTTCACAATCATTATCCCATACAAACTTAATATTCTTCTTTGTACGTCTCGTCATTGGGGCGGCTATTCGAGAAAAGTTTTCAACAATCGCCTATAATATCCTGCCAATCCGGGAAAGCTTCGGATTTCTGACACATTCTTTGGACGCTCCCTAAGGGGACACACTAAAACGCATGAACCCTTTCTCTAACAACTCGTTTAAATGCTTCCTCAACTCAGCTAACTCGGCAGGAGCCATGCGATATGAAGGGATGGAAACAAGAGAGATACTGGGAATCAAATCAATGCAAAACTCAATCTCTCTATCCAGTGGAAAGCCCGACAACTCATTTGGAAAAACATCCCAGAAACTTTCCACCACATCAACAAGAGAGGGACTCGTAGTACCCAACTCTCCATCAAGTGCAAAGATCATTCCCAGACACTCTAAATTCTTCCTACCCCCTACGCATGCCTTGAGTAAAGGATAAGGAGTTATAATTCCTGACTTAGCTAAGTACTCGATGAGTTGTCCGTCATTGGTGATAAGAATAATCCGCCGCCTAAAGCAATCTACTATTGCTTGGTATTTGGACAACCAATCCATACTTAAGATGACATCAACCCACCTATAGGTATCACAAAAAGATTTGTAAAAAAGCTTAGGGTTTTCAATAACTACACAACGAGACATACATATCATCTAGACCTCGCCCACTCCGCCCATCGGCGCAGTAAGTAATAATGGAGAGGTAGATAAATTCATTTCTAATTGCAAACTAGCACAAAATGACATAGATAATAAAGAGTGGGTATAACCAGTATCGAACAATACATGAGCCCAAGAATGAGAGACAAGAATCATATCAGCCGCAATAGCATTCTTAGAACGAGCCTCGGTAACTGCATAAGCTTGGCCCTAGGTCATCTCATTCCCATTGCCTCCTCTACCCCTGCTTGAACTAACGCATCCCATTTGATGATGACCACCTTGACCTTCAGACGCCCTCTGAGCAAAAGGTGTGGCTTGATTTTGTTAGAAACCCGATCCTTGAGGTTGTGGCTGATAGTTATACTGTAGAAGATGTCTTCTCGATTGTGGTGTCATAAAACCAATATTTTGCAGAGCCTGTTGTAGAAACTGATAGGTCGGGACTGCCTACTTTGATTTCCCTAAGACACTGAACCAATTTGACTTTCTTGTTGCCCTTCTCCAGCCAACAAAGTTTGTTTTTGCCTTAGGAGATACTCATTTACGATGACCCGCCTGACCACAAGAGTAGCAAACATAGGGTATGAAACGACCACTTCCAGAAGATCCACTGCTGCCACTAGTAGCATTTCCTTGCGATCCTTGCCCTTGCATTAACACTTTTTTTTTTCAGAGTTCTTATATCTCTCTTTCTTTCTTCCGGGTTCCGCAAGATGTCATTCTCTATGCGCTGTACAGTAGAAAATAACTCATGAAATTCTATAAAGGAGAATGGCGCCAACTGAGATCTACTGTTTGGTCTCAACCTTCTCTAAACTTGATACATCGTGAAATGAGATTAGCCACCGCACTAGGATCGTATTGAGACAAATTGATGAAGCGAGCAAGATATTCAGCTACCGTCATTTTCCCTTGAACTAGCCGACTAAACTGAGCTATCATCTCATGTTTGTGGGCCTCGAGAATGTAATTTTCTCTGAATAATTTTTCGAACTTATCCCAAGTAAAATTATTAGTGTCATAATATTCTTCCTGCAGCTTCCACTATTCCAATGTCGAACCCCGCAACAAAATGCTGCAAATTCAACTTGAAAATTTTCTAGCACCACCGCTAGTCTGAAGGTTCGCATAACCTCCTTCAATCATCTAGCAGCCGCTTCGGGATCATATTCTCTCTCAAAAATAGCAAGAGTCACCTTAAGGAATCGTCCTAAGGCATCGTCCTCTTGTCTACAATTCTGCACCCTAGGAGCTTGTGGGGCATCAGCGAACTCATCTCTGACATTTGGATCTCGTCCTGCATTTGCTTGCGCTCTTCGTCTACCTTCAATTCTAGGTGGCATTTTACTTTGACTGTAGAGAATTTTATCCAAATGTTTGCTTTCCAATGACAAGGCCATGCTTTTAAAATTTAAAAAGCAAATGAAATAAATAAGAAAATGGTGCTACACTCCCAAGGTTTACCGAACCTCGGCTCTGATACCAAATCTGTAACGCCCCTATGTGGGGGTTAGAGTTTGACAGTGAAAATAGTTATTTAAAACATTAGATTTAAAGTTTAAAACACATGTCATAAACGCGTCAAACGGTTTTTCCCGGGGAATAAAAAAAAATTTCAAGCATACAAATACTTAGAAATAAACAACATAAATTACACAATTTAGTGTAGCACCAAGTATAAGTAAAATAAAAGTAACATGACTAGTCATCATTGGATAAGCACCAAGAGTCCAAATAAACTCGTACAGTCATCCAAAAATAATAAGATTCTTACACTCAAAAAGTTAATGCCGTTAGGAACTAGAAATCCAAGATTAACTTTTGTCCAACGCTCCAATCACTTCCCGTCAGGAACATTACACTGAACTCCGCCTGGGGGGGGAAATAAAGGGTGAGCTACACGCCCAGTAGAGAAACAGTTACTCACTTTTCGGTTTTACCAGTTTTATTTTGAAAATAAACCTGCATGGTTAGAGTTTACAAAATAATAACATATATATGTATATACTTTCATCAGTGTGTATTCTATGGATGTTTCTCTTTTTTCTTTTCAAAACCATATCAAAATCACAAAATGATATAAAACATAATAAACATCCAAATCATCAACCCACATGTGGCACGAGGGCCCACTAACATGGACTAGCTAACCTCGTACCATGACTCACCCCGTGAGGACTCGATACCTCCCGGACCTAGCCTGCGCAATAACTAGCGGCACGTGCACTGTGCCGATGTGAATCCCATGTGAACAAATAATTTCAACACACACTAACTTTCTCATTTTCCAACAACCATGCAGCAATTCATAAATAATCATGCCATTACAAAACAACAACCAACTTTTCACAAGTGATACATAAATATATAACAAAATAATATAATTTTAGTTTTCATTTTCTTTCCAATTTACCGTTTATTTGCAAAAAATCTCACGAAAAGCGAGTAATAGAATCCCTACCTCTTTGGACCAACCAAAAGGTTAGCAAAATCTACGGATCGCCAATTCCCGCTAATTTTCTCTCGGTTCCGCGTCGGAAAGAAACTTTGAGTCGACCGAACTTCCTGCTCAAATAGAATTTGGTTAAACCGTGTTCACCATTGCGTTTAGGAGATCGAAACGATGTCCGAGAACTCGCTTACCCAATTTGGCCGGAAAGTTGACCGGTCAACGCCGGAGTCAACGGTGGTCAACGGCGGCCCGCGACGGCGAATCCGACAAGCGACGACTGCGCTTTGAAGTTCTCGAATCTCCGAACACCGTGGCGGTGGCCGTTTTCCCAAAATCTTCTCGGGGTAACCGGGATCTAAGCCGGAAGTTTAAAAATTCCGTTTTCTAGCGAAGCTCCGACGACAGCCTTCCCGGTGGAATTTGACCACAATATTTTCCAATCTTGTAGTACTCTTCACAAGGAATCCAATGCAACAAGAATCACGTCAATCGGAGTTCGGACGGAAAAGTTATGGCTTGTCAAAATTCCGGCAACCACAAACTCCGCCGTGAGTTTTTCTGAACTTTGCCTTCGATTTTCGGCGAGCCACGACGTCCCCAAGGTCGAACGGTGGGTCCTCGGTGTTCCCCGTCATTTGCACTTCGACTGTCCGGTGACGGCTTACTCCGACTCTCGCCGTGGTGGTCGGAAAATGCGCTCAAAGTGGGTACGGTGGAGGACGAAAAATGGGTATATTAGTGAGGGAGAGAGCACGAGAAAGTGGGAGAATGAGGAGAGAGAGAGCTTAATGGGCTGATAAATATTTCTCCAAAATTGGGCTTTAACCCCAAATTTTTTTACAAATTTAAAGAAACTTTCAAGAAGGTAACTTTTCATTACAATTTAGTCCAAATGAAAAATATTTGGGCTTTACAATACCTCCCCCCTTAAGAAATTTCGCCCTCGAAATTACAGCACATCAAATCACAGGAAAAGATGGAGAAAACATTCTGACATCTCCGACTCGAGCTCCCATGTAGCTTCATGCACACCATGGTGTTGCCATAGAACCTTGACCAACGGAATTTCACATCTGTGTAAAGCTTTCACTTTATGCCAAAACGAGACACACCGTGTTTTGGGGTCACTTTAGGAAAATAAAATCACCCACCATAAACTCTAAGAGTCGCCTTCTTGTATTAGATTAACTCTTTTAGCGACTTTGTGCAACTTAAAGACGGTCGCAGATAATCCTGACTTTATCGGTGGTCTCTTGTATCAACTCTGGCCCAAGCGCCAGACGTTCTTCCGCCTCCGCCCAACACAATGGAGATCTACTAGGCCTACCATACAATACTTCATAGGGAGCCATCCCTATACTAGTTTGGTAACTGTTATTGTAGGAAAACTCCACCAACGGTAAATGTTCAATCCAAACCCCTCCAAAAATTTGAGGTGAACCTGGAAATCCTATCCGATACAATAGAAACTAGCACACCATGCAGTCTAACTATGTACTGAATATATAAAGGCTCAACTTAGAAATTGGGTAATCTATCATGATTGGAAGAAATCGAGCTGTCTGTCAATCTATCTACAACCACCTAAGCAGCATCGTGCTTCTAACGTGTCTGAGGTAAGCCAGTAACAAAATCCATAACCACGTGGTCCCACTTCCACTCAGGAATAGGTAAGGGTTGAAGAGTTCCACCTGATTTTTGATGTTCCGCCTTAACTTGCTGACAAACCATACACTTTAAAACAAATTGGGCTATATCGCATTTCATCCCACGCCACCAATACTGATACTTAAGGTCTTTGTACATTTTGGGTACTTCCATGCACCGAGAATCTAGAGCGGTGAGCTTCACTTAATACATGCTCCCGAAGGTAAGGGTCCACAGGCACTATAAGTTTCCCATTGTAAAGGAGAAACACGTCATGCCCTACCTTCTATTTGTCTATCTACTGTCCGTTCTGAAGCTGATTCTAAATTTTACGGAATTCTTCATCTTGTCATTGGCCTTGCTTCACCTGCTAGAAAGATAGGGTAGCTACTGTATTGCAAACATACGCTCGATCGCCCTCTTGACAAAATTGCAAATCAAACTCCTTAATCGTTACATGTTTTTCCAATTTTCTAAAACTATACTTGCAACTATCCCTTGATTCTTTCGACTGAGAGCATCTGTGACGACATTTGCCTTGCTGAGGTGATATTGGGAATCGAACACGTAGTCCTCCATGTACTCAACCTACCTTCGTTGTCTCAGATTGAGGTCTCTTTGGGTAAACAAATACTTGAGACTCTGATAACCAGTGTACAGTTCGAATCTAGCACCATAAGGGTAACACCTCTAAATTTTTAAGGCAAATATTACCGCAGCTAACTCTAAATCGTGAGTAGGATAATTTTTCTCATGTGACTTGAGTTGTCTCGATGCGTTAGCAATTACTTGCCCACGTTGTATTAAGATACAACCTAACTCACTTCTAGAAGCATCAATATGAACTGTATAAGATTCATCACAATTGGGCACCACCAAAACATGTGAGCTAGCAAGTCGACACTTTAGTTCCTCAAATCCCCTTTCACAATCATTATCCCATACAAACTTAATATTCTTCTTTGTACGTCTCGTCATTGGGGCGGCTATTCGAGAAAAGTTTTCAACAATCGCCTATAATATCCTGCCAATCCGGGAAAGCTTCGGATTTCTGACACATTCTTTGGACGCTCCCTAAGGGGACACACTAAAACGCATGAACCCTTTCTCTAACAACTCGTTTAAATGCTTCCTCAACTCAGCTAACTCGGCAGGAGCCATGCGATATGAAGGGATGGAAACAAGAGAGATACTGGGAATCAAATCAATGCAAAACTCAATCTCTCTATCCAGTGGAAAGCCCGACAACTCATTTGGAAAAACATCCCAGAAACTTTCCACCACATCAACAAGAGAGGGACTCGTAGTACCCAACTCTCCATCAAGTGCAAAGATCATTCCCAGACACTCTAAATTCTTCCTACCCCCTACGCATGCCTTGAGTAAAGGATAAGGAGTTATAATTCCTGACTTAGCTAAGTACTCGATGAGTTGTCCGTCATTGGTGATAAGAATAATCCGCCGCCTAAAGCAATCTACTATTGCTTGGTATTTGGACAACCAATCCATACTTAAGATGACATCAACCCACCTATAGGTATCACAAAAAGATTTGTAAAAAAGCTTAGGGTTTTCAATAACTACACAACGAGACATACATATCATCTAGACCTCGCCCACTCCGCCCATCGGCGCAGTAAGTAATAATGGAGAGGTAGATAAATTCATTTCTAATTGCAAACTAGCACAAAATGACATAGATAATAAAGAGTGGGTATAACCAGTATCGAACAATACATGAGCCCAAGAATGAGAGACAAGAATCATATCAGCCGCAATAGCATTCTTAGAACGAGCCTCGGTAACTGCATAAGCTTGGCCCTAGGTCATCTCATTCCCATTGCCTCCTCTACCCCTGCTTGAACTAACGCATCCCATTTGATGATGACCACCTTGACCTTCAGACGCCCTCTGAGCAAAAGGTGTGGCTTGATTTTGTTAGAAACCCGATCCTTGAGGTTGTGGCTGATAGTTATACTGTAGAAGATGTCTTCTCGATTGTGGTGTCATAAAACCAATATTTTGCAGAGCCTGTTGTAGAAACTGATAGGTCGGGACTGCCTACTTTGATTTCCCTAAGACACTGAACCAATTTGACTTTCTTGTTGCCCTTCTCCAGCCAACAAAGTTTGTTTTTGCCTTAGGAGATACTCATTTACGATGACCCGCCTGACCACAAGAGTAGCAAACATAGGGTATGAAACGACCACTTCCAGAAGATCCACTGCTGCCACTAGTAGCATTTCCTTGCGATCCTTGCCCTTGCATTAACACTTTTTTTTTTCAGAGTTCTTATATCTCTCTTTCTTTCTTCCGGGTTCCGCAAGATGTCATTCTCTATGCGCTGTACAGTAGAAAATAACTCATGAAATTCTATAAAGGAGAATGGCGCCAACTGAGATCTACTGTTTGGTCTCAACCTTCTCTAAACTTGATACATCGTGAAATGAGATTAGCCACCGCACTAGGATCGTATTGAGACAAATTGATGAAGCGAGCAAGATATTCAGCTACCGTCATTTTCCCTTGAACTAGCCGACTAAACTGAGCTATCATCTCATGTTTGTGGGCCTCGAGAATGTAATTTTCTCTGAATAATTTTTCGAACTTATCCCAAGTAAAATTATTAGTGTCATAATATTCTTCCTGCAGCTTCCACTATTCCAATGTCGAACCCCGCAACAAAATGCTGCAAATTCAACTTGAAAATTTTCTAGCACCACCGCTAGTCTGAAGGTTCGCATAACCTCCTTCAATCATCTAGCAGCCGCTTCGGGATCATATTCTCTCTCAAAAATAGCAAGAGTCACCTTAAGGAATCGTCCTAAGGCATCGTCCTCTTGTCTACAATTCTGCACCCTAGGAGCTTGTGGGGCATCAGCGAACTCATCTCTGACATTTGGATCTCGTCCTGCATTTGCTTGCGCTCTTCGTCTACCTTCAATTCTAGGTGGCATTTTACTTTGACTGTAGAGAATTTTATCCAAATGTTTGCTTTCCAATGACAAGGCCATGCTTTTAAAATTTAAAAAGCAAATGAAATAAATAAGAAAATGGTGCTACACTCCCAAGGTTTACCGAACCTCGGCTCTGATACCAAATCTGTAACGCCCCTATGTGGGGGTTAGAGTTTGACAGTGAAAATAGTTATTTAAAACATTAGATTTAAAGTTTAAAACACATGTCATAAACGCGTCAAACGGTTTTTCCCGGGGAATAAAAAAAAATTTCAAGCATACAAATACTTAGAAATAAACAACATAAATTACACAATTTAGTGTAGCACCAAGTATAAGTAAAATAAAAGTAACATGACTAGTCATCATTGGATAAGCACCAAGAGTCCAAATAAACTCGTACAGTCATCCAAAAATAATAAGATTCTTACACTCAAAAAGTTAATGCCGTTCGGAACTAGAAATCCAAGATTAACTTTTGTCCAACGCTCCAATCACTTCCCGTCAGGAACATTACACTGAACTCCGCCTGAGGGGGGGGGGGGGGGGGGGGGGGGGGGGGGGGAAATAAAGGGTGAGCTACACGCCCAGTAGAGAAACAGCTATTCACTTTTCGGTTTTACCAGTTTTATTTTGAAAATAAACCTACATGGTTAGAGTTTACAAAATAATAACATATATATGTATATACTTTCATCAGTGTGTATTCTATGGATGTTTCTCTTTTCTCTTTTCAAAACCATATCAAAATCACAAAATGATATAAAACATAATAAACATCCAAATCATCAACCCACATGTGGCACGAGGGCCCACTAACGTGGACTGGCCAACCTCGTACCATGACTCACCCCGTGAGGACTCGATACCTCCCGGACCTAGTCTGCGCAATAACTAGCGGCACGTGCACTGTGCCGATGTGAATCCCATGTGAACAAATAATTTCAACACACACTAACTTTCTCATTTTCCAACAACCATGCAGCAATTCATAAATAATCATGTCATTACAAAACAACAACCAACTTTTCACAAGTGATACATAAATATATAACAAAATAATATAATTTTAGTTTTCATTTTCTTTCCAATTTACCGTTTATTTGCAAAACATCTCACGAAAAGCGAGTAATAGAATCCCTACCTCTTTGGACCAACCAAAAGGTTAGCAAAATCTACGGATCACCAATTCCCGCTAATTTTCTCTCGTTTCCGCGTCGGAAAGAAACTTTGAGTCGACCGAACTTCCTGCTCAAATAGAATTTGGTTAAACCGTGTTCACCATTGCGTTTAGGAGATCGAAACGATGTCCGAGAACTCGCTTACCCAATTTGGCCGGAAAGTTGACCGGCCAACGCCGGCGTCAACGGCGGTCAACGGCGGCCCGCGACGGCGAATCCGACAAGCGACGACTGGGCTTTGAAGTTCTCGACTCTCCGAACACCGTGGCGGTGGCCGTTTTCCTAAAATCTTCCCGGGGTAGCCGGGATCTAAGCCGGAAGTTTAAAAATTCCGTTTTCTGGCGAAGCTCCGACGATGGCCTTCCCGATGGAATTTGACCACAATATTTTCCAGTCTTGTAGTACTCTTCACAAGGAATCCAATGCAATAAGAATCACGTCAATCGGAGTTCGGACGGAAAAGTTATGGCTCGTCAAAATTCCGTCAACCACAAACTCCGCCGTGAGTTTTTCTGAACTTTGCCTTCGATTTTCGGCGAGCCACGACGTCCCCAAGGTCGGACGGTGGGTCCTCGGTGTTCCCCGTCATTTGCACTTCGACTCTCCGGTGACGGTTTACTCTGACTCTCGCCGTGGTGGTCGGAAAATGCGCTCAATGTGGGTACGGTGGAGGACGAAAAATGGGTATATTAGTGAGGGAGAGAGCACGAGAAAGTGGGAGAATGAGGAGAGAGAGAGCTTAATGGGTTGATAAATATTTCTCCAAAATTGGGCTTTAACCCTAAATTTTATTACAAATTTAACGAAACTTTCAAGAAGGTAACTTTTCATTACAATTTAGTCCAAATGAAAAATATTTGGGCTTTACATTATTTTAGACGAATTATTACTATCAAGAACACCAATACAATTGTTTTTAATGGATCAGAAATGCTCTTGAGATTGATAACATCTCCAACCTACAATAGAAAAAAAAATTATATAAATTGTTTATTCGAACAAAACAAAAATTATTATTTTTCACCTAATATTATCAATAGGAAACATGACTTAAAATTTAAAGAAACGTAATAACGAAAGAGAAACATAGCTAAGTATTAAAATGTTATTTTACTTGAGCAGCGGGAGTGTCATGTTGATCAGATGGCGAATAAGGCCACAATTGTCGTTTTGTTGTATTATCACTTGGACTTGTACTTGGGACCTATTTATGTCCAGATAAAAAAAAAAAAAAAAAACTTCATATATAAGATTGTATAGCTTAATCAATTCAAACAGAAAAGGAAGAAAAATAACCTGTGAAGAGATTGCAATATCGTTGCTTTTATTGTTTAGAAGAGCAGTAGTAAGAATTTCAACTTGAGATGTTAAATTGCTAATCTTAGCCTTCATGGCTCCTATGCCCTCATCTTGATCTTCTTCATGAGTTGATTTATCTCCCCAAACAGTATGGACAAACACCAAGTCCATACATACGAACTTGTCCATTTATATCTTTACCCAAAACTTCAGCAAATATGTCATTCTTTGTCAATTCTTTTGATACATCTTGATTAATAATTTCTTTCTCTTGCAAGTTTGACTGTTATTATGAGGGAAAAAAATAAATAAATAAGATGATTAACAACAAGAATTGTGCATTTTTATTATAATAATTTTATTCCTACCAGAATTTCTCTTATGATGCCACTAGTTGTAGCTCCATTCTCTCTTGCAAAGCAAATACCAAACATTTTGGCACGTGTTGGAGAACTTCCAGTCTCCTTCTTCTGTAAAAAAAAAAAAAAACGATTACTTTTGCAAAGTTAATAGTTGATATTTAAAATGTTTGCTATTTTTTTAAAGAAAAAATTTACGGTCACTTCTCGTACTTGTGCAAAGCTTTGTGTTCCTGTTATGTGATTATGCTTCTTTTCAGCACGGCTCTTTTTGTTTGTAGTACTTTTTTGCTATAAGAAATATTTAATAAAATTAATATGATATTTTCACACATTTTTAAAATTACGTGAATAGATACTATAATGTCAAAGAGTATAAAAATGTACCTCAAACTCATCAATTTCCTAATATTTGATCAGTTCTTCCCACTGATCATTATACACTCTCTTGTCCTTAAATTTAAGTTGCTCTTCCATAGACAAGTTCTTTGAGTGATAAGAGTTTTTCAGTTTGGCCTTCCAACAGCTTCTTTTTCTACCGCATGTCTTCATAGCCCATTCTTTTACTTGAGGACGAACATCAAATTCTTCCAATACACATGTGTTGCATAATATGAATAGTGTGTTTAAAAAATACTAATTATCTGAAAATTATTAAAGCAATAGTAAGGATAAATTCCAACTGTATATGTACAATTAACATAACGCTAGTAGCATACCTGAATGACTTTCCAAAGCCCATCTTTGTATTTATCAGGCACATTTCTCCAGCTCTTATAGTGCAATGGTGCATTCTTTCTATCGCGGACTAGTGTCCTAATAAAATGAGCCAATTTACTCGCATTTTCACCTGTCGGTTGACCAAATCTGTTACAATCCACCACTAGCTTATCCCCTTGACTCCCCCAAATATTGCACATTTGTGTTGGACCTCGAGTTTTATTTGGGACATTACCAGAGTCTCTCAACATTTGAGTGAAAGAGCCATCATTATTTTCAGAACCCAATCGATATTGCATATAAGGATCCATAGTTATTCACTGGCAGAGAACAAAGAAAAATACAAACTTTGGCCTATTCAAACACTCAAACCTTTGCAAAAACTCACTGTAATAAATTTTTTATCACTAGTTCACTACATTCCTAGTGTATAGATCTCTTGAAAACACCAATGATTATCAATAAAAGTTGATAGCACAATTAATGCTTTTAATGTTAGTTTAATACACACAGACAAAAAGATTGCTCTTAATTATCCATCTACCAACCAGTACACATGGCCGCCCAAATCCAATAGGATTGCCCTTAATGTATTGATCAATAATATAAAATTGTAAATAATGAATATATCATATATACTTGGCGTTACAGCCAAATATCAAATGTACAGCTTTTGAAGGGATCACATTTCACATGGCTTGGCTTATGTCCTGTCGAATAGAACTATAGAATCTATAAATTCAATTGAAAACACAATATATATATATATATATATATATATATAATATTCAGTTCACTAAAAGAAATGATAGTAAACAGCACAGTTAGGGATGTATTGTGCTGTGGAAACACTAATAATTATCAATGAAAAACAAAGGATATTCCACATCCCTAGTGTATAAATCTCTTGGGAACACCAAAGAATGAAAAACAAAGCCAATTATTATCAATGAAAAACATACACACATACAAGTGGCAACAATAAGTACAAACCAAGATCAGTAATACAAAAATCTTAGGCTCACATTGAGAATCATTTTATCAAACATCTGGTAAACAACCATATCAAACATAGGAAAAACCTTTAAATAAAAAAACCAAGTCATCAGAGAAGGAACCAAAAGAGGAGAACAATATGCAATCTTAAACGGGAGAGAGGAAAATAAAAACAATATGAAAAAAAAGAAAAACTTACAGCCAATGCACTTCTCAGCCACCTTAAACAACGTTAAGAGCAAAATAGGAGAGGTAACATAGGTAATTGATGAATGAAAATATATAAGAGGGAAAAGTTGTTGAAGAGAAAAATAATCAATCCCACAAAACGTGGGAAATAAGAGAAAAACTCTCTCTTATTATCTTAGAAAAGAAAAAGGGAGGGAATTCTCCTAAACTTTCCTGTCCAAAAATAAGTGTAATTATTTGCCTTATTTATTAATACATAAAGTAATCTCCACGTTTTAGCCATTTGGCTTACTGTTGAAATATTTCAGCCGAAAGAAAATATATTGTTAAAATATTTCAGCCAAAAATAACGAAAACAAATATTAAAAGGTTGTGTCTACGAATTGGGTTTTGATTGTTGTTTCTTATTTTTCATACAAACTGTTAGATATATAGCTTGAATGGGAGGACATAGGCATAGAATAATTTATGGATTAAAATATATAGTTATAATATCAATGTTATTATTATTTATTAGACTCGTCACAATAATTTACGGATTAAAATATGTAGTTATTGGCTTTACTTCTTTTAATTATTAAGACGATGATGATGATGTTAAACAATCAAATTTCAGCAAAAAAAAAAAAACAACAAAAACAACAAAAAAAAAAACTAAAAGATAAAATAAATTTGCCACATTAAATGAATAGTGAGAAAGTATGAAGATTTAGGACTCTTCAATTTCATTAATAGGTACATTGCCTACAACACTTTGTAAATAAGACTCCACATTTTCTTCAACTGACTTCGTACTCATATTATAATAATCTCTAGGATTTATCTTCACAGTAACATGCCATCCTTTATTCTTGAGGTCCTGGATATACATTACTTGCTCTTCTTGTGAAGCTAGTATAAAAGGATCAGAATCGCCCATCAACTTTGTAAAATTGACAATTGTACAGTCTTTTTCTTTTCGTACTCCACTTCTTGACATCCACTAACACCTAAATAGCGTCACTTTATTCCCCAATGAATAGTCTAGCTCAATTATATCAAGGGAAATCGTAGGAAATAGCAAAAAAAAAATTCGTTTTTAAAGTCCAACCCATGTTTGAAAAAATTAAAAAAATAATCATGTTACGAATTATATAACAGAAAAGTGTCACACAAAATATAACACATCTGCAAATATTTGTAAGATATTTTGTAACACTTTAAGTTTTACTCATTACTTTTTGAAGTGTTAAATAATATCTAACAAATATTTATAGATCTGTTATATTATGTGTGACACTTTTCTGTTATATAATTCGCAACATGACTATTTTTTTAATTTTTTGAAACACAGGCTATCATGTAAAACAAACATTTAATTTTGGCCTATTTTTGCAACTCACCCTTATATCAATTAATCTTCCGTAGAAGGTAACATCTCCTAGGATGGGATTTTGATCCCTACTACTCGCAAAACTTTGAGTCTTAGCAGTCACAATAACTCCACTATTTTGAGTTTTTTTTTTTCTTCAATCTTTCTTGTGTGAAACCTAAAGCCGTTTATTAAATACTTTTTATATTTTATATAAACATTATTCGATCCACGAGCCAAGCACCTTATATCTTCAGAAATTAGATTTTGGCCAATATCATATAACTCTTCGACCTAAAAGAAAAAAAAATGTAATGAAATTAAAAAAAATTTACGAACTAACTCAATGATAATTAAGAAAAAAAAATTGATTACTTACAAGCAAATTATTACTAATAACACAGTAAATCGTAACCTTGGTTGCAAACCACGAGGCAAATGTCCGATTGTGAATTTGATCTTTGGCCATTTAAGATAAACGAGAATTTTGTTGTGCAACGATATTTCGATGTTCCCTACAATAAAATATAAATCTGCTTTAATTTCATATATATTATCTAAATATGCATGAATTCATGTACTAATTATATACAAACAAGATGTCCTACATGATATATGGTTCGATCACATTGCAATTGAACAACACATAGCAATGTGCCTTCGTTTTGTTTTCCTCATCAAATACTTCTATCTCTCCTTTTCCTAATTGTCGACCTGTCGTTTGAAAAATAGATAATCTTTCCTCATTGGGTTCTATCATTGTGTAGTTTCTAGGTTTCCGAGTGAACTTTGTTTCAACGCCTTCTATATACCTAGAACAAAATGTCAAGCATTCATCGGCTAAATACCCTTCTGCAATAGATCCTTCAGGTCGATTTCTGTTTTTGACATATGACTTCAATTTGGACAAGTATCTCTCAATAGGATAAATATTGCGGTAAACTGATGGTCCAGCAATTCTTGCTTCCGTTGCTAAATGAACTACTAAATGCACCATAGCATCAAAGAATGAAGGGGGGAATATTTTTTTCAAATTGAAGAGAGTAATTGGTACTTTTCTTTCAAGTTCTATCAGATCTTGCGGCGAAGCAACTTTTGAGTATATTTTTTGAAAAATTTTACTTAGCTCTATTAAATGCGAATGCACATGTTGATTTTTTACTCCCCTCAATAATAATGGTAGTAATTGTTGCATTATAATATGAAAATCATGACTTTTCAGACCATTGATTTTCAAATGCACCACATAAATACAACTAGAAATATTTGCAGCATACCCATCTGGTAAATTGATTGTCTTTAAGAGCCTAAAAAGTTCTCTTTCTTTCTCTTTTTTCAAAGAAAAACTAGCAGGAGGCAATGTACTTTTTCTAGGTACAATTTCTCTCGGATGAGGTTCAGATCTTATATCCATGTTTTTCAGATCAAGCCGTGCATTCAAATTATCTTTATTCTTCCCTTCCAAATCCAATATGGTTCCAAGCACACTCTCACATACGTTATTCTCAATATGCATCACATCAAGATTGTGTCGCAGCAAATTGTCCTTCCAATATGGTAATTCAAAAAATATGCTTTGTTTTTTCCAATTATATGGTAAGGAAAGGCTATCCTTGACCTTCTTTCCAAACTTGATTTCATACCCTGCTAGCATTTCTAGTGCCATGGAGCCCGTTAATGGAACAGGTGCTACTCTGTCCTCTTTTGTGCCATCAAAAGACTTCACATCGTTTCTGAAGGGATGTTTTATATCTAACCAACGATGATGAGCTAAATAACAAAATTTTTTACCATTCTTTAACCATAAAGAGCTAGTATCTTTATGACAAGAAGGACATGCATATTTTCCTTTGGTGCTCCATCCTGATAGATTTGCATACGCGGGAAAATCACTAATAGTCCACAAAAGCGATGCGCGTAAAATAAAGCTTTCTTTTCTTGAAGCATCAAAAGTTTCAACTCTAACTTCCCACAACTCTTTCAGTTCTTCAATTAGGAGTTCTAAATATACATCAATATTATTTCCAGGTGCATCTGGTCCAGGTATGAGCAATGACATAATGAAATTAGGTTGTTTTATGCACATCCATGGTGGAAGATTATATGGTACTACAGCAACTGGCCAATGTACTGTGTGAAACACTCAATGTCTTAAAAGGATTCATTCCGTCAGTAGCTAGCCCAAGTCTTATATTTCGTGGCTCAACCGCAAATCTTTATGTTGGTAGTCAAAAGTTTTCCATGTTGTAGAGTCACTTGGATGTCTCATGCAACCATCATTTATTCGATCACCTATATCATGCCAGGCCATAAAACTCGCCGTCTTTGATGACATGAACAATCGTTGTAACCTTGGTGTGAGAGGAAAATGACACAAGACTTTATCTTCGGTCCTAGTTTGAAAAAATAAATAAAAGTCGTCGTCTTGCCTCTTTAAAATAGGTAAAATAAATAAATTTTAAATAATTATATTTTTACATACCTCGGTGTATGGCACACAAAGCATTCATTATCATTCGCATGCTCCTTTCTATATAAAATGCAATCGTTGGGGCATGCATCGATATTGTTATAAGTAAGACCAAGTTGTCTGATAAGCTTCTTTGACTCGTAAAATGAATTCGGTAATGTTTCACCTTCTGGTAATGCTTTTTTAATTAACTCAAGTATCATACTGAATGCCTTGTTACTCATTCCACAAAGGCACATGATATGATATAATTCAACGATAATTGATAATTTAGTAAAGCTTTTACAACCAGGATAAATTTCCTTTTCTGCGTCCTTGACCAACTTGTAGAAATTTTCTACCTCTGCATTGGGTTCATCTCTATTGCTCCCAGGATTATTACTTCCAATGTCATGCTCAACATCATCAGGTACTCCAATTCCCTCGTTCAATACTCCTTGTATGTCAATTCCATAATTCACTTCATTATTTTGTATAGTGTGAGTCGATACTTCTCCATAAAGTATCTATTTAGTATACCCGGCTACAAATCCGTCACACTTTAAGTGATCATACGCTTCTGTTCGTGTGATAGCATCACAAGACCGCATTTCGCACAAGGACAAACAATCTTTCCTTCATGACTTGCATTTAAAAATGCAAAATCAAGGAACATATCCAATCCTTTTCCAAATTCATCTGTAACTCTTGATTTATACATCATTAATTTTATTTGAAATACGGCCCTGTTTTGAATCTGCAAAAGAAATTAAATTATAATTTTAGTATTCATGAGTTATAATTAAATTATTCATGAGATAAAATTGTCACTTTACTCACTTGATTAATCATTCCATCATTCCATTATTTTTTTTCCCTTTTACGTCTTTCTACTCTTTATAGAGTATATCATATGTATTACGATGACACTATTTTATAACTCCTAATCGATTGCTTTTTAATCCTCGGCAAAGGAGTGGCTCAGAGGCGGAGGGGTGCGTGGCGGCTACGGCAATAGGAAAACGCAACTCAGATTTGGGCCGGCGCTCGAGAGCCTCACCGGACGGCGGTGCTGCCAAAGAAGGGTTTAGAGAGATGGACGGGAGGGGTTGAGACTGAATAAGGGGTTGCCGTCGTGTTTCCATTATTTGCTTAAATCATTGTTTATTCTTTATAAATAAGTATGTATGTTTTTTGTCCACCAAGTGATTGAATGTTGAGTTGTGTTTGAGGACTGTTTTCGTATTCTTGTGCCGAACACAGTGGGTTGTGTCTACGAATTGGGTTATGTCAATTTGTTGTTTCTTATTTTTGCATACAAACTGTTTGATATATTGCTTGAATGGGAGGAGAAAGGCAGAGAATAAGAGGAAGATGGATTTGGGGGATACGAGCTTGGAGCATATACTAATAAAATTAGTGAAATTTAAAAAAAAAAAAAAGATATATAAGGAAAGAGATTATAACCTTTAAACTTCTTGAAGATATGTACGTAATAGATTGTAGGTGTGTAGGATTCTATTTTTCAAGACATAAAAATAAATTTCTTTAAATTTATATGCTGAATTTTAATACGAAGAATTAATGGTATAAAATTTTACATGCTAGTCTATGTATATATATACACACACATTGAGGTAATAATTGTAGAGTCCTAAACCAAAATATAATCAATAATTTTTTATAAGATAATAAATTTTATTCGTGTAAATCAGTATACGGTGACATTTTAGAATTGTCACTTAGATAAAGTTTTAGATACATTTTAAAAATGTCTTTAAAACACACCATCAATGACATTATCAAATTGTTGCCAAACACAATTTTTTGCTACATTGTCAAACGTCACTGAAACTAAATAAAAGTGACATTTTACATTGTCACTAAAATAACATTTTAGTTACATTTTTAATGTGTCTTTAAAATTAATAATCAGCTACATTTACAAATTGTCACCAAACAGAGCTCAATCAAATTCGTGCACCCCTTCGAAGTTGTTTTGAAATATCAATAAACACCCATACTCAGATAAAATGTGTTGGGTAATGACCAAAACCTCAATCTCGGCCAATGATAAGGCACACAGACCAATACGCTTGATTGAAAGCCCATCCCAAAACTTCCATAAATTACACATTGTGCGCTTGAAAGCTTCACTATTGAAGAGTTTCTTAGTCAATACCAAGGCACCATCCACCCCAAGAACATCTGCTTCTTCCGTATTAATCGACGACAAACTACACTGCGCAGCCTTTATTTACCACCACCACAGAAAGCAAATTGTAACTTACTAAGAAGTGTACGAAAAAAACTCTCAAAAAGATAGCCTAGAGACACTAGGCCCACAAAACTACTTTGGGTAACGGTTTATTAAAAAAGATTGGACTCGTTGATTTTTGGTAGACTATCTTGATAGACATTAAAAAAAAAAACAAATAATAGTAATTTTTTATTCTCATTTTTTTGAAGTTGGATTTACTTCTTTTATCAATTAATCCGCAAGAGAGTTAAAAAAAACACACACACAAAAAGATAAAATAATTGAACTAAAAAGAGGGAATAATATTTTAGACAAATGAAAAGCTTCAAACCTATCACTATTTTTTCAAATGGTCTTAAATATATGTACTCGTTGTTGTATAACATTCATTTGCAACACTCTATGCGTCTATAGAAAACAGAAGGTAAAAGAAGACATCAAAGTTGGTGGAGGAAAATTTTAAATGAGAGAGCCCTCAACTATTCCCTCAAAAGTTATAACCACTAAAACATTTCTAATCCCTAAAAAATGTTTCCATGCCATTCAAGTTTCCCAAAGCCCATCACCTATTCAATCAAAGTTATTACACCTTTCGGCACAGCCCTCCAATTATTGAAAGAGAGAGCTTAGGAGTTAGGAGTTACATACTTGCCAGTTGCCAATTCTAGCCAAAGCCTATTTCTGCTACGAGCAGAGTATAGAATGCTACATCTTATAATAGTTGGGTTAATAATTTGTATTCACCAAAGTGAGAAATTTAGGCAGTTGCTAGCAGATCAGAAATGTCAAGGGTCCTTTTCAAAAAAAAAAAAAAAAGAAAAAAAAAATGTTCTGGAATAACTTAAAAAATGAGCCTGGAATATTTCGCTGTATTTCTCTTATTTTATCATTGAATTTTAAAACTAATCTTCCATATCACTCTGACTTTGAAATTGTATTAACAACTGATGCTTATTATAAATTTCTGTTTTAACGAAAATGTACATATGATAAGTATGTAGACTAAGGTGTGAGGGTATTGATGGAAAAACACTCTAAATCTTAATTAAGGACGAGGTCATTTGATTAGCCATTTAAACTGAAAAGTTTTGATGGATTTTCATTTAAAGTTGAAAAAGTAAATTCTTTATATAGGTCGTAAATTTAAATGTAATTTGAATTGACAAAATTGTAGTGAATACTCAATTTTTAATATTTAATATTAATAAATATCAAATCTTTAAAAAAATATAATAAAATAACCAAGTGATTTAATTTCTTATATACTGATAATTTGTGGTAATTGACTGAGTGATCAAAATCACGTGCAAGTAATTAATAAATTGGCTAGTTACTCAATTATTTAAAAAAATATGTATCTATTTTTATGGTTGTATAAATTTTGAATATTTCTCTACATCACTATTTAAATTGTTATAAGCAACATTTGATTTCAGAAACTAGACTTAAAAGAGAGTTTAAATTGGAAACTGTTTTATATGAATGATCGAACTCCAATAAGAATGTATCCTAATAACATTCACATACACTTGAGAATTTCAAAGCGTACCAACTATGTTAATCCTCTTTAATTTCAAATTCTCCTCTAAGAAGTCAGAATTTTATTAAAAAATAATAATAAAAGATACAATGTTCGGAAAAAAAGAATACAACCCCGCAGAGGGCAAACAAGCAAAGAATGAGATTTTTCAATTTCCAAATCGTTTACTTTTGTTTTTGTTTGACATTCGTGATAAATCAAAGAAAACCAAACTTACTTTAATTATGTACTATAAAAAATTAAAAATATAATACATATAATTTATATAAAAATTTTGATAATCCATTTTCAAAATATAAAATTATTTCTAATAATTTAAAAGATTAAAAAATCTTTTATTGTAATCACAAGCTTTAACGTCATCTGAAGTTACGATGTAATTTGATTATTGACTTTTTATATCAAGTATGGTCTCGTTTGGCAAACGAATTCAAATTATGACAATTTGAATTTTTTTTTCATTTGAATTGGAAAATTTGAATTGTATAATTGGAACGAAGAATTTAAATTATTGTATGGCTTAATTGAAAATTTATTAAATTATTGTTTGGTTAAATATATAAATATGTGATTTGAATCATGAAAATAGTGGTTGAAATATCAAATCAAAAAGAACTATTTAAAATAGATTCAAACTGTTAAAATTTGAGGTAAGTAAATTTTAAGAGTTTGAATAAGTTTTGACCATTTGGGATTTTTTCTGAAAAAAAAGTTCCCAAACGACGATTTAAACTGTCAAACTTTTGATTCTGATTAATGATTTTATTTTATTTATTTATTTTGAAGACTTGAACTAGAACTAGCTCAAATATAAGAAAAAGTTCACACCAATTAAACATCCAAATCAAAAAAACTATAATTATTTGATTTTAATTGTTTAACTAATTTGTTTTGGCATGAAAAACCATTAAACCAACTAAAAAATATTTTTATTTAATATTAGGTAAAATGGACAGCTTTATTTTATTGGAAACCCGTTGTAGTTGTAGTTATTAATTGAGATTTTCATTTTAAAAGATAGGTGAAACAGGGAATGCTCAAAATTTACACAACAATAAAAATCACACTTAAATTTTTTAAATAATCGAGTAAATTAATCAATTCATTATTTACTTGCACATGATTTTCACCACTCAATCAATCACCACAAATTTCCACCATGTAAGTAAGAGAACCACTTTGGTATATTGTTATATAGTCTCTAAATTTTTGGTATTTATTTAAATTATATGTTAAAAATTAAGTTAATTTCTTATAAATGATATTATCAGAACGTTTGATCAAGATTTAAGTAAAATGGTAAATTGTATGAAATGATATTATAGTGAATACTTAATTTTCAAACTTAATTCAAGTAAATCCCTAATGTTTTAAAAAATACAACCAAATACCCAAATTATGTAATTACTTACAAAGTGATGATTAGTGGTAACTAACTTAATTACGGAAAACAAGTGCAATGTAATTAATGAATTGGGTAATTACTCAATTATTTGAAAACTATGGGTAATTACTTCTATTACTTTATAATTTCTGGGTATTTTCCTACTTTACCTTTCTATGAATGCCCCCTCTACTATAAGTGTTGTTTCACATTGCCCCTTAATTCTTAATTTGTTAGATTTGTTCCCCTCGTATTACAAAAATGACTCACCACATTATTCCGGAGTCCATTGGCAAAATGACTTAAAGAGATATTTAAATTATTAAAATAGATTTTCAAAAATTTTTATTTGCAGAGTAACCTCTTTTTATTAAAAAATTCATTAATGAGTGAGGAGTCATTAATTGAGTCTCATTAATTTTCTCAACTAACCTCTCTCCCTCCCTAACCTCCCTTAACCCCCCTCCCCTTTCCCCGGCCCTTCCTCAACTTGACTAAACTCGCGATTTGCTCGGAAAAAAAAAAAAAAAAACCCCATTCCTCCCTGAGCTCGTCCCCCCACCAGCATCCTGTCGCGTAGACTCCCCCTACCTTTACTCTCATTTACTGCATAGAAGAACCTTTAGGTTGTTAAAGGTAAAGTTAAATCTTACATTCATTTATTTTTTGTTTTAATTGTGGAGATTCTCCTCTTTAATTATCTCATCATTTGCTAAATCTTACATTCACTTCTGTGTGAGAGATAATTGAGTTTGAGAGGATAAAAATGAAGTTTTGAACTCACCTGGTTAAGATCTGGGTTCGTGACCGCGCGACCAAAAATAGGTGCTAATGGTCGCGCAGTTTTAATTTTTTGGTCACTTGTAAAAATGGTCGCGCAGTTGTAAATGGTCGCGCGGTTTATTTTATTGGTCGCGCATTTAATTTATTGGTCGCGCTGTTTAATTTATGGGTCGCGCGCGCAGCTATAATTTTTGTTGTCATTTTAAAAATTTTAAGTAATTATTCTACATTTACAGGTATGGGCCGTATATTTGTGAGTTTGGAATACGATGGGGAGTGGAAAAACTCGAACGGTTGTTGGGAATGGGTTGGAAGTGGTTTGGCAAAGGGCTTCATGGTCGATAGAAGCATAAAGTTTTTGAATTTTATGGAGAAAATTTACAAGAAAACAGGCATAAAGGAAAGTGAGTATACACTGAGGATTACACATAAGATTAGAGGTGAGCGGAATAAGCCTAACTGTTATTTCTGATGATGATGAGATTTCTGACATCTTAAGTCTCTATGAAAATGAAAAAGAAATTACTATACACGTTGTGCTTGAACCGAGGAAAGGTAAAGGAATATGTGTTGCTAACGATGATGATGGTAGGAATTTGGATGTTGGTGGGAGGTGTTTTGTTGACGATTATTTTGGACTTCACATTTTGGAGAATGATAATGTTGAAAACGAGGCTTCTCAAAATTTGTTGCCGATAGGCGGTGTTAATCCAATTTACCATCCGCCGCATATATGCAGAGGTATCAGGGATAACAATGAAGTGATATGCTCTAATCCTACTCCAAACAACTTATCTGATCAAACTCCGGGTGATGGATTTGATGTGGAAGGAAATGATAGCATGCCTCAGTCTCCTCGGCAAGTTGATGATCAGTTCGTTGATTATCAGTTCGTTGATGATCAAAATACCACATCTCAACAATTTGATTGGGCGGAAGAAAATGTTTTTCGGTCTTATTCCTCTGGTGATGGTAGGCATGATGGATCTGATTTTGCTTTGGGTCAACACTTTGAAAGCAAAGAAGATTTGAATTTAAAGCTAAGCCTTGTCGCCATTAATGGAAAGTTTGAAATGAAGACGCATAAATCAACGAAAACATTGAAGGAAGTTAGATGCGTTGATGATAATTGTTTATGGCGATTACGTGCTAGGAAATTGCCTAACTCAAATTTCTTTGTTATTCGTCAATACAATGGTTTCCACTCTTGTACGTTGATGAACCGATCAATCCACCACAGACAAGCATCCAGTCGTGTTATTGGAGCTCGCATGCAGGGACACTTTACTGGCATCAAGGAAACACCGAAAGCAAAGGTTCTCATGGGATATGTGCGTGAAGAGCTAAAAGTTCAATGTAGTTACTGGAAGGCGTGGAAGGCAAGAAAATTTGCACAACATCTCATCAGAGGTACGCCTAAACACAGTTTTGGCATGCTCCCATCTTATTGTCATGTTTTAAAAGAAGTCAATCCAGGCACAATCACCCATATTGAACTAGATTCTGATAATAAGTTCAAGTACTTCTTTATGGCTTTGGGAGCGGCAATCAGAGGGTTCAGATTCATGAGAAAAGTTATTGGTGTAGATGGAGCTTGGATCAAAACCCAGCACAAAGGAGTGTTACTTGTTGCAGCCACGCAAGATAGTGAGTATCACTCGTACCCGATTGCTTGGGGGGTAGTTGATAGTGAGAACAATGCATCATGGGCTTGGTTCTTGGAGAAATTGAAGGAGTTAGTCCCTGACGAACCGGAATTGTGTTTCATCTCTGATAGAAATCAAAGCATCCAATATGCAGTAAGGAGTATTTATCCTTTGGCAAAGCATGGAGCTTGTTTTTGGCATGTTTCAATGAATATTAGGCATCGCTTTAAAAGTGGTGCTTTAATTGGAATATATAAAAGAGCAGCAGAAGCATACCGTGTTGAAGAATTTAATAAACACTTCGATGAGCTGCGTCAAGGATTCCCCAGGGTGGCTAAGTATTTAGAGGAGGAGGTGGGGTTTGAAAAATGGTCAAGAGCTCACTTCCAAGGCAACAGGTATGAAGTTATGACAACTAATATAGTTGAGACAATGAATAATATGATGAGGGTGGCAAGAGAGTATCCAATAACTGCGTTGATTGATTTTGTCTTGTACACGATGGGACAATGGTTCTTTGAACGTCGTCGAGATTCTTTGAATATGACAGGAAAAATTACATCGAGAAGAGAATCTCTTATCAGAGATAGATGGGATAATGCAGGTTCATTAAAGCCACGCCAATTAAATGAGAATGAATATCATGTGATTTGCGGGAACCTGGACACAATTGTCAATTTAAGATCAAAGAGCTGCAGATGTAAAGTTTTTGAGGTTGAAAAGCTTCCATGCATTCATGCCATAGCAGTAGCAGGACAATTTCAACCCATCAACACTGGTGAAGTTGTATATTCTCTCTGTTCTGAATACTATAGTGTTCAGTATTTTATGTTGGCATATGCAGAAACCATATATCCCATCCCCTCAGAAAAGGAGTGGACCAACATCCCTGAAGCAATTAGAGCAATGAAACCGTTAGAGCCTGATTTGGAGACGAAAAGAGGAAGACCGAGAATGTCTCGGTTTCCTTCTCAAGGAGAGATGCCCAAGAAGAACTACAAATGTAGTTTATGTGATCAAATAGGACACAATGCGAAAAGATGCCAGCGTACACAGAGTTCGACCAATGTTTAATTTGAATTTTACTAATGTTATGTTAATTATTTTATTTGACAATTAGTTGTATTTTATTTGACAATTAGTTGTATTTGAATTTGACTGATGTTATGTTTAACTGAACGACGAATATTGGTCTTTGAACGACGAATATTGGTCTTTGAACGACCATTATTGGTAACTGAACGACTAATACCCATTAGTGAACGACCAATGGTCTTCGAACGACCAATATTCAACTAAACGACCAATGGTCTTCAAACGACCAATATTCAAATAAACGACCAATCTGGGTCAACGACCAATATTATTCAACTGAACGACCAATATAATTAAAAACGACCAATAATATAAGAACGACCAATATAATAAAAAACGACCATAATATAGGAACGACCATAATAATGGTCTTTGAACGACCATTATTGGTAACTGAACGACTAATACCAATTACGAACGACCATTGTATTTTGCTCTTTTAAATTATAATAGAAAAAAAAAAAAACAAGTTTGAAAAGTAATTATTTTATGTTAAATAGTGTGTCACGCTTTAATTTCTATAATATAATTATTTATTTTTATTTGTGTTTCTATACTTGTTGAAAGATTTAAAAAAATGAAAGCATTTTGTAAATATTCATTTGACTTATATAATTTTATAAATAGTGTGTCGCAACTTTGATTTGTTTGATTAAATTATTTGTTTATATTTTTTATTCTCTAACAATTGAAATTTTCCATTTATTTTTTTTTTAAAAAAAGGCATTTAAAAGTAAAAAACAATAATAGGAACGACCAATAATGGTCTTTGAACGACCATTATTGGTAACTGAACGACTAATACCCATTACGAACGACCATTGTATTTTGCTCTTTTAAATTATAATAGAAAAAAAAAATAAGTTTGAAAAGTAATTATTTTATGTTAAATAGTGTGTCACGCTTTAATTTCTATAATATAATTATTTATTTTTATTTGTGTTTCTCTACTTGTTGAAAGATTTAAAAAAATGAAAGCATTTTGTAAATATTCATTTGACTTATATAATTTTATAAATAGTGTGTCGCAACTTTGATTTGTTTGATTAAATTATTTGTTTATATTTTTTATTCTCTAACAATTGAAAGTTTTCATTTATTTTTTTTTTTAAAAAGGCATTTAAAAGTAAAAAAAAACAATAATAGGAACGACCAATAATGGTCTTTGAACGACCATTATTGGTAACTGAACGACTAATACCCATTACGAACGACCATTGTATTTTGCTCTTTTAAATTATAATAAAAAAAAAAACAAGTTTGAAAAGTAATTATTTTATGTTAAATAGTGTGTCACGCTTTAATTTCTATAATATAATTATTTATTTTTATTTGTGTTTCTCTACTTGTTGAAAGATTTAAATGAAAGCATTTTGTAAATATTCATTTGACTTATATAATTTTATAAATAGTGTGTCGCAACTTTGATTTGTTTGATTAAACTATTTGTTTATATTTTTTATTCTCTAACAATTGAAAGTTTCTATTTATTTTTTTTTTTTAAAAAAGGCATTTAAAAGTAAAAAACAATAATAGGAACGACCAATAATGGTCTTTGAACGACCATTATTGGTAACTGAACGACTAATACCCATTACGAACGACCATTGTATTTTGCTCTTTTAAATTATAATAGAAAAAAAAAACAAGTTTGAAAAGTAATTATTTTATGTTAAATAGTGTGTCACGCTTTAATTTCTATAATATAATTATTTATTTTTATTTGTGTTTCTCTACTTGTTGAAAGATTTAAAAAAATGAAAGCATTTTGTAAATATTCATTTGACTTATATAATTTTATAAATAGTGTGTCGCAACTTTGATTTGTTTGATTAAATTATTTGTTTATATTTTTTATTCTCTAACAATTGAAAGTTTCCATTTATTTTTTTTTTAAAAAGGCATTTAAAAGTAAAAAACAATAATAGGAACAACCAATAATGGTCTTTGAACGACCATTATTGGTAACTGAACGACTAATACCCATTACAAACGACCATTGTATTCGAACGACTAATATTCAACTAAACGACCAATATGGGTCAACGACCAATATTAGTCAACTGAACGACCAATATAATTAAAAACGGTCAATTATTTAAGAACGACCAATATAATGGTCTTTGAACGACTATTATTGGTAACTGAACGACTAATACCCATTAGCGAACGACTAATGGTCAACTGAACGACCAATATTCAACTAAACGACCTATATGGGTCAACGACCAATATTATTCAACTGAACGACAAGTAATGGTCGCGGAGTTTGTAAAATGGTCGCGCAGTTTGTAAAATGGTCGCGCTAAAGTAACATTAGCAGAATATATGTCAATAATACATAAAAACTAGGAACAAGAATAAGTATATAAATCGATTGCATATTTCATCCGGATTGTGTCCATGACTTTGTCATTTAAGTGACGACCGTGAGACAGCAGTATACTCGCTAAGAGTAGTTCACAAGTTTTCAGCATATACACCCCGCAATCTCCCCTGCAATACAAAAGGTAACAAATAGACCGCGAACTGTGACGTGTATTTCGCCATCCTACGTCGGATGACACATAATAGCTCGTCCACGTGCTACAATAAAAATAGGATAGGTCAATCAATAATTATAACACGCAAAGTGGTAGAACCTAAAAAACAAGGGTGAGAGTTACCTCACTGTCTAGGTAAGTTTGTCTACCGATCAAGTCCTTAAAAAAGGATCTAGTCTGTCGTTGCATCGCGCAACGGACACTATCATTGGCTCCCGAATTGTCGTGATACCAGTAGTTGAAAGCTCTGACAAGAGCTGCGTCAGCCGGCTCAAATGGATCAAACGCAGCTTTTTTCTTCTTCAGAGGGAACTCAACGTAGGGAGATTGATAGCATCGACCTCTCTTTCTCAGCCGACGTCCTTCAGGAGCAATCACTTCATCATCGCCACTCTCAACAGCTGTGACACCATCAAATATCGGAGTTAGTGGTGTCACAACTATATTACTCGCACTTGGCTGAGCATCTGCGGCTTGTTGCTGGGATTGATTCGTCGGCAGTATCGGCTCATCACCTCGACGGGCATCAACCCGAGGCACTCCAATAGAAGAATGCTTCTCATCGAGTGCTTCTTCATTCCTCGGTTGACTACTAGACATAATATGCTGCATGAGCACGTCTAGCTTCCTATTGAGCTCGGCCTAGACTGTGCCTTGCTTCTCTATCTCCTGCATGAGCTGCTCGTTTTGCCTCTCCATGATGGTCTGCCTCTCCGTGATCTTCTGGAGCTCTTGGTTTTGCCTTTGCACCAAATTCACGAGCTCCTGATTTTGCCTCTCCGTCGTACTAAGCCGAGCGTCAATATATGCCCGGAGTTCATCAATGCCTCTATCATGATACTGTTCAGGCGGAGAGGGGAAACTATGTTCAGCCTCTCTCTCCTCAGCAGGAGTCGATGCAGCCTGAGGAGGAGCCGATGCAGCCTGACGAGGAGGACTCGATGCAGGCTGACGGGGAGGACTCGATGCAGGCTGACGGGGAGGACTCGATGCAGGCTGATGAGCAGGAGTGGATACAGGTTGACGACGAGGAGCCGATGCAGGCTGACGACGAGGAGCCGATGCAGGCTGACGGGGAGGCCTCGATCCAGACGGACCGTCCCTTTCCTGCTGTTCCGTGACCACTGGAGATGAGCACAACATGACTCCACCAGACAATAATACTGTCAGCCGGTTGACAGTATCATCATCATCATCCTGCGGCATCTGAAACCCGACATAGTATCGCTGTTGTCTTTCCTCGTCAGTGGGCTCAAAAATAGGAATAACAGTCAACTGCATAATAAGAAAACAACTGTTATCATTGAATACAATAACAAAAATCATAAAAAGTCAAAAAAAGACTGAATTTTAAACCGCGCGACCAATCTCCAATAAAATGGTCGCGCAGTTCAAATGAATTGGTCGCGCAGTTCAAATGCATTGGTCGCGCAGTTCAAATGCAGGGGTGTACCTCGGGGTCTTCCAATATATCTCTAAGTCGTAGAGATTTGGAAGTCACAATGCTCGTTGATTCGTATCGCAGGCAACGAGGCAATCTGTCCGGATGGACACGTTTGGCAATAATATCCCCTAGCTTCGGGATTGCCTCAATTGCCCAAACCTGAAAAAAAAAATATTTCTCAAAGTTAACCAGCACATTCAATTATGAAATCCATCAATCAAACAAAATCAAAGTATAAAAACCAAGATCGAACCTGAAATATGTGCGCGCAACCATAAAAGTTATACTTCTCCGGTGCAGTCTTCTTCGTCTTCTGCCTATCTTCATACTTGGCTTTCAAATCAACGCTCAAGTAATCGGCAATGACCTCAAAACTCAAATTACCCCAAGGAAAACGGTTCAACAACTCTAGATCCATGCCGATTTGGAAATACAATGGATCGATGTTCTTCTTGGGGTCCTGTGCCATCAAAAACCCGGCCAGCAAATAAACAAATGCTATCCGAACCTTTTTTCTACTCCTAGCCTCTGAATCCATACTTATAAACTTTTCCTTAAGTTGGTCTAGTGTCACTCGGGCTCCTACACCAAAGAGTTCATCCTTCAGACGTTCGTCTTTTGTAACTCTTTCTAATTCTGACTCAGAAGGTCGACGCCCGGTCTTCAATCCAGAAGTCAGTGCAAACTCTTTTAATGAAAACCTAATTGGTTTTCCTCCAACTGCGAACCATATCTCCTGCGTCTTTGATGTTTTAAGCTTCCGTTGCAGAAGATAATGAACCAATTGTCCTGAGAAAACCCACTTCTCAGGCCAATCAATGAAATGCCCGAGCTGACTGTATGTACGAAAAACACTTAACTCGTTCGCGTTGAGATTGTCTTTAATCGTACGCAACACATCTACTCGAGAGCGAATTGTGATTTTCGCTGGAAAAGACGCATTTCCAGTCATTTCCATGCGAAATGGTGGAAGTTCTGCAGCGTAGACCTTGCGACGAGGAACCTGCCAAAAATGACAAAAAGAACCAAAAAGTGAAAAAAAATTCAGATCTCAACAAAAGTAATCAATGGCCAAACACCACACTGATGATAAAGATCAATTTCTTACATCATTATGAGCATAATTTGTTAATCTAAGTACGTTCGGAGATAGGGGCGAGTTTGCAGCGTTTTGGGACGTCATTGTCGTATTCCTGCAGAGTAATAAAATTTGAAGAATTAAATGAAATTGCACATTTTTTCTTTCTACCGATCGTTCGCCCCAACTTGGCGAACGATCGGCTAAGAAGCTGCCATATTTTTTTCTTTTTTGGCGGTCGTTCGCCAAGTTGGGGCGAACGACCGGCCATGACACTGCCCAATTTTTTTTCCTCTGCCGATCGTTCGCCCCACCTTGGCGAACGACCGGCCATGACACTGCCCAATTTTTTTCCTCTGCCGATCGTTCGCCCCACCTTGGCGAACGATCGGCTGTAAAACTGCCAATATTGGTATTAATCATGAACGACTAATAATGAACGACTAACAATGAACGACTAATAATCAAGAAAGACTAATAATGAACGACTAACAATGAACGACTAATAATCAAGAACGACTAATAATGAACGACTAACAATGAACGACTAATAATCAAGAACGACTAATAATTAACGACTAACAATGAACGACTAATAATCAAGAACGACTAACAATGAACGACTAATAATCAAGAACGACTAACAATGAACGACTATTATTGGTATTAGTAATGAACGACTATTGTTGGTATTGATAATGAACGACTAATGACGAACGACTAATACCGTCAACGACTAATAAATCCAAAATTGGTCCCGCGAACGGAAAACCAATCCGACGCGCACCGATAAATATTGGTCGCGACCATTCCCGCCACATTTCGTTTTTCTAAAACATACATCAGATTTTGTTTTTTGCAAACCCTAAAAAAAATTCTCATGTTCTGCTATGGAAACCCTAAAAAAAAAAAAGACTTACCGACGAAGAGCCGAGGAGACGGAGACGAGAAGGAGAGAGAGCTCGAGTGCGAGGGAGAGAGGAGTCCTGAGGAGAGAGAGCAGAGTGCGAGGGGTGGACGGGGAATAATCGCGAGAAAAAGAGAGGGAAATAAAATAGGGTTTTTTTAATTTTAATTCTTTAATTAAAAAACTCATTAATAGATAATTAAATTTTAAAAGTGCCACATCAGATCTTTAAAATAAAAGAAAAAAATCAAAAAAGAAAAAGTCATTTTATGAATATTGATTTTATGTTATGTCATTTTGACCAAATCCCCCATTATTCCGTTAATTTTTGTCGTAAAAATTTTCACTTAATAATTAGTTAATTTGTATTTATCCATTTCAAAATAAAATTACTCTTTTGCCTTTGTTATTAGATTTATCCTTTTTTCTAGTTTTATTTTCTTTCTCTGCTCCCTCGATTTCTTCCTCTTTCCTTTTCCTTCTCCTAGCCCATTTCCCGCAACCTCGCCCTAACCTCGGCGAACTCCGCCTACAAACCCCCTCCACTGCGCTCCTCCTCATCCTCCTGCCCCCGCCCTCGCCTTCAGAACCCCCTCCACAATGGTGTCTTCGCCTCTGACCTAATCAGACCAACCTAAATCAAAATCAAGCCTAATAAAAAAAAATAATCAACCACAATCAAAATAAAAAGCTCAATACAAATCAAACCTCTAAACAACCTCAAAAGCTAAATGATCATATCTGGGTTTCGCAGCGGCTTGGTAGGTTTGGTTGTTGGGGATGTCATCGAAGGGCACGAGGTCGAGGGGGTGGTCATTGGGGTTGCCGGAGGCGTTTTGTAGAGGTGGTCACCAGGGTGGTCGTGGGATCATAGGGAAGGTCATTGGGGTGGCTAGGGGCATGGGTCGCGAAGATGGTCTGCGGGGTTGTTGTGTGATCGCCAGGGAGGTCGCTGGGGGGCTTGAGGTCACGGAGGTGGTCCGCGGGGCTGTAGTGGGATCGCAAGGAAGGTTACTGGGGTCGTTGGGGGTTTGAAGTTGCAGAATCTCATTAGGGTCGCGCGAGAGCCGAGAGGTCGCGCGGCATCCTTTGATGATTTTCGACTTTTTATGGGGACAAATGACTAAGATTTCTCAAAGAAAGCAGCGTTGGCTGTTACATATTTGATAAAAATTGGGTTTGGAATTGTTCTTTTGTGGACTGAGGTTTTAGGTGCTCTGAGTATGGATGCTATGATTTAGGAAGATAATAATTTAGAGCATTTGATAATTTGGTCTGTGAGAATTTGGGAAAAATTATAAGGTTTTTGGTTAAATTTTTGTGGCTTTTTTTCATTTTGATTAATTTTATATTTTGAGAACAAAAAATATTCATAACCAGCAAACTTAAAAATAATATAAAAAAAATTCATATACGGGTCAAAGTTGAGAATGGGAAGATGCTAGCATGATGAAGAAAGTCTTTTTCTTCACAAAAGGAGGGTTCCACTTAGGGCTGTGCACAAAACTCGTCAACCCAGTCAACCCGTGACCCAATCCGAACAACTTGACCCGAAATAACCCGAGCTCAATTCAGGTTCAACCTAACCCAACCCAACCCACAAAAGGTTCCTTAGTTTCTTTCTTTTCTACCAGCTTCTTTATGGTGAAGCTAATCTTATTCTTTTTTTTTTTCCGAAAAAGGAAAGGGTAAACAATTAATTCTTCTCTAGCTCGCTTAGAGCTGAAGACTTAGCAACCTCCTCAAACTTGACTTCCTTATTCTCAAGCATAGAATAATGAAAGATCTCAGAAGGATGTCCCAATTAGCTTCTTTCTGCTTCTTAGTCCTCTTCTTCTTCTTTGCTGGTCTAAGCTAAAGAACCTTGTCCAAGACTTCATGATAAGATAGGCCCAAAAAGAAAAGGTTGGCCTCAGTAAAGCGAGCCTAATATCTAATTTCAGCGTTAGGAAGCCCAAAAGCCTCTCGGATTCATTTCCTCTCGATGTCGCTAATCAGGGGCCTTTCAAAATGCTATACAATAAGAAGACACACAATAGTGAAGATGAGAATCAAGACTAAATATGGAGAAAGTTGATGTAAGTAAAACTTTTAATAGAGTGCTCACTTATATCATCGAAGTGTAAGAAGTTGCAAGGAAGAGGTCTAGTTCCAAGCTTCGAGATTCTAGGATTAAAGTTCCCCCAAGCTAGAAACTCATCTATGTCCTATTGCCATTAGGTAAATCAACCATGAGAACCTACTTGTCCCCATCATACTAGGAAAAATGATAAAAGTATCTGGGTAACACGGCGCCATCTAGAGGCAATGCCGTACCAGCGCAAAATCGGCCCCAGTATAACCTGCAGCACTGCACCGTTATTCAAAGGGCAATATGACGATTCCATGCGATATTGCATTGGAAATTATGATTTTGACCTAATTTTTCATATTGTATGGTCATTCATTGATTATATAAGGACGAGCATTTAAAATAACATTATTTATTAATTCCAAGCTAGGAATATTTGAATCCAAATCATCTATCCTATTTTCTTATCTTCCTCTTTATCCTTCTAATCATTTTATGACAACTCATCAATTTGTATAGAACTCTATATGTGTATTTATCACTTTTTTTATTTTTTTTAAATTAAATTGATGAGTTCTCATTAGGATAGAAAAAAATATAATTATTTCTTTATTCACTTGCATGTCACTTACATATGTAGAAAACCAAAAAACAAAAAAAAATATATATATATATATATTATATTGAAGTCTTAATTTTGTCCTTGGTTTTGAAATTTTTTAATTTATCCTTCAATTTTAATCGAGCTCAACACATACCTTAATTCAAAATTGAGTTGACTTAAAGAGAGTAAATTTTATTAAATTACTGAACTGGCCCTAGAATAAATAAATTTAAATAAAAAATAAAAATAAACATAAAAATAAGAAATTCACAGATTTGGATTTTTTAAATGATTTCTAAAACTCGCATTATTAATCCATAATTCGCAAAACTTATATGAGCCAGTTAAGTAATTAGTCATTTTAAAGGTAACGTTTGAAAGATTTAGCCATAATTTCATGAAATTAAGGATTTAGCCATAGCATGTAATATTTTTTTATAACATGTAACATATATACGTGTAAAAAATGTAACATTTTTTTAATATGTAACATAAAATGTTACACTTTTACACATATATATGTTTCATGTAACAAAAAATTGTTACATTTTATGGCTAAATCTCTAATTTCGTGAAACTATAGCTAAATCCTAAAAAAATTATCCAAAAGTTTGGTTAAATGCCTAAAAAACTCAACTTATATTTTCAGAATCTACAATGCTCCACTTAGTGGTGTGCCAATGTAACGCAGAAGTGTATAGTAATAATATTAAAGTATGTGATAATAATTCTTTACATCTTTTTATACTCATAGGTGGAGCACCGATGAATATGGAGCACAACAGAATAGTCTTCCAAAATATAACTATGAAAATACTACTAGTAGAAAATGAAAACTCTCATCTCAATGGAAAAAATCAATGCATCAATTAACCGAAAAACTATCACAATCGAAAAAACGTAAGCATCAAACCAAAAATCATACAAAAACCAAAAACAAAACTTCAATCCCTAACAAATATATCAAAAAGTATCTCTTAACCCACAAAAATTAAAAAAAAGGGAACTCCCAAGTGTATCGGCGGCAAGAGATCGGAGAGCATCGCGTCTCTCAAAACAACAACAGCAAAGATATGGCGATTGGGATCGACTTGGCAACAGGATGACACTGTCTTACATGGCTTTCACATACTTTGTTAATTTAGAACTTATTTTTGGCAAATTCTATTACATAAATTACCCTAAGGAGATCTCTTGCTCTATGATTTTCAGCTTATATAACTTTATTAATTGTCATTGTGAATCGTGAATGTACAATTATACTCTGTATTGTTCGTTGGTGTTTGAAACGTGATTGTGTTATGTATTAGTAACTGTGTGTGTGTGTGTTTTTTTCTTTTTATATTTTTTGAAAATTTAGACATGGAAAAGGGAAAAGGCTTGGCTGGTTTAGTTACGCCAAAAAGGCAGAAGCCGCCATTTTTTATGGGATTGAAAGATTGGATTACTCTCCTTGACTTAGTTTTGCGGTTTGTATTCAGAATGTAATTACTAGGATCATTATGAAATTAAAAAAAATAGTTAAAAAAATCTATAGAAGTAATAAATCCAGAACAGTATTGGTACTCTAAATATAGATTATCACTGTTCAATTCTCTAAATATGGGGTTGAATTCTGTCGAGAATTGGTGACCATCAAACTCTAAATATAGAGTGGTAGTCTTGGTATATCACGTTTGTTGGAGAAAGCCTTATCCCTTTTTTTTTATAGATATATATATATATATACCAACACATATGTATGATATGGGTTGTCACTAAAAACCGTGCTACATGGTATTATTAAAAATTCAAGTTAAACATTGAAATTCCTAGGAATACTTAATGAGATATGGTTACGAAAAAAAAAGAAAGAAAGAGATAGTTCTTGTAACTGTAAAGAAGTGAATCTCCCTGCTAAACAGAAAGGGTATTTTAGGCCATATTTGATAACAAACCTAACTGGCTACGAATGTGACCAAAACATCTATATATAAATATATAACATATACGACTCAAAACAAACCAAAAAAAAAAAAAAGTGACATTATTGCTAGTCAGTCCCAAATTTATTTGTTCCGGTCATGGGATACCAAAATAAACATTTTCTCCAACTTCTCTCTTTCTTTCTTCTTTTTATCTCATGTTGGCTCAATATTCCAAAAACTCAAGCACATAACCAAACATCATCATCGGCTCCGAAGAACAAGAAAGCTTCGGCCATTTACGTGTTCGGAGACTCCACAGTGGATCCTGGAAACAATAACTATGTCGCCACCGTTGTGAAGAGCAATTTTCTGCCGTACGGCAGAGATTTCGTCGATCAAAAACCGACCGGAAGGTTTAGTAATGGTCGCCTCTCAACCGACTTCATAGGTATATATATATATATATATGATCTTATAATAATAATATGATGTGTCGTAGCAATATATATATATATATATATATGGTTGGGATGTTTGGTTAATTATTTATTTATTTGTTTTATGTCAATATTTTTGTTGCAGCTTCATATGTGGGCGTGAAGGAGTATGTGCCTCCATATTTGGACCCAACTCTTAGCATGGATGAGTTGATGAGTGGAGTGAGCTTTGCCTCTGCCGGCACTGGTTATGACCCGCTTACGTCAGAACTTAGTGTAATATTATTTTATCTATCCTAGCTAATTCCCCGTGCCTAAGTATCTTATTTTTGATAATTCTGATCTTTTATCCCTAAAAATAATGCTTACTAATATATACAAGTCATTACTTCTTTAATAATTTAGTAATTCAGTAAATAGTCATTTTTAAATGATGTTTTAAGAAAATAAAACTTTTCATTAATAAATAAATTATCATATTCTTAACTGCATGATAATATATTTTTAACTTTGTACCCTTAAATCTTTATATGTACTAATGATTAATAACTTAATTTTTAAAATATTGGTCATTTCTTTAAAAAATACACAGAAAATGATCAAATTCTAAATAAACTTATTTCAAATTTCAACTAAAATGAGGACGTAGTTTTGGTTGAAATAATTTATTATACAAATTTTCTTTTCATACTTGATGATCTTAGAAAGAGTTTTACATTTCAATTTCTCTCTCTTCCACTTTTCTTTATTTTGAAATTTTGAAAAATTTTTAGTCAAATCGTTGGTTGTATTTTTCTACTCGGTCTATAGATACCTAGTGTGTTATATTTTTTAAATTTTTATTTTCATTTCTATTGTTCATAAAAATAACTCTATATGATAATTAACTTTTATTTACTTTCAAATGTACTTCTAAGGGATTTTTCTCATTTATATAATATAATATTATATAATAACTGAAAGATCCGCTTTCTCCTATTTAAACAAAATAATTGTCGAAATAATTTCTTTTACAATTATTTTTTTCACAATTTTTAAAAAGAATTTTATATTTAATTGTTTTCTCTTCTCTCTTTGTTTAGTTTGTACCGTCTTTTTTTTTTACCATGCAGGACTTGTAAAATACTCTCATTCTACACCAATTGTATTATGCCTTTTCTTATGATCTAACTTTTAAAGTAATTTTTTGATGTTAAAAAAAAAACTTCGTATTATTTTTTTTTAAAAAAATCTTTAATCATATGTATGTATTATAGTGATGCATAATTCTAGATCGTCCAATTTACCATTTCAATGATGTGACATTACGAAAATATATAAATTATACGATTTAAAATTATTCACTATTCTAGTATACGTTCATGTGCTATTAAATAATTTAAAATATATGTATATATATATATATATATATATATATATGTTTTTTCTTCTTTTATATACTTGTCTTGTCTCTTCTTCTTATTTATTTTTATGTCTTTATTTCATATCTTTTTTTACCGCTTGAGTCTTAAAAAATAATTTTGTGTGCCTCAATTGTAATCATTTATTTCCACAATTTATTGCACCAATTGTGCAATACTTGTTTTTATTATTTATAAAAATAACTTTAAAAAATTAAAGAAAATAAAAAGCTTGATATACATATATATATATATATTGCTTATTAATATTTATTTTTGTAAATTTAATTTTAAGGAAATTTTTGTAATTTTTTTTTTACATTACACTTATCTATGTATTCCATATAAATTTCATTTTAAATGATCATGTTATTTTGATAAATTATTTATCTTCAAATATTAAATTTAACTCATAATAAAATTATATAAGAAATTTAGAAGTACAAAAATAGTTAGTTAAGGGATATTAAAGAAAAACAAATTCAGTAACACGTGAAGTAAATTTAAAATTTTAAAACTTTGAGCAGTCAAATATGAAAATTTATCTAAAATATTAGGTAAATTTAACGATTTTAAAAATTATTTTATCTATAAAGAAGGTAAAATTGAAAAAAAAAAATATATATTATAATTTTAAAAAGAGAATTTTAAGAAAATAGCCACTGTTTACAAAATAATTTTAAAAAATAGCCACAGTTTTAAAAAAAAACTAATCATTTCAGAAATTTCTGACACGTGTCAGAAATTTCTTACAGCACATTTTATGTGTAATTTTGTTATTATCAGAAATTTCTTACAGTGTGTTATGGCTAGTTTTTAGATTTTTCAAACTGTTGCTATTTTTTGAAAACACACAATCCAAAATGACTATTTGTCTAACTGACCCTTTTAAAATTTTTAGAAAGTTAAAGTAAAAAATTTGAAAATATTATGGTAAATTTTATAATTTTTTTAAGTTAAGGGAATAGTCCCTTTGCCCTTAAGAGATCCGTCCGTGTGTGTATCCGAATTTGGCTATCCAAAAGTGACAATTTGAAAACGTTAACTAAATTCTCAAATCTCAAGCCTCAACTCAATAGTTTTTTTTTTTTTTCGATCCCAATGTCATTAAAAATGATATTTATAAGTTGAGAGTTCATTAGCTCAATATCCGCCGTTCTATCCATTCTTTCCTTTCACACAATTAGCTTATTGCCATTGAGGGTTTTTCTTTCTCTTAATTTTTTTTCTTTAATAACTCAGCGGCCTTAAAAATGTTGACTTAAGTTTTTCCGGTTGGTAAATTTCAGAATGTAATTCCGGTATCAAAGGAAATTGAGTATTTCAGAGAGTACAAGAGAACGATTGAATCAAAGATTGGTAAGCAACAAACAGAAGAGCACATCAACAAGGCCATTTTCGTAATTAGCGCTGGCACAAATGACTTTGTTGTGAATTACTTTTCAACGCCTTTTCGAAGGAAGAGCTTTGATGTCTCCAGTTACCAGCGGTTTGTGATTCAACATGCTATGCATTTCTTACGGGTATTTGCCTTAATCCTTACAAACTTTATTTTATCCAAAAGAATTTCTGCATTAGTTTTCTTTTTTTATTTTTTAACTAAATACTGGACTATTGAGGAGGGAAAAAAGGATGGATTTAAAAAAATTTCCTTCTAATAATACAGTTGTCCATTCCAAAATACCTAAATACCATTTAAAAAATTAAAAAATAATTAGGTAAATAGTCATTTTGGGCTGTGTGTTTTTAAAAAATAACCATAGTTAAAATAAAATAAAATAAAAACTAGTCATAACAGGCTTGTTGGAGCTCCAAATGAGTCCCTAATACTTATTATAATATATTATATGTTCAAATACTCAGTTGGGATCAAAACAACTTTGCTAGAGTCACTTCAGAGCCAAAAAATTATTTTAAAGGCTATATTTCAGCAAAACAAATTATAAGGACTTAGTTTTTGCGCGAAATAAATTTTTAAGGCTTGTTGGAGCTCCAAATGAGTATCTAATACTTATTATAATATATTATATTTTCAAATACTCAGTTGGGATCAAAACAACTTTGCTAGAGTCACTTCGGAGCCAAACAATTATTTTACAGGCTATATTTCGGCAAAACTAATTATGATGACTTAATTTTTGCGCGAAATAAATTTTTAAGGCTTGTTGGAGCTCCAAATGAGTCCCTAATACTTATAATAATATATTATATGTTCAAATACTCAGTTGGGATCAAAACAACTTTGCTAGAGTCACTTCAGAGCCAAAAAATTATTTTAAAGGCTATATTTCAGCAAAACAAATTATAACATGTAAGAAATTTCTGACAATAACAAAATTACAAATAAAATTGCAGTCAGAAATTTCTGACAGGTTTTAGAAATTTTGTCAGAAATTTCTGAAATGGCTAGTTTTTAAATTTTTTAAAACTGTAACTATTTTTTAAAATCATTTTGTAAACATTAGCTATTTTCTTTAAATTTTCTTTTTTTAAGTTAAAAATATTTTCTCATATTATAAAACATGTGTTGTTTTATTAAATTTTAAATTGTAAAATAAAAATATCAAGCATTAATGCTACGTACATAAATTATATAAGAAATCAAAATGAAAAAATAAAAGTTAGAAAAAAATTTAGATGTTTTATTATGGAAACGCTTAGATAAATTAATGATACTTTAATTTGGGCTAGTTAAGAAATTTGTTATTTTAAAGGTAAAGTTTGAAGAAATTAGTCCTTTAATGTCAAAATTAAGGATTTAACCGGAACATACGTGTAACATAATATGTTACATGTAACACATCTTATACATATGTTATTACACGTATGTTACAGCAAAATCTTTAATTTCATGAAACTAGAGTTAATTCTTAAAAGATTAACTAAAAATTTGGTTAAATCTTTAAAAATCTCATTTAATTTTTAGTGTATTCAAACTATTTTTTTTTATTATCTCTCCAGTTTGCTTTTTTAAAAATTCTTTTTTATTGTAAATTAAATTATAAACAATAAATAATTGAAGTAATTTATAAAATTTTAGCGGAAGCGATCATAAAAAAAATGAAATTATAATACTATTTTTAGATTTGCTGAAAATTGAGTGGGGGCCACAACCTTCAATGGGCCCAATGAGGGTCCATCTTATCGATTAAGTGAATGCTACAAATCTCTCTTTTCTAGAGTTTTGTCATTGCTTGTTAGTGTAAACGGCAGAGTGGAATGCCTAAATGGCTTTGCCTTTGACAGCTAGACCACATGTTGACTGGAAATTTCTTAAGCTTATAAATCCACTGAACAATACAATACAGATCGTTTTTGTCTTGGCTATTCTGAGGTTGTC
This sequence comes from Boehmeria nivea var. tenacissima, assembly GCA_018132145.1. Lineage (NCBI taxonomy): Eukaryota > Viridiplantae > Streptophyta > Magnoliopsida > Rosales > Urticaceae > Boehmeria > Boehmeria nivea. The sequence continues at coordinate 4,535,411 of CM030877.1, read as the reverse complement.
ACCAAAATACTCCGGATAAGTACAAATCTATTTTTAGCATATTTGAGAAATTATTTTTGCTGTCATCACTGATTCTATAACTAAAAACTAATTTATAATTTTCCCCTTTTAACCTTAATTCAATAGTTGGTAACACACTTTTACAATTACTACAATAATGCATGTGTGGATGCTCAGTGCGAGTTTTGGCTGTTTTACAATTACTAGAATAATGCATGTCTGGCTGCTCAGTGGTATACGAGTTTTGGCTCAATTCTATAAAATACATTCATAGAATCGTTTTGATTTTGTTATTTTCAATTGTTTTTCGTAATCGTTTAACATTATATTTTTCTTTCTATAATTAATATATTTAGTCTAGTTTTGGAGGAACTTATAACGGAGGAACTTTGTTGAGATGCGTTTCTAATATTTAGTCTTTCAAAAAAAAAATCTATAACTATAATAATTACTAACTAATTGTCGTACTTATCAAGTAGGTTCAAAAGTTCTTAAAGATTACTACTCATTAAAATTAAATTGTTAAGAATGACTAATTATTATAAATCGTGTGTAACACAGGGTTTATGGGCAGAGGGAGCTCGGAGAATGTTAGTGGTGGGGCTGTCTCCAATGGGCTGCTTGCCAATCATGATGACTCTGAATTCTGGCAATCCCATTCTGCAGCGTGGTTGTTTGGATCAGTACTCATCCGTCGCCAGAGATTACAATAAAATACTCCAAAACGAATTGCAATTGATGCAGAAGAGCTTGGCCAGTTTTGGCACTCGGATCTCCTATGTTGATACTTATAATCTGGCCACTAAGATCATTCAAGAGCCTCAAAATTATGGTAAATCCATAATTAATTATTCCATTTTATAATTAGTTGGTCAAACACCCCGCATTCATGCATGTGGTAGGATTATATATAGAACAACTAAAGAAAAATTAACAATAATAATAATTTTCCTGCACATTTTTTAACTGGTGCAATGGATTGTGATAAAATGTAGCATTGTTTAAAAGAAAAGAGACGAGATAAGAAACCAACCTCTTTTTACGTAGTTTATTTTTAGCATACACCCAATAGTTGAACAATGCTAGAGATCAAATTTTATCCTAAAATTTTCATACCAACAGATGGTGTAGGTCAATTGTCAATTTATAATTCATAGATGTAATTGTGTCTATCGCTAAAAATGATGTGTAACTAATCACATATGTTGGTATGAAAAATCAAAAAAATGTTGGGATCGGTAGCATTACTCCCAAATAGTCTATTTCCTAATAATTACAATAATACAATAAATTAATAAAATAATTACGGTATTTTGTATTAATTGTTATAACTAGTAAATAAAAAAAATATAATTTCTTAAAATTCCGATTAAAAAGTCTAGAAGTAATATATAAGATATTATGCCTTATTTTGTATATAAAAGCTAGGTAAAGAATAACAGGTAATCTGATGATCGACATTTTATTTTCATTTTTTGTAGGTATTGATGAGGTTTCAACTGGGTGCTGTGGAACTGGATACTATGAACTAGCATTCTTATGCAATCCACTATCATATGCCTGCCCTGATGCCACTAAGTATATGTTTTTTGATTCAATACATCCCACTGAAACCGCCTATTATCACCTCTTCAATTCAATTCGTCCAATCATTGATTGTCTCTTGAAGGACTGAAATTCCAAAAACATATGATGTTGTTGTGAATGAATTGTTTGTGGATTCCATTTTGGTATTCCATAACCTATATGACTTATGCTTTTTTTATGACCTACACATTATACATTCAATTAGCAACTCATGACCCCCCCTTTATAACTTTTGTAATTCATGTACTTCCCTCTTTATTTTGTTTATGGCACATGGCCTATAAATGGAGACCGGCTAGTCATGTACTGTGTACACAACAAAAATATAAATATACAATGATAAATGATAATCAGAAGATGTTGTCTATATTTCTCTTATGTCTCTCTTCCTCTCGTTCATTTAATTTTATATATCTAACTGTGTTATAAATATTTGGTGGATATCACCTTTGATTGCGATATTCTGATTTAAGGACACTAACGTCATTTTATTATGAAATTGACAAGTGTTTTTATTAGAAAGTTTCTTTATTATTTTGAAATTATTTTTACGACGTGTTACTCAACATTTTGTATTGAGTAGAATTAAGATGGATATTAATGAAATTTGTATGATGAATTAATGTTGTTGTTATATGAAAAACTATAATAATTTTAGTATAGTTTGATTGAGAAACTACAACGGAATTGTTATATATGATTGTTGTTAAAACTACATGTAGTTTTACAAAAATAGTAAATTACGTGTGGATTTATGAAACATCACACAGTACAAAAAATGGTAAAATTATATGTAATTCTATTTCAAATCACATGACGTTAAACAATAGCAATCACCTTTAGGTTACAATTTTTATGAGAATGGGACGCGTTTTAAGAAGTGAAGATTTCAGATATTTAAGTGTTAAATCATATTGGAAATGTGAAATGGACGTTATTATGAGATTGAGATTGTGATATATTTCTAAATTCTTCTTAGGCTATATGAAATTTTTTATATACCAAAATTGCATATCAATTTAAATGTTTGAATAAGTTTTCCAACGGTATATCATATGTGTCAATCGGATAAGTATAGAAAGTTATGACCGTTTAAAGTTTAGTGAGTGAACCAGTCCGTGTATACGATACAGTTTTGATGACATACCTAAAAACAACATAATTTCATGAGTTAGGTCTATTTAAAGCCCTTTTGTGCGAATTTCGAAACCCTAAGAGCCCTCAAACACACAGAGACCAATTCTTGAGATCTAGAAACTTAGAAGTCACCCCAACACCTTCAAGAGTCAATTCTTTATGATTTTAAGGTAATAAAATCCATTTTCGTTATTTATATTTATAAGTTTTGAATCTAACTTGATTCGTGTTGTTCGCGTAGAAAATCGCGCTCCGAAAAGAGTATTCGAGACAAACAAAGGCTTCGAGGGTAAATCTCTTACTAAGAACTATCAAAATCTCTTTTATGATGATCAATTAGAGTTTATGTTTTGATTTTTACGAGTCGTGATCTTGGATCGGTGTTAGAACGATCGTTTTACGCACACGGCAAGAGTTTTTTAAGTCTTAAAAATTTATGTGAATTTCTCGAATTATTTTAGGAGATAAATGATTTTATTTTTATTTGAAAATTTTTCTGCTACTCCATCTATGAGTGTTGATTATGTATATTAATTTTTGTAATTTTTAGTTAAGTAAATTGTTTATTAAAAATCCGGAACCAATGGCTACCTGAACGGTTTCTGCACCGTTCTGGGCAGATATGAATTTTTGGCCGTTACGAATACTTTAAAGGCCGAATTATATTTTAAATGTAAAAGAGAAAAGATTGAAATTTAATTTTGAACAACTTTTTAGTTTTATATTTTTTTAAATTCTAATTTTAAGATGATAAAATTTGTAGTTTAAGTTCTAAACTAAATTTAGGTTTGTGAATAAACTATATGATGGAAACGATTTCTGTAACGACCCAAAACTCAAAACGGTATTTTAGTTCTTAAAAATACGGTCAAATTTGAACTTTTTAAATTAAGTTACAAAACCAAGCTTTTAATATTAAACATAAGGTTCACCAATCCTCACCATAACCAAAATAAATTTAATTTTAACATTTACAAAATATGCAGAATTTAAAACTTTTCTTTGCCAACGATTAGCCGGTAGTCCACGAAAAGTTTTACAGGTCGGTCCCGTATACACTCGCTGTTCCCGTCATTATCGCTTCATCCTTTCTGCTTTCTTGATAAGATACTTGCGACACGAGCACACAAGTGAGCTAATAGCCCAGTAAGTGGATTAGATAGATAAGTTGCTAAGTCTGCAGGTAACATACAATCACAATATTATAATTCAACAAATGGATAGACTCGACGATCGAGTCATCGTAATTCGAAGAGTAAACATCACTCTTAAATAATCTTGCCCGCGGAGTAGAATTCAGATATAATGTGCTGAACTTACGCGAGATACAATATCTGCAAAAGAGTTGTGACATGTAACGAGGTCGGATTCAACGACCCATTAATCTCGATAAGTTAATCTCATACTTTATTCTAATTTCACTCAAGTTTCGCATCCAAACCCCTTACGGGTCGTTCTAGAACTTATACACAATCTAGACCTCTCATGGGTCGTTTTATAATTCAATACACATTTAGACCCATTACGGGTTGTTCTAGAACTTATTCACAATCTAGACCTCTTACGGGTCATTATAGAATTTAATACATATTTATACCCGTTCGCGGGTCGTTCTAGAACTTTATACATATCTAGACTCATTCTCGGATTGTTCTAGAACTTTATACAAATCTAGACCCATTCTCGGGTCGTTCTAGAACTTAATACAATTCTAGACCCTCTACGGGTCGTTCTAGAACTAATACAACTTTGGACCCTCTACGGGTCGCTCTAGAACTATACAACTTTGGACCCTCTACGGGTCGTTCTAGAACTATACAACTCTGGACTCTCTACGGGTCGTTCTAGAACTTTAAGCATTTTAGACCTCTTAGGGGTCGATCCGAAACTTCTCACGACCGGTGGTTCCGTCGGACTTTATCGGATTGCTTGCGCAATCACCCCATCGGGTTAGTTCGGGACATGCTATGGATCTTGGCCCCTCGGACCGTTCCGATATTCTTTATGATTGTGAGGACTCATCCTCCTTGGGCCTCTCTGCCCATTCCGAAACCTTTTACGACCAGCGACCCCGTCGGGTCGTTTCGGAATTCATTATTGCACTTTACCCCGTCGGGCCGATCCGGATCGTCAAATCATAAGCTGTGGGGAGGGCTGTGGCTCTCCTCTCCAAGGCCCCTCGGGCCGTTCCAGAAGGTAGTTTGCTGACCTCTGCGAGGTCCCTCGGGTCGATCCGAAATCTATCATGCATGATGGCCCCGTCGGGCTATTTCGGAACCAAATCATGATCGCGGCCCCGTCGGGCCCTACCCAAATGATCAAAGTATTGCCACAGAGGAAGGTCGTCAGCCGACCTCCCCAAGGCCTCTCGGGCCGTCCCGAAACGTAATCAGTGGCCTCGTGGGGCTATTTCGGAACCGATCATGACTTGCGGCCCCGTCAGGCCCTACCCGTATACATACATTGGTTTCGCTTCCCTTGGCTTGTCTTAGCGTTTTCTCTTTGACCTGCAATAAAGTCTCAACAACAACAGAAACAGTTTTATGCATGTGGTCCCATACCTACCGATAGATAAGTCATACTAACATATACACACACAAACAGACCTACACCCTACACTAGAACCTGAACTACGAAGTTGAGTAGTTTTATGTCTGTGGTCCCATACCCACAGACAGATAAACATATAAGTGAACACATGCACCAATACACACTTAGAAAAACACAACATATCATAAACGAACCTACAGTCTCATACCTGCAGGCTCGTTGCATAAAAGGAGACGAACATAATCAAGAGCCCATATTCACAACCTTAGCAAGAATGGAGATCCACACAGTTTAGTAGCCACAATTTTAGAAGCATCTCACGCTTTATACAATCTCAACACATGCACAACATATTCAAGCATGGTAAAGTTTACTCGTGTCACAGTGGAGATCCACTTACTTGAGGTCCTAAGCTCTCCGACTTGGTCCTCGCAGTTTTCCTCTCCCGACGTCCCTCTTTGGAGCATGTTGTGTGACACATCTGTCCAACACGAGAATTAAAGGATCAACGTCTAAGTCCACGAATTATTTGAGTTGAATGAAACTTCAAGTGCCTATGGACTAAAAGAATAGGACTCTAGAAGATGGGACGACCAATGGTTTATTGAGAAACCCCTCTAGGGGTATTCCTGTCCCGAGTGTCGTCACTTCATCATTAACCGTCAATCTCGACTAATAGTTCTATCGCTTGACTAGTTTAGGTGAGAAAGAAATTCTTGGACCTAAATGGCTCTTGACTTAGCCATAAAAAGTGTCTAAACTTCGAGTCTGAAATCCGGCAGAGTTTCCCTGTTTTTCGGATATCTCGGCCAAAGCCTTCACCTAATTTCAACCCAGCACCGAACTAATTTCGGTCACAATCCATCACAGCAACCACGCAGAAATATTTTCACAATTATCACAATTAATTTCAAAACATAATCATAATTCAACACCGAGCCTCAGTGGCTCGGATCCCACACAAAAATAATAGGCATCTAACTAATTACAAAAGTCACATAAATGTCATCGAGTTCTAATGTTCGGATCCTGTTTCTGATCGCCCACTTATACCACTCGTAAAGGACGGTGAAGGGTTGTGCGTCCAAACTTGCTCCGTTGAATTTCCTGCGTAACTCAAAATAGTTAGGACCTAGAACGACCTGACTATGTAGTCATGGCTTTAACATTAAGAGCTTTAACTAAGTCGAGCTCCTAGTTTACGAAGAACAACGTGGGCACTTGAGATCAAGCATTGGTCGCGACGATTCGATTAGCATTTAAACCAAAATAACGCTTTAAGTACACTGCGTTAGCTTCACATTGATGGAATTGCTTAGCTTAAGACAAATTCAAGTGATTCAATGTGTTGAAAATCCCTTATTAATTTCCCAAGTCACAAACCGATAAATGAAACGAGAAATAAAGCACATTAATCTCTACAAAGGCATGCCTTAAGCCCGACATGACTAAACCCTCAAAAATGTGCAAAGTATAGCACGAAACACCAATTAAATAAACATAACACATTACCGAAATTGCATAAATGCATTAATTTAAATTAATGCACTTGCCACAACCTTTTCAAATCGACAATCTGATGAGATTTCTAGATTTTTAACCAACTATCTAGTTTACTAAAACTTGTGTCAACACATTGAAAATTAGACATACATACATTATTGGAAACGTGTGACCCATCACAATCACACTATAAACTTGACAATCATAGACTATAAGTAAATCTTGCAAATCATCATAATCTCAGCCACCAAAATATTAAACATGTCCACAATTTCACAAATCGCCAAACACCACGAGGTTTAAAACGTGATAAACCAAATAAAAAGTAAGCTCAAAGCTCACCTAACTGAGCAACGGTGGCTTGTGGTGGGTTCGCGGCTGCGAGACGGGATCCACGGGACGGGGTTCCGTAACAAGTTCGGCGACGGCAAGACGACGGCGTAGCTGCGTGGGTCAATAGCGCCGAAGTGGCACGGGGGAGCTTGCACGAAGCAAGGGCCATGAGGCAGTGGCTCGTCGCTGGCGAGGAATGTGCGGCTTCACGCGTATTGGCAAGGCTGTCGAAAAAGAGGCAGCTCGCGCCACAAGGGTTCGTGAGCGCCGACGTCTCACGGCGTGCGCTGACGCGGAGGGGCGCGGGGTCACCAGGGTGCGCCGGCGGCTAGGCAGCGCTGGCGAGGAGCGCGAGGCTGGAGCTTGCACGGAGGGTGCGGCTCGAAGGCGCAAGAGGAACACAGAGGTCTGGGCCAGCGAGGAAGAGCGAGGCGAGACAAGGGTGAGCGGGGGTCGCGGCTGCAGGCACGCGAAGGCGAGGCGGAACGGCGCCGGAGCTGGGCCACGCGTTGGTTGCGCGAAGGGACGGAGCGTCGCGCGGCTGGGGACTGGCGGAGAGGCCGCGATGGGACGCGGGGCTGGGCTCGTGCGAGGAGGCTGCGCGCTGGCACAGAGAGAGGGACGCGCAGACGGTGCGCGGCTGGCTGGGGCGGAGGAGGCTGGCCGGAGCTGGGGAGGGCTGGGCGCCGGAGGGCAGCGGCGGCTGTGTGAGTGAGGGGCGGAGAGGAAGGGGGGGTGACGACGTGGGAGAGAGGAAGAAGAAAGAGAAATAGGATAATAAAACCCTACTGAATAGAAAATTAGTTTATTTATTATTTATTAGCATAAATTCATTAAATAAAAGACATATTTCCAAAAAATATGAAAATACACAACTTGGCTCAACTAGTGAAGTTAGAAATTTTAAAATCAATTTCAGATTGAAATTGAATTCTTGACAAGCTTTAAAATTCCAACACATCAAATTAACATTATTTGCACTGTCATTTTTATATCGTCCAAGTTGGCCAGATTTGACGAAACTAGTCACTTCTCTCAAAATAATTGAAATCAAGATAATATCTCAAGAAATTTCTCTCAGAAATAGAAATTAAATACTTTTTAATGTGGTCTAGTTTCAGGCCATTACAATTTCTATCAAAATCCAAAAGAGAAAAGTTATAGAATTTAAAAAATGAATACAAGTCGTTCCAGAAAAAATTTTCAGAAACGGAACCTATTTTGAGATATCTTAAAATTACTATTATGCTCCTTAATTCTTATCATCTTTTTTGAACAAGTTAGAAATTTATTTTCGAAGCAAAAATTACTTGGTTTTATCTGTATTTCTGTAATGACCTGAATTTGAAAGCACTGTGACAGTTAATTAATTTGTACTTTTGCCTCAGTTATGACCAATTTGTAAAATTGGTCAGTTTCATTAAATCTGGTCAATTTGGAGTTATGATTTAAACTATGGAATTGGATGGATATTTTATAATTTCGAATTAATGTGTTAGGAGTTTATTTTATTTCGAGAACGATATTAAAATTCCTAACTCTCATTTGTCCAAATTACGTGTGCAATTTTATTATTTCACGGAGAAATTTTACCATTTCCGTTGGTAAATTTTTTGGGCCTTTTTGGCCAAAATTGAGCCCAAGCCCACTAGGGCTTTATTTTCTTTTTTCCCTTTTTTTTTTCTTTCTTCCCAGCCGCCACCTTCACTCTCCCTCTATCTCTCAGCCTCACACTCTCTCTCTCTCCCTCTCTCTCCGCCGTGACTCCATGCCCTTGCCGCCGGCCAGCCTAGCCCCGCCGGCGCTGCCTCCCTCTCGCGTGTCCAGCGCGCGCGCCCCCGAGCCCCGCCGGCGCTGCCTCCTTCTCGCGTGTCCAGCGCGCGCATCCCCCTCGCTTTCCTCTCACTCCCGTCGGCGACGAGCGGCCGACGCCCAGCCTTCACGCGTGCCGCCCACGCCGAACGCCGCCCAGCTCCGGCCTCCTCCAACGCCCCTCGCGCGACGCCGAGCGAGCCCAGCCCGACGCTCCGACCACGACGCCTCCGCCCAATTGCGACTCAGCGCACCCTCGTTGCGCCGGCGACCAGCTGCGACACCCCAGATCCGGTGAGACCCAGCTCCGCCTCCCCTTGCCTGGCGTTCCTCGGCCCCGATCCGTGAGGCCCAGCCACTCGTCACGCGATCAGCCCGCCCCTCCGCGAGGCCTCGTGCGTGTGCACTACTCCGGCGACCCCGCGCGCAGTCGGCCTTGTCGCGCGTCCTCCTCGCGCCGGCCCGAGCAACCTCGACAAGCCCAGCCTCCCTCGCGCTGCCTCGAGCGCGCTCAGCGCCGACCCAGGCCTTTGCGCATCTCGACGGAGCCTCCGCGCGCCTCGTCTAGGCCTCGCCGCGCACAGCCCTGCACCGTCAGCGGCCTTCGTGTGCCGCCGCACCCTCCCCTCTGCTCGAGCTCCGCCCCGAGCCCCTGGCGGTGTACCAGCCAGCCGTTGTCTCATCGAGCCTCACGGTGCCGTTGGAAATCCCGACACGATCTTCTCCTCGGTGAGCCTCGATCTCAATTTTTTTAACCCGGCGATAGTTTATGTTCGCATTTTTAGTGTTTGGTGTTGTTTGTGTGTTTTAGATTCGCGAACCATAATTCTCGTTACGCTTAGTGTTCGGGTTATATTATTTGTGTCTAAAGGTGTTGTTGTCATTATTTTGTCGAGGTTGTGGCGAATGATTGGATTAATGGAAGGTTGTGTTCGTGCGAAATTGGGCATTTTGACTTGGATAAAGTTTTCGTTTACTAGAACCTTTGCGATTTGTTGGATAATCTATAATTTGAAAATTTATAGTTTGAAAGCTTGCGCTATGTCGAGTTTAGTGTTGTAGTCATTAAAAGCTTAAATTAACTAACGGGTTGGTTTTGAGCCGAGACTTAGAAAACCGGTAATAAGTTGAACTATTATATGTGAAAAGAGTTTGCTACTCTTGGTAATTTTTTTGGTGGTCGTTGAAATTGGTGAATTAAACATTGGTTAGTTTTATTTCCTTTAATGGTGATATTGGTACTCTCTAAGACTAGTGTTTTTGGTAATATTATCGTTTTGGAAAATTTGATGTTTTGCGGAAATCGTGAATGTACAAACTTGAGTAATTGCTTAAGAAAGCTATGATTTGTGAGTTGGAGCTTTCAAAGTAAGAAACTTGCAAAAAGAATTTTCAAAAAGGGAGATTTTGTAATCGTTGAATATCTAGATTTAACCGTGATTTAAATTAATTTTTCTCCTTTTACACGTGGTTTTGGAAATCTAAAATATATCAAGAGATGTTTCGAAAGTTTAATTTGGAGATTTAGCGGACTCGCGAAGATTTAGTTTGTAAAAATTGAGAAGTTTTGAATGAACTTTTTAGAAAATGAAAATGGTGCACGTTCTTGTTAATCTAATCCTGTTGGATGGTATGTTGACAATTGTGCCCATTTTTTTTGTAAATGAGTTATCGATTCGGGTCACAATTCCGAGTGTTTCACATCGTGTTGCATTTAAATTCGAAACTTGATTCGATCTTTTTATTATGTCAAAATCGTGCAGGAACATCATCAAAGTAAGTTCGGGCGCACGAACGCTCGCCGTCCTATTCCAAAGGTATAAGCGAGCGGCCTAAGGCAATTTTCGGTTTAAGAGAACCAACGACGACTTGAAAGTTGTTTTAATTTCAAATGTATCAATATCGCTCTCTTTGTGAGGAATCCGAGCCACTGGGGCTCGGTATTGAATTATGATTATATTTTTAAAGTAATTATGAAAAATGATAAAATTGCCTGTGTGGTTGTTATGATTGACTGTGACCGAAATTAGTTCGGTGCTGGGTTGAAATTAGGTGAAGGCTTCGGCCGGGATATCCGAAAAACAGGGGAAACTCTGCCGGATTTCCGGCTCGAATATTTAATACGTAATGAAATAAAGTCAGAAACCGATTAGTTTAAGGAACTCACTTCTCACCTAATCTATTCAAACGAAAGACCCGATAGTCTGGATTGATTGTTAACGTTAAGTCAACGACATTCGGGACGAGAATACCCCTAGAGGGATTTCTTGACGAACCGTCTGTCGTCCCACTGTCTAAACTTCCCTGCTGTTGATTCATTGAGCCCTAAAGTCTCATTTCTCGCGAATGATTAGTAAGCATAGGCATTGACCCTCTAATCCTCGTGTTGGACAGAAGTGCCACGCATCAAGCTTTTAGGAGGGACGCCACTGAGGAAAACTGCGAGGACCAAGTCGGGAAGCTCAGGACCTCAGGTAAGTGGATCTCCACTGTGGCACGAGTATACTTTACCCTGCTTGAATTAATCGTGCATATGTTGAGATTATGTTAAGCATTCGATGCTTCCAAAATTGTGGCTGTCAAACTATGTGAATCTCCATTCTAGTTAGGGCCGTGAGTATGGGCTCTTGACTATGTTTGTCTCGTTTTGTGCAACGAGCCTGCAGGTATGGGACTGTAGGTTCGTTATAATATGTGGTGTCCTTCTAGATGTTTATTGGCTTGTGTGTTCACGTATATGTTTATCTGTCTGTGGGTATGGGACCACAGACATAAAACTACTCAACTTCGTGGTTCAGGTTATTGTGCAGGGTGTGTGTGTCTGTTTGTGTGTGTATATGTGTTAGTATGACTTATATGTCGGTGGGTATGAGACCACAGGCATAAAACTGTTTCTGTTGTTATTGAGACTTTATTGCAGGTCAAAGAGAAAACTCTAAAACAAGAAAAAGGGAGCGAAAGCATTGTATGTATACGGGTAGGGCCCGACGGGGCCGCAAGTCATGATCGGTTCCGAAACAGCCCGACGGGGCCACTGATTTCGTTTCGGGACGGCCCGAGAGGCCCTGGGGAGGTCGGCGGACGACCTTCCTCTGTCGCATTACTTTGATCATTTGGGTATGGCCCGACGGGGCCGCGATCATGATTTGGTTCCGAAATAGCCCGACAGGGCCATCTTGTATGACAGATTTCGGAGCGACCCGAGGGACCTCGCGGAGGTCAACGAACCACCTCTCAGAACGGCCCGAGGGGTCTTGGGGAGGAGAGCCACGGCCCTCCCCACAGTTTATGATATGACGATCCGGATCGGCCCGACGGGGTAAAGTGCAATAATGAATTCCGAAACGACCCGACGGGGTCACTGGCCATAAAAGGTTTCGGAATGGACAGAGAGGCCCAAGGAGGATGAGTCCTCACAATCATAAAGAATATTGGGACGGTCCGAGGGGCCAAGATCCATAGCATGTCCCGAATTAACCCGATGGGGTGATTGCGCAATCAATCCGAAACAGTCCGACGGAACCCCAGTCGTGAGAAGTTTCAGATCGACCCGCAGAGGGTCCAGAGTTGTATAGTTCTAGAACGACCCGCAGAGGGTCCAGAGTTTAGCTCTAGATGGACCCGTAGAGGGTCCCGAGTTGTTTATTTCTAGAACGACCCGCAGAGGTTCCAAAGTTGTTTAGTTCTAGAACGACCCGCAGAGGGTCCATAGTTGTTTATTTCTCGAACGACCACAGAGGGTTCAGAGTTGCTTAGTTCTAGAATGACCCGTAGAGGGTCCAGATTTGTATAAGTTCTAGAACAACCCGCGAACGGGTTTAGATGTGTATTAAATTTTGGAATGACCCGTGAGAGGTCTACAGAAGGGGTAAGGCCGATGCGACCTCCCTAATATTATAGAATCAAGAATTTTTAAATAGTAAACCGTGTGCACACATATTTTTATAAGCTAAGTCAGAGAGTTGTGAACTTGAGTGAAATTAGAATAAAGTATGAGATTAACTTTATCGAGATTAATGGGTCGTTGAATCCGACCTCGTTACATGTCACAACTCCTTTGCAGGTATTTTATCCCGCGTAAGTTTAGCACATTATATCTGAATTCTACTCCGCGGGCAAGATTATTTAAGAGTGTTGATTACTCTTCGAACTACGACGACTCGATCGTCGAGTCTATCCATTTGTTGAATTATAATATTGTGATACCTCTTGATTGTATGTTACCTGCAGACTTAGCAATTTATCTATCTAATCCACTTACTGGGCTAATAGCTCACTAGTGTGCTCGTGTCGCAGGTATCTTGTCACGATGCAAAAAGGGCGAGGCGACAATGACAGGAACAGCGAGTGTATACGGGACCGACCTGTAAAATCTCAGTGGACTACCGGCTAATCGTTGGCAAAGAATGTTTTAAATTCCGCATATTTATAAATGTTTAAGTTAAATTTATTTTGGCTACGATGAGGATTGAGAATCCTTATGTTTGTTATTAAAAGCTCAATTATGTAACTTATTTTAAAAAAGTTTAAATTTGTCCGTATTTTTAGAGACTAAAATATCGTTTGGAGTTTTGGGTCATTACAAAGTTGGTATCAGAGCCACGGTTTAGCCGGTCCTGTAGACAACCCCGTATGCACAAGCGTGGTTCCTTCGTTGTCGCCAATGTGAGTAACCCTTACTTATGCTTCACGAGCAATGAGATGGTAATTTAGTAAAGTTAGTTGCAGGTGTACTTAAATAGTATGAGCAAGATGAGACGAGAGGATCCAACCGAGACTTGGGACGCGTCGTGACCGTCTAAGAGACGTTTTCGTTCTGAATGGTAGTTCTCGACTACCCGTGTTGCCTCGAGTAGGCCAATGTCGGTCTGATGCTATTCGCTACTAGTATCAATTCCTAAGATGTGTAGCTCTCGCGCTGTTGGTCGTCGAGATCACTCGAAGGAACGCGATTGCTATTTTCGGAAGGAACGAAAGTCATTAAAAACACATCAATCACAGATGGTCCCCATACTAGAGTTCTCTTTTGAGGCGCCGACTAGACTCTACTTGGCAAAAGCGTAATACTTTTCTTTTTGCTTGAGCCGAGTATAATAGGCTCTCTTCGAAAAAAAAAAACAAACAAACAAAACAAAACAAAACTAGCTAACGATAGAAGCAACCAATCATCGTGCTGCCACCTTTTTCTTAGTAATCATCCTAAGGCCAATCTCATTAATAGCAAAAGTTTAAATCTATGAAAACGTGGGGCCCAGTGCGCGTGGGCATTGCGAGCTGGCAAGAACGTTGAACTGCTCACTAGAACACCTTAGGTGTGAGTCCTTCTCCGCCCCGTCTCGGCCGTTGATCTCGTTCAAGGATCGTGGAGGAGTGAGGAGCTGCGTGAGTGCCTGGGTTTGGTACAAACCGAAAGTGGGAGACGAGTCGAAATGGCCCAGTAGGAGTTGATTGAGCCATTAATGATTTTGAAAGCATTGTATGATGGGTTTTATGATGCTTGATCTCTATCCTTGGATGGCGTTCAAATTCCGTCGTATCCTAGAAGATAAGCGCTCGACTATCAGTCTTTCACAGGACGCACGAGCACTAACCGTGAGGAAATGTCCATAATTTTTATGATTTTCAGAGTCGCGCAGCGGAAGCATGGCAATCAATGCTTAAAGAGAAGTTAAAGGTTCTTTCAGGATACTTAGTTGGGACCCACGTCGAGCTTGCATCACTACGTTAGCGCTAGTAGGCTCTAAGGCGTTTCACTCCAATTGCGAAGGGCGTTGTCAAGAGGTTAGTTTAGACAATAGACGTGAAAGCTTAATCATTCGAGGCTTCCACCCAGGCGATGAGACCACAGAGTCGCGAAGGCCACCGGTTCACTTCACACATACTAGGCGTAAGGATAGAGGGAATAGAAGTGTTGGCGTGTGAATTATGTATCGAGTGCTGTGATTAATTAAATTGGCTCATGTGAATGATTGGAAGATAGGGGTTACGCTGTAAGCGTATTGGTCATCTAAAAATTTTGTTATTGCAGAACTCAGATCTTGTGGGAGAGATCCAAGTCTCTCGAAGGCTTGGTTAGCTTGTTCCTTACTAATTTTCATATCCTGATTAATATAAATTTCTCTTTCTTAATGTGATGTGATTATTTAATCCATTTGATCTTTGTTATTCTCTGTGATTACTATCTTTGGTTAGTTGTGTCTGTTATACTACTGTTTCTGCTAGTTTAGGTGTACCTAATGGCTGTAAATTATTTATAAATTCCTTTTCTCTTGGGATGCGAAATTTTGATGACATTATGAGCTGAGAGCTTTGAGCTTAAAGGGTCATCTATAGGGTTAGCCACACCTGTTATCTTTGCTTGAAAAAAAAAAAAAAAGGTGATTGCGGCAGTGACAATCATTTGAGCCAAGAGAAAGGCAAGATAGCGTAAGCTGCGCAATCCCTCACAACGTGGGATAGTAGGGGTCTAATGTACCAGTTCTCGAGGTAAAGACTTACAATCGGGCTATCTCTAACTAAAGGCACGAGGAATATATGCTCGATTCCGCCTTCCAAACCAGTTGTGGACACTATGAGCTCTTGGTGATGTCCTTCGGACTCACTAGTACCTCATCCATATAAAAAGCTCAATAAGTGTGAGCTTTATTTAGGTAAGCCTCATATCTCGGTCACGTGGTGTCTGAAGAAGGAATTTCAGCGGATCCGTTATAGATCAGTGTTGTGAATTCAGGGAAACGGTCCACGGCGGCCCCGAAAGATCGTCATTGCTTTGGCATAATCGGGCACTACAGTCGATTTATAAAAAAAGTTTTCCAAGCTCACACCACCGTTGGCCCGTCTCACGCGAAATAATGACAAGTTTTCGTGGACTCCGGTGTGCGAAGAGAGTTTTCATGAGCTCAAAGGCTGTCTCACAACGTCCTTATAGTTGCAAATTCCCATAAGGACCAATAGATTTGCGTTTCATCGGAACGACTATTGGGTGATTATGAATAGGCTCAGAAAGTCAGCGTACTTTCTGCTTATGTGAATGACGTGCTCCATAGGCAGGTTGGCGGAGATTTGTGTCCAACGGACAATTAGGCTCTCTATGGTCGAAAGTGTCGTTCTCCTCTTCATCGATATGTAGTCAGAGAGAGGAAATTGCGGGTCGAAACTCGTATAACTTGCTTTCTGGCCATTGCGAAAAAATCAGGGCCACATGAGGATCGCCCAGTGTAGACAACTAGCCATGTGGGTGACCACGTGTTCATGTAAGTGGCACCTATGAAGGGAAGACCTTACAAATTTTAAATCGAGAGGACTATGAGTTGAAGTATAGGACTATCCCGTTGGTCAAGGTACAGTGGGGTGACCATACCGAAGAAGAAGCAACTTGGGAAGTTGAGAGTTTTATGCGAGAGAAATACCCTCACTTGTTCTAAGTTTCGAGGACGAAACTTCTGTAAGGGGGTAGGATTGTAATGACCTGAATTTAAAAGCACTGTGACAGTTAATTAATTTGTACTTTTGCCTCAGTTATGACCAATTTGTAAAATTGGTCAGTTTCATTAAATCTGGTCAATTTGGAGTTATGATTTAAACTATGGAATTGGATGGATATTTTGTAATTTCGAATTAATGTGTTAGGAGTTTATTTTATTTCGAGAACGATATTAAAATTCCTAACTCTCATTTGTCCAAATTACGTGTGCAATTTTATTATTTCACGGAGAAATTTTACCATTTCCGTTGGTAAATTTTTTGGGCCTTTTTGGCCAAAATTGAGCCCAAGCCCACTAGGGCTTTATTTTCTTTTTTCCCTTTTTTTTTTCTTTCTTCCCAGCCGCCACCTTCACTCTCCCTCTATCTCTCAGCCTCACACTCTCTCTCTCTCCCTCTCTCTCCGCCGTGACTCCATGCCCTTGCCGCCGGCCAGCCTAGCCCCGCCGGCGCTGCCTCCCTCTCGCGTGTCCAGCGCGCGCGCCCCCGAGCCCCGCCGGCGCTGCCTCCTTCTCGCGTGTCCAGCGCGCGCATCCCTCTCGCTTTCCTCTCACTCCCGTCGGCGACGAGCGGCCGACGCCCAGCCTTCACGCGTGCCGCCCACGCCGAACGCCGCCCAGCTCCGGCCTCCTCCAACGCCCCTCGCGCGACGCCGAGCGAGCCCAGCCCGACGCTCCGACCACGACGCCTCCGCCCAATTGCGACTCAGCGCACCCTCGTTGCGCCGGCGACCAGCTGCGACACCCCAGATCCGGTGAGACCCAGCTCCATCTCCCCTTGCCTGGCGTTCCTCGGCCCCGATCCGTGAGGCCCAGCCACTCGTCACGCGATCAGCCCGCCCCTCCGCGAGGCCTCGTGCGTGTGCACTACTCCGGCGACCCCGCGCGCAGTCGGCCTTGTCGCGCTCCTCCTCGCGCCGGCCCGAGCAACCTCGACAAGCCCAGCCTCCCTCGCGCTGCCTCGAGCACGCTCAGCGCCGACCCAGGCCTTTGCGCATCTCGACAGAGCCTCCGCGCGCCTCGTCTAGGCCTCGCCGCGCACAGCCCTGCACCGTCAGCGGCCTTCGTGTGCCGCCGCACCCTCCCCTCTGCTCGAGCTCCGCCCCGAGCCCCTGGCGGTGTACCAGCCAGCCGTTGTCTCATCGAGCCTCACGGTGCCGTTGGAAATCCCGACACGATCTTCTCCTCGGTGAGCCTCGATCTCAATTTTTTTTAACCCGGCGATAGTTTATGTTCGCATTTTTAGTGTTTGGTGTTGTTTGTGTGTTTTAGATTCGCGAACCATAATTCTCGTTACGCTTAGTGTTCGGGTTATATTATTTGTGTCTAAAGGTGTTGTTGTCATTATTTTGTCGAGGTTGTGGCGAATGATTGGATTAATGGAAGGTTGTGTTCGTGCGAAATTGGGCATTTTGACTTGGATAAAGTTTTCGTTTACTAGAACCTTTGCGATTTGTTGGATAATCTATGATTTGAAAATTTATAGTTTGAAAGCTTGCGCTATGTCGAGTTTAGTGTTGTAGTCATTAAAAGCTTAAATTAACTAACGGGTTGGTTTTGAGCCGAGACTTAGAAAACCGGTAATAAGTTGAACTATTATATGTGAAAAGAGTTTGCTACTCTTGGTAATTTTTTTGGTGGTCGTTGAAATTGGTGAATTAAACATTGGTTAGTTTTATTTCCTTTAATGGTGATATTGGTACTCTCTAAGACTAGTGTTTTTGGTAATATTATCGTTTTGGAAAATTTGATGTTTTGCGGAAATCGTGAATGTACAAACTTGAGTAATTGCTTAAGAAAGCTATGATTTGTGAGTTGGAGCTTTCAAAGTAAGAAACTTGCAAAAAGAATTTTCAAAAAGGGAGATTTTGTAATCGTTGAATATCTAGATTTAACCGTGATTTAAATTAATTTTTCTCCTTTTACACGTGGTTTTGGAAATCTAAAATATATCAAGAGATGTTTCGAAAGTTTAATTTGGAGATTTAGCGGACTCGCGAAGATTTAGTTTGTAAAAATTGAGAAGTTTTGAATGAACTTTTTAGAAAATGAAAATGGTGCACGTTCTTGTTAATCTAATCCTGTTGGATGGTATGTTGACAATTGTGCCCATTTTTTTTGTAAATGAGTTATCGATTCGGGTCACAATTCCGAGTGTTTCACATCGTGTTGCATTTAAATTCGAAACTTGATTCGATCTTTTTATTATGTCAAAATCGTGCAGGAACATCATCAAAGTAAGTTCGGGCGCACGAACGCTCGCCGTCCTATTCCAAAGGTATAAGCGAGCGGCCTAAGGCAATTTTCGGTTTAAGAGAACCAACGACGACTTGAAAGTTGTTTTAATTTCAAATGTATCAATATCGCTCTCTTTGTGAGGAATCCGAGCCACTGGGGCTCGGTATTGAATTATGATTATATTTTTAAAGTAATTATGAAAAATGATAAAATTGCCTGTGTGGTTGTTATGATTGACTGTGACCGAAATTAGTTCGGTGCTGGGTTGAAATTAGGTGAAGGCTTCGGCCGGGATATCCGAAAAACAGGGGAAACTCTGCCGGATTTCCGGCTCGAATATTTAATACGTAATGAAATAAAGTCAGAAACCGATTAGTTTAAGGAACTCACTTCTCACCTAATCTAGTCAAACGAAAGACCCGATAGTCTGGATTGATTGTTAACGTTAAGTCAACGACATTCGGGACGAGAATACCCCTAGAGGGATTTCTTGACGAACCGTCTGTCGTCCCACTGTCTAAACTTCCCTGCTGTTGATTCATTGAGCCCTAAAGTCTCATTTCTCGCGAATGATTAGTAAGCATAGGCATTGACCCTCTAATCCTCGTGTTGGACAGAAGTGCCACGCATCAAGCTTTTAGGAGGGACGCCACTGAGGAAAACTGCGAGGACCAAGTCGGGAAGCTCAGGACCTCAGGTAAGTGGATCTCCACTGTGGCACGAGTATACTTTACCCTGCTTGAATTAATCGTGCATATGTTGAGATTATGTTAAGCATTCGATGCTTCCAAAATTGTGGCTGTCAAACTATGTGAATCTCCATTCTAGTTAGGGCCGTGAGTATGGGCTCTTGACTATGTTTGTCTCGTTTTGTGCAACGAGCCTGCAGGTATGGGACTGTAGGTTCGTTATAATATGTGGTGTCCTTCTAGATGTTTATTGGCTTGTGTGTTCACGTATATGTTTATTTGTCTGTGGGTATGGGACCACAGACATAAAACTACTCAACTTCGTGGTTCAGGTTATTGTGCAGGGTGTGTGTGTCTGTTTGTGTGTGTATATGTGTTAGTATGACTTATATGTCGGTGGGTATGAGACCACAGGCATAAAACTGTTTCTGTTGTTATTGAGACTTTATTGCAGGTCAAAGAGAAAACTCCAAGACAAGAAAAAGGGAGCGAAAGCATTGTATGTATACGGGTAGGGCCCGACGGGGCCGCAAGTCATGATCGGTTCCGAAACAGCCCGACGGGGCCACTGATTTCGTTTCGGGACGGCCCGAGAGGCCCTGGGGAGGTCGGCGGACGACCTTCCTCTGTCGCATTACTTTGATCATTTGGGTATGGCCCGACGGGGCCGCGATCATGATTTGGTTCCGAAATAGCCCGACGGGGCCATCTTGTATGACAGATTTCGGAGCGACCCGAGGGACCTCGCGGAGGTCAACGATCCACCTCTCAGAACGGCCCGAGGGGTCTTGGGGAGGAGAGCCACGGCCCTCCCCACAGTTTATGATATGACGATCCGGATCGGCCCGACGGGGTAAAGTGCAATAATGAATTCCGAAACGACCCGACGGGGTCACTGGCCGTAAAAGGTTTCGGAATGGGCAGAGAGGCCCAAGGAGGATGAGTCCTCACAATCATAAAGAATATCGGGACGGTCCGAGGGGCCAAGATCCATAGCATGTCCCGAATTAACCCGATGGGGTGATTGCGCAGTCAATCCGAAACAGTCCGACGGAACCCCAGTCGTGAGAAGTTTCAGATCGACCCGCAGAGGGTCCACAGTTGTATAGTTCTAGAACGACCCGCAGAGGGTCCAGAGTTTGGCTCTAGATGGACCCGTAGAGGGTCCCGAGTTGTTTATTTCTAGAACGACCCGCAGAGGTTCCAAAGTTGTTTAGTTCTAGAACGACCCGCAGAGGGTCCATAGTTGTTTATTTCTCGAACGACCGCAGAGGGTTCAGAGTTGCTTAGTTCTAGAATGACCCGTAGAGGGTCCAGATTTGTATAAGTTCTAGAACAACCCGCGAACGGGTTTAGATGTGTATTAAATTTTGGAATGACCCGTGAGAGGTCTACAGAAGGGGTAAGGCCGATGCGACCTCCCTAATATTATAGAATCAAGAATTCTTAAATAGTAAACCGTGTGCACACATATTTTTATAAGCTAAGTCAGAGAGTTGTGAACTTGAGTGAAATTAGAATAAAGTATGAGATTAACTTTATCGAGATTAATGGGTCGTTGAATCCGACCTCGTTACATGTCACAACTCCTTTGCAGGTATTTTATCCCGCGTAAGTTTAGCACATTATATCTGAATTCTACTCCGCGGGCAAGATTATTTAAGAGTGTTGATTACTCTTCGAACTACGACGACTCGATCGTCGAGTCTATCCATTTGTTGAATTATAATATTGTGATACCTCTTGATTGTATGTTACCTGCAGACTTAGCAATTTATCTATCTAATCCACTTACTGGGCTAATAGCTCACTAGTGTGCTCGTGTCGCAGGTATCTTGTCACGATGCAAAAAGGGCGAGGCGACAATGACAGGAACAGCGAGTGTATACGGGACCGACCTGTAAAATCTCAGTGGACTACCGGCTAATCGTTGGCAAAGAATGTTTTAAATTCAGCATATTTATAAATGTTTAAGTTAAATTTATTTTGGCTACGATGAGGATTGAGAATCCTTATGTTTGTTATTAAAAGCTCAATTATGTAACTTATTTTAAAAAAGTTTAAATTTGTCCGTATTTTTCGAGACTAAAATATCGTTTGGAGTTTTGGGTCGTTACAAAGTTGGTATCAGAGCCACGGTTTAGCCGGTCCTGTAGACAACCCCGTATGCACAAGCGTGGTTCCTTCGTTGTCGCCAATGTGAGTAACCCTTACTTATGCTTCACGAGCAATGAGATGTTAATTTAGTAAAGTTAGTTGCAGGTGTACTTAAATAGTATGAGCAAGATGAGACGAGAGGATCCAACCGAGACTTGGGACGCGTCGTGACCGTCTAAGAGACGTTTTCGTTCTGAATGGTAGTTCTTGACTACCCGTGTTGCCTCGAGTAGGCCAATGTCGGTCTGATGCTATTCGCTACTAGTATCAATTCCTAAGATGTGTAGCTCTCGCGTTGTTGGTCGTCGAGATCACTCGAAGGAACGCGATTGCTATTTTCGGAAGGAACGAAAGTCATTAAAAACACATCAATCACAGATGGTCCCCATACTAGAGTTCTCTTTTGAGGCGCCGACTAGACTCTACTTGGCAAAAGCGTAATACTTTTCTTTTTGCTTGAGCCGAGTATAATAGGCTCTCTTCGAAAAAAAAAAAAAAACAAACAAAACAAAACAAAACTAGCTAACGATAGAAGCAACCAATCATCGTGCTGCCACCTTTTTCTTAGTAATCATCCTAAAGCCAATCTCATTAATAGCAAAAGTTTAAATCTATGAAAACGTGGGGCCCAGTGCGCGTGGGCATTGCGAGCTGGCAAGAACGCTGAACTGCTCGCTAGAACACCTTAGGTGTGAGTCCTTCTCCGCCCCGTCTCGGCCGTTGATCTCGTTCAAGGATCGTGGAGGAGTGAGGAGCTGCGTGAGTGCCTGGGTTTGGTACAAACCGAAAGTGGGAGACGAGTCGAAATGGCCCTGTAGGAGTTGATTGAGCCATTAATGATTTTGAAAGCATTGTATGATGGGTTTTATGATGCTTGATCTCTATCCTTGGATGGCGTTCAAATTCCGTCGTATCCTAGAAGATAAGCGCTCGATTATCAGTCTTTCACAGGACGCACGAGCACTAACTGCGAGGAAATGTCCATAATTTTTATGATTTTCAGAGTTGCGCAGCGGAAGCATGGCAATCAATGCTTAAAGAGAAGTTAAAGGTTCTTTCAGGATACTTAGTTGGGACCCACGTCGAGCTTGCATCACTACGTTAGCGCTAGTAGGCTCTAAGGCGTTTCACTCCAATTGCGAAGGGCGTTGTCAAGAGGTTAGTTTAGACAATAGACGTGAAAGCTTAATCATTCGAGGCTTCCACCCAGGCGATGAGACCACAGAGTCGCGAAGGCCACCGGTTCACTTCACACATACTAGGCGTAAGGATAGAGGGAATAGAAGTGTTGGCGTGTGAATTATGTATCGAGTGCTGTGATTAATTAAATTGGCTCATGTGAATGATTGGAAGATAGGGGTTACGCTGTAAGCGTATTGGTCATCTAAAAATTTTGTTATTACAGAACTCAGATCTTGTGGGAGAGATCCAAGTCTCTCGAAGGCTTGGTTAGCTTGTTCCTTACTAATTTTCATATCCTGATTAATATAAATTTCTCTTTCTTAATGTGATGTGATTATTTAATCCATTTGATCTTTGTTATGCTCTGTGATTACTATCTTTGGTTAGTTGTGTCTGTTATACTACTGTTTCTGTTAGTTTAGGTGTACCTAATGGCTGTAAATTATTTATAAATTCCTTTTCTCTTGGGATGCGAAATTTTGATGACATTATGAGCTGAGAGCTTTGAGCTAAGGGTCATCTATAGGGTTAGCCACACCTGTTATCTTTGCTCGAAAAAAAAAAAAAAGGTGATTGCGGCAGTGACAATCATTTGAGCCAAGAGAAAGGCAAGATAGCGTAAGCTGCGCAATCCCTCACAACGTGGGATAGTAGGGGTCTAATGCACCAGTTCTCGAGGTAAAGACTTACAATCGGGCTATCTCTAACTAAAGGCACGAGGAATATATGCTCGATTCCGCCTTCCAAACCAGTTGTGGACACTGTGAGCTCTTGGTGATGTCCTTCGGACTCACTAGTACCTCAGCCATATAAAAAGCTCAATAAGTGTGAGCTTTATTTAGGTAAGCCTCATATCTCGGTCACGTGGTGTCTGAAGAAGGAATTTCAGCGGATCCGTTATAGATCAGTGTTGTGAATTCAGAGAAACGGTCCACGGCGGCCCCGAAAGACCGTCATTCCTTTGGCATAGTCGGGCACTACAGTCGATTTATAAAAAAAGTTTTCCAAGCTCACACCACCGTTGGCCCGTCTCACGCGAAATAATGACAAGTTTTCGTGGACTCCGGTGTGCGAAGAGAGTTTTCATGAGCTCAAAGGTTGTCTCACAACGTCCTTATAGTTGCAAATTCCCATAAGGACCAATAGATTTGCGTTTCATCGGAACGACTATTGGGTGATTATGAATAGGCTCAGAAAGTCAGCGTACTTTCTGCTTATGTGAATGACGTGCTCCATAGGCAGGTTGGCGGAGATTTGTGTCCAAGGGACAATTAGGCTCTCTATGGTCGAAAGTGTCGTTCTCCTCTTCATCGATATGTAGTCAGAGAGAGGAAATTGCGGGTCGAAACTCGTAGAACTTGCTTTCTGGCCATTGCGAAGAAATCAGGGCCACATGAGGATCGCCCAGTGTAGACAACTAGCCATGTGGGTGACCACGTGTTCATGTAAGTGGCACCTATGAAGGGAAGACCTTACAAATTTTAAATCGAGAGGACTAGGAGTTGAAGTATAGGACTATCCCGTTGGTCAAGGTACAGTGGGGTGACCATACCGAAGAAGAAGCAACTTGGGAAGTTGAGAGTTTTATGCGAGAGAAATACCCTCACTTGTTCTAAGTTTCGAGGACGAAACTTCTGTAAGGGGGTAGGATTGTAATGACCTGAATTTAAAAGCACTGTGACAGTTAATTAATTTGTACTTTTGGCTCAGTTATGACCAATTTGTAAAATTGGTCAGTTTCATTAAATCTGGTCAATTTGGAGTTATGATTTAAACTATGGAATTGGATGGATATTTTGTAATTTCGAATTAATGTGTTAGGAGTTTATTTTATTTCGAGAACGATATTAAAATTCCTAACTCTCATTTGTCCAAATTACGTGTGCAATTTTATTATTTCACGGAGAAATTTTACCATTTCCGTTGGTAAATTTTTTGGGCCTTTTTGGCCAAAATTGAGCCCAAGCCCACTAGGGCTTTATTTTCTTTTTTCCCTTTTTTTTTTCTTTCTTCCCAGCCGCCACCTTCACTCTCCCTCTATCTCTCAGCCTCACACTCTCTCTCTCTCCCTCTCTCTCCGCCGTGACTCCATGCCCTTGCCGCCGGCCAGCCTAGCCCTGCCGGCGCTGCCTCCCTCTCGCGTGTCCAGCGCGCGCGCCCCCGAGCCCCGCCGGCGCTGCCTCCTTCTCGCGTGTCCAGCGCGCGCATCCCCCTCGCTTTCCTCTCACTCCCGTCGGCGACGAGCGGCCGACGCCCAGCCTTCACGCGTGCCGCCCACGCCGAACGCCGCCCAGCTCCGGCCTCCTCCAACGCCCCTCGCGCGACGCCGAGCGAGCCCAGCCCGACGCTCCGACCACGACGCCTCCGCCCAATTGCGACTCAGCGCACCCTCGTTGCGCCGGCGACCAGCTGCGACACCCCAGATCCGGTGAGACCCAGCTCCGCCTCCCCTTGCCTGGCGTTCCTCGGCCCCGATCCGTGAGGCCCAGCCACTCGTCACGCGATCAGCCCGCCCCTCCGCGAGGCCTCGTGCGTGTGCACTACTCCGGCGACCCCGCGCGCAGTCGGCCTTGTCGCGCGTCCTCCTCGCGCCGGCCCGAGCAACCTCGACAAGCCCAGCCTCCCTCGCGCTGCCTCGAGCACGCTCAGCGCCGACCCAGGCCTTTGCGCATCTCGACGGAGCCTCCGCGCGCCTCGTCTAGGCCTCGCCGCGCACAGCCCTGCACCGTCAGCGGCCTTCGTGTGCCGCCGCACCCTCCCCTCTGCTCGAGCTCCGCCCCGAGCCCCTGGCGGTGTACCAGCCAGCCGTTGTCTCATCGAGCCTCACGGTGCCGTTGGAAATCCCGACACGATCTTCTCCTCGGTGAGCCTCGATCTCAATTTTTTTTAACCCGGCGATAGTTTATGTTCGCATTTTTAGTGTTTGGTGTTGTTTGTGTGTTTTAGATTCGCGAACCATAATTCTCGTTACGCTTAGTGTTCGGGTTATATTATTTGTGTCTAAAGGTGTTGTTGTCATTATTTTGTCGAGGTTGTGGCGAATGATTGGATTAATGGAAGGTTGTGTTCATGCGAAATTGGGCATTTTGACTTGGATAAAGTTTTCGTTTACTAGAACCTTTGCGATTTGTTGGATAATCTATAATTTGAAAATTTATAGTTTGAAAGCTTGCGCTATGTCGAGTTTAGTGTTGTAGTCATTAAAAGCTTAAATTAACTAACGGGTTGGTTTTGAGCCGAGACTTAGAAAACCGGTAATAAGTTGAACTATTATATGTGAAAAGAGTTTGCTACTCTTGGTAATTTTTTTGGTGGTCGTTGAAATTGGTGAATTAAACATTGGTTAGTTTTATTTCCTTTAATGGTGATATTGGTACTCTCTAAGACTAGTGTTTTTGGTAATATTATCGTTTTGGAAAATTTGATGTTTTGCGGAAATCGTGAATGTACAAACTTGAGTAATTGCTTAAGAAAGCTATGATTTGTGAGTTGGAGCTTTCAAAGTAAGAAACTTGCAAAAAGAATTTTCAAAAAGGGAGATTTTGTAATCGTTGAATATCTAGATTTAACCGTGATTTAAATTAATTTTTCTCCTTCTACACGTGGTTTTGGAAATCTAAAATATATCAAGAGATGTTTCGAAAGTTTAATTTGGAGATTTAGCGGACTCGCGAAGATTTAGTTTGTAAAAATTGAGAAGTTTTGAATGAACTTTTTAGAAAATGAAAATGGTGCACGTTCTTGTTAATCTAATCCTGTTGGATGGTATGTTGACAATTGTGCCCATTTTTTTTGTAAATGAGTTATCGATTCGGGTCACAATTCCGAGTGTTTCACATCGTGTTGCATTTAAATTCGAAACTTGATTCGATCTTTTTATTATGTCAAAATCGTGCAGGAACATCATCAAAGTAAGTTCGGGCGCACGAACGCTCGCCGTCCTATTCCAAAGGTATAAGCGAGCGGCCTAAGGCAATTTTCGGTTTAAGAGAACCAACGACGACTTGAAAGTTGTTTTAATTTCAAATGTATCAATATCGCTCTCTTTGTGAGAAATCCGAGCCACTGGGGCTCGGTATTGAATTATGATTATATTTTTAAAGTAATTATGAAAAATGATAAAATTGCCTGTGTGGTTGTTATGATTGACTGTGACCGAAATTAGTTCGGTGCTGGGTTGAAATTAGGTGAAGGCTTCGGCCGGGATATCCGAAAAACAGGGGAAACTCTGCCGGATTTCCGGCTCGAATATTTAATACGTAATGAAATAAAGTCAGAAACCGATTAGTTTAAGGAACTCACTTCTCACCTAATCTAGTCAAACGAAAGACCCGATAGTCTGGATTGATTGTTAACGTTAAGTCAACGACATTCGGGACGAGAATACCCCTAGAGGGATTTCTTGACGAACCGTCTGTCGTCCCACTGTCTAAACTTCCCTGCTGTTGATTCATTGAGCCCTAAAGTCTCATTTCTCGCGAATGATTAGTAAGCATAGGCATTGACCCTCTAATCCTCGTGTTGGACAGAAGTGCCACGCATCAAGCTTTTAGGAGGGACGCCACTGAGGAAAACTGCGAGGACCAAGTCGGGAAGCTTAGGACCTCAGGTAAGTGGATCTCCACTGTGGCACGAGTATACTTTACCCTGCTTGAATTAATCGTGCATATGTTGAGATTATGTTAAGCATTCGATGCTTCCAAAATTGTGGCTGTCAAACTATGTGAATCTCCATTCTAGTTAGGGCCGTGAGTATGGGCTCTTGACTATGTTTGTCTCGTTTTGTGCAACGAGCCTGCAGGTATGGGACTGTAGGTTCGTTATAATATGTGGTGTCCTTCTAGATGTTTATTGGCTTGTGTGTTCACGTATATGTTTATCTGTCTGTGGGTATGGGACCACAGACATAAAACTGCTCAACTTCGTGGTTCAGGTTATTGTGCAGGGTGTGTGTGTCTGTTTGTGTGTGTATATGTGTTAGTATGACTTATATGTCGGTGGGTATGAGACCACAGGCATAAAACTGTTTCTGTTGTTATTGAGACTTTATTGCAGGTCAAAGAGAAAACTCTAAGACAAGAAAAAGGGAGCGAAAGCATTGTATGTATACGGGTAGGGCCCGATGGGGCCGCAAGTCATGATCGGTTCCGAAACAGCCCGACGGGGCCACTGATTTCGTTTCGGGACGGCCCGAGAGGCCCTGGGGAGGTCGGCGGACGACCTTCCTCTGTCGCATTACTTTGATCATTTGGGTATGGCCCGACGGGGCCGCGATCATGATTTGGTTCCGAAATAGCCCGACGGGGCCATCTTGTATGACAGATTTCGGAGCGACCCGAGGGACCTCGCGGAGGTCAACGAACCACCTCTCAGAACGGCCCGAGGGGTCTTGGGGAGGAGAGCCACGGCCCTCCCCACAGTTTATGATATGACGATCCGGATCGGCCCGACGGAGTAAAGTGCAATAATGAATTCCGAAACGACCCGACGGGGTCACTGGCCGTAAAAGGTTTCGGAATGGGCAGAGAGGCCCAAGGAGGATGAGTCCTCACAATCATAAAGAATATCGGGACGGTCCGAGGGGCCAAGATCCATAGCATGTCCCGAATTAACCCGATGGGGTGATTGCGCAATCAATCCGAAACAGTCCGACGGAACCCCAGTCGTGAGAAGTTTCAGATCGACACGCAGAGGGTCCAGAGTTGTATAGTTCTAGAACGACCCGCAGAGGGTCCAGAGTTTAGCTCTAGATGGACCCGTAGAGGGTCCCGAGTTGTTTATTTCTAGAACGACCCGCAGAGGTTCCAAAGTTGTTTAGTTCTAGAACGACCCGCAGAGGGTCCATAGTTGTTTATTTCTCGAACAACCGCAGAGGGTTCAGAGTTGCTTAGTTCTAGAATGACCCGTAGAGGGTCCAGATTTGTATAAGTTCTAGAACAACCCGCGAACGGGTTTAGATGTGTATTAAATTTTGGAATGACCCGTGAGAGGTCTACAGAAGGGGTAAGGCCGATGCGACCTCCCTAATATTATAGAATCAAGAATTCTTAAATAGTAAACCGTGTGCACACATATTTTGACAGCGGTTGAAACGTCACAGTCTTCTTATTACAATCAATGGCAGCACGGTATTTTGACAGCCAATCCATTCCCAATATCACTTCAAAATCTTCAATGTCCAATACAATAAGATCTACATACATTTCTCAACCTTCAATGATAACTACACAAGCCTTCAATATCTTATTCGAACATAACACCTCGCCCGATGGGATGGTAACACAATAGTTATGATCTAGTATTTCAGGATGTCTACCTAATCTTCTAATGAATGTAAGTGATGCAAATGAGTTTGTAGCTCCTGAATCTATCAATGCATGAGCAATGGCACCAGAGATAAGAATCTGACCTGAAACAACTGAAGGACTAGCCTCTGAGTCAGCTTCTATCATTGCATAAACTCTTCCCGGGGCTTTGGTCTGATCACCTTGAGCCGCTGGACAATCCTTAATAAAGTGGCCCGCCTTTCCACACTTAAAACATGTGCCTGAACCAAGACGACAGGTTCCTGTGTGATTCTTTCCACATGTGGGACAAGTTGGCCTTTGAACACCTGTTGGAGTAGCTTGTTGTGCAACATTCGGGCGTTTTGCTTGTCCTTGACCCTGCACTTGATTCGGTGTCTCTTTTCTTTTCATACTTTGGTTTCCTTGTGGAAGTTTTCCAATATTAACATTTCTTCTTGTAAAGTTTGCATTCCGTCTAAACTCTTGAGCTTTCTCGACCCTTTGTTCACCCTGTTCGGACTGAATAGCTTTCTGACAAATATCAGCAAATGTCATATCTGGGCTAAGTACTGCACTGAGATTTCTAAATATTTCTGCCTTTAGGCCCTTTGTGAACTGATCAACTTTCAATGCATCAGTAGAAACCATGTGAGGTGCAAACCTTGAGAGTTCATCAAACTTCCGAATATACTCGGACACTGACGCTCCACCTTGCCTCAGATTCATAAACTCAGTTGCCTTAGCAGATCTATGCGTATAAGTGAAATACTTGCTGAAAAATTTGACTTTGAATTGATCCCATGTTATTTGCACAACATCACTTGATGCCTTGACAGAGTCCCACCAATATGCGGCATCTTTCCTTAAAAAAAATGATGCACAAACAACTCTTTCATCATCTAGTATTCCAGCATAGTTAAGCATACCCTCAATTGTCTTCATCCATTCTTCAGCGACCATTGGATCACTTTCCCCTTCAAAGATTGGAGGGTTGAGCTTTCTAAATCTTTCGCCAACATGATCAGTGTGTTCCCGTGCATTCGGTGCTGCAGGTGGCGGTTGTTGGT
Organism: Boehmeria nivea var. tenacissima; assembly: GCA_018132145.1. Taxonomy (NCBI): domain Eukaryota; kingdom Viridiplantae; phylum Streptophyta; class Magnoliopsida; order Rosales; family Urticaceae; genus Boehmeria; species Boehmeria nivea. The sequence goes on along the minus strand of CM030877.1, from coordinate 4,505,388 downwards.
TCTGACGCCCCTGTTGTTGTAATAATAACTCAATTTGTCTAGCTTGTCGCTCGCATAAGTCAGCCAATCGATCTATAACCGGGTCTCGAGGCTCGATTGGAGGATTTTGAGCACCCCTTGTTCTAGGCATTTTTTTTTTGACCCTGTACAATTATCCCCTCTGTATCCTTATATAATGCATATCACACAATAGTAGTTATGCACGTCAAATGATCATGCTATCATATTATTCGTGCAGGTAAACAATTGAAAAGAAATTAAACATACTCATTGATAGAGTTCTCCTTCCCATGGCTGTATGCATAATGGACAGTCTGCAGAAACGACTAAACCTTTGCTCTGATACCAAGATCTGTAACACCCCCTAACGTAATTATACTTTAAGAATACTTACGTTAAAGAGTATTAATCATACATAACTCGATTAAAAACTTGAGAAAATTTTAACATTTCAAAATGGTTTTATAAAGACACTATGAAGTGTTTATACATATTTGTAAAAGCATTTGTACAAAATATAAGTGTAAGTATTTGTTGAAAAGAAAAGTACTCCGTAGTTTAGTTGTTATATTTACTATTTACATAAACAACACCAAAAAGTTTCCCACAAGGTCATAGTCGTCCAATATGCATCAGATCATGGGCTCGGGAGCTCTCCAGTCAACGTCATCAATATTCACAGTATGTTTTCATTCTCTGCATCACAAGAACACTAATGAGCGATTGCTCAGTAAGTAAAAACCAATGCTAAATGCATATGATTTAAAACATGTCATTTTCCATTTGTCATTGCACCGTAAATTTTATAAAGCATCTTCGTAACCATTCTAGTCAAAAACACTTAGTTGGGCCCATAACGTGCTCAACTCATCACTGGGGCCAGTAGACGATTTTATTTGCAAGACCTGTTACATGGTGGCCAAATTAATCATATCATAAGTGGTGACATGTCACAAACATAAACGCCGTCATGTGGGGTTTTATAAATCACATGTTCCTTTGCGATCGACAAAGGACTTCCCACACCGCGCCGGAACATATAGTCCCCTTAGGTCGGGACTTCAGAGACAGGTCTGCCGCCTACCCAAAACCCAGCGAAGGATTGATACACAAAACATAACATGGAATAATACGGTACAATGACTCGTTTCGTAATTTGTACAACTTATAGAATCATTTACTTTTTCATGCGTAATGACGTGATGTCGTGAATGCACACGTGATCATCAAAGACATAGCAATGCACAAAATGTAAATTAAACACATAGCACGTATTGTCCTTGTAATGCAGTTGAGTGAGTTTTTACTTACCTTCCACTTTCTAAACCAGATGATTTGTAGAGAAGAAATAGTTCCGTCAAAGTTCAAAGTCTCCTATATCACCTAGAATACGAAATATCGGGAATTTCTTATTGTTTAACGTAAAATGACTTAAATACTCAAAGCATGTAAATTCAAATACTCAATATTAACCCTAGCATAGAAATAAATATTAAAATAAGGTTTAAAATAAACTAGGGTTGCATAAGTTTAAGAACTTTTAGAAAGAAAGCTCGAAATAACGTTCTAAACGGGAAACTAGCTTATTTATAGTAAAACGTTATGATTTCAGTTTTGTTTTCAAACGGGCAGCATATCGCCTTATTTATTGATATTTTTCCAAAGTCCAAAGCAACATTTAGGGCCTGCATAAATCAATTTCATGACAATTCCCAACTAGTACACGAATCCGTTGCACGTTTGACACATTTCGGTACACTTAGGTCAATAAGTATAAATACAACTTTTTCCTTAACTCCTAAAGGCAACAATCATTTAAAAAATATATTGGAGAGTCTAAAACACTAAAAACATGGTTAACATACTGATTTTAGAGTTTTTATACAAATAGAATAAAGTATAACATTTAAAGAAACTAGTTGAGCAAAACTTGGTTTACGTGGTTTAGAATTCGGTTTCATCAAACTATAATGCACTAAAATAAACATGTAAGACTTATAGAACAAAAAAAAACAATTATTATATCAATCTAATATGATTTACATTTCATCAAACACTTGGAGGGCAGATTTGAAGCTCAAAAATCCTAAAAGAAACCGAACGAAATCGGTCGAAGCTTTTCGATTCTCTAGAGTTGTTTTTAATTCCTCAACAAAACCCCTAACTTTCCAAAGCTTAAGACACCTTCCTAACACATTAAAAACAGTAACCAAAGCCCTAAAATCATTATAGAAGTTATAATTTTCAGATTGGAAATAAAAAGCTCAAATACGAAAAACTAGCTAACCGTTGTCGCGGTAACGCCTCTAGCTTGCGATTTCTAGCTCCGAATCAAGTTCTTCAACTTGGAAATGGTTTATTTTTGGAAAAGGAAGCTTTTTCTATGGTTTTCTCTCAAGGATGAAGCTCTGGTCGGAGTTGAGATAAAATATAAGTGAGCAGCTTGCTTAAGTAACTAAAGTTACTTATAGCCTAAATTAGGACATAGTTGGAATTTTTTTATTTGTTGAAAGGTGTCATGTTAAAAACGACTTTGATGCTGACTAATCAAGGTTATACATGATAAAATACACCTAAACTCAATTCAAAAGATTGGAACCTAGTCTCATTTCCATAGGTTTCGCATACTTCTTAAACTTTCGCTTCTACGCGACGTTTTCACTTTATTTCGATGAAACCTAGTTCTTTTCCAACCAAATGAATTACTAACTTTATTAATCTCCTAAAATAGAAAGTAAAGTCAAATAAAAGCATTATAAATCAAGGATTATAAAAAAATTTAGCAAATAATTCTTTCATCAAAATAAACCATGCTCATTCAAGTTTATCGAGAAAATGCCAAAGAAAACGCCGTGCTTGCTTAGGGTTGACTTTGACTTTTCTTTTCTTTTCTTTTTTTTTTTTTTGTTAGGTTCTACTTAGTGAACGAAATCTAATTAACCTCATTTGTTTTATGATAGAAACTAACCTAAATGTCAAATATGTAATGCAATGTAAGTATGATTGACATGATATGCTCTTGATGAACTTGGGCACTACAATCCTCCCCTCCTTAAAAATTTCGTCCTCGAAATTTCCTTACCGGAATAACTCTGGAAATTTGCTTCTCATTTCTTCATCTCTTTCCCAAGTAGCCTCCTCTGTTGAGTGATTTTTCCACAAAACTTTCACCAATGGAATTCTTTTATTCCTTAATTCTTTTTCCTTTGTGTCAAGAATTCTCACTGGTTTTTCCTCATAGGTCAAATCTTGATTCAATTGCAAAGGTTCATAGTTAAGAACATGAGAAGGATCCGAGATGTACTTTCTCAGCATAGAGACATGAAAAACATTGTGTACAGCAGACAACGATGGAGGGAGAGCTAATCTATAAGCCACAACTCCAATTCTTTCCAAAACTTCAAATGGACCAACAAATCTAGGGTTTAGCTTTCCTTTCTTACCAAATCTCATGACACCCTTCATTGGAGAAACTTTTAAAAATACTTTGTCACCGATTTCAAATTCTAGATCACGTCGTCTGGTATCTGCATAACTTTTCTACCGACTTTGTGCAGTTAACATTCGCTTCCGAATCTTTTTCACTGCTTCAGTTGTTCTTTGCACAAGTTCTGGGCCAAGAAATTTCTTTTCTCCAATTTCATCCCAGTGAATTGGTGATCTACATTTCCTACCATACAGTGCCTCATACGGAGCCATGTCAATAGTGGAATGATAGCTGTTATTGTAAGCGAATTCCACCAAAGGCAAGTATTTATTCCACGACCCTTGAAAATCCAAGACGCACGCCCTTAGCATATCTTCTAACGTCTGAATTGTCCTCTCTGATTGGCCATCTGATTGAGGGTGAAAAGCAGTGCTAAATGCCAAATTTGTGCCCATAGCTTTATGCAAGCTTTTCCAAAATGTTGAAGTGAACCTGGAATCTCTATCGGAGACGATCGACTTAGGTACACCATGTAGTCTTACTATCTCCTTAATGTAAAGCTGAGCGTATTGATCCATTGAATAAGTAGTGTGGACAGAAAGAAAGTGTGCTGACTTTGTAAGTCTATCCACTACAACCCAAATAGCATCATGCCCTTCTCTAGTTCGTGGCAATCCAACAACAAAATCCATAGTAATGTCCTCCCACTTCCATTGAGGTACCATTAAAGGTTGTAATGTTCCTGCTGGTCTTTGATGTTCCGCTTTGACCTGCTGACAAGTAAGACATTGCTCCACATATTTCACTACATCCTTTTTCATACAGGGCCACCAATAATAAGCCTTTAAGTCCTTGTACATCTTCGTTGTACCCGGGTGTATTGAGTAGGGGCTATTATGAGCCTCCCTTAAGATAGTTCTCTTGATCTCTGCATTATCTGGTACGCATAATCGGCTTCTGAATCTTATTACTCCATCTTCCGAAAGTTGAAAATCTACTTTCTTTCCAGATAGTATCTCAGATTTCAATTCGATTAAGTATTCATCTGAGCTTTGACCTTCTTTGATCTGCTCTAGCAATGAAGGTTGGAGGGTCATAACTGACAATCTTTCAATTATGCCGTAGGGCTCGATTTCAATTCCCAATCTTTGTAGATCTAGGAGTATTGGCTTCGGAATCGCTGAAATTCGATATAGTTCTCCACATGATTTCCTACTCAATGCATCAGCAACCGAATTGGCTTTTCCAGGATGATAGTTGATCGCACAATCATAATCCTTTACCAGTTCTAGCCATCTCCTCTGCCTCATATTTAACTCTTTCTGTGTAAAGAAGTATTTGAGGCTTTTGTGGTCAGTAAAGATCTCACATCGTTCTCCATACAAGTAATGTCTCCAAATCTTTAGAGCAAACACCACAGCCGCTAATTCTAAATCATGCGTAGGATAGTTTTTCTCGTACTCCTTTAACTGTCTTGAGGCATAAGCGATTACTTTCCCATTCTGCATAAGTACACAGCCAAGCCCATTCTTTGAAGCATCACTATATATAACAAATCCTCCACCTCCAGTTGGTATTGACAATACGGGAGCAGAGGTTAATCGCTTCTTTAGCTCCTGGAAACTCCCTTCACACGAATCAGTCCACTTGAACTTAACGTCTTTTCGCGTCAACTGAGTGAGAGGCGATGCTATCTTTGAAAACCCTTCTACGAAACGCCTGTAGTACCCAGCTAACCCAAGAAAGCTTCGAACCTCTGAGACACTTTTAGGTTTAGGCCAATTTTCAACGGCTTCTACCTTCGATGGATCAACTGAAATTCCTTCACTTGACACAATATGGCCGAGGAATGCAATCTTGTCAAGCCAAAACTCACACTTTTTAAACTTTGCATACAACTTCTTTTGCTTCAAAATTTTCAAAACCGTTCGTAAGTGCTCCACATGATCTTCTTTGGACCATGAATATATCAAAATGTCATCAATAAACACAATCACAAACTTATCCAAGTATTCTTTGAAAACCCTATTCATTAAATCCATAAAAGCAGCGGGTGCATTAGTCAATCCAAATGGCATAACCAAGAACTCATAGTGACCATATCTTGTCCTAAAAGCTGTCTTAGGAATATCTTCCTCCTTGACTTTCAATTGATGATAACCAGACCTCAAATCAATCTTTGAAAATACTGAGGCACCTTGTAATTGATCAAATAAATCATCTATCCTTGGAAGTGGATATTTATTCTTTATCGTCACCTTGTTGAGCTCTCTGTAATCAATACATAACCTTAAAGTTCCATCTTTCTTCTTTACAAAAAGAACTGGTGCACCCCAAGGAGAAAAACTTGGACGGATAAACCTTTTATCTAGTAACTCCTGTAGCTGAATCTTTAATTCTTTTAACTCTGAGGGAGCCATTCGATACGGTGCTTTTGATATTGGAGAAGTACCAGGTAATATGTCAATAGCAAAATCTATTTCTCTGTCCGGAGGTAGTCCTGGCAAGTCTTCTGGAAATACCTGTAAGAATTCATTAACCACATGTACGTTTTCTAGTTTGATTTTCTGCTCCACTGAGACATCAACAATGCTAGCTAAATATCCAATACAACCACTTCTTAATAACTTCGAAGCCTTCATAGCCGAGATAATCGGTAAAGACTTTCTTTTATTTGTACCTGTAAAAGTAAACTTCTTCTCTCCCAGCGGTTGAAACGTCACAGTCTTCTTATTACAATCAATGGCAGCACGGTATTTTGACAGCCAATCCATTCCCAATATCACTTCAAAATCTTCAATGTCCAATACAATAAGATCTACATACATTTCTCAACCTTCAATGATAACTACACAAGCCTTCAATATCTTATTCGAACATAACACCTCGCCCGATGGGATGGTAACACAATAGTTATGATCTAGTATTTCAGGATGTCTACCTAATCTTCTAATGAATGTAAGTGATGCAAATGAGTTTGTAGCTCCTGAATCTATCAATGCATGAGCAATGGCACCAGAGATAAGAATCTGACCTGAAACAACTGAAGGACTAGCCTCTGAGTCAGCTTCTATCATTGCATAAACTCTTCCCGGGGCTTTGGTCTGATCACCTTGAGCCGCTGGACAATCCTTAATAAAGTGGCCCGCCTTTCCACACTTAAAACATGTGCCTGAACCAAGACGACAGGTTCCTGTGTGATTCTTTCCACATGTGGGACAAGTTGGCCTTTGAACACCTGTTGGAGTAGCTTGTTGTGCAACATTCGGGCGTTTTGCTTGTCCTTGACCCTGCACTTGATTCGGTGTCTCTTTTCTTTTCATACTTTGGTTTCCTTGTGGAAGTTTTCCAATATTAACATTTCTTCTTGTAAAGTTTGCATTCCGTCTAAACTCTTGAGCTTTCTCGACCCTTTGTTCACCCTGTTCGGACTGAATAGCTTTCTGACAAATATCAGCAAATGTCATATCTGGGCTAAGTACTGCACTGAGATTTCTAAATATTTCCGCCTTTAGGCCCTTTGTGAACTGATCAACTTTCAATGCATCAGTAGAAACCATGTGAGGTGCAAACCTTGAGAGTTCATCAAACTTCCGAATATACTCGGACACTGACGCTCCACCTTGCCTCAGATTCATAAACTCAGTTGCCTTAGCAGATCTATGCGTATAAGTGAAATACTTGCTGAAAAATTTGACTTTGAATTGATCCCATGTTATTTGCACAACATCACTTGATGCCTTGACAGAGTCCCACCAATATGCGGCATCTTTCCTTAAAAAAAATGATGCACAAACAACTCTTTCATCATCTAGTATTCCAGCATAGTTAAGCATACCCTCAATTGTCTTCATCCATTCTTCAGCGACCATTGGATCACTTTCCCCTTCAAAGATTGGAGGGTTGAGCTTTCTAAATCTTTCGCCAACATGATCAGTGTGTTCCCGTGCATTCGGTGCTGCAGGTGGCGGTTGTTGGTTCTGACGCCCCTGTTGTTGTAATAATAACTCAATTTGTCTAGCTTGTCGCTCGCATAAGTCAGCCAATCGATCTATAACCGGGTCTCGAGGCTCGATTGGAGGATTTTGAGCACCCCTTGTTCTAGGCATTTTTTTTTGACCCTGTACAATTATCCCCTCTGTATCCTTATATAATGCATATCACACAATAGTAGTTATGCACGTCAAATGATCATGCTATCATATTATTCGTGCAGGTAAACAATTGAAAAGAAATTAAACATACTCATTGATAGAGTTCTCCTTCCCATGGCTGTATGCATAATGGACAGTCTGCAGAAACGACTAAACCTTTGCTCTGATACCAAGATCTGTAACACCCCCTAACGTAATTATACTTTAAGAATACTTACGTTAAAGAGTATTAATCATACATAACTCGATTAAAAACTTGAGAAAATTTTAACATTTCAAAATGGTTTTATAAAGACACTATGAAGTGTTTATACATATTTGTAAAAGCATTTGTACAAAATATAAGTGTAAGTATTTGTTGAAAAGAAAAGTACTCCGTAGTTTAGTTGTTATATTTACTATTTACATAAACAACACCAAAAAGTTTCCCACAAGGTCATAGTCGTCCAATATGCATCAGATCATGGGCTCGGGAGCTCTCCAGTCAACGTCATCAATATTCACAGTATGTTTTCATTCTATGCATCACAAGAACACTAATGAGCGATTGCTCAGTAAGTAAAAACCAATGCTAAATGCATATGATTTAAAACATGTCATTTTCCATTTGTCATTGCACCGTAAATTTTATAAAGCATCTTCGTAACCATTCTAGTCAAAAACACTTAGTTGGGCCCATAACGTGCTCAACTCATCACTGGGGCCAGTAGACGATTTTATTTGCAAGACCTGTTACATGGTGGCCAAATTAATCATATCATAAGTGGTGACATGTCACAAACATAAACGCCGTCATGTGGGGTTTTATAAATCACATGTTCCTTTGCGATCGACAAAGGACTTCCCACACCGCGCCGGAACATATAGTCCCCTTAGGTCGGGACTTCAGAGACAGGTCTGCCGCCTACCCAAAACCCAGCGAAGGATTGATACACAAAACATAACATGGAATAATACGGTACAATGACTCGTTTCGTAATTTGTACAACTTATAGAATCATTTACTTTTTCATGCGTAATGACGTGATGTCGTGAATGCACACGTGATCATCAAAGACATAGCAATGCACAAAATGTAAATTAAACACATAGCACGTATTGTCCTTGTAATGCAGTTGAGTGAGTTTTTACTTACCTTCCACTTTCTAAACCAGATGATTTGTAGAGAAGAAATAGTTCCGTCAAAGTTCAAAGTCTCCTATATCACCTAGAATACGAAATATCGGGAATTTCTTATTGTTTAACGTAAAATGACTTAAATACTCAAAGCATGTAAATTCAAATACTCAATATTAACCCTAGCATAGAAATAAATATTAAAATAAGGTTTAAAATAAACTAGGGTTGCATAAGTTTAAGAACTTTTAGAAAGAAAGCTCGAAATAACGTTCTAAACGGGAAACTAGCTTATTTATAGTAAAACGTTATGATTTCAGTTTTGTTTTCAAACGGGCAGCATATCGCCTTATTTATTGATATTTTTCCAAAGTCCAAAGCAACATTTAGGGCCTGCATAAATCAATTTCATGACAATTCCCAACTAGTACACGAATCCGTTGCACGTTTGACACATTTCGGTACACTTAGGTCAATAAGTATAAATACAACTTTTTCCTTAACTCCTAAAGGCAACAATCATTTAAAAAATATATTGGAGAGTCTAAAACACTAAAAACATGGTTAACATACTGATTTTAGAGTTTTTATACAAATAGAATAAAGTATAACATTTAAAGAAACTAGTTGAGCAAAACTTGGTTTACGTGGTTTAGAATTCGGTTTCATCAAACTATAATGCACTAAAATAAACATGTAAGACTTATAGAACAAAAAAAAACAATTATTATATCAATCTAATATGATTTACATTTCATCAAACACTTGGAGGGCAGATTTGAAGCTCAAAAATCCTAAAAGAAACCGAACGAAATCGGTCGAAGCTTTTCGATTCTCTAGAGTTGTTTTTAATTCCTCAACAAAACCCCTAACTTTCCAAAGCTTAAGACACCTTCCTAACACATTAAAAACAGTAACCAAAGCCCTAAAATCATTATAGAAGTTATAATTTTCAGATTGGAAATAAAAAGCTCAAATACGAAAAACTAGCTAACCGTTGTCGCGGTAACGCCTCTAGCTTGCGATTTCTAGCTCCGAATCAAGTTCTTCAACTTGGAAATGGTTTATTTTTGGAAAAGGAAGCTTTTTCTATGGTTTTCTCTCAAGGATGAAGCTCTGGTCGGAGTTGAGATAAAATATAAGTGAGCAGCTTGCTTAAGTAACTAAAGTTACTTATAGCCTAAATTAGGACATAGTTGGAATTTTTTTATTTGTTGAAAGGTGTCATGTTAAAAACGACTTTGATGCTGACTAATCAAGGTTATACATGATAAAATACACCTAAACTCAATTCAAAAGATTGGAACCTAGTCTCATTTCCATAGGTTTCGCATACTTCTTAAACTTTCGCTTCTACGCGACGTTTTCACTTTATTTCGATGAAACCTAGTTCTTTTCCAACCAAATGAATTACTAACTTTATTAATCTCCTAAAATAGAAAGTAAAGTCAAATAAAAGCATTATAAATCAAGGATTATAAAAAAATTTAGCAAATAATTCTTTCATCAAAATAAACCATGCTCATTCAAGTTTATCGAGAAAATGCCAAAGAAAACGCCGTGCTTGCTTAGGGTTGACTTTGACTTTTCTTTTCTTTTCTTTTTTTTTTTTTTGTTAGGTTCTACTTAGTGAACGAAATCTAATTAACCTCATTTGTTTTATGATAGAAACTAACCTAAATGTCAAATATGTAATGCAATGTAAGTATGATTGACATGATATGCTCTTGATGAACTTGGGCACTACAATGGTGAATGAATTTCTTGTTGTTGTTCATCTCCCGTCCTTCGAGTCATGAAGAATGAGCGCAAATATACAGTAACATATTCTTATACACGTTATTCAATAAGAATACTTTATATATTTATTTTGAAATAAAATATACATGTTTCTAATACACGTGATTACAAAGTAGCAATTTGTCTCTTTCTATGATCAAATTTTGACTTCTTTATTATTCTCTACCATAATAATTCATTTTCTTAAAATTTTATTTTCTTTTCTACTTGTGAATTTTATTATTATAACAAACCGAATATTTATTGGCAATTGAATGAATGTCCTATTGGATTTATTGGCTATAGAATATATAAAAACCAACAAAGTTAAAGAGAAAAGACCACTTATGTATTTTCTTTAACTCTATAAATTGCCTGAAGCAATATGTGTTGTTATGAAATTTTTTGATAGACATGTTTTATTGGGTATACATATTCTCTTAAATGAATAGCCTACATTGACCCAAAGTAATATAGAACATCTAAATTATAAAAATTTTGTTAATCAAATTATTTATTGGTTTTACATATTCCCAGTTAGCTTTAGATATTGTCACAAGTGAACACAAAACAATCAAAGATTGGTCCTGATGAAAATATATGAAATTAGACTACCACAACGTCTCAAAGTTCTTATAAATAAATTATATGTATAAATGAGTAAATAAAAGAGAAAAAGTTATAGATGTGATATCTTTGACTTTACATATCACCTGAAGTAATGCATCTATTATAAAATTTCAATAGATTGAATTTTCTTATCTCCTGAGACGAAATATGTATATTATCTTATTATAAATTTGTCATGATCTCTAAAATTTTGCCATATGAGATCCTGATGATTTTACAATGCTATCATGGTTAAAGAAAAATAAGTATTACTACTAGAAATGAGAATATACCATGTAAAAAAAATTATAAGAAAAAATTTTAATATTCTAATTGTGATTATACAGTGATTAAACATATTTTTTTAAGAGAAATTTTATATAATATAAACATAAAAATATGATTATGATTTAAATACTTTCATAATTTAAGAAAATAAACCATGTCACTTAAAATGATTATATATTTGAATAATTATATGACACAGTGATTTTGATGGATTAAATAGAAATAGTTTAATTGGCTTTTCTCATTTCCTGTAGTGATATATTTATTTTCATTATTGAGTAATGAAATTAAAATTATAAACTTTGTGCCACTACCATTCCTTCAACTGAATAAATTTATTGCATTCATTTTATTGCATTCATGCATTTATAAATAGTCATAAAACATTCTTTAAAGTGAATGTTACAAATTTATTTTACCTTTACTTATATAATTTATAAATATTGACATGCTAATTAGAAAGTGAAATTTTATCAACATGGCTTTATATATTCTCTGAAAGGAGTGTTACGTTTATATAAATAACAATATACTCTCTAAAGTGAATATAATCTTATCTTAAATAGTAAAATCTATATCAATGCTATATTAATGACCATGTCTATTCTTAAAGAGGATGTTACAAATTTTACTATTATGAGAGAGCACTGTTTAGCAAATGAATACTACTGGCTTATTCAACTTGGCCTCTTATATATTTCTTAAAGAAATATAAATATCATAGAAGGCACATTGATGACTATTAATATTCTTGAAGTGAGTGTTATCATATATAATTAAGATTAAAATTATGATAAATCATGAATATAAATGCCTTTTTATTATTGGTCATAGACTTTTCAATTTGTCATGAGCATTTGAGATAGTAAATATAAGAATTATAATCTATGAGCATGAATGATTTTATTTAGTTATTTACCAATTCATGAATTTTGTCCAAATATATAGTGATTTAAATATTAGTTATAACTTATAATGGCTAGTCAATGTCTTACAAAGTCACCAACTTGTCATTCCTTGAAGCGAATGTTATAATACTAAAATGGCTATGCACATTTCTTGAAGTAAATGAGTCAATTATAGAATATGAAATGGTACAAATAAATTTGACATTTTGGTAAGACTCATGAGTTCTCAAAATATTTATATTAGGTCAAATAAATTCACTAAAAGTGAAGCTATCATAAAAAAGAGTCACACTAATTTATGAAACATGTACATTTATAAGGTGATACAAAGGCTTTGATACAAACATGTTGTATCTTATTGTAAAGGATAGATGAAATAAGGAATTATTGAATATAATTTCAATAATTTTACTATAACTCATGAAAGAGTTTTGACTTCCTTATTATGTACCCGTTGTACAAATTTTCTTGACATAGTTAAAAAAAAATTTAAAATAAGGTGATACTGTGTAGCCTTTATAGAGTACTTTTTTAAAATTATGGTATTTCTGATAAAGTTATATATATATATAACTATAAAAAGTGAAAAGTGATATAATTGAGAACCGTGACATAGATTATCACATACATGTAGTACGTTTTACATAATTAAATTTCTCAAAGATAGAATGAGAATGAAAATAAACATGTCACGTGAGATTTGAGATTATTCTATGAGTTTGTTTACTTAATATTATTGGTCAATAAACTATAATTATAGTTATATTTATAAAATTTTACTATAATTAATTTTAGTAACATTTCAAAATTTTTACTAAAAAATATTTTATACCAACATCACATAACATGTTGTACACATCTAAATAATAGTTTTCGGATTTAAAAACTCATCTTCCATTTTATTCATATATGCTTTTATGGACATATATGTTATATGATATGAAATAATCATCTAGTAATATTTATAAAAATCAATATGGAGAAAAAATTCGTGGAAGAAAAATAAAGAAAAACATATACCCGACATAATTGTCGAATCTCGTACATAATTTTTAAGTGCTGAAAGATAAAAAGATCAAGCGCTAACTCAGTATCAACGTACATCTTAACCCTCAAAAACAGTATGAAAAAAGTGACTAATAAATATCAGAAGAGTAATAATAATAATAATAATAATAATAATAGCACTAGTATATATACAGAACTAAATTGAAGCATAGAAGAGGCATCTTTGTACTCGCACGTCGCATCATATCCTTTCTCGTGATAGCAATTTGATTGCTAAATCTATCTATATATATCTACAGAAATTAAACAACACAATAAAAAGTAAAAACAACACCTAGTTGCCACATAATAAATTACTTATTAGTGTGTGTATAAATATATATATATATATATATATATTTAATCTCACAGTTATATTTTTTTTTTAAATCAAATCTGTAAATGAAAATTTGATTTAAAAAAAATTTGAAAGTTTCAAATTTGATAATAGTGAAAAACATACCAAGAATGTCATTAACAAACTAATAGACAAGGTTCTAGGCAAGCGGTGTTGTTACATCATATGTTAGGACAATTATCTTAAAAAATTAATAAGGAACCATCTGAGAGAACTTCATTAACAATAAACGAGCAATGAATTCTTGAACAAAACACCATAAATGAATAACAAGTCACTATTAAGGAGTTTAGCAAAAAATTGACTCAAAAATTGTCACAAATCGATAAAGATTATTCAATAAGTGTTGTAAGTTGTCACTAAATTTACTCAACATTATATGAACAAGAGATGTAGATTTCAATTTAATAATAGTTATACTACGTTAAATAAAAAAATGCACAAACATAAAAAAAAAAGTAAATACACATAACATGTTGCACACATCAAAGCAATAGTAATCGGATCTATTAACTCATTAATTTTTGTCATATACATACTTTCGTAGATATATATAATATATGAAATAAAATAACTATCTTGTAACATGCATAAAAATTATTACAGTAAAAAAGTTTATGAAAGAAATATAAATGCAAACTTATATGAATATATGATGTTGGATCCCTTATATTACTCTTACGTTCAAATAGATAAACAAATCAAGTAGTTACTTAACATCAATGTACATCATATCATTTAAAAACTGTACGAAAAAGTGTCTTACAAATGCAGTAAGAGTGTTAATACTAATGCTACTATATATACATATCAAAATAGTAGTATCAAATAATTATATTCGTAATTGCACACCGCATCATGCTATTTTTTGCGATAGCAATTTTTTTTTCTGAATTGATTTATATGTATGCATACAAGTTAAATAACACAACACTCGGGGTTTGCAACGTTGCTTGGGAAGGGTGGTTTCAGTCGGAAAGTTTTTGGGATGGTTTAATCACGGTTTGCGGATGAGGTTCGATCTCAGGCTTTAATTGGTGGGGTTCGTTCAAGATGTTGTGATTGTTATTGTAGTTGTGCAATGTGATTTTTATTTTGTGATTATGTGGATGTACATGATTTTGCAACAAAAGAAGTATTGAGATATAAGATATAAGAAAATATTTTCTACTTTTGTATGCGATTTGATTAAGTACAGTAAAGTTCATTATTTCGCGATGGACACTCAATTTTTTATCCATTACTGTAAATAGCGCATCATGAATGATGCACGAATTTTGTTAGCTAAGCTTAGCGCTTCTTATTTTTTAATGAAATAAATACATTCAAAAAATAATAAAATTTCATCTTTGATGATAGTAAAAAGTAAATAAAATATGTCACAGACATATAAATGAATAAGGCTTATAGTGAACATAGTTCTAAATTTCATGCACACTTTGAGGAGGTGAGTGATCTAACAAATATGGAGCTAGGAAAAAAGAAGAGTCATGAAATTGTGACTGTCAATAAGATTAAGAATTCTTGTGTGACTATTTCGCTAGTCTAGAATTTCAGGTAAAAAAATTAATACAATATCTCTTATGCTATACAATTTCACTTTTAATTGTTCTCATATATTGTCTCTATTTTTACAGGAAAAATCTGTAAGCAATAAAAATAATTATAGTAATAAAAATTGAGTCAGTTTAGAAGGGTCTAAATCAATCATTTCCCGTGTTTATGATAATGTAATTTTAATTTTCTACTTCAAAATAGTTTTCTTATTTTTTTAAAGATTTTATTCAAACTAATTATTTTTCTTGACATTATTATAGAGAGATTTTAACAAAAGAAAGAGTATCCTAGTCGAAGTTTCATGTGTCATGATTTCTATTATAGTGCTAAAAAATACCAACATTTGAATAAAATAGCTGAAATTATACATGTAAGATTGATTTTTAATAATACTAAAACAATTACTATTTACTATTAATATGTTTTTGTTCTTTTTTTTTTTTAAGAATTAATGCATGAACAGAAGCAATAAGCTAGGATAGACAAGTTATGAGGATCGATAACTAAATTAGATAATATTTTAGATAAGCGGTCTCGCTAAGTCAAATGTTAGTAAGAATTGCCTAAAAAATTGACAAAGAGCCACATTAGAGTTCTTAACAAAAACATTATATGCAAGAAATTCTAAAAGCACAACAAAGCAATAAGGATGAACAAAAAGCAACTATTAAGGAGTTGACCGAACATATGACTCAAAAGTCTGCTCAAATAAAAAAAATTAGTCAATAATTAGCGCCTAATGTACTTGACCTCTTTTAACATACATGAGGTCAAATAAAAAAAAAATTATTTTCTTATATTTGATTGCATATTTTTTGTGGTAAGTTATCTATGTTATAAGATATTATATTCATAGTGATATGTTTTCATGTTATAGGATATGAAAGTATTATGTTATGTGTAATTTATGTTATGCTAGATTGCTTATTATTTATTTCTTCTCGTATTTAAGTTGTAAAAAATGTTATGTTATGTTTTAGGACACTTTCTTTAGAATGTGAAATGTATGTGTTTATTTCTTTTATTAAAAGTAAGGAATGTTGTTTGTTCTAATTGATGTATATCTACATCAACATATAAGTTTTTGTTTATCTCAGATTGTATATCGACATAAATAAAATGTATTTTGTTAGCTTTACACCAATTAAAATATAGAGTAGTAAAAAATCTTTAAAAAAATAGCATAAAATATAGCATGTTATCTCAAAAAATGTTTAAATTATTTAAAATAGTATAGGATAGTAATTAACGCTACTAGATGTAAATGTATGATAAAGTGTTGTTTAGGGAGTTTTTAATGCGTTGTTTAAGAGAAGAAAAAAACAAAATTATATACAAGTTTTGATAAAGTTTCTAATAACATGAAGTAGACAAGTAAACAATTACTAATAAAATAAAGTGCTAAACATATGATTGGATTACGAGTTTTTTCTTTAACTATAAATGTTTTGCAAACAGTCTTAGTGTAATGATAAACCATTTAAAGCTCGCTAATTAAAACCATGATATAATAACTAATACAAAAATGTTAAATGTACTCGTAAAAGATCATAAAAACTAATAAATATACTATAGTTCTACATAAACAATCTTAAAAAGTCATCGTAGGTTGAGGTGCAACTGGAGGTTGAGAACATATACATCGTCAAGTGAAGATGATTGCTGAGGTGGAAGTTCACTAGAAAATGTTGGAGGTTGAGGAACAGATTTATTTGGAAACTCCTACCTCCAAAGTTAGTGCAATTATTCTATGTAAGTCCCTATTTTCTGCATCTTTTCCTTATCTGCTTGTGCTTCTGGGTCAATGACAACTCTCTGAATACGATCACATGACAGAACGTCTATCAAACTCGGCGCTCGAATCTGAAATCAATCTTCTCATCCCTTTGATGCATCTAGAACGAGGCTTTCCATGCACTTGTCAAACTATTAGCTGCTCGTTGGTCTGGTTCTGGGAATCAACGTCCATAGACTGCCTCAATTGCTCATCACGCTTTTGTAGAATTTGATTCTGAATAAACAAGTTACCAAACTTTTATGGGCATATGATATTTGAAAATGTCACGATCCGCTCGCTCAGCTGAGGTCGCGACATGAGAGTACAAACGCTTTTTATACTCTCGTAAACACTTTTAAAACACTTTCAATTATGTCGTCATATTTTTTTATTATTTTTTTTGTAATGCAGAAGTTTTAAACACCTTTCATATGTAAAAGCCACTAGGGTGGAATGTAAATACGTTTTACACACACGTAATAAATTCTCGGGATCTCGTCCCGAATTCAAAACAAAATATTATCTTTTAAATACAAAATGATAAAATATACTATAAATGCCACGGGGCTTAACCTGCTCCTTGAGCATACAACACAGTAAGCTCCTAGTCTTTAACTTTCACAGTCATGTTACCTACAACAGCGAGAAACCTGTGAGTTGATAAACTCAGTAAGGGCGAACTAGTCTACCCTAGATGATATGTACACTAAATCACATTATGCAACATTCACATAGAGAGTCAGCCATCCTATACCGACTAACACTCTTCACACATCAATCATTTCGATAATGACCTATTTGCCCAGCGTTTTCTATGACTCTTAATTCTTTCTTTGTCACAGCCGAGTACTTCGTACTCGGCACACACACAAGAGCTACCGGTATGAGGTAACTCGTTTCGCCACTTTACGCACGCCCATATCATATCCTTGGCTCACCTTGCACTAAGGAGTCGACTCGGTCCCTATTGGCGAGTCTCTTGTACAACCTCCTCGTATCTGTAAGGCCTTGTAATAGGTTATGGACCCACCACACTTCTTTATAAGCCTTCTAGAAAATTTGTCTTGTCAGACTCACTCCGGACTTAATGGTTTCACACGGTAATCATTTCGTTAATTATTCGAGCTCGACACTTTTATCAAGTCTGGGATCTACTGATGGTCACAACAACTTCTCTAGCGCGCAGGCGAGGAGATGGCCTATCTCCCAGCAGTCCCTCGGACTTCATCTCACACTCAACTTGACGGCTTTGTGTGAGGAATACGCTCACCCTCTGGGAGCTGGGATCTCTCTTTCTCTAAGAGCCAGAGCTCTCTTCTCTTGGAGCTATGCGGTACCATCGACGTTCAATTGTTTTGATATTTAGATTGCATTCGTATACCTCTTATCTACTCTTGTTGGAGAATTGAGGCTTATTTTAGATTTTTTATCCCTTCCGTCTCACTTTTGAGGAATCGGGACTTTAAATCTGATATACTTTCCCTTGTCAGACCACACAACAGACGATGATTTAGTATGCTTGAACCCTCTTGACCGATCATACAACAGATTGGGATTTTTCTCTTATTTATCCCCTTGTCGACTCGTTAAGAGGACTGGGATATTGCAAGAGGCCTTGGATTTCGTTTAGATTTATTAATCTTTAAGGAAATCACAGTTAATGGAATACTCATGAGTTGCGAAGATTCAGTTTCTTGCGATTTGGGTTGAGAACCCAAAATTAGTTCAATTAGGGGTTCATAATAAACGTACAATAGGCTGTATAGGTTTTTCCTAGAAGATTGCTTTAGATGGACCTCAGTCTATAAGGCACCATGCATGGGTAGAGACCCGGCTATGCCATTAGCTTTAGTATTTTATCGATCAAAGATCGACATCAAACCTATTACGAGGTTCTTTATCCCCTTGTCAACTCGTTAAGAGGACTGGGATATTGCAAGAGGCCTTGGGTTTAAGAACCCTTACTGTCTCGTTTAGGAATTTCACAGCAAATGCAACAATAAGGCTTGGTGAGGTTTTGATTCTAACTCTCTCTTATACTTTTATCATTTGCTTTCCTTCTCTTATGATTATCAACTGAGAGTGCTCGAGTTAGAACCCGGCTTAGGTTTCTCGTACGGGCACGGGCTCACGCCCGACTTCGACTTCTCGCACGGGTCGAAATCCGGCAAGGGTTTCAACACGAAACGAGGTCCGTTTCTTTAATGTGTCTTATTCACATTTTATTCAGTCTTATACGAGACTTATCTTAGTTTGTTTGTAATATTATACACTTCTCTTTATAACTTTCTTCTAGGGTTTTCATCCGGCTACTATCCAAGTTTACACAGCATATATATAGACACGCAGTCTTTACCCGGGAATTCTAATGCAACCATAGAAAACAAGCACAAACAAACAAGCTCCGTGCTGTAGGTGCATCACCCTTTCTTGAGCGAGGTTCACAGCTATCCGAGATCATCTGGGAAGCTTGCTTCCGAGCTCTGACCACTTCCTTGTTGACTCGTCCTTACATTATATAAAGACACAGTCTCGTTAGTTCGCTTGTCTCGTTACACCGAGAGCGAAACTATTCTATTACTTTACACTTAATTGCTCGGGTATTCTAAGTCGTATTTTTGACAGAACAGGGCTGCCTTAAACACTAAGTAAGGCTAAACAAACCTTTAATAGGTTCGGTGGCTATTTTTATACCCTAATGAGTGTTCCCGTGCATCTCGGGGCTTTTCGAGCTACTCCGAGGGTCGTATCGTACTATACTTAATTCTTAAGCACAAGAATTAGTCTAATATATTCTTTGACCATTTTTCTAGGTCTATATTAAAATATAAGACCATTTTAACCCTTTTCCAAAATAGGGTGTACTTTATGAAAACGTTACTACGTTCCTTTTAGTTGTTCAAAACGTGTTGTGTCCGCTTTAAGGAAAATGCTCAATTTTTAAGGAATCCCGAGTCTATGTTTTGATTGAAAATACTTGCTAAGCTCATTTTAACTTCAATGTTCCCATATCAATATGTTAGGGTTGGAAACAAGTCCATTTAAGTCATGACACCCATTTTACACAATTTGGAGATTTCCTCGAACTCTTAATTATGGTTCGACTCGAAAACGTTTTTGAGCTTCTAACTTTTAATTTATTCTTTTACTATTGTCAAAACATTTAAGGGTAGCAACCTCTAGGTTTTGAAAGGATATTATTCCTTGATTTTAAGCCTTCAGCGAGGTTTTGAAAAATCCCAAAATACTCAACTTTGCAAAATAAAACGTTTTCAAAACTAGTTTTACAGTCTCTCGCGAAACCGTTGTTTTTAGCTAACGTTTATCCTTAACTTTTCTTAAACAACTTTATTAATAATAAAAACAGTAGCTTCTAAGTTCTAAGGAGGTTTTTCACTCCTCTTTTGTGACCTTTCATCGAAGCCTTAAGCTTATGTGAAAACGATTCGCAAAGCTAAAAGCTTTTTGAATCGTTCCCATTAGCTTTTGTCCGATACACTCATATCATCGTGTTTTTTCGGTTACCATTTGATTTCTAACCCAAAATTTGTGTCAAAACAGTAACTAAATGATCACATAAGAAATAATAAAATCAATTTTAATTTACACAAGATTGAGGTTCGGTTCTTATGAGAAAATCATCAAAATTTATCTTCTTAGTGGTTAACACTTCTGTCCATTAGAAACCGTCGTGTGCATGTTTGTTGTAAAACTATTTTCATGTTTATACATACAAAATCAGCCATGCTAACATGGCCATCACAAGAAAACAAAAAGGAAGAGCCACGGCCTTGGTGGGCGAAGCCCTAGGGCAAACAAACGCCATTTCCCCAACACAAGTTGAAATATCGGGAAACTAGCTTTTCTAGCTTCCTCAAACTTGTGTTCGGCTTCCATCAACCAAACAAAGGCCATGCAACTAAGCTATTACAACATATATCTACAGAATACATTCATGGTTATATCTATAAAAACAAAGACTAAAAGAGAGCTCAATCACCCTTAAGGTTTAGACATTATACCTAGCGCTTCGGGTTTGAGCTTTCCCCGTCGTGTTGGCTTTCTTGGCCGACAACTCTTCTAGGCTTTGGCTCCAAACCACAACTTGTGATTCTTAACCTTCTAGGGCAGAATATAAGGAAGATTTTATGGTAGTTTTTTGACAAACAAAATGTGAGAAAAGCTAGAATAAAGGCACGATTTTACCTTAGTGTAAGCTAGGGTTTCTCTGAAGCTTTCCTTGCTTCTTCTTCCTTTCTTGCTCAGCCTCTCTCTCTCTTTCTCTTTCAAAATCTCTCTCTCTCTCTCTCTCTCTCTCTCTCTCTCTCTCTCTCTCTCCCTCACACCCTCTGTCTATTTTCCTCTCTAGTTACTGAAAATAAAGTGCCAAAATGAGGGCTAAAGGGTTTGTGGTCCTATTTATAGGCAAGTTAGAAGCTTACAAGATAAGCTTGTGTAGACTTGTCTCTCTCTCTCTCTCTCTCTCTCTCTCTCTCTCTCTCTCTCTCTCTCTCTCTCTCTCTAAATCAGACCTTCTCTCTCTCTCTCTTCTTCAACTTTAATTTTTAGTTTCCATTTCTTAATTCACTTAATAGATTGCACAAATCTTGGTTCTTGATTTGAATTTTAGCTCATCCTATGGTCTAGATTTTTCAAGAGCTAATCATTAAGCTCACAACCTTTTACTCTTCTTTTCCTTGTCTTTTCTTCTCTCTTTTCTCTCAATGAATCCGACCATTATAGCCTATTTTCTTTAAAATATAGTTCCAAATATGTTTAATTAATGGTTTGCACAAATCTTGTTCATTGGATTCAAAATTCCACTCATCTAGTGGTTCAAATCACACAAGACTATGGTTTGTTGACTAACTCTTCATTTCTCTATTTTGTCTTTTGCTTTTGTCCTTTTCTTTTTTGGCCTTTTCTTTTTGTCTATTCATTCCTTTCTCTTCATTATTACGACCACCTTCTTTACCTCTCTCTTTTTGATGCCTATAATTGACCAACCTCTGATTGGTTGGTTCAAACTAACCACCAATCACAAAATCCTTCGAAGTATTTCATTGGTCATCACTTTTGCATTTCACTATTAAATGTTGGAATAATAATTCCCAAAACCACTTGGGCCCACGATTTTGGCTCTAGTTTTGGGCCTTGGATTAATTTTTATAGGCAACGCCCACTTGATGGTTGTAGTGGACGGTTTTGGGCTGGTTCAAAGGGTCGGGAATAGTTTCCGAGGCCCGTTCTTGCACGTAATGACTAAAATGCCGTTTTTTGGTCTGCCGTTCACGATTTTGACCTAATTTGATTTCTTTTTTAATCCGAGACTCTACGAGACCTTTCTGTGTCACAAGTAACTTCTAAAAATATATCTTAAAAGTCAACTCTAAATTAATAGTGGTCGTTTTGAGCTCGTTCTATTCTTTAACCGCGATTACACGGAATTTCTCGACTTTTCCTAGTTTAAGCCGTCCCGGCTTCATTCTAACTCGGAATGGTTTCAAATTTGAAACTAAGGCTAATTCTATGATTATAAATCGTATTGCTGCCTTTAAAATAGATTACACTCCAAAAAGGGTCGTTTTTCTAAATTGGGCTAAATTCATAATTATTTGAAAGTTTAGGGACTCATGGTGTAAATTTTCACTTAAAGGAGTCCAATTCAAATCTAATGGCCACTAAACATTCAAACACAAATATTCTAATTGTAAATTGGATAATACAATAATGAGAATGAATTATAATTACGGGATGAGATATTGAATCAATTATCGAAGAGTCGATAATTCATTAACGTTTAGTTAATTCTATCGAGAAAGTACCGTAAAGGGATAACCCTGGGGGCTGGGGTTACAGAAAATTACTATTAAATTAAATTGAAAATGATTAGTAAACTATTTATTAATTGAGTTATACTTACATAATGATCTTCTACTTCATGAGAACGCCTATTTCCCACTGCTTTAGCTATAATACATTTTCTTGTGGAATTCAATATCCCCACAAAACTCCTTAGCGTCAGTCGTATATGTAGAGTACGATTTCGATCCATGCCTACATAAGTAGGTACCTCTCTTCGCACGGTTTTTTGTGTTTTGTTCAGATATTTGCTAAACAAAAAATGATTATCAAAAATTAGTTTTTGTTTAAATATTGCCCATACAAATATAGTAATAATAATAAAAAATAAATTAAAGATAATTTTATTTTAGCATTTACAAGCATTTTTGGACTCACGAAATAGTCATAGAGCCAATCCCAATCAGCCATATGAAGATCCAAAAGTGTTGACGCAACTTCGAACTCCAAGTTCTATGTTGATCTGCCATATGAAGATCCATGGCTTTCTTTCGTAGTAGTGTCATTTCAAGCTCATACATTTCCTATTTTTAACATATCGAAGAATTATTATTACATAAAGGCTAATTACAATACTAAATAAATGGATGGAAAAAAAAAGATATGGAAGTGTTTTACCATCAGTTTTGTGTAAATTGGAATCTTAAAGTGCTCTGGTACTTCAATAATAGGCTTAGTCCACCACACCAGCAAATAGGTACGTGCTAGATTGCCTAAATCGCGTGAGAAGGTACTGCGATTATAGCCATAAGGGTCGAAGCAATGTTTATCAAAATTTACTATGAGTTTTCCTCCTGTTTCTTTTGCTTTTTTTAGTTTTTGCTCCCGAGAATTCCTGTGTATTTGCCTCTCTTTCCTCTGCCATTGTCATTTGGATTTGGATTTTGGCTTGAACTCTCTCCAGTAGATGTTATTATGTAAATTTTTAACACAATACTATACAGTGAGAAGTATAGTACAATATACTGAATTCATTAGAAAATAAATAAGCAGAAACAGAACATTAGTTTATGGAGGAAAACCTATGAATATTGTTGAACGCCTTTTTCTTTGCCCAAGAAAAAAAATGAATGAAAATGTTGGGTAAAAGAAATGTTGAATTTGTTGAACAATAAATATGAGCAATAATTATGCTTTATCAACCAAGATCAACATTTGATTTCAAGAGCATTTGGACAAGAAATAAACAGTGAATGTTCATACTTCTAATGTTGGGGATTATCTCACGATTCACCATTCTTGATGCTTCACCAATTAGCAATTCCTACAACCTTCAAGAAGACAAAAAAACTAGAGAGAAAATAGTGCGAGTGTCTAATGAGAGCAACCACCAAGAATGACTCAACACCTCTCACCAAACAATACACACATATTCCCTAAGGCGAACTTAAGGGCATGTTTGGCTACACATAATATAAGATGGATTATGGTTTAATGGGCCCACACATAGTAATTTGGTGCTCCCATGTGCCTCAATTGTAATTAATATACTTAACCATCCCATTATGGTATTTAATACATAAATAGGTACTATAGTAATGGTTGAGATTATGAAATTATGTTAGTGGTTATATTAGTCCATATAGAAAATTCAACATTCTCTCACTTGGACAATATAACTTAACCACCATATAAAACACGAAACACATTAATCTCCTTTCTTCACTAACGACCAAATGAATCATACATAATATCATATCGACGGGATAAAAATATTACATATAATTCCGTCCTAGAGATATTCAAATACAACAACCATTACTACAATATATATGCAATACAATGCTTGAGACTATATCGGATGTCTCTTTTGTACCTATCACTTCATCAAACAAAATGTATGATAATACACATAAGAAGTGACTCCAAATGCATGTATCATAAATGTCATAAGCAATCTATACAAAAATACTAGCATGTACAACATATAAAATATCAAGTTCCCACTAATATCATAATCTAGGCTCCTAATAACCCCATGCGGGCGACGTGTTCTGCAAACACACATATAGGTAAGCCTTTTGTTAGTGGATCCGCTAACATGCTAGTCGTAGACATGTACTCAATAGCAATGAGTGCCTCAAAAACTTTCTCCTTAACGAAGTAGTACTTTATATCAATATGCTTTGAGCGAAAAGTACTCCTCATGTTCTTAGAGAAAGATACGGCTGCTGAATTATCACAATATAATTTCAGCGGCCTCGAAATAGAGTCTACAACTCCCAATGCTGAAATAAAATTCCACAGCCATATTGCTTGACACAGCCTAATAACACTCCATATGCTCTGCCTCTATCCTAGAGGACGCTGTGAGTGTCTGCTTGACACTTTTTCATGAACAGCTCATCGAGTCATCATGAAAATATAGCCTGAAGTGGACTTTTCATCATCCATGCAGCCTGCAAAATCGACGTCACTGAATCCAACTATATCAAGAGAATTGGTTCGCCGATAAGTCAACATATGATCCTTGGTACCCTGAAGGTAACACATGACTTTCATAGCCGCTTTCCAGTGGCTGAGTCCAGGATCACTAAAGTAACTACCCAACACGCCTACAGCAAAAGCAATGTCAAGACATGTGCATACTTGAGCATACATCAGGCTGCCAAAAGCGATGCATAAGGAACGACTTTTATTTCATCTCTCTTTTTATCATTCTGTGGACTTTGAGCCTTTTAGAACTTATCACCCATCACTATTGGCGCTTTTCTAGAAGAACATGAATGCATATTGAATCTCTTCAAGATATCAGTGTAAGTTCTTTGAGATAATCGAAGGATACCATTGGCTCTGTCATGAAGAATCTATATTCTAGGTACATATGAGGCCTCATCAAGATCATTTATATCAAAATGGCTAAACAATAGTTATTTTCTCTCAAACAATATATCACTATCATTAGATACAATCAGAATATCAATAACATATAACACTAGAATGATAAAACTGCTCCAACGGACCTTCATGTATATACGTTGATCAACTACATTCTCCTTGAAGCCATTTGTAGTGACAATCATATCAAAATTTGAGATACCACTGCCTTGATGCCTACTTCAATCCATAAATGGATTCCTTGAGTTATAAACCATCTGTTCTTTCCCAGCCATCACGAAACAAATAGGTTGAGTCATATAAACATCTTCATATAGACCTCCTAGTCCTCACATCCATTTGATTGAGCTCTAGATCAAATTGAGCGACTATACCAATGATGATGCGGAATAAGTCCTTAGTAGAAACAGGTGAGAAGATTTCTTTGAAATCGATTCCTTCTCTCTGGCTATAACCTTTGGCCACACTTCTAGCCTTATACCTTTATACTTGTCCACTTGAGTCACGTTTGATCTTATAAACCTACTTGCATCCAATGAGTTTGCAACCTTTGGGTAGTTCAGCTAACTTTCAAACTTCATTTTGTGACGTGGAGCTCAACTTATCCTTCATTGCTTCCATCCATAGCCCAAATAGAGGACATTTTATTACTTCTTGAAAAGTGACTGGTTATGAACTATTGCTCACATCAAACTCATGTTCCTACAGATAGATAATATAGTCATCAAGAATAGCAGATCTGCAGGTTTTCTGTGATCTTCTAAGCACAGCTTCATCATTTTCAATGTCAAGATTTTCATCTTGTACTTGATCCTGCGGTTTATCATGAGCTTCTACAGGAATTTGGTCAATAATAGGATCATGATCAGAAGCGGAAGCAACAGGTACAGGGATAAGAATACGTTCTTCCCTGAATACAATTTCTCTTGATCCCTGACTTGAACCAAATTCATCTTCAAAATAGACAGCTCTATCTGATTCTATGACTCTCATGCTGTGAGGAGGACAATAGAACCTACAACTCCTCGATCCAATGATGTAGCCTATAAAGTAGCTACTAATGATTTTCGAATCAAGCTTATTAGATTGAGGATTATAAAGCCTGACCTCTGCTTTGCATCCCTAAACATGAAAATAATGCATACTTGGTTTCTTACTTGACCATAGCTCATATGGTATCTTTGGCACAAACTTACTGGGTACTTAATTCAAAATATAGGCAGCTGTCTTCAATGCCTTACCCCATAAGAACTCTGGTAAGCTAGAATGAATCAACACATATCGCACCATATCAAGAAGCATGCGATTTCTTCTTTCAGCGATTCTATTCTATTAGAGTGTTCCTGGCATCGTGTATTACGTGTCAATATCACATTCCTGCAAGTATCAAGCGAATGGCCCCGAGTTTCTGCCAGTCTCATCATTGCGCCCATAATACTCTCCATCTCTGTCAGAATTGACTGCCTTGATCTTCGTTCCCTTTCGAAGCTCAACATTCGTCTTGAAAATCTTAAACGCATCCAAAGATTCAGACTTTTCACGAATGAGCTCTATATGACCATAACGGGAAAAATCATCAATAAAGGTGATGAAGTATTTGTAACCGCCCATAGCAGGCGGAACAAATGGCTTACATAGATCAGTGTTAATCAATTCCAACAAATCTGTGCACATGTTTGTCTTACTCTTCCTGACCTTGGCAGTTAATTTCCCTTTAATAGAATCAGCACAGGTAATGAAATCTGAGAAATCAAAATCTTTGAGCACACCATCCTTCACCAACCTCTCAATCCTGTTTCTAGAAATGTGTCCTAAACGTTTGTGCCACAACATAGAAGACCTCATATCTGATCTTCCACGTTTAGAACCAACAATAGTATTAAGAAAAGAGAAATAAGCAACAGAAGCAAGATTATGCAAATCAAGTTTATATATAAATTCCCACATAAACTTCCATTTCCTATCAAAAGAGAGTCATAGGACAAATTCAGCTCTCCAGTTCCAAAAAGAAGACTACAACCTAGTCTATCCAAAATAGATACTGAAATCAAATTCCTCCTGATAGAAGGTATGTAAGCTACATCATATAACTCAATAAAATATTATGTATTTAGCTGAAGTCCAACAGTCCCCAAAAATTTGACTTGGACTCTTGTACCTTCTCCCATGTATACATACTACTCCTCTTCCTTGGCAAGAATGTCAGTCATCTTCTCAACATTCCATTGCTCTTTCTGAGCATTGTAGCTCGATCTGATCGAGTCAAATTGGGATGAAAGAGTCCCCATCACAAAACATACCATGTAACCCTCTTGTAGTCCATGCTCATGGCCTTGAACTCATGGTAACAACCTATGAGTTTCTCGAAGTGAGCCCTCTCGTCACTCGCACCATCATAAAAGATGGAGTAAAGCATGTTCAAGTACTCATTCTTCTCATTCTTAGAGAATTTCTTATACTTTTTCTCAACGGCTGTAAGGAAATCCTTAAGCTTTTCAGTCTTACTATCACTAATGGATTCGTCCATGTGATACCTCATGATCATCAGACAACAGCGGTTAGAGTACTCCCACTCATCATAAGATTTCTTATCATTCTCAGTAGCATTATCAGCAGGCTTAGGTAGTGCAGTGGTTCTCAAGGCTAAGTCTATTTTCATAATAGTCAAATTCATCGTGAGAGATTCAACCGACTGTTTGTGGTTCGTTTCGTTCAGCGTCAAGATGGTAGAGATTCTGGGATTGCCTAAAGCTGGATGAGAAACAAGAACAACAATCACTAATTGCATGTAAATTCCTTGACTATTGGGCGAGCGCGCTCTACGATGTACGTATACCATAATAAGAATCTTCTAGAATGAAAGATAATGTTAGATGACGAAATGAATAATGAAGAATAATTTGTCATGTATTGCATAATAAATAATTTGTGAGAAAATAATTATTATTCACTGGGCTTTTAGATCACACGTTTTTCCTTTGTATTATAGGTAGGAAACCTATGGTTTGAATGCTAGATTGTGCTACGGTGGTGCAAGGCGAGCAAGACAGTTGATCTACGAGATGAATGGTCTTTTCAAGGCTTGTCACGTAAATGAGCAAATTTACAAGACTCTAGTCTTCATGCAACCTAGAGGAAATGTGTTAGAGTGATGGATCTAAAAGCGAGGGACATCAGTACATGACAGTTAGGTTATGATGTGCTCTGCACTAATAGATTGCTATTTGATGACTCCTGAAGCTGATCAGGGAAAAAAAATACTTTACAAGTTGCATAAATTAGCAAAAGTACCTTGACGAGTCTGTGGAAGTGTACGTGTAACGATTCAAGACTAAAATCTTGAGTTTAGGCCCTCCAGTTGAAAGTCAAATGAACTTGATCTGGGTATTTTGGAAGGAGCTACCATATAACATAAAGAATCTTTTTGCGACCTCCTTGAATTTGAACAGTATAGAAGTTGTATTTCAAGAAGCCTTAGATATAACATATTGTTTGGAAGAGGAAGACAACGTGCCTGATTAAACATCCATGGATTGAAGTCAAGATAAGAATTAAAGATTAAGAACTTCTGTTAGATTAGTTTAAGTATGATTTAAGCATATTTAAGTCCAATAAAGGCTCTTACTGCCATTTTATGTATGAGCTCCTTTATTATGAAATAAAAGATTGATTTTCTTTACAATCATAGGATCTGTGCTATTTGAAGTACGAACATTATTCTTTTGAGATCATGAAGTGCAATTTGTTTCAACATTAAAAACTGGAGCGAATTCATCAAACAAGGAGAATGACCGCTCAGGCTGTGGCTAATGAAGCTGCACATGAAGTAATGACTGAACAAGAAGCTGCACTACGAGTTGTGGCTGAACAAGTAGTTGTTCCTCTAGGAAAAAAAAAGGAGGAAGAAATGCCATTAGGGCCGCACGAGGACGAGGACTCGGCAGAGGAAACCCTGCTAGGGCACCAGCGGATCAACCACCCACTCATCCAAATATTACTGCACTGCTCAATGCAATGCAACAAAGGCTGAAAGCCCAAGAAACGAAGCTGCAAGGACTTCGGAACCAGTTGCAACAAGCTCGAGCCCAAGTTCAGATAACGCCTCCTACACCTCTAGCGCCGCAGCCCGTAATCCATCATGTAGCTTATGTACCCGCCAACCCATATTTATATGAGCGATTCAGTCGCATGAAGACTTCAAACTTTGAAGGATCCCCTGACCCCATAGTCGCTGATGAATGGTTCGCCCAAATGAAGGTCATTTTGAATTTCATGATTGTTTCTAATAAGGACAAGGTACAATGTGCTTCCTTTATACTGAAGAAGAATGCCCGTTATTGGTGGGAGACAATGATTTTAAGGAGAGACGTAAATCTGATGACATGGGCTGATTTTATTGAGGAATTCAATGTCAAGTTCTTCAATAGAAGGGCTATAAGTGCCCAGCAAAAAGAGTTCAATAAGCTGAAACAAGGGAACATGTACGTGACCGAAGGGGTCACTAAATTCAATCAATTGACCAGATCGTGTCCCCATCTAGTACCCACAGAAGAGGAATGAGTTAGAAGGATGATGGAAATATTTAATCTCAAGCTAGCTTTTGTTATCGATAATGGTTCTGAACCTCCAACCACTGTGGTTGATTGTGTAACCCGTGTACTCAAGGCAGAATATCAAATGATTCAAGTCAAGAAGAATGAGCCCAGTTTCACAAGGCTCGGATAGAGGAAAGAAATTGGGAGAAGAACGAAAACAAGAGGCCCAATGAGAAGGAAACAGTAACTATAATGGGCCAAGGAACTAGGGAAACAACTAGCGCCAGACGGGCAATAATATCACGAAGAGAGGCAAGCCAAACGAAAACCATTTTGGTAACCGAAGGGTTCAACAGAAGACCGGCAACGAAAATCCCCTTCTAACTTGTGGAATGTGCGAGAAGAATTATTTTGGCGAATGTCATAAAGAAATATCGAGCTGCTTCTTATGTGGGCAAAATGACCATTTTGTCAAAGACTGTCCTAAGCTGAACCAAGGATGCCAAACCCAAGCTCAGCCAAGATATCAAACCAGCACCTCAACGACATACAGTCTACTCTTGAAGGCCCGCAATATCCCAAAGGAAGACTCAAAGCTGCCACGTCTCAAGTACAGTTCTATGCCTACACTAATGCAGACGCAATGGCCAGTACCTCTAATGTTGTAATAGGTCAGACTTCACTAGCCACTTATGACGTGTATACATTATTTGATTCTGGTGTCACGCATTTCATTTCAGCTAAGATGGCTTTAAGCATAACTAGTGGTAGTGATAAGATTTCAAGGCTTTTTAGAACAGCTTTGCCTTCAGGCGAAATTCTCATGTCATAATTCTTTCTGTGACAAGTCCCGATAACCATAAATGTTGTTACGCTACATGCTGACTTAATAGCCATTGAAATGGCAGACTTAACGTCATCTCATGAATGGATTTTTTTGGAAAGCACAACGCAATCATTGACTATAGACGCTGAAAGGCCACTTTTAAGCCCAACGAAGGCGAGAAGTTTGCTTTTAAAGGAAGATCAGTACTCAATCACAACATGATAATCTCAACTACGCAAGCTCAAAGGATGTATAGGTTTTCTAGCCTGGACAATGGACAAGATTACCAGGATTAGCCCAGAGCGAGAGATTTCTTTCGAAATTGATTTCTTACCTGGAACAGGACCCATATCGAAGGCTCCTTATCGCATGGCTTCTGTGGAATTGAAGGAACTTCAAACTCAACTTCAAGAACTACTAGATAGAGGCTTTATCTGCTCCAGGTACCCCGCTCTAGTTCTATTTGTCAAGAAGAAATATGGGAGTTTTAGGATGTGTATTGACTATAGAGAGCTGAACAAGGTGACGGTCAAGAATAAGTACCCGCTCCCAAAGATTGATGATTTGTTTGACCAATTAAAGGGCGTGTCAGTCTTTTGGAAGATCGATCCTTGATCCAGCTATCATCAGCTTAGAGTGAAGGAAGGTGAAATTGCTGAGACTGCCTTTAGAACTTGATATGGTCACTATGAGTTCATAATTATGCCGTTTGGAATCATGAATACTTTCGCCGCATTTATGGATCTGATAAACTGTGTCATTCGCAAGTATTTAGATAAATTAGTTATAGTGTTCTTCGACGACTTCCTCATCTATTCAAGAATCCAGAAGAGCATGAAGAGCACTTAAGGTTGATACTTTAGACGTTAAAGGCACATCAATTGTACGCCAAATTCTCTAAATATGAGTTTTGGCTAAATAAAGTTCATTTCCTAGGGCACGTGGTGTCTACTAAATAAATATCGACAGACCCCGCGAAGATTTAAGCAGTTAAGGATTGGAAGGCTCTATGAAGTGTTACGGAAATCAGAAGCCTACTCGGGTCTAACGGGATATTATAGGAGATTCATAGAAAGATTTTCTAAGATAGCAACTCCGTTAACCGCCCTCACTCGGAAAGGAAAGAAATACGAGCAGACCCTGAAGTGCGAAGAAAGTTTTCAAGAGATAAAAAGGCGTCTGACAAGTGCATCTATTCTAATAATTCCGACAAGTGGTGAACCATTAGTCTATACCGTTGCCTCGAAGGTTGGATATGTTAGTAAGTGCTTGATTGATCAAAAAGTCAAGGTTGAACACAAACACCCCGCCGGTAAATTACAACCCATAAAGCTTTTGGAATGGAAACGGGACTAAATCATCATGAATTTTATGGTGGGATTGCCTATCACAATCGAAGGATACGATGTAATTTGAGTCGTTGTCGATTGGTTAATCAAGTCAGCTCATTTTATACCGATCAAAGTTACCTTTTTGGTGGAATGACTGATTGAGATCTATGTTGTAAACACTGTCCGCTTACATGGAGTACCACTCTATAATTTCAGATCGAGACGCTCGGTTCACTTCGCAGTTTTAGAGATGAGCTCAACGGGCACTAGGAACACAACTCAAGTTTAGTACGGCTTTTGACCCGCAAACAGATGGTCGATCAGAGAGGACTATGCGAAAGCAAGAAGACATGTTGAGAAGTTGCGTTATGGATTTTGGCGAATCATGGAACAAGAAGTTGCCATTAGTCAAGTTTTCGTACAACAACAACTACAAGCTTCTCTAAGCATGGCTCCGTATGAAGCTTTATATGGAAGGAAATGTCGATCGCCGATTCACTGGTATGGAACCAGGCAAAATTGCCTTGATCCAACGGAATTCACAAAGGAAACGACTGCGGCAGTAAAGACGATCCGGCAAAGACTCGAAACTGCACAGAGTCGACAGAAGAGTTATGCAGATAAAAGAAACAGACCCCTATAATTCCAAGTGGGGGATGCCATTTTTCTAAAGGTGACACCTCTCAAGCGAATGATGAGATTCGAAAAGAGAGGAAAGCTAAGCCCGAGATATATAGGACCTTTCGAGATCTTCGAACGAATCAGGAAAATAGATAACAAGTTAGCTCTTAGTCCCAAGCTATCTTTGGTACATAATTTGTTCCACATATCCATGCCAAAGACATACGTATCCGACCAATCACATGTACTAACCCAAGAACCAATAGAAGTTTATGAAGACTTGATGTACGAAGGAAAGCCAGTGAAAATTTTGGATAGACAAGATAAAACGCTGAGAAACAAGGTTGTACCCTTAGTTAAGGTCTTATGGAGAAATCATAAGATAGATAAAGCCATGTAGGAACGTGAAGAAGACATGAAGGCTTAATACCTTGAGTTATTTTAATGCTTAAAACGTTAATTTTTTTATGACGAAAATTTTAAAGGTGGAGAAATTGTGGAACCCGACCTTTTTACTTTAATGTAATATTCATGGAAGTTTTAATAAAATGAACGGGAAATCTTTTCGATGTTTATACCGTCACATTTTATATGCTAAAGCGTGTTTAACAGTAAAGTCTTGTCGGTGCTATAAAGCAAATAAAATTTTTATCTCCTAGAGCTTTGAATGGCGCTAATTATAGGTAATTAGTGGGCAAGATTGTGCCCAAATTTGTATATGGGAAAGCCAAACAAATCAAATGAAAAATGAAGTTACCGAAAATTTTAGGAAAGTAAGAATTTGGGAAACAAGCAAGGGAATTCTTTCATTTTCCCTCACCCCCCTTAGGCGCCATCTCCCTTATAAATAGAGTCTTTTGGCTGCACTTTTTACCTCACACCAAACCTTGAGAGCTCTAGCACAAGAGAAAAAAAAAGAGAGAAAAAACTATATAGAAATTCTGAGAGATTTTA
This sequence comes from Boehmeria nivea var. tenacissima, assembly GCA_018132145.1. Taxonomy (NCBI): domain Eukaryota; kingdom Viridiplantae; phylum Streptophyta; class Magnoliopsida; order Rosales; family Urticaceae; genus Boehmeria; species Boehmeria nivea. The sequence goes on along the minus strand of CM030877.1, from coordinate 4,471,401 downwards.
GGGAAAATCTTTGGAGAAAAGTTGAAGAAGAGGCTAACCAATAGAGGAGGAATTAGATTGTTACTTTGCCGAGATTAAGGTAAAAAGAAGTCCCGTAAAGTTTAAGTTATCATTATTTTATTCGAGGTTAACCCGAATCGTGTTCGTGAGGTTACACGCGTTCGATGAGGGTTTTGAATGAATTAAAGCGTATTTTGAGTTATTATTATTTTATACGAGGTTAACCCGAAATATCAGCTATTGGTATTTCACTCGCGGATAAGTCATCGAGACTTATCCGCGACTAATATTTCACTCGCGGATAATTCAGGGGTCTTATCTGCGGCAGATATCCACAAGTGATTTTTAACCTACTAATAATAGGAAAATAACGCAAAACCTTCTTCCGAACCTTCTTCTCATCTGAAGTCTTCTTTTCTACCCAACAACTACTTTTACAAATAGGGCACAACTGCATATCTTCGTTCTCTTTCTAGAATAGTGCACAAACATTTTCACATGTATAGATTGACTCGTACCACAAGCGAAGCGAAGCTTTTTTTTTTTTTTTTTTTTGCCTCGTAAGAATTTTTGGAAAAATTACAACGCCTGATTTAACAACTACAACATCATATCTATTTCCATGTTTGTCAACTTACATGTCATATTCACATGCATCATCCTCAAATGGAAGCTTCCTAATTGTAAAATCTTCACATCCTAGAAATAATGAATTTTTCATATCGACGAATAGTTGCTCAATGTTAGGATTATTATGTCGACTACGATTGGCCCTTTTATCAGCATTATTATGTTCTTTATCCTCTGGAGTTAGAAAAATATCACGCAATAACTCATTAATGTCATCGTTATCTTCTTCCCTACCACAGTCTACTTTATTACTTTCTTCAATATCTCCAAAATCTAAAAGTATTTCACCATGATTTAATCAAATATCATACGATTAATCAAAACCAAATTAAACAATGTGATAACATATTGTGTCAGTCAGTTGACCCCTCGCATTCAAACAATTGATGCACTGACATGATGCTCTCTCTTCATTGTCAGCATATAATTTCGACATTTCTAAAAACTCATTCGTTTATTCCACATAACGCTAACTTAATTTATTTTTTATCTTAGTCAAACTCTTATCCATTGTTACTTTGTAGGTTTTATAAAAATTTAATCAACTAACCAATCTAATTTTATCAACTCTTCATCAGAAATTATAAATTTTCACGATCAAATTAATTTTCAAATATATTACTTAATTATTTATTTTTTAGTAATTTTTAAAATAATTTTATCTATTTTTTAAGTTATTTTCTAATTATGTTAATTATTATTTCTTATTTAATTATTATAAAATTTTATTTTATTTATTTATTATCATTAAAGTTTTATAATATATTATTAAACTATTATTTTGCAATTAATGTTTTTTATTTTAATTTTATTCAATTAATATTTAATATTAATTATTTTATTTAATTATTAATAATGAACATTAAAAAAAATTTATTTATATTCATGATAATATTATTGAATAAAATTACACTTATTTAATATTTAATAATTATTATTTTTAAATATTAATTAATTAATTTAATTATATTATATAGCAATAATAATATTTTCAAAATTTATTTGATAATTAAGCAGTAAATAATAAAATGTAACCCTAAATATCATCTAATAATTATTTTGCAATTAAAAAAATAAAATAATCAAATAAAATAAAACATACGTATATAAATATTTTACTGAAAGGCAGCAGCGGTAGTGACGGCGGTAGCAACGATGGCAGCGGCATTGGGAGGCGTCGTCGGCTGCGGGTGCGGCAGCATTAAGAGGCGACGGCAGCTATGGGAGGGGGGGAGGGGGGGGGGGGGGGGGGGGGGGAAAGGAGTCGACGAGGGCAGTGGGGGACAGTGGGGAGCGGTGACCGAGGTGGGGTACAATAGGGGTACGACAGGGGGGGACGAGAGAGAGAATGATAAGAGAAAAAGACAACGAGAAAGTGAGAGATTTTGTCAGTTTATGAGCGAGAAAGTGAGGAAGAAGAAAGTTTGCAAATTTTAATTACTTTTCGCGACTGAATTTTCACTCGCGGATAGCTTTTTTCATGAGTGAATTTTCAATCACGAAAGATAGTCATTACTAGCGTGCCGAATAATCTGCCTTTGTATTCGCGCTTCAACTGTATCTCTTTTCATGACTGAAAATTCACTCGCGAAAAATAATATTCGCGAGTGAAAATTCAGTTGGAAATTAAGACGTGATAATTTCACAGTCGTGTCTTTTCCGTTATCAGTCAATCATCAGCGACTGATTTTTCACGCGCAGATAGTGTTTTCCGTTAGTGAATTTTCATTTGCGAAAAGATATTGAAATGACGCGAATTTTTGGAGCAAAAAAAAAAGGTACTCTTCCGCGATTGAATTATCAATCGCAATACAAACTTATCAGAACTTGTCAATCTCCCTGATGTTTTTTTTGGTAACAATATAGCTGTGAGTGAAAAAAAAAATTTAGTGACTGAAAAATAAGTCACGGAAAGTTGGTGCCAAATCGCGGAAGTATTCACACTTTTTTCTTCACTATCCGTAACTGATTTTTGTATAAATCAATCGTGGAAAACCATAGCCGAGTCCGCAATTTCGAATGACTATCCGCGACTGATTTAATTAAGAAATCAATCGCGGATACCCAATACGTGGATTCCCATGATTCTAGTGGTGGGTTCTATCAGACTGAATTAGTTCTTTCATTACTGTCAATATTTGGAGCATTTGTTGGAACAACGATAGGAATATCGTGTGAAACACTGCCTCCTGTGATCTTTTCCATGGTTGATCGAGTAGCAAAAGCAATATTATTATTGACATATTCTCCCTCCTCTCTACTTCCCTCGCAATCGCTATCATTCCATGACGCATTATAGGACCTATTGTCTTTCTTTAATGTGTTGGCACACTCGGCTTGATTGTGGCCAAAACCATTACATTATCGGCATCAAATCCAAGATCCCATGTTCCTTGAGTATGAACTTGCTTCTACAGCCTCGTTCTTTCTTGGAGAATTGTAGTTTCTGGTGTTATGCAAAGTGTCAGGAACACATCGTGGAAGACCACCATTGGAACTTCTATTAAACACCTTCATTACTTGTCCAAGATTACGTGTCAACTGAGCAATGGGCTCAGCAAGCTCGTCATCTTCATTAATGCTTGACTCTAATTTAACTCTTTGTATCTTGGCTTTCAAGGAAATCCCTTTATCCTTCCTCTCAGTCTTTTCTTCCTTAAAGTTCAAATCAATCTTTAGTCTCCACAATTGCTGTCACTTTGTAAGCAAATCTCTTCGTCAAGGATCTCAAGATCTTCTTTACGACTTGTCCTCGTACATCTTCTCGCAAAGCGCGAATGCCTCACTGGCTATATCACATAACTTTGCATTGAATTCACTAAACAACTCCTCGTGCATCTTGAGGTTCTCAAACATGGTGGTCAATAATTGTAGTCTTGACAATCGAACCGTGTATGTTTCTTCAAAGGTCAATTGAAGAACATCTCATGCATTCTTCGTCGATTCACACGTCGAGATCAACTTGAATTGATTTGAATCTCATAGAATATTGCATTAAGTGCTTTTGAGTTGCTCATCACCAACTTTTCTTCTCTAGAGGACCATTCTAATTTGGGCTTTGGAACGATCTCGCCTTGATCATCCATCTTTGTTGCGTGACTCCATCCAATCAAAATTGCTTTCCAAGCCTTATCATCTAAGGTCTTGATAAAGGTCTTCATTCTCACCTTCTAATAAGAGTAATTGGATCCATCAAGCAAAGGCGAATGACCAACAGAGCCTTTTTCCTTCAACAAATTCATCTCAACAAAATAAATAGATTAGTACCCCCTAGGAACTCAATCAACAAATTAGAGTGACCTTCTATAATACAAATTGTTAAAGTAACTAATTTGTATTAGTGTTCCTAATAGGTGCTCTACATAATGTTCTACGTCAAGTGGGAACACTAGTGATACAATAAACGATAATTGAGATGAACGTGCAGATTGTAAATTGATTGCAAAAGTAAAGAAACATCATAATCGGCAACGCAGTTCAGCCAAGCCTACATCCGTGGGACCTCGCCCATATATTTACTATTGAAACGTGTACACACAGTCTTACACTACAAGGGGACTCCCTCCTCACTCCATCGCCATTTTTCCCCCCATCTCCTCTACTGTGAATGTCCACACAAGCTCCCCTTATGTCCGAGCTCCCCTTATTCCCACAGAAACCTCTTCCGAGACTTCTTTACCAATTCACTCTTGTTCTCACCAAATACAAAAAAATAAGCTCTCTGCTATAAACTCTCAAGCTCTTAATCCCATACAACAATGAAATCCTAGCAGAGAGAACAAAAACTCATGCTCAAAAAATGGAAAAAATTCGTTCAGAAAAGTACCCCAAAAAAAAAGGCTAAACTTCCTAGGTTAAAATGCTTTTCTTTTGGTGCTTGCCACCTAGCATCTCCTTGATTTGTGGCACTTCTAGGATGAAATATCTAGCTACATATTATCTTCATAATTCAAATAGATGTTGCTTATCTGAATTTATCACAATCAATTCAAAACTTGGAGATTTTTAACCGCCTCCACAAAATTCGAAGTTTGAACATCTTCTGGAACATCTTGAAGAACATCGCACCAGAATATTTAAAAGTTAAAATCTTGCTCCGAGATTGATGCCAAAAGATCATAGACTAATCAAATCAATTATTAGCTCTAAACAAAATATATATTTTGCTAAAATACCATGCCAATAATAAATGCAGTAACAATCTCCCTCTTTCTCATTTTTTTGGCAAAATCCCATAAGCTAATATCCTAACAAAATATTCATGATATACATATACTCCCCTATATGTTTTGTCAAAATATCATGCCAACAATAAATGCACTAACACATGATATCATAGTTTGGTATTTTCTATTAAATTGTTTAAGTGATTATTCACATTTTTTAATCATACTTTGCTATTTATGACAATTTTTAAAATTATTTCCAACGCTTGTGTCTACATGTGTTTCTCTCTCCTCCTTATAATTTATGCAGTCGTTTAGTCGGACTTATACAGTTTTCAATATGTTTTATAACAGTGTTCTATGCATCTGCTTTGTCTGTTTACATATCGATATTGATTCAATTATCTATATGTAGTTCTTGTCCTAAATCTGGGGAACAATCCAGCTGTAATATTTTTTATATCTATATTTAATAATTCTATACCGTTACATGTTTTTGCTAAATAAGCCCTGATCAAATTAATAATTTTATTTATTAACCTTTTTCTTCCCTTCTATAACTAATGTTTTCTCGCTTTTGTTTTTAATTTTCATTTCACAAGTGAAAAATGAGGACATGAATTTTTGCATTCCAAGCATCATAAATAAACAATCTTCTAAACTTGAAAGAAATTACACTATATCTATTAACTCATCAACAAATCAACGACAAAATAGTCATATACGAACTTTCACATCCCACATTTGTAAAAGATGATCAAGTTGAGATGATGTTTCTTACCATCATGACATATATATATTGGTATACCATAACACAAAATATATTTCAGATCATTCATTATAATCAAGCATGCAATAATATTATTATAATTTTCATGTAAAGATGTTTGTCTTAACGGATTCAACGGCCTCGTCTGCGATGATTTTGTACATTTTCTGCGTCGGATGAACTGCGTCCCAAAACACATATTCGTTGGGATCTTTGCATGTTTCCATTCCTTTGCATGAATCTCCATACTCTATCGTCCCAGTCCCACAACACCCTTTTGAAGTCTCTCTTAGACCTGCATTTTTAATCCATATTAATGTTGACATATATATATTATAATTATGTTGTCCCGTCAAAATTTGAAGCATGGACAGATAACAAGAATCAGTTAATTAGGATATGTACTCACATTCAGGTTTTTTTTTTTTTTTTAATTAAAGGTCTATTTGATATTTGGTTATTTTCTACTCTATATTTCAATGAAACAGCCAACGTTTCAAAAAGTTAAAAAATTAATCATTAATTCCTTAAAAAATAAAAAGCATAAAGGTAACATCGCATGTAGTTAAAAAAATTACAATTTTTTTTAATTATTGTGAACGTTTACTATTTTTTTAAAATATTATTAAAAATAGTTATTTACTTAATAATCTCTTTAATAAAATTAATTAATAAATTTACCCCATATATTAATGGATCTTTTCGATTTAACTCCTTAATTCTTTTTTTCTTTTTTGCTATGTGTTCCCCTTAATATTTTACGAAATTCTTTAATTTTTTTTTTTCACATAAAATATATTTTTTCTCTTTATTAATTAAAATGTGTCTTACTCAACTAAAAATTATGAGTCCGAGTTGTCATCAACCCACATGATCTTTCACATTATCTGGCTAATTGATTTATGTAGTACGACTGAATTAAATAGATAAGGACGTACTAACCAAATTTTTGGGGGTTGTTGATGGCATTCACTACAATACCATAAGCGTCGACGAAGGCAATTTTCATCCCCAAACTTGATTTAATGGAATTTAATTTGGCTCTTATTTTTGAGTTGAATGAGACCGCCAATTTGTTGTAGCTCTCAACACATGTGCTCTGGTCCTGTAATGTTTTGACAAGTGGCATGCAACCCAGTGGTGGGACCCCCACAACCACCAACCTTCGCCCTCCTAGCCTATGCATTTCCTGCCACGTGTCAAAACAAAATGAAAACGACATTTAAAAAACAAGAACAAGAAGAAGAAGTGTTTACGCAATTGGGAAAAAAAAAAAAAATAAAGAGTGAGCCATATGGGGTTCTTCTAAATTCAATGGTAGATTTGGCCTCTCACAGAAAAGGAAAGAAAAAAAAACAAAAACAAAAACAAAAACAAAACAATTCAGTGAAAGGAAAAGAAATAAATATCGTTTAAATACGACGTTACGTAGAGTATGACTCGTTTGGCATCACACATGGGAAAAGATCGCCATAGTGATCAAAATAAATAAAATAATACTAGATATGATATATTAATTCTTTTATTAACTTTTTAATACCAATCTATATGACAATTGAAGTGTTATATTTTGATTGACATCCTTCTAATTAGATGATAAATACTCATTAATAAGAGTCAGTTAGGTAAATAGTCATTTCGAACTGTGTGTTTTCAAAAAATAATCACAGATTCAAAAAATTTAAAAACTAGCCATAACACATTGTAAAAAATTTCTGACAATAACAAAATTACACATAAAATGTGCTGTAAGAAATTTCTAACACATATCAGAAATTTCTGAAAATGCTAATTTTTAAATTTTTAAAAACTGTGACTATTTTTTAAAATTATTCTGTAAACAGTGACTATTTTCTTAAAATTCTCCATTAATAATAATATAACACATACATTTATATTAAAAAAATTGATATACACTACTCAAATAAATATTGTTGACATAGAGGTCGTACGTTATTCCTCTTCTACACCTTATAAATAGCAAAATCAATCATGACCAAGTCTTTGCAATAATAAGTTCATAAACTTGTTCCTTCTCTACTTTTTCTTTGATCTATTAAATAAATTTAAAAAAAAAGATGAAAATAAGCAGGATCTAATTTCACTCATATAGCATTGTTCGTTGAAAAAAAAAAAAAAAACTGCATGAAAGAAAACAAGCACATTGCATTTGCCTTATCACGCGTCTCTGACACCAACACTCTTATATTTACTAAACATGAGTGACTATTTAATTATTGGATTGAAATGACAAATTAATCTCTGACCTTAACTCTCTTATATTTGCTTAGTCTGAGAGACATATTAATTATTGGATTGAAATGACAAATTAGTCTCTCACACTAACAGTACTTTATATTTGCTAAGCGTGACAGAATTAATTATTAGATTGAAATGACAAATTAATCTCTGACACTAACACTCGTATATTTGCTAAACTTGAGAGACATACCTAAATTAATTATTAGGTTGAAATGACAACTTATGTTGTTTATTAGGAAGGAAAACAGAAAATAAACAGTAAATGAGATGAGGAAAAAAAATACAATAATGAAGCTTACCAATTGTTATCTTTCATACATAGTTTGATGGGGTTTTTGTAGTGAAAAACTTCTTACAAGAAATCCATATTCTCAAAACAAAATAAATAAAAGTGCTAATGATCTATGTCAAAAATAATTCTTGCCCTAGCTACCTATTAGCAAGCCAAATAACATAAAAGTAGTTAAAAACATCTTCTTTTGACTCTTAATTTCTAAGACCATTTTATATCTACCTTTCTTTCATAATTGATACCCAAAAATAATGTAACTGTTATACATGAGTGCTTTCCAAGCATTAGATATTACCCAAAAATAATGTAACTGTTATACATGAGTGCTTTCCAAGCATTAGATATCCGTTCCTAATATTTAGTCTTTCATTAAAAAAAAAAGAAAAAAAATACTTTCCAAGCATTATTTAAGTGGAAACTGTATTGTAAAATCACATATATAAATTTGATCATGATGCAATACTTGCTCATAATGGTAAATAAAATATAATTATTTGAACCTGAACATAGGTGGCCATGGAAGAGACAAGGAAGTCCTGGTATTGATCAACAGAGTACTGATTGGGACGAGTGGGGTCCAGATAGTAGTTCTGGAGGAAGTCATTAGTGCCCATACTCATTATTATTATTGCATTTCTGATGATATCTTCAGCCCTTTTCGCTCCCACTAGTTTGATCATCTTCACTTTGTAATGCATCATGTATTTCAGCTGCGCCGATAGCGGCAACACACTCTGTTTCCAGGGATATTTACATATTAATTAATGTTTTTTCATTCCTTTTTTTTTTTTTACAATAAATAAGAAACGGCTAGCTGGTTACAAAAAATTAAAAATGTATATATTTCGAGGAAAGTGCCACATTTATCTCTGAATTTTAAAAATATTCATGTAAAAAAGATATGCGTTAAGTGAGAAAATACTCGAATTATACACTTAATTAAAATATATATTTAGTGATTTTAATAATTAAAATAAATAGTCAATTAATCAATTAATTGTATTAAATGGTTCAATGAATCAGTTATTTTTGTATTAAGTATTTACTAGAAATTGAAAGATTCTATCGGAATAAAAAAAGTAAAACGTTCAACAAAAATTATGAGTTGTCAAATAAGATAGAAAATAAACATGGCATTCTACAAATTAATGGCTTTTATTTTTAATACAATTGTAGCAGATATAATTAGATTTTTTTTTCTTTTTTTAATCTTTTGTCTAGAAATTGGAACGTACCGAAATATTGGCAGTATAATCATCATAACCCGAAGCTGCTGATGCAAAACTAACTCCATGTATCATATCTGCCTCCTTGAGATTCGGGTCAAGAAAACCCGGAACTATTTTCTTGTACCCAATTGAATCAGCTGCCAAATTACAATGCATGTATTGAAAATTTGAAATTAAACTTGGCATTATCAAACTACTAACGGTACAAAATGATCAATGCACATAAAAGTTCTTCATGATATACATGGTAATTATTAAAAGTAATATTATTATTGATGAAATGCATGGTTGTTGGCAAAATTCATGAAGTGCTAGGACCACCTTGTGTTATAAATGATGAGTATTGACTTTTTGGACTGGCATTAAGATGCTCCTAAAAAGAAACATTACTGTTCAATGAGTACGTCAAATCCTAAGAAGTAATTAAGGATTTAGAAGACTTTATGCTAGCTATAGTTCTGCTTATGTCTGTTCAATTAATAAAGTAAAATCATATAATTCATGCAAGAGAGGATATTGCACTACTAAGAAGCTAAATAAAAATGAAATACTTTATCAACTAACTAAAGCCTCATTTGAAATACTTAAACAGTATTAGTGTTCGTAATGATTTTGAATAGTGTCAAATCATCCAAATGTTTACACATTGCATACCAATGAAGTCAGTGGCAAGTCTTCCGTCGCTGAACCGTCCGGTGGGGCGGCCGCCAAAGTAGTCCTTCCCATAGGGAGGGAAATTCCCTTTCATCGGGGTGCGGAGGACATTGTTGTTGCCGGGATCGACGCTCGAATCTCCGAACACCAACACGCATGTCACGTTGTTCCGAGCCGCAATTTTGCGAACAAGGCCCACGTCCACCACCGCACCCGCTTGCAGAAGCAGCAGAGACAGTAAAGATAGTACCGAAAGTACTAATAACGCTCTCATGGTTTTTGTCAGAATGGATCCGTCTGACTATAAATGGTATTGTTTCAAAGAGTTTTGGAGGAAAAGGAAAGAGGAAATAAAAGGGAATATGAATTATATGATGAAGAACAATATTCAGAAAAAATGCTAACTTATAAGAGTTGTACTTGTGTGTTTTTTTGACGATGTTATTCAAATGCACAAACATATATACTATATATAGACTACATGAAACGGTGCTATTTGTATAGTTCTTCTTTAATTGGGCCGCTGTAGTATAATTGGTTGTTAGTTGGATACACATACACATATACACATAGTATGTGTCACATACGCAAACATATATTATATAAAAAAAAAAATGTAGTCAATATTTTATTTTGTGAATATAAATGCGAATATAACTGTAGCGCAACTACATATGAATGTATAAACATATATTTACGTGGTTTATTATATAAAGCATATATATATATATATATATATATAATATACAGAATTAAATTCTACAGAGCTAGCTAGGTCACAGTTGTCAACATTGGGTGTTATGGTGATTTTATACTAGTATTAATGGAAAGATAACATTAACCTCGCTCTATAGAGATCTCTCTCACTGCTATATATGTGTGTACGACTTTATCATTTATTATTATTTTTTAATGTATAATATTTGGAGTACTGTTTATAATGTTGGAAGTTTGTCCCTTAGTTAAGAGGATTAGTTGCGAATTGTTGAAATGGAAGTTAGATGAAATTAAGATAGACCGACCCACATTGTAGTCTTTTTTGGGGACGTTTCAGTGTGTATTATGTCGGTTTTAATTGCGATATATCTTGAACTGTGGATAAAAGCTAGCATTGCACATGCTTGCAAATCTTTAATCATAATATTTAGATAATATTATTATATAATCATGTAACTCTGTCCTGATCGATCTCTCTATAAGCCCTGGTCTACCAAGCTTATTTCTTATGGTTAGGAACTTTTCTTCGATATTATATAATTTGTAGCCTTTCATGTCTCTATCTCTTCCACTTTTTGCCTTTGATTGGGTTTTTATAGTAATCCATTTATTTTCTTCTCTTCTCGTTCCGCGTTTCGATTGCATTTTGTTTTCTAAAGTAAAAACGAAGCGTTAGAGAACAGGTCTATCCATGGCTAAAAGTAGAAAGTTACACTACAAAATATTTAACTAAAAGGTACTAGAAAGTGGGCTAAATCTCAAATTAATTTTTTTAATTTAATATTTTTTATTATTGTGCAATTAATATTAATATAATATATGAAACCAAAATATCAATTTAAAAAATAAATGGATAATCAAAATATCACATAAATGTTCATCACAAGTAAATTGAAGATTAAAGTGACATATAATAGTAGAATTTCTAAACGTAAGGACATAAATATAAAAATTTAGTTCAAAGCAGGTAAAAACAAATAAAAAGTATCTATGATAATCCTAAGTTGGCATCATAGTCATCGTCGTCACTGTGTCATCTTTGTCGCCCACCTCACCAACTGGCTAACGTGGTTGTGTGGGCTGTGTAGGAGCAGGTGCTGGCGGACCTATCAAGAAGAAAGGGAAAAAGGTAATGGTCAAAGCCTAAAAGTTCGGATTAATCCGATGAAGCTCGTCGATCATCGCTTGATGTGCCGCCATGAGAGAGCCTAGAATACTATTGAGGCTTGCTTGCATCTTCTGACGCGACCCTGGTCAGCGTGCCATCGATCATCTTGGATCCCGGAGACTTAAGGGCGACGGTTCAAGATAAGCGTGCCAAGACCGAAGAGCAAGCATGCCATTCAGCAAGGGAACGAAGAGGAAATGCGAGACAAAGAAATCAAGCAGCTCCTCGACAACAACGAGTTCGACCACAAGAAAGGTGGGAGGACGTGGAAGAGGACTTTGAGGAGTTCGATCATGGCGAAGGGGGTGCCGATAGACAGAGGTATGAGCAGGGACGTTGGGATAATCGAAGAGAAAGAGTAAACGTCACTCTTAAGTAACCTTGCCCGCGAAGTAGATTTCAACAATATAGTACTGAACCTACGCGGGATACAATACCTGCAAAAGAGTTGTGACATGGAACGAGGTCGGGCTTAAAGACCCACTAATCTCGACTCAAAAGTCAATCTCATAATTTGTTCTAATCTCACTTAAGTTCACAACTCTTTGACTCAGCTTATAAAAATACATGTGCACACGATTCACATCCAGACCCCTTACGAGTCGATCTAGAACTTATACACAATCTAGACCTCTTATGGGTCGTTCTAGAATTCAATACACATTTAGACCCATTGCGGGTCGTTCTAGAACTTATTCACAATCGAGACCTCTTACGGGTCATTATAGAATCTAATACACATTTATACTCGTTCGCGGGTCGTTCTACAACTTTATACACTTCTAGACCCATTCTCAGGTCGTTCTAGAACTTAATACAAATCTAGACCCTCTACGGGTCGATCCGAAACTTCTCACGACTGGTGGTTCCGTCGGATTGTTTCGGATTGATTGCGCAATCATCTCATCGGGTTAATTCGGGACATGCTATGGATCTTGGCCCCTCGGACCGTCCCGATATTCTTTATGATTGTGAAGACTCATCCTCCTTGGGCCTCTCTGCCCATTCCGAAACCTTTTACGGCCAATGACCCCGATGACAACCTTGGGAGCATCAAGTCGAAGATTCCCGAGTTTAAGGACCGCAATGACCCCGAAGCTTACTTGGAATGGGAGAAGAGGATTGAGAACATCTTCGACATCTATCATTACTCCGACCGCAAAAAGGTAAAACTCGCGGTTACCGAATTCACCGATTATGCGCTTACTTGGTGGGACCAGATTGTTACCAACAGGAGGAGGAACTGAGAGCCACCCATGGAGTCTTGGAAGGACATGAAGGCTCTCATGAGAAAACGGTTTGTACCGGCCCACTATTATCGGGAGCTACACAAGCGGTTGCTTCGCTTGACGCAAGGGAATAAGAGCGTGGAGGACTACCACCAGGAGATGGAATTGTTAATGATCCGTCTCGGATTAGAGGAAGACGTGGAGGTGATTATGGCGAGGTTCCTAGCGGGACTGAACACTGAGATTGCTAATGAGGTGGAACTGCACCACTATATGGAGATGGAGGAGCTAGTCCACAAAGCGGTCCAAGTAGAGAAACAGTTCAAGTCGGGGGGACGAAGGAGCAAGTTTAGTGACCGAATCGCGTGGAAAACTTCTAATCCCAAGAAGGAAGAAGAAAGTATGGTGATTCCAACCAAGCCGGAGAGCAAGCCATCCAGTTCAACTCCTACAACCAACAACCGAGGAGGTACAATTGAAAACTCTACTTCTCGAAACCGTGATATTAAGTGTTTCAAGTGTCAGGGGCGTGGCCATATTGCAAGTCAATGTCCGAACACCCGAACGATGTTGATGAGGCCCGACGGCGAGTATGAGACGGATGAAGAGGAGGAGAAGAACCATGGGGAGGAGTTGGAGGTCGAGGAAGTCCGGGAGACCTTGGGGTTAGTAGCGGTGACAAGGAGAGCGTTGAGTACCCAAGCAAGGAATGAAGATGATGCCCAACGTGAGAATATTTTCTATGCGCGATGCAAGGTGAAGGAGAAAGTTTGCAGCTTGATAATTGACGGGGGGAGTTGCACTAATGCGGCGAGCGAGATCTTGGTGGAGAAACTATCTCTACCGATGATAGAGCATCCCCGACCCTACCAGTTACAGTGGTTCAACGATAGTGGAGGCATGATGGTGACGCACCAAGTGTTGGTGTCATTTCAGATCGGCACATACGAAGACGAGGTCTTATGTGATGTAGTACCTATGGAGGCGACACACATCTTGCTTGGCCGACCGTGGCAATTTGACCGACGTGTTACTCATGATTGCTACACCAACAAATATATCGTGCCATACAAGGGCAAGACGATTGCTCTAGTACCACTGACACCTAGCCAAGTCCTCGAAGACCAAAAGTTTCTTCAAAGTGAGCATGAGAAGAGAGAGCGTGAGAGAAGAGGGGCTACTAGCGTGGGGAGTGAGCCAAGAGAGAGGGGGCAAGGGAGAATGAGTGAAACACAGGGTGAGGGAAAAAAAGAAAGGGAGAGCAAACACTCAATCAAAGGAGAGGAAAGAAAAGAGAGTCAAAAGAAAAGTCTCTTCCTTAGAAATTGTGAGAGTTTTCCTATCACTATGTTTTCTCTTTTGCAGGAAGTCGAGAAGCATTTGGTGAATACGAAGCCACCCGAACTACCATCCTTTCAAGGCATCAAGCAGCCATTCATTCCGAAGTGGGGCTATAAGGAGCATCACGAGTTCGAGTTGGAACCTGGAGATTGGGTTCGGGTACCGGGTAAACAACACTATTCGGATTTGAGGTCAAATCCCTTTGAAGAGGAGGAGAATGACGCGACCCTGGTCAGCGTGCCATCGATCATCTTGGATCCCGGAGACTTAAGGGCGACGGTTCAAGATAAGCGTGCCAAGACCGAAGAGCAAGCATGCCATTCAGCAAGGGAAAAGGGTGAAGCCACGAAGATGAGCATTTGAGTGTTCGGAGAAGACCATTATTATTTTATTTTGTTAGTTAAGTTATTTCTATGTAATTTCTATTAAAATATTGCTTAAGTAGTTCTTAGAGTATTTGGGAATTGTTTGGAGCATTTTTAGGGTCATTTAGATTTGTTTTAGGGAGTTTTTCCGAAGGAAACCCGAGCCTTAGCCGATCGATCGTGGGTTCCAGCCGAACGATCGGCCCCGCAAGAATAGAATCACAAGTCAGCAGAGCGCCTGCCGATCGATCACCCTATCAGCCGATCGACCGCGCGTGCGAGAGAGCGAATTGGGCAGAGACAGCGCCGATCGATCGCCGGATGCAGCCAACCGATCGCGAGATTGGCCGATCGATCGCCTAGATGTTGCCGATCGATCGCGCGCACGCGAGGAAATTCCGCTCCAGTTTTATTTTACGCGTTTTCTTTATTATTTTTGGTATTTTTCGAATTGTTTTGGGATATTTCCGAATTTCTGATTTATTTAGTTTGTAAATTAGGGTTGTAATCTCTTAGCCTATTTAAAGGCCAACATCAATAAGAAAGGGACAGACTACGTTATTTTGAAAAACACCTTGTGAGGTTTCTTCCTGAGTTCGTCTCGGAAACTTGAGTCGTTCAAGTCCAACGCTTGACGATTCGTCTCGAACTTATCAAACGGCCCTTCCGCAACCGTTTGTGGCGTTCCTCAACCCATTGACTTATCAACGGCTATTCTGCATCGGTTGTGGCGTCGCAACAAGCATCCTAACCGAGTCTTTGATAGGGTTTCTATCCAGTCCGTGTCGTCCAACAAGAAAACGATCGTCAACACCGGTTCTCGTAACGAGGATCGCATCATCTTCAATGGTAGCGAAGGACTGGGTGGCAATGCTAGAGTCGATGTGGAGGGGACATCAGATGGATTTGTAGCTCAACTAGCATTGCACATTACTCTCTTTGACAGCGTGGGACTGATGCTAGTGGTGTGGTCACGGCATACCGACAATGTACGTATATTTATAATGTCCTTGTCAGTGATGTTGATGGTGGGGTTCTGAGTCTGCTTTGAATGAGACTCGATCATCCTCCCCTACAAAAATAAGTATATAAGAAAATCCCCATCATAAAATTTTTAAAGTATAGAAGTAAGAAAATTTAATTACAGTAGGTAGCTTTCTCATACATAAAGTTGTTGAGCGTGCTCACTGTTCCAGCTTGTCAAAGTCATGTGTTGATCGCGGAAATAATCAATCGGACTCTATATGCGTCTAGCTGCATTCCTCAGCATCAGACAAAGATACATTACTAACAACAATCTTCTAGAAAATAGTTAATTGATAATGTATATATAACGACATATATTCTATATCTTCTCAGATTGAAGCCTCAGAATGGATTTCGAACTATGATGGCTAACTGTCTACACCTTACTTCGATTGTGCGAATTTCTCTCAACATTTTCTGCATCAAATTCAACCGTGTTAGATAAATTAAACTTAAAAGATTAAGTGTATATATATATTGTTAAGTCATTAATAGAATAAAAATTGCGCCATAGTGATCTGAATGTATCCAACACAACCACTTGTTCCAAAGCTCTTATATCTTCACCGACGAATGCTTTATCTTCTCGCTAGCTTCTTCGCTGCCCAACTCGTCGATCCTTATCTTCCTCCACTCGACCAAGTCATTCTTCCGGTCTCGTAATGTCCGATAGCTTGGCGTCGTCTTGATCTCAAAAGCGTCTCATGTCTTCTACCACATCTAGTCTTGAAAGTCCTTATACACTGCAAGTCCTTTCGAAATGACATATTTTGTTATCAAATATTAATCTAACAATTTTATCGTTTGCGCATCCTGTTATTTTTTTTTATAAAATCCTGTTGTTTCTAAATTTTTTTATCATTTTTCTACATATGTGTTGATTATATTTCTCAAAGTCAATTTTTCAAACAATTTAACTAATCTTAAAATAATATTACACTAACATCCAATACTTAAAACACAGTAAAATCCAAGTAATTCTAATAATTACATTACATAAATGTCAAAAATATCATCAACTATTATAAGTCCAATTATTGTATATTTTTTAAACAATTCCAAAATTATATACAATCAACCATTGTAAATTCAAAATTGTATCCAAAAACTTCGAACACTTTCAAGCATAAGACCATCTCCAATGTTAATGTCAATGTTAATGCTAAATTTGGCACCAAAAAGTGAAAAAATACCAAATATAGCATTGATATTCAATTTTTACTCCAATGCACTCAATTAACATTATCAATGCTAAATATTATATTATTATTTTTTAGGTGTAGAAATAAAAAAAAAAGTCAATTAATAGTAATAAATAATTATTACTTTATTGGGAGTTGTGTGCTTTTTGAATATTTAATTATTAAAAATACATGCTAAAATTTGGCATTATGCCAAACTTGGTACCAAATTTGGCACTCAATTTGGCATTTGCCAAATTTGGCATTAAAAATAGCATTGGGTTGGAGGACATATTTTTCTCTCAAATGCTAAATTTTAGCATTGGCACATCTTTTTAGCATTGCATTGGAGATGCTCTAACCTATACGACCAAAAGATTCAACTATAGCAAAACATATGGCGACAAGTCACTGTTGCCTTTATTGGTGGGAAAAATTTGTAATAAAATGTTTAGTTTTTGACGACGACATGTCGTTGTCGATAAGTATATATCGGCAACGACAAATGTCATTGCCGAATGTGTTATCGCCCAAAGTGTCCTTTCTTGTAATGGGTGTCACTAGTCGCTTAGTTGTAGATAATCTACTTTATTTAAATAATTTATATTTTGAAAATTTTAAATCGTATCTGTTTAATTTTTTTTTTTGTCAGTTTTCATATATTTATTAGGGATTGAAGTTATGTTTGGTAATTATATATTGGAAAATCGTAGGAAATAGTCAAAAAAAATTTCGTTTTTAAAATACAATTCATGTTTCAAAAAATTAAAAAAAAAAATAGCTATGTTACGAATTTTATAACAGAAAAGTGTCACACAAAATATAACACATCCGTAAATATTTGTAAGATATTTTGTAACACTTCAAGTTTTACTCATTATTTTTTGAAGTGTTAAATAATATCTTACAAATATTTACAGTTGTGTTATATTTTGTGTGACACTTTTCTGTTATACAATTTATAACATGACTATATTTTTAATTTATTAAAATATAGGCTATCATTTAAAACAAACATTTAATTTTGGCCTATTTTTACAACTCACCCTTATATATTCTTGTAAAATGAAATATACAAACATTTCATTCATATATTTTCATAGCAACTATTCATAACAACTACTCATAAGTTAATTAAGTCATATCTATAATAAATACAAATGTAACTAACAAAAGTCATGAAACAAACTATAAAAAGAAAAAAGAAAAACAAGCCACCGAAGTAAGCTAATACTTTCCTAAATCAGGATAACACAGACGAGAGTTTCAAAAAAAAAAAAAAAAAAGCGACTACAATCAATTGTACCATTAAATATTAATTATAAATTTATCATCAGACTCATCAGTGTCGCCATCATACTCGTCTATAATTGGTTCTAATTGTATTCCTCTAATGTTTCATTGTCATTTGTTTCATAATTATTGCTAAAGTCTTTCTCCGGAGCATGTACATTCTCCAAGGTCTTCACATTGATATTAACCTTGTTAGTTGCTAATAGGTTTCAATATTAGAATCTCATAAAGATTCCGACCAAATTGCTTTTCCAACTGAAATTTCATAATCCGTGACTAAAATTTCAGTCGTGTATAATTGATGCCATTTTTCGCATACTTTCCACGAGAATTCAAGGCTTTCCGGATTGAGTTTTGTTGAGCTATATGCGACTAATTTTAGCTGAATCAATCACTGATACTTCTGTCAAAAAAAACTTTTTTTTTTTTCGCAGTGTCGGAACCTGCATCAATTACATAAATAAGCGTTTGGCTTCAAATTTCATGTACTATAATTTTAACGTTTAATCACAACATTTAGTTGTAATATTAAAATTTATGAGATTATATTTTTATCAAGCTTAAATGATGACTTTAGTTGCTACTCAGTTATAACTTGTCATTGTTATATTTTTGTCACACAAGCTTATATTAGTCATGTAACTTATTATAACTAAAAATGCTTTTACTCGGAAGCAAATCAAATCTTTTGTGACTAGATAATCACAACAATTTCTAGTCTTAATTTTTAGTCATCATTTTTTTAAATTTTGCAACAATCTTTGTTGTGACTAAAAGAAATTAACAATTTTTGTTGTGACTAAAAGAAATTGTTTGTGATGCTGGTCAAAAGGATACCATTAAAACTAAAACATTAAATCTAAAGAGTGAACTTGTAATACTTTTCTTGAATAATGAGTGGACTGTGCAAATAAGCCAAATGGCAGGGACCTATTTATAATTTTCTAGGGGAGGGAAAAAAAGACTATACATTAAGGCAACAAAAGAGAAACCTGATCATTATAACTCTCCAATTAAAGAGAAAAAGGGGAGAGAGCAACACATAGCATAGGAATTTTCCACTCTATTGGGTGTACAAGAGTTATTTCATTGTTTAGTCGTTTTTGTTTAGTATTTTTTTAATCAAAGACCAACAGAGAGAAAACTTGGCCTTTAATGTGAAGAATAGCATCAATTAAGAGGACCACTAGTCTGGTGACCTACTTACCTGTTTTCTTTGACCCCATTTTATTAACTTCATCATTTGCCGTTTTGAGTTCTATTTTATATATATATATATATATATATTTATAGAGTTAATGCATGATCACAAATCTCCAGCTCACATTAGTATTTATTGCCGTCTAATAACAAGTGTATATGAACGTGAAATATACAATCAAGTTAGATGACTCAGCGATAATATTGGACTATTGTGACGGGTCTGTGATCAAAGATTCATAGTATTTTTATTTGTCAATTCATTACACAATATATATATATCAGTAACATATTCGATGAAATTAAGGTTGACACATTCTTCATTTGATGCTTATATTAGGCTTGCGATTAAAGCCTTAAGCCACGATTTATATGAGAGGAGAATTTTAAAATAAAATCATTCTTAATGTGATTTAATAATCTATATCTACATAATATGTTTTTATTTTCACTTTATATTTATGATTTAAATTTTAAAGTATAAATTAAAAATATAATACACATAAGATATAAATTAGGATCAATTAGGTAAATAGTCATTTTAGATTGTGTGTTTTTAAAAAATAGTCACAGTTTCAAAAAATTTAAAAACTAGCCATAAAACTGTAAAAAATTTCTTACAATTACAAAAATACACATAAAAAAACTGTAAAAAATTTCTGACACTAAGTAAAAATTTTGTAAAAAATTTCTTACATAGTTAATTTTTAAATTTTTTAAAACTGTTGTTATTTTTTAAAATTATTTTGTAAACAGTGGCTATTTTTTAAAAATTCCCTATAAAATTATTATTGTGTTATTCCTCAAAATCCCAAACGACCCAATTGGTAATGCTTTGGAAGTATCACTAAGCCATGTCTCTTTCCTCTCGAATTTTCACTTATTAGAAACAATAACAAAAAACGAAAATAAAAAAATTTATGTGAATAATTTTTATTTTTGTTTTTCATTCAAGAGAGAGACAGAAAAAGTCTACACACAGTTACCTGGGATGATGAGTGATGACGATACAATCAATCAACACTATCTTGAGTTGGCCTAATGGCCCAGAAGCATTTAATTTCTCAGCTGTGAATTAATGATCCAAACCGGCCACCAGTTCTGCGCTGCTTAATTGGATAATAATACATTGTCTGCCTTTGTGTAGTTAATGCATGTTATATAGGCAGATAGTGGACAACAAATGGCTTAATTACCCCCAAAATCATAAAATAATAATATGTACATATAATTATAAAGTAGCATATATTATTTGCTAAAAGTTGATAAAATGAAACTGGAAATTAACTTCAATAATAATGCCTTTTCATGACGGAGACAGGGAAAAAAAAATGAGAAGAAAAAAAATATATAGATTTCGAGTAAATAGCCATTTCTTATAAGATATTTGAAGAAAATAGTTGACGTTTTAATTAATTAAAGAAATAGTTATTTTTTCAACTACATGATAGTGTGATATTTATTATCTTTATACCCTTAGTTTTTTTAAGAGGTTAGCTAGTTTCTTAATTTTTAAAAATACTGGTTATTTTCTTAAAACATTGGTTAAAAAATGTTAAATACCAAATAGACCCAGAAAAATAAGTATAACTTTGTTGGTGTGTTGCAAAAATTGTTTAAAATTAAATAGATTTTTAAAAAATAATACATGTTTTAAAATATTAAAAAAATAGCACTTGTTAAAAATTTTATGCTCGACATATTTTTGAGAAATTATTTAAAATTTCAACTTTTATTCTTACAAAATAAAATGTTTTCTTACAAATGTGTAAACAATTTTTTTTTTTTGGTTTAAAATTCAAGACAAGTGTTGTTTTCTTAATATTTAAAACATGTATTATATTTTAAAAAAGTAAACAAAAAATTGTGTTATTTACTACAATTTCCTAAAGTTGTTATTTTTTATCATAATATTACCCAACAGTAATTAATTGGGGTCATCCCAAAAAAAGGGTAAATATTCCAAACTATATAGAAAATATATCAATGTAGGTGATCTTATTGAACTAACAAATTTCTTTTAGGTCACGAGAAAATCTCAATTCTGTTCTATATATATGTCCATTTGTATGAGATATTAAAAGCCATATGTACATATATTCCCTATCATTTTGGCTTGATTGGATATCCATGATAAAAATATCTGCATATGTCCCAATAGCTATAACCTTTGCTTCATGGTGTGTTGGAACAATTGACACACAGCCAAGTGAATCTTAATTATCTTTCTTTTTATTTCATATCCATATGATACTTTGAATGATTTAACTTCATAACCTATCATATGTACGTATCTTCTTTTTTTTTTTTTCCCCTTCCACGTGTCCTACCATTTGCCTACAAACTGGTTATAGTTAGCAATATTATTGTACAACCTCAACTTCATCGAGAAAAACTATTACTGCCTAACCTACCCTTCAAACTGAACGGAATTGAAAAAAGTGCTTTGTATTTCAATTGAATCAAAAAGTGAATCATTACCTTTTACAATAGTGAGTAGGAATTTATAGACCAGATTCCTAATATAACCGTTGGAGCTAAATAAATACATAATGCTATACATAGTAATAATCATGAATTATAGGAGAATAATAAAGTGTAAGTCAACTATGCCAATCTCTCCACTACAGCAGCTCCGTTACATTAATTCTCTTGATAACTTTCCTTTTTGACTTCATCCTTTAGTTAATGTATGATATTGCTTCGTATCTCTCTTGATTTGCTTTGATTTGTCTTCACTCAAAATATTCGCCTCCACCTTTTTCTTGATATCTTTAACATCGCCCCTCAAACTAGGCCGTGGAATGGTCCAAAGGCCAAGTTTGATACATAAGTTTTGAAAAGGTGTTCTTGATAAAGGTTTTGTAAATATATCAGCTATTTGGTCTTTGGAACTGACAAATCTAGTTTCTAACTGCCCAAGAGTGACCTTTTCTCTTACAAAGTGGTAATCAATTTCAATATGTTTTGTTCTAGCATGGAACACAGGATTGATTGTAAGGTGAAGGGCTGAGACGTTGTCACTAAATAAAACTGGTGTTGTAGGTAGCTTGCATCTAATGTCTCTCAACAAATATGTAATCCAAGTTAACTCGGCTGCTGCAGATGCAAGAGCTCTATATTCAGCTTCTATGCTTGACTTTGCCACTGTGGGTTACTTTTTGACTGTCCAAGATATGCAGTTTGGTCCAAGGAATGTACAAAAACCCGTTGTAGATCGTCTAGTTATAGTACATCCTCCCCAATCCGAATTTGAAAAACCATAGAGATTAAACACAGGATAAGCCAATAACCTTACTCCGTAATCAAGAGTTCCTTGAATATATCGAAGTATTCTTTTTACTTGTGCAAAGTGAAAATTATTGGGTTGATGCATATGTTGACATACATAGTTCACACTATAACAAATGTCAGGACGAGTAAATGTAAGATATTGCAATCCTCCTACAAGGCTTCTATACAATGTAGGATCAGAGAAAGGGGAAGTATCTGTGATGTGTGTGTGTGGGACCATAGGAGTAGATTGGGGCTTGCTATTTTGTAGATTTGCTCGATGTATAAGTTCAGCAGCATGTTTCCTTTGATTTAGAATAAGTCCTTGAGAGAATTTTGCTACTTCTACTCCTAAGAAGTAATGAATATAGCCAAGATCTTTCATAGAAAATTCACAACCAAGAACTTCAATAAATTGAGAAATAAGGTGAGAATTACTCCCTGTTAGTATTATATCATCCACATAAACCAATAATAATAAAATACCTTCTTTCTCTGTGAAACAAAAAGAGATGAGTCAGTAGTGCTACACACAAAACCCGAAGATAATAAAAACATACTAAAACGATCAAACCACGCTCTAGGGGCTTGTTTAAGACCATAGAGTGCTTTTTGTAATTGACACACATGATTTGGCTTTGTATGTTCTACGAACCCAGGTGGTTGTTCCATATAGACAAGTTTGTCAAGATTGCCATGTAAGAAGGCATTCTTAACGTCAAGTTGTCGGATGTCCCATTTGCGAGACAAAGCAATAGATAAGATAATTCTGATCGTGGCCGGTTTTACCACAAGTGAGAAAGTTTCAAGAAAGTCTATTCCAGGGATTTGATTAAATCCCTTGGCAACAAGTCTAGCTTTCAGCCTTTCTAAAGATCCATCTGCTTTTAGTTTAGATTTATAAACCTATTTACAACCTATAACATTCATGGTTTCTGTCCTAGGTACTAGTTTCCAAGTTTGGTTATTGTGCAATGCAGAGATTTCTTCTTGCATTGCTTTTAACCATCCTTGGTGTTGAAGAGCTTCTCTAATGCCTTTAGGCTCTAAAGGAACATTGTAACTTAAGAGAGCATAGTCAACAGTGTTGTACCTGTTGTTTGTCTTGTGGATACCCACCTTAGATCGAGTATTCATAGGATGGCTTTGAGTAGGAATACTTACAGGGATTGGAGTATTATCTGCAGGAGTATCCTCATTGAGTCTGCTATCAGAACCTTCATTTGATTCTTGAAGATCTTCATTTGTATCCATAATTTTCGTATCTAAATTTCTTTGATCATTATTGACTGTGGTGTCCACAGGTGTAGACTCTATTTGATGTTCAGTTGTTTCTTCTTGAATTAAAAAATTCTCAGAAGCAACTTGATCAATTTGTGCCGAGTTGATATCCTGTGTTCCTGTTGTCCACTCATAAAAACTGGTTAAGTCACTGTTTTCATCACAAGTAGAATAAAGTGTACCTGGCTTTTTGAAAGGAAAGATTTTTTCATCGAAAACTACATCTCGTGACAAGTATACTTTCCCTGTGGGTGGATGAAAGCATCTATATCCTTTATAAAATTCACTATAACCAAGAAAAACACATGGTAAAGACTTTGGATCAAATTTATTTCTTCCTATTCTTCTCAAGTAGGGAAAACATCTAAATCCAAAAACTCTAAGAGAGGAATAGTTGGGTTGCTTACCTGTTAGTTTCTCAATAGGACTTTTCATACCTAAGACACTTGAGGGCAGCCTGTTGATTAGCCAAGTAGCAGTGCCAAAAGCTTCTACCCAAAAACGCATTGGAGTCCCAGAATGAAACAACATAGTAAGACCAAGTTCAGTTATATTTTTGTGCTTCCTTTCTGCAATCCCATTTTGTTGGGATGTAATTGGGCATGATTTTTGATGTTTGATACCATGCTCACTTAGATAGGAATGGAACTCCATATCTTCAAACTCGCCACCTCCATCAGATTGAAAAATTTTGACATTTCTATCAAATTAATTCTTCAAAAACTTGTGAAATTTATTCCAAGAAATCAGATTTTCTTTTTAAGGGAAAATACCAAGAAAATCTAGTGCATTTATCAACAAAAACAACGTAGAACTTAAATTTTTGAAAAGATCCAACAGGTGCAGGACCCCATAAATCACAACGTATCTTAGAAATAGGCTCAGAACAGTAGTCATCAATTCCAATAAAAGGTAACCTACAAGCTTTTCCTAATTGACAACTTTCACAAATAGTTCTAGTTTTATCATATTCATTGATAGAAATAAGTCTATTTTTCTCTAGGAATTGAACAATCTTCATGCGGGGGTATCCCAATCTTTGATGCCAGATACAATCACTTGTAGCTCGAAATCTATTTGAGAAGAATGCAGCTTTTGACATCTTTGAATCATGTTCCAGACTATAAAGTCCACCTTCTCTAGTACCCGTTGTTATCACCTTTCCTGTTTCCATGTTCTTAATCATGAAACCATTTGAATCAAACTCAAATAAGTAAGGAAGATCAGTAGTCAATTGGCTAACTGAGAGAAGATTTTTTTTTTAATGTTCAGAACAACTAACACATTTTTTAGTTTGACATTGTCTTTACCAGATTGTATGGCGGTATCGCCTATATGTGTGATATCTAATTTATTTCCATTTCCAACCATTATTTTATCTTTTCCTTTGTATGGTTGAAGGTTTGAAAGATTACCATCATCTGGGGTCATGTGTTGAGTAGCTCCTGTATCTGGAAACCATGCTTCATAATGGTTGTCACTGAGCTTCATTGCTGCAAGTGCTTAGCTGTATCTTCAGGCTGAAAGCCTTGGTTAAATCTGGGCCAACAATTTATTGCTGAATGCCTTGGCTTCCCACAAATTTGACAACTGATCTCCTCCTTATTACAGTTTGCTTTTTGAGAGATCTGGTTGTTATTCTTTCCTTTTGGTGATTCTGGAGGTTTCTGAGTCTGGAATGCTTGTGTAAAACCTCTACCTTTTGAACTAAAACTTATCTGCCCCTGTTTATTATTATTCTTATAATATTTGTTGTTGTTCTTGAACTTTTGAGAGAGAAAGGCAGTGTGATCATTAGTAGCCTCAGTTGTATAAAGAGATTTCATATTCTCATGGCTTTGAAGCAACTGAACAACATCATTATAGGCAGGAACAGGAGGTTTCAACATTGTAGTATAAAAGGATTCATAGGAATTATCTAGACCTTTAAGAAGGCCAAAAACCTTTTGTTGCTCTTCAATAGGTCGGCCAATGGCATTTAGCTCATCACATATCTCTTTAAAAGCCCTGATATAGTCATTGATAGACTTGAAATTTTTTCTGTTGTGAAGATTCATTTTTGTGGTAAGGTAGAACTCTCTATCATCTGTGCTTCGTGTAAAGTGCTCCGTGAGCGCCTTCCAGACCTCTACAGATGTTTCTAGACCAACTGCAAGGCCAAGAACCTCTTCTGATAAAGTGCCGACAATCCAGCCATGAATAAGTCTATCTGATCTTCTCCAAAGGATGTAGTCCGGATTCACCGTCTTCTCCTGTGCTATAGTGTCATCAGATCTTGATTTGATGATTATCTCATCAGGTTTGGAATAGGTTCCATCAATGAAACCACTCATATCTTGGCTCTCGATTAAGCCACAGATTTGTGTCTTCCATAACATATAGTTGTTTTCTGATAGTTTTAAGGAAACAAAGTTTCATATATTCATATTGGAAGGGTATGGAAAAGAAAGCGTGGTAGCCATGGATGGCAAAAAAATTTTTTTTTAACAAAATGCCAAGAATGGCTCTGATACCATGAACGGAATTGAAAAAAAGTGTTTTGTATTTCAATTGAATCAAAAAGTGAATCATTACCTTTTACAATAGTGAGTAGGAATTTATAGACCAGATTCCTAATATAACCGTTGGAGCTAAATAAATACATAATGCTATACATAGTAATAATCATGAATTATAGGAGAATAATAAAGTATAAGTCAACTATGCCAATCTCTCCACTACAGCAGCTCCTTTATATTAATTCTCTTGATAACTTTCCTTTTTGACTTCATCCTTTAGTTAATGTATGATATTACTTCGTATCTCTTTTGATTTGCTTTGATTTGTCTTCACTCAAATATTCTCCTCCACCTTTTTCTTGATATCTTTAACACAAACATGATCATTTTAACTATATTAATTAATAAATCTTATTAGTGTTTTTGTATGTTGGCATACTGGCAAAAAGTATCTTAGTTTAGTAAGAATTATATATATCTTTAATGTATTTGACTTTGGTGCCACTTTAATACGTGATCTTTATTTTTCAAGAAGAAGATTTTGATTATTCTAACAGTTGACTTTGAAGAGGATTATTTAGGATTATCCTGATTTGATACGTATTTCGAAATGTTATATCATAATCTTGTAATATTTGTCTCATCTAAAGGACTTAACAACTTGCCGCCAAAAATATATTCGGCTTCGGCCGTGATAAAGCAATTGAGTTTTGTTTTTTACTAAACTATGAAACTAATACGAAATCTTTGAAAATAGCAAGTCACGCTAGTGCTTTTTCCATTGATGGAGCATCTGGCCCTATCAGCTTTAGAGTAACTAAGCAAATCTAAACATGGCCCTTTAGGATACCACAAGCCTAGATTCTTAGGACCATTACTGTTACGGAATACGGGCTTAATGGCACTAAGGTGAGACTCCTTAGGATTAGATTAGAACCTAGCACACAAGCCTACATTAAACATGATATCGGGTCCATTAGTGGCTAAGTAAAGAATGGATCCGATTATACCTCGATATTTGCTGGTATCAACCACAACTTCGTGCTCATCTTTGTCAAGCTGTATGAAGAACTCATTGGTATAATCATTGGTCTTGCATCTTCCATTTCAAACTTCTTAAGCATGTCACTCACGTACTTGGCTTGGTTGACGAAGATTCTGTCATCAGTTTGCTTGATTTGAAGTCCGAGAAAAAGTTGAGCCCTCCCATCATGGTCATCTCTAACTCACTACTCATACAGTTTGCAAAATCCTCAAAAAGAATGTCGTTAGCAGTATCAAAAATGATATCATCAACATATATTTGCACAATAATCATATCATCACCATAAACTTCTATTTAAAAAATATATATATATATATAGTATCCGCTTTTCCCTTTGAAATGAGAAATTTTCTCAAAATATCATACCAAGCTTTAGAAGCTTGTTTTAATCTGTAAGGAGCCTTTTTTAATTTAAGAACATTATCCGGATACTTAAGATTTAAAAAACTGGATGGTTGTTCTACACAAACTTCTTCTAAGATGTATTCACTTAGAATGCACTTTTAACATTCATTTGGAAAATGGTGAAACCTGCATGACAAGTAAAGATAAATAGCATTCTAATAGATTTTTATCTTCTGATTGGTGCAAGGTCTCATCATAATCGATACATTCTTTCTTAATTGAAACCTGATGCCACTAATCTAGCCTTATTTTGCACAATTACACCGTTCTCGTCGCGTTTGTTCCTAAAGACTCACTTGGTGTCCATAACGGATTGACTACTAAGCCTAGAAACTAGATCCCAAATATTATTTCTCTTAAATTGATTTAATCAATCCACGATTCATGAGAGATATCTTGGGCTTCCCTCTTTAATTAGGCAAAATAAAAAGGTTATTTTTCAAGCGATAAAGGACAAAATATGGGCACGATGACAAGCCTATAAAAGGCATCTTTTTTTCAAGCTAGTACTAAGGCAACCGCCTTAGCCATGCCATCCTATTCTATGAATATTTTTCTGTAATGGCCTGAACCAAGACCGCTTTTACAAGCAATTAAACTTTATTTATTTTAGACAAATTTGCTTGTAGTTGTAAAATTGGTTGTAAATATCTTTTATAGGGGATTGTCTTCATTTCGCTAGATTTGGCCAACTTTTGATTACTTAAGATATCAGTGCAAATATTGTTATTTTGTATTTTTGAATTTTAGGAATTGATATTTGGCTCCAAATTATTATTAAAATTCATAACTTTTCAAATTGAGCCTATGGGTGTATTTTTATAATTTTTAAAATTATGCCAATTATTTTATTATTATTTGGCAAAATAATCTCTAATTAAAAATACACTTTTTTTTAACCCATTATGATTTCATTCCTTTTTCTTCCCACAACAAGTCGCCCACCTCCCTCAAACCCCCACCCCTCCTCTCCCCCCTCCCCCCTTCCCCCCTCTCCTCCTCCTCCTCCTTCCCCCGAGAGGCCCTTCCTCTCTGTCCCTCTCTCCTTGCCTGGCCCACTCCCTCTCCTTCTTCCCCTTGTCTCCGCCGGCAACTAGCCCGGCCACGGTCACGCCTCCATGCTGGCCTAGTCGCCGCCCAGCCACCCCCTCACGAGCGCGTCCTAGCACTCGCAGCCCCGCCTCCTCCGCGTGCTTCGCGTGAAGCTCCTTGCTTCGCTCAGCTCCAAGCCAGGCCGACCTTTGCCTCCTCCTGCGCGTCTTCGAGCCCAGCCTAGTCTGAGCATCCTTGTCGCTCCTATATGCGCCCGTACTGCTCCCCTGCCCCGTGCACCGCCCGTCCGAGCGCGACCCAGCCCACACTAGCTCAATCCGTCGCCACTACTTCGACGACCGCCTAGACCCGAGGCCACGCGGACCCAACCCCGAGCAACTGCACCGCCAAGCCGCACTCCTCCGCACGCATTGTCTACCTCCTTGCCGAGCTCACGAGAGTTTCGCCCACTCATGGCCACCTCAGTCCGCGTGCCACCAAG
Source organism: Boehmeria nivea var. tenacissima (assembly GCA_018132145.1). Lineage (NCBI taxonomy): Eukaryota > Viridiplantae > Streptophyta > Magnoliopsida > Rosales > Urticaceae > Boehmeria > Boehmeria nivea. Next base: position 4,441,843 of record CM030877.1, on the reverse strand, counting down.
TCCTAGGCTCGCGATGCCATCTTTGCGAACCTGAACCAAGCGACCAGCCTCGAGCTCATCTCAGGTTCGCCATTGCCTTTCACACTTGGTGAGCCGTGAGCCCGATTTAATCTCAATGATAAATTTATGTTTGAGTTTGTGATGTTTGGTGGTGTTTTGTATTTCTTTTACTCATAATGATAAGCCTTGTTGTGACTCGTGGCCTTATGAAAATTATAGTCGTGTTTGACCATGGAATCTTGGTTGTTGTGACAATTTCGATGATCTTGACATTTCCTAGCCTTGAAATTTATATCGTTGTGGAACTGTGAATGCGAGGTTAAAATTTGATTTGTTTTCACTCTTTTGGTAATTTGTTTGATTGGTTGGAATTGTGCTAAGACTTGCAAAGTTTTGGTATTTGATCGGTTTAGATTATCTCGACATTATTATGAGGGCGGGGATTTTATTTTGAAATAATTCTAATTACGGTTAAAGCTATGTGATAGTTGAATCGTTAATTGTGTTGTTGAGGCAATTATTATAATTCGGCGGTAATCGACCTTCAAATTTAGTTTACAATTTTTGTGTTTTTGGAATTTGGAAAAGAACTTGTATGATTACAATTTTAAGGGATATGTTATCTTGTTATAAGTATTTTATCCTTGGTTTGAAGTTTCTAGTTTGAGAAATTCCAGAGTGAGTATTTCTTAATGATAATTGAGTTTTCTTTTTGAAAAAAAGAAGAAAAAAAAAAGAGACAACTCTAGGGAACGAAATTATGTAACCTTAAGGATCAGATTGCATGATTTCTTTAATCTAATCGCAACGAGTTGCAAATGAACCCGTTTGAACTTAAAACGAGTTATCGGATCAGGACGCGATTCTGAGTGCTTCGCGTCGTATCTTTCAATTAAGTCCGAAACTTGACTTGATCGAAGCTTTCAAATCTAGAACCACCTCTTAACGATTTGATTCTTGTTCTCTCGAATTGTGCAAGAGCATCAACAAAGCAAGTTTGGACGCACGACCCTTTGTCGTCCTTTTCTAAAGTTATAAACGGGCGGTCAGAATCAAGTCTTAGCGCGAAGCCACAATGGCACCCATGTGGTTCCGTTTTCTTTTATGTGCTCGTTGTTCTTATCTTTAACCGAGTCGTCAAGGCTCGGTGTTGAACTACAATTATGTTTAAATTGGTTTCGATAAGTTATAAAACTTATTTGCATGGTTGTTGATATAAAGTTGTGACCGAACTGAGTTCGGTACCGGGTAGTTATTAAGTGAAGGCTTTGGCCGGGATGTCCGAAAAATAGAGGAAACTCTGCTGGATTTCCGGCTCGAAATTAGACGCTCATGAAAACTAAGTTAGAAACCAATTAGCTTAAAGAATCTCCTTTCTCATCTAATTTAGTCTAACGACAAACCCGTTAGTCGGGATTGACGGTTGACGTTAAGACGACGACATACGGGATGAGAATACCCTTAGAAGAGTTTCTTGACGACCCGTATGCCGTCCCTCCATCTAACATTCACTTCTAGTGATCCGTCATCCTTAGAGTTTCTTTCCCTCGAATGACTAGTATACCTTGGCGTTGACCCTCTGACTCTCGTGTTGGACATAGTGTCACATATCAACTCCAAAGAGGGATGCCGCCTGGGAAAGACCACAAGGACTGAGGCGAGAGGCTTAGGACCTCAGGTAAGTGGATTCCCACTGTGGCACGAGTAGGCTTTACCTCTATGTTTACCTTTGGGTACATATATAATTACTCTCTTGATGTGTGATGGATTAAATGTTGTCGAATCTTATTATTATTGTTGTTGATTGCTTTTAGGGGCGTGAGTTTGGGCTCATGTCCTTGTCTTGTTCGGTTAGCAAATGTGCAAGTATGGGATTGTAGATTTATTTGTCTTATTTTACTGCTAGTGTGTGTATATGCTTGTGTGTGTTTTCTTTTTATATGTTTATCTGTCGGTAGGTAAGGGACCACATACATAAAGCTTTACGATGACAGCATGTTATCGATTCAAGTCGAGTGTTAAGTTCTAATTAGACCGCAACAGACTTAAAAGAGGCTAGGGTGGAAGACCTTCCTCACGATACAATAAAGATTTTTAGATAGGACCACGAACGGCCCAATGAGTCGAGTCGAGCAACTCTTCCTCATTGTAAAAAAAACTTCCGGATAAGCTCGCAAGGGGGCCCGAGAAGGTGATGCAATCCAGCCCTTATATCGTATTACATTGGTATATGAATAGGTCCGCAAGGGCCCAAAATGATTATGCAAGCTAATCATTTCTATAGTAGTCTACGAGCATGTCCTAGCGTGTCCAAAAAGGGTTAATGTAGTTTCAGTACTAACTTAAAACATATACTTGTCTGATTAAATATTTGTGTGTGTTTGCTTCTCTGTAGGTATGAGACCATGGACATTATATTTCATTTTACTTTTATTAAAGTGATTAGCATTGCTTAGAATGAGTGAGTATATATTGGCCTGAATAGAGGCCTAGCCCGAACGGGGGCGTGCTAGAGTTCTAAAACGGCCAGATAGGAGGCCTAGCCCGATCGAGGCACACTAGAGTTCTGGAACAGCCTGAAAGAAGGCCTAGCCCGATAGGGCAGTTGCTGCGATGGGTTCTGAAATGGTCCAACTGGACCACTGGTCGCAAAAGGTTTCGGAACGGCCCAAAGGGACGTAAAGGAGGCTATTAGACGGTGCTCCTCACAGTTTATGATTTGACGATCCGGATCGACCCGACGGGGTAAAGTGCAGCAACGAATTCCAAAATGACCCGATGGGATCACTGGCTGCAAAAGGTTGCAGAAAGGGTAGAGAGGCCTAAAGGAGGATAGGTCTTCATATTTGTAAAGAATATCGAGACGGCCCAAGGGGCCAAGATCTAAAGTATATCCCCGACTAGCCCGACAGGGTGATTGCGCGATCAGTTTCAAAACAGTCCAACGGGACCACTGGTCACAAAAGGTTTCAAAAGGACCCGCAAGGGGTCTAGATGTGTATTAAGTTCAAGAACAACCCGTGAAGGAGTCTAGATGTGTATAAGTTCTAAAACGATCCGCGAAATGATCTAGATGTGCATAAGTTCTAGAGCGACCCACAATGGGTCTCGATGTGTATAAGTTCCAGAATGACCCGCAAGGAATCTAGAGTTGTATAAGATCTAGAACGACCCGCGAATAGGTCTAGAGGTGTATAAATTCTAGAATGACCCGCGAATGGGTCTAGATGTGAATAAGTTCTAAAACGACCCGCGAGGGATCTAAAGGATGGGTAAGGCAGACGAGCCCTTCCTAACATCATAGAATCAAGAATTCTTAAATAATGAATCGTGTGCATAGTTACCTTTATAAGCTAAGTCAGATATTTGTGAACTTAAATAAGATTAGAAGAAAATTACAAGATCGGCTTTTGAGTAAGATTAATGGGTAGTCATTAAGTCCGGCCTTGTTCCATGTCACAACTCTTTTACAGGTATTATATCCCGCGTAGGTTTAGCACCCTATTTCTGAATCTACTCAGCGGACAAGGTTGTTTAAGAGTGACGTTTACTCTTTGGACTACAATGACTTGATCGTCGAGTCCGTCCTTTTATTAGATTATTGTGTTGTGATATCTCTTGGTTGTATGTTGCCTGCAGACTTAGCTATCTATTTATATAATCTACTTACTGGGCTATTAGCTCACTAGTGTGCTCGTGTCGCAGGTAAGTTGAAAGGAAACGGAATGGCCAGGCGACAGTGACGGGAATAGCAGGTGTATACGGGATCGACTTGTAAAGTGTCACCACGACTACCGACTAATCGTTGGTAGAAAAATATTTTGATTTCCACACATTTGAAATTAATGGTTAAAACTAGTTCCTTCGGTTATTGTGAGAAACAGTATATCTTCATGTTTTATAATGAAAGCGTGATTATATAAATTATGTAAAAGTTTAAATTTGTTTGTATTTTTGGGGACTAAACTATTCCTTAATCTACAAATCATGTCATATATTTGAGTAATACTATTTAATTATTGTTTAGTGTTTTTGGGTCGTTATATTTTCGAATCCCGAAAGCTCTTTATGTCGATATAGAAGCGTTAATTGTAAGACTTTGGTGGGGAGGTAGCAGAGACAAGTGAAAGGTCCACTTGCAAGCATGGCATAAGATGTGCAAGCCAAAATGCGAAGAAGGTAGGCTAGGTTTTAAAGATATCTGACTATAGATAGGACTGTGAAACCAAAATACTTTCGTGACTCCTCATTCTTTCAAGCTCAGATTGGCCAATCTCTGTCATTCATGTGGAGAAGCTTCATGTGGGGACGAGATATAATGCTAAAAGGTATCAAATTGAGGGTTGGTTCGGATAGTCAAATTAGTGTGTTTAAAGATGAATGGTTGCCTCGCCTATCCTACTTTTAGCCTATTACAAGGTTGCAGCTCTACGACTTTGATATCTAGGTGTATGATTTGATCTTTCAAAACTACGGAGTTTGGAATGAAGCTGCAATCCAGTCTGTTTTCTGGCCTGTGGATGTTCCGCTGGTGCTGCGTATACCGCATAGCACAAATCCTAGAGTAGACAAGGTGATATGACATTTTTAAGCATTAGGGAATTACACGGCGTGGCTAGGCTAAATAGTAGCATCGATTGTGCCTGACGAAAGTTCAAATTCTACACCTAGTGGACTTGAAAAATGGTGAAATCTTGTTTGGAGGCTAAATATTCCTAATAAATTAGCACATTTATTTGGAAGTTCTTCCATGACAACATCCCATGATTGGCACCGTCTAGGTATTGGGGAAAGCAACCTTGTGTGAGATGTGGAGCGGAGGAATCCTCCCTTCATGCTTTGCTCACTTGCAATCATGTCACTCATGTGGAAGGACTCGTGTTTCTAGTCGAAGCTGGAGGATTTTCATGGTCAACATTTGAGTCATAATTGTTGTTGGCTAGGGAGTTCTTAGCATCATATCACTTTTTATTATTTTGTGTTGTGTTGTGGTTTTGTCGGAAGAATAGAAACAATATCTTGCATGGTAACCAAGATGGGGGACTAGATTAAATATTAGAGACTGTGGATGGTTGGCTTTATGAGTTTCGAGCCGCAAGATTACATGCTGAAGCATATGACGCTGTAACGACCCAAAACTCCAAACGATATTTTAATCTCGAAAAATACGGACAAATTTAAACTTTTTTAAAATAAGTTACATAATTGAGCTTTTAATAACAAACATAAGGATTATCAATCCTCATCATAGCCAAAATAAATTTAACTTAAACATTTATAAATATGCGGAATTTAAAACATTCTTTGCCAACGATTAGCCAGTAGTCCACTGAGATTTTACAGGTCGGTCCCGTATACACTCGCTGTTCCTGTCATTGTCGCCTCGCCCTTTTTGCATCGTGACAAGATACCTGCGACACGAGCACACTAGTGAGCTATTAGCCCAGTAAGTAGATTTGATAAATAAACTGCTAAGTCTGCAGGTCATAAACAACCAAAATATCACGACACAATAATCTAATAAAAAGGGACGGACTCGCCGATCGAGTCATCGTAGTCCGAAGAGTAAATGCCATTTTTGAACAACTTTGCCCGCGAAAAATAGATTTCAGGAATAGGTTGTTAAACCTGCGCGGGACATAATACCTGCAAAAGAGTTGTGACGTGGAATGGGGTCGGACTTAGCGACCCATAAATCTCGACTCGAAAGTCAATTTCATATTTAGTTATGATCTCACTCAAGTTCACAACTCTCTGACTTAGCTTATAAAAATATGTGTACACACGGTTTACTATTTAAGAATTCTTGATTCTATAATATTAGGGAGGTCGCATCGGCCTTACCCCTTCTTTAGACCTCTCACGGGTCATTCCAAAATTTAATACACATCTAAACCCGTTCGCGGGTTGTTCTAGAACTTATACAAATCTGGACCCTCTACGGGTCATTCTAGAACTAAGCAACTCTGGACCCTCTGCGGTCGTTCTAGAAATAAACAACTCTGGACCCTCTACGGGTCGTTCTAGAACTAAACAACTTTGGACCCTCTGCGGGTCGTTCTAGAAATAAACAACTCGGGACCCTCTACGGGTCGTTCTAGAACTAAACAACTTTGGACCCTCTGCGGGTCGTTCTAGAAATAAACAACTCGGGACCCTCTACGGGTCGTTCTAGAACTAAACAACTTTGGACCCTCTGCGGGTCGATCCAAAACTTCTCACGACTAGGGTTCCGTCAGACTGTTTCGGATTGATTGCGTAATCACCCCATTGGACTGATACGGATAGTCAAGTCACAACTGTGGGGAGGGCCGTGGCTCTCCTCCCCAAGGCCCCTCGGGCCGCTCCGGAAAGTCGTCCACCGACCTCCTCAATATCTCTTGGATCGTTTCGAAACCTTTCATGGCCAGTAGCCCCGTCGAGCTGTTTCGAAACCGAATCATGATCACGGCCCCGTCGGGCCCCTCTCGAATTATCAAACTACACATACGAGAAAGGTCGTCCGCCGACCTCCTCGAGTAGTTTCGAAACCTCGTACGATGGCCCCGTCGGGCGGTCTCAGAACCGATCATGATTCGCGGCCCCGTCGGGCCCTACCCGAATACATTCGGAGCTTTCACTCCCCTTGGCTTGTCTTAGAGTTTCTCTTTAACCTGCAATAAAGTCTCAACAATAACAGAAACAGTTTTATGCCTGTGGTCCCATACCCACCGACATATAAGTCATACTAACACATATACACACACAAACAGACACACACACCCTGCACAATAACCTGAACCACGAAGTTGAGTAGTTTTATGTCTGTGGTCCCATACCCACAGACAGATAAACATATACGTGAACACACAAGCCAATAAACATCTAGAAGGACACCACATATTATAAACGAACCTACAGTCCCATACCTGCAGGCTCGTTGCACAAAACGAGACAACATAGTCAAGAGCCCATACTCACGGCCCTAACTAGAATGGAGATTCACATAGTTTGACAACCACAATTTTGGAAGCATCGAATGCTTAACATAATCTCAACATATGCACGATTAATTCAAGCAGGGTAAAGTATACTCGTGCCACAGTGGAGATCCACTTACCTGAGGTCCTAAGCCTCCCCGACTTGGTCCTCGCGGTTTTCCTCTCTTGACGTCCCTCTTTCGAGTATGTGGTGTGACACTTCTGTCGAATATGAGAATTAGAGGGTCAACATCGAAGTCCACTAAATATTCGAGAGGAATGAAACTTTAAGAGTTAATGGACTCATAGAATGGGACACTAGACAGTGGGTCGAGCAATGGTTCGTCGAGAAATCCCTCTAGGGGTATTCTCGTCTCGAATGTCGTTGACTTAACGCAACAATAAATCCAGACTATCGGGCCTTTCGTTTGACTAGATTAGGTGAGAAATGAGTTCCTTAAACTAATCGGTTTCTGACTTTATTTTATCACGTATTAAATATTCGAGCCGGAAATCCGGCAGAGTTTCCCCTGTTTTTCGGATATCCCGGCCGAAGCCTTCACCTAATTTCAACCCAGCACCGAACTAATTTCGGTCACAGTCAATCACAACAACCACACAGGCAATTTTATCATTTATTATAATTACTTTCAAAACATAATCATAATTCAATACCGAGCCCCAGTGGCTCGGATTCCACACAAAGAGAGCGATATTGATACATTTGAAATTAAAACAACTTTCAAGTCGTCGTTGGTTCTCTTAAACTAAAAATTGCCTTTGGCCGCTCGCTTATACCTTTGGAATAGGACGGCGAACGTTCGTGCGCCCGAACTTACTTTGTTGATGTTCCTGCACGATTCGAAGGAATAAGGATTGAATAACTTATAAACGGTTCTCGAATTCACAAGCTTTAAGCAAATCAAATCTTGAGCTTAATTGCAAAACACGACGCGAGACGCTTGGTCCTGCAACCCGATCCAACTACTCGTTTATAAACAAAGGGTATATTTAATAAAATACAACCCAACACAATTGGATAAAAAGGTCGGGTAAATCCGCACAACAATATTGCAAAATTTTCTCTTTTATCTTTTGTATTTTCAAAACGACACTAGAATTTATAATGCCCAAAATAATCAAAATACTAAGTTCAATGTGATCGCAAAGCACATAAAGTTTTAAACTCGCATATAATTTCTCCATTAAACAATTTGTTAAATTCCGTACATTCACAACTCCACAAAAATCAGATTTTCCAAAACAATAAAATTGCCCAAAAATACTAATCTCTGCGAGTATAAACTTCACCATTACGGGAATAAGACCAAACAATGATTATTTCATAAATTTCAACAACCACACAACAATTAACCGTTACGCTAAACTCACACCGTCTCAAATCAATTCTATCGCGAGTGACGAAAATAACGCACTAAGCGGCACAATTTAACGATCTTCACAATGCCGACATACTCGAAGATAGATCGAACTAGACATGATCGCGAAACATAATCAACTTCAAACCCACAAAAATACGATCAATATACTCAACTAATTTTATTTATACCCCATAATATAAAATCCGATTCCGACACAACGATTCAACAAAATCAAGCAGCAGAAAAGCTAAATTCTCGCTCACGACTTATCAATGGATAACAAGCAACGCTCCACCACTACAAAAAGGACACGAGGCTCACCGACTCGAGCAAGGACGGCTCAAGAAGACACGCTGCAGTGTGGAGGTGAGCTCGACAAGGCGTGAGAGAGGGTTGTCAACTTCGCCGACGACGAGCGAGGAGGGCTCGACGCGAGGAGGGGCACGGCCGCTGCTCGAAAAAGCTCTGGTCGGAGCTGGCCATGGCGGAGATGGAGCCGCCGGGGGTCGCGCGGCTAAGCAAGGGGAGGCTTCGGCGAGGCGAAGCTTGGAGCGCACAGGGAGGGGGGGTCGGGGCTGTGTGAGGAGGCGGCGCGGAGCTTCGCCGGCGCTGGGCTTCGCGAGGGAGCGCTGGGCTTGCCAGGTCAAGGCCGCGCGCGAAGGGGGCTGGGCCGGAGCAGCGAAGGCCTGGGCTGGGCGCGGGCTGGGCGAGCTCCCGAGCCAATCTTGCGAGGCGGCTGACGACGGAGACCGCGCGGAGGCGTAAGGCGACGCGGCGTAGAGGCCGGGGCTAAGGCGCCGGAGCTGGGGTGTGACTCATCGCCGGCGGGAGGACTGGGCGAGGCGAGGCGAGACGCGAGCTCGCCGGGGCTATGCGCGCTGGGTCGTCGTCGACGAGGGGGCTTGGCGGCTCGGCGTCGCGCGTGGAGGAGGCGCGCGAAGGGAGCTCGGGGACTGCGCAGAGGAGAGCGGCGCTGGGTCGTGCTCGCGGCGGAGCGAGGAGGCCGTGCGGCGGCGGAGGGGAGGCGCGGCAGCTGGGCCTGTCGGCCGGCGAGGGTGAAGGAAAAGAGAGAGAGAGAGAGAGAGAGAGAGAGAGAGAGAGAGAGAAAGAGAGAGAGAGACTCGGGCTCAGAGAGTTTGACGAGGGGGAGGGGAAAAGAGAAAAAGAAAAAGCCCTAATGGGCTTGGGCCAATAATCGGGCCAAAATGACTAGCAAGTTTACAAATAGAATAAAAAAAAATGGTATAATCTTCCGAATCAAATTTTAAAATTGCATTAATAAATTGAACTCGACAAGTTAGGAATTTTAATATCACATTCAAGTTGAAATTTGATTCCTAACATGCTCAAATATTCAAAAATGCACAATTAATATTATTGCACCAATATCTTTACATGGCCATGAGTTGGCCAGATTTGACGAAACTGGCAAACTCCCCCAAAGTTAAATTAACTATGATAATATTAAAAGCGCATTTGTCTCAAAATTCAAAATAATTACTCGTATAAGTAGCCTCGATTTCAGGTTATTACAGACGCACTTGCAGAGAGCTCCTCCATGTCATAGAATTTACCCCTAGCTGGAATATTTTAGCCATAACATGGACACTGCTAATTTTTCTACTTGTTCTAATTGAGCCCTTAATAGCCGAATGCTTGACTATGCGAGAGGGTCTCCAATTCGCTAAGCTTCATAGTTTGCATATTGCTCGCATTGAAAGTGATTCAATGTTATTTGCTTCGGTAGTGATACGTGTTGTCATGTTCCCCATCAATGGAATATGATAGCCCATGCATTGGCAAAACAGTCTAATGTTCTTCTCTCAATCACTTTTGGTCTAAGGTTCTTTCTCGTTGTATTATTGATTGCTTTGATATTTCTACTAATTCTAAGTGAATAGAGGACAACAATTTCTATAAAGAAAAATATAGTAACCATTGGCAAATTAGTTGTAAAGAGGATGAGAAGAGTAGAAAAAAGGGGCAAAAGATTTCTTTCCAAAAATAGTGTTGCGTCATTTTGAAAGACGGCGTCGTTTTGTTTTAGGTGTCATTGCTCCTTTCATGAATTATTCGGTTCATTTAGCGCAAAAAAATAAATAAATAAATATAAAGAGAAATTATAGTGAATACTTTACTTTTAACACCTAATTTAAATTAATATGCAATATTTTGAAAAATATAACAAAATATCCAATTGATTCTATTACTTATATAATAGTAGGTGGTGATAATTAACTTAGTTACCAAATGCATGTTCAAGTACGAATTGGCTAGTTACACAATTACTTTAAAATTTTGGGTATTTATTTTTAGGGTGAGTTAGGTAACTAGTCATTTTGGACTGTATATTTAAAAAAAATAGCCACAATTTCAAAAAATATAAAAACTAGCTATTACACATATCAGAAATTTCTGACAATAACAAAATTACATATAAAAATTATTGTCAGAAAATTTCTAACAAGTGTTAAAATTTCTGAAAGGGCTAATTTTTATATTTTTTTAAACTGTGGCCATTTTTAAAAATTATTTTCTAAAAAGTGATTATTTTCTTAAAATTTTCTTATTTTTATTGGCCCAATTGGCAAATGGCATGTTAAAATAACATCTTTTAAGAAAATGACCCAACTATCAAAAAATTAAGTTATTAGCCACCAGGCCTATTCACATACATTTAGACTGCCCAAAATACCCCTCTTCGCCCAAATTTTGTTATAATCTGTAACAAATATTATTACGAATTGTAACAATATTTGTTATGACATATAATTATTAATACAAATCGTAACAAACAAATATGTAATAAAAATTAGATATTTTGTTACATATGGGTATCAAATTTTGTCTCTGACAGTCTATATCAAAAGTTGTTACCTATTGTAAAAAAAAATACTACAATCTATATCATTTGTTACCTTTCGTAACAAAAGGCAAAACAATCAATGAATAATGTCAAAAAAAATAGCAAATAAAATAAAAAAAGGAAATTATAATAAATAGCCAAAAAAATTATGTTTTTAAATGAAAGCCTATATTTCAAAAAATTAAAGAAATAGCCATGTTATGAATTATATAACAGAAAAATATCATACAAAATATTACACATCTGTAAAAATTTGTAAGATATTTTATTACACTTCAATTTTTACTCATCATTTTTTGATGTGTTAAACAATATATTACAAATGTTAATAAATGCGTAAATATTTGTTTGATATTTTTTATTACGAAATTCGTTACAGTGACTATTTTTTTAATTTTTCGAAACATAGACTATCATTTAAAAGACTTATTTAATTTTGGCCTATATTTGTAACTCACCTAAAAAAAACTAGTAACTTAATTATGACAAACCCATATCAAAACTAAGGCTAAAAATATGTCATTTAACCAAAAATTTATATTTTTATTGTTGTGTAAATTCGGACTATTTCCCTACTTCACCCTAGTGTTGTCAATTCGGGCTCGGACCCGTGGGCCGGCACGAGCCCAGCCCAAAATATATGTTAAATGGCCCGGACCGGCCCGTTACTGTAGCAAACGGGCCGGGCCAGCCTATAGAATATTGTGGGCTCGGGCCGGGCTCAATGATGTAGGCCCACGGGCCGGCCCGGCCCGGCCCGACCCGAACATAATATATGGGCCGGGCCTGGCCCGAAGTACATATTTTGGCCCAAATAGGCCCGGCCCGTCCCTTTTTTTTTTTTTTTTTTTACATGAAAAACTATTGCACTTTTGTGTAATATAAACAAATAACATTTTCCAATATTTATTTTATCTTTCCACATACAAACAAATAGGTGTTAAAAAAGACTACTTAATTTTTTTTTCCTTCAACATTATCAATTGATCATTTATAATATACAACCAAATTATACACTATTCCGGAATATATTCTTTTACACATCCAACCAAATTACACACTAACTCGACTGGGTGTGGCAAGGTACTTGACGAAAGACGAGCTCGACTGGGTGAAGACATTTTGGAGGCGTTGATGTGCGTCAAAGACTGGGAAGATGCCCGCCGAAGAGAGCAACAATTTGTGGATGACATGGTCGGTGATTTTTCAAACTTGGATATTTCTGAGGCTTCCAATGCGTCTGGAAGTAATACTGTGTAATGTTATTGAATAAATTTTTTCTTTTTTTCTTTTTAATTTGGTCTGTAATAATTGAACAATTTGTTCTTTCGCTTTTTTAATTTATGTTTTTAAGTTCTCTTGACTGTACTCTTTTTTCCTCAACAAAGTTTTATCCTATTGAGTTTTCCTTGTAAAGTTTTTAATGAGGCAGTTATAATCTATAAATAAAATTTTTTTTTTCACTCTCTAACAAAAATTCTCCTTAATATTTATTTTTTTTTCAATTTTTTTAATTTTTCTACATTTTTTTAGAATTAGCCCAAATGGGCCCGGCCCGTTAGGCCCATTTTAGGCCCAGCCCGCAAAGCCCGTGAGCCGGCCCATGGGCCGGCCCGAACTTCCTTTATTTGGGCTTTGGAGCGGGCTGGGCTTGGGGTTTTCATTGCTCGGGCCGGCCCAAGGCCCGAACGGGCCAACGTTAAGTGGGCCGGGCCGGCCCGAGCCCGGCCCGTTTGACACCTCTTTCACCCGTACCATTTCCCGCCAAATTGCTGCCCCTAAAGTGAGCGAGAGTCTCAGAGCGACGATCAACACCAGTACACCACCCTCTGCGCGACGAGCCCCAAGCCCCTGGAGCGTCGTCCCAGCCCCGAGCCTCTAGCGACAGCCCTCCACCCTCTGCGCCGTCCGAGCCCCAAGCCCCTCGAGCGCCGCCGTCCCAGCCCCGAGCTCCGAGCGACAACTCTCTGCCCTCTGCGCCGTCCCAGCCCCAAGCCCCCCCTCGCCGCCGTCCCAGCCCCGAGCGACAGCCCCCCGTCCTCTGCGGCTGCGCCGCCTTCTGAAGAAGAAGATCTCATCAAGCTCGTCCCTTTCAAGTATTATCTGGTAAAATAATCGATACCGACCTCAGGAAATTTTCCCATTTTGCTTTTTTTTTTTTTTTTAAATTTTCATTTTGGTCTGTTCTTTCTGAGATTTGGGTTTGGTCTGGTTTCTATAATCTGGCGATGATAGAGAATGTTAATACGAAATAATGATGGTTTTTTTTTTTTATTTATTGCTGATAGGCCTTTTGGGCAGATCTGGAAAATAGCTTTACTTCGTCTGGTCTGTTAAAAGACGAGAGAGAGACGTACAGTGAGCAATGTATTTGTTTCTCTAACAATCTGTTTTGTTTTTGTACCGTAGGATTTGTAGGATTTATACAGAATTCTGTTTGTATGTATGTTTTCCCAGTAGTGCTGATATGTAATACATACATACATACATTGACTAGATGCATTGCTCAGTATTTATGTAAGTTAATATACATATTTTTCAAATCACTGAATTCTTTTTTGTTTTGGGACACGGACAAATTGTGATTGTGATTGTGAATTTGTATTTGTTATTGTGAATTCTTTGTGTGGGTTGAGGTTATATGTTGGTTTTGTCTCTGTTTTTTGGACACCATTTTGGTTTTGTTATAATCAGTTTATGTTGAAAATTAAAGTGTATTCTATTTTCTGTTAGTGTTCCTTGGCTAGTTCTTGTAGTGTGAAGTGTGAACTATGTACTTTATTTTTTTCTTCACAAGTTCTTGTAGTTTTTCTTTTTTCATGAATAGCCTTCTTAATTTTTGGTTATCCGAAATTCCGACCAAAAACCGAAACAAAATACCGAAACCAACCGCTATTTTTTGGGGGGTTTTTGGTTTTCAAAAATAGAGTTTTGGTAATTTTGGTAATAACCGAAACCGACCAAAAAACTGAATAATCACCCAATGTACAGGCCTAGTTGAGAGCGTGTCAATGGAGGTCTCTGGGGGAAGAAGAAAAGCCAGGGGAGGAGAATTTGAAGAGGAGAACATTTTGGCCATCGTTGACGCTTCTGGAGCTAAACACACTAAGGACGCTAATGATGACAGTACGGTTTTTTTTTTTTTTTTATTACTTCTAAGTATTGCTTGGCTTGCGAGAAATCGATTTTGGTTATGATTAATTTTCCTTTAGTGGTCGAATTGAATTTTCGTTTTGCTTTGTTTGTTTGTTTGTTATGAAAGAGAGAAGAAATGGCCAAGTTTTGAAATATTTAACCTCTTTTTTTTTTTTGGTCAATAGGAATTGCTTTTCTTGAGGCCGTTCGTGCTGCTTCAATTCTCTCGGAAAATGGAAGTCCACCAACTGAGTATTTCTCTCATTCACTTTCTCTCTGTAATTATGTATCACAGAATTGTAGGGTTATCTCTAGTTATGTTGTTAGAAAGATATTGTATATTTTGTGCATAGCTCGATAACATTTTAGGATATGTTTGGTGTACTGTATTGTATATATATTATAGTGTTATGTGGTATAAATTTGTGTTTCGTGTATTGTATTATCAGAGCAAGAAAGTAGTGTTAGAAATCTTTTACATAGTAGTACAATTTGTATGGTATTATTTTTGTTTGACTTAGTACGCGTTTTCATTTGGGCTTCTTACTATAATTCCTTGAATAATTTCTTTCAAGCCCAAAATAGATATGTGGTGTTGTTTTTTCCCAATAACCTTTGTTTTTGGTTCCTTGTCTTAATGTTGTTATGAAGGAAAATGAACCAAGAGGTTTTCAAGATCCTTAGGATTGGGAAGACTCTGGAATTAATTATGGCAAGTTATCAGCTTTTGGCGGAGTTAGATAAGGTCTCAAATCCCCATGTGCAGTCTCTTCTCATCGAAGTCCATTTTGTACATGTTTCAATTTTGCTCAAAGTTCTAACAGATACCATTGTATTTGTTTTTGGAAATAGTCTTTCCCTCGTGTATATTTGGCCAAAGCAGACCAGCTGCAGTCAGGCACTGATGCTATACCTGAATTGGTTGTAGTTAAAGAGGTTCTAAGCAACTCTGTCCTTAGTGCATTTAACTGATTAAAATGGTAAGAATTATGATAATAGACACTATCTCGGCTTGTTTATTAGGCTTGGTCGCCATTTGTTCCTATGCTGGAGTTCTCCAGTAGCCCGCGAGAAGCTGGTAAAGACAAGGGGGGGCCAATAGACTCGTATGTGAGTAATTTTTCTGTCAGAGTATAGTTTTTGACAGTTAGGGGCTCAATTGCTGTAGCATTTTGTACATGTATTACTTGGCTCAAGTTTGTGTTCATTAGGATGAGCTGATGCCTTCATTTATTATTCAGTATTTTTCATTTTTCAACTCCCTTGGAAGAAACAAGCTGGTTGAGTAATTTATGAATGACTACTGCTGTCAAATGCAGCCTGTTTCTATTATACAAAAGGTCTAAGTAATGGATTAGATGCTCGTTTCTCATGCCGCTTTAATTTGGAGCATCCATCTAATATGATTTATTTCAGTAGTTTACGTTAACTCCACTATTTTCTAAAGTATCCTCTTTCAAACGACAGGGTTTTCATCTCCTGGTACAAGAACTCGTTGAGTTGGCTGATGAAACAAACTTCCAAAAGTCTGATATAGAGGTTATTTCATAGCATATCTTTTTTCTTTCTTTCATACTGAACCTAGCATGACCAGTCTCTGGATGCGTTCATGTAATGTTATGACAAATTACTGAGTATAACTCAGTCACAAATGTTAATTTTCTGGAAGTCATATATAACGAATGTGGAATTTATGCTTCATAGAAAGTTACACCGTCATTGCTGTATCATAATATTTTCATTTTTTTATTCTCAGTTTTGGTATGATTGCTGCTCTTTCAATATCTCTAGTTTTGGTATCCTCTGCTTGTACGTTCGTCCAAAAATCTTTCTTGCACATCTGGTAGGTTGATTTCCTGATTCTTTGATAATGTTATGGTCTTAATTTTTCAGTCCCTGCGAAAACTGTTGCTGTTTCAGTATCTTGTCAACGTTCTTGAAGATGATTTTGTACCCCGCAATAGTGCCTATAGCGGTAAGCCCATATGATCATGCATTATGTTTTTCTTTTGAACATCCATCCTTGATGAGATAATTAAATAGTTATATTTTCCAGGAACCATGGAATGGAATCTCCTTAGGGAATCTTTGCTCAACTTGCTTTTGGTATTTCCAAGCCATATCCTAGGGCACTGTCTTACGTTGTTGATGTGGTAGTTACAGATGTATCGTGTTCAGCATGGCTCTTATGCTTCAGAATTAATCTTCTTTGTAGGGATCACGAAAAATTAACTATAAAAACTTAATGAAAGATTGCATAACTATTATGTGTCGGCTATACCAAATTTTTGCCGCATTCACTGATGATCTGATCCCTCAAGAAAGTACTCTAGGGGAATCAGCTAAGAGTAGCAATACTTCTGTGATAATTGCTTTGCTTGAGGTGGGAATGAATGTGTGCATTGCCATGCAGAAGTTTCTCACGATGGTAAGTTCTTGAACAATGCTTTGGTATTTTTTGAATCAATTTCATCATGGGAACTGATTGTGGGATTTTCAGATAATGGAGCTCGATACATCTAAGAAAAAAGCAGAACTAGAAGGTTGCACTACAAGGGCTGATGGTATCAGGTACTTGATTGTGTTTTTTGTAGCCATACTTTTATGGCTATTTTAATTTCTTAGTTATCAAGAATACACGTCCTGTTGGGATTTGATGCAGGACACCTGTGGTGGAGCTGATATTGGATGAGCTAACTTATAATAGCGATATTCTTCAACCTTTTCTTCAGGTAGGGCCTTCAATTTTCATTGTTTTTTTCTGGAACATGTTTCATAGCAGGTGTAACGCATGGTGCGTAAGCTAAAGCAGTTCTTCTGTACTAAAACTCTTTGGTTTATTATCCCCAAATGCCTTAGTTTGTTCCAAGTGTTCATATGTAACTAATTTCTTTTAGTCGTAATTTTAGTTATGTGAATGAGTTTTTACTTACTATTTTTCATATTTAACCAATATGAGGACTATTTGTAGGTCTACTATGAACCTAAATGGAAGCTTGAGTTAGTTGTGCAGTATCTTTGGAAATATATTGCAAAGGTGAGTCTGTTTTCAGTGTTTTGAGAGAAATTACATCTAGTCATTCAATTTGAATAGATATTTTGTCCAAGAAGTTTTCGGTGATGGCCGTTGGCCTCAGTTGCATTTTAATTTTTTATCGCTCTATTTACTACAGTAAAATCACACTTTTGTCTCGCCGGCAATAACGTCCTTTACCTCGCACTATTTGCAGCCTTCTGTTCGCACTCGTAGGTCAAATAGTCCTGAAGACGACATGACGTTCAGGGGAGCATTGAAGTGCCTTTTGAATATATCTACCACGAGAAGTACTATTAAGAAAATTGGTACTGAAGTAATTCAGCTGCTATTAGTACATGGTTTTCAGGTGATTGTTATTGCCCTTTTTTTATTGTCTATAAACTTGTTAAGAATACTGGCTGACAATGTGGGGAAAAGAAAAGAAAACTGATCAGCTACTAAAAAGAATCTTTTAGTAGATACCAGAAAAGATGATTGAGCACAAACTTTCTCTAACTTTCTTTCTGCATTTAATTCCGGGTTTTTTTTTTTTTTTGGTTAAATGATAGTCCCAGGTATTTAAATGTTTAAGAGTTTTTAGTTAGTAAAAGGATTTATTAACAACTTCATGTTCTAACATATTGTTTGTGTTTGTGCTACCCATTTTCAGTTTCATTTTTATCTCTTTCTATAATGTTGACCTGTTCTGCATTTGTTTTCTTATCAGTGTAACGCTATAATTGATCATAGTTTCAACCTCTCGTCTTTGCATACCATTATAAGTCTAACTTTTTCAGCAGTAATATATCATTCTTTAGTATAATAAGCATGCATATATGCTTCCTCATCCCTGTATGTTCTGCGTTTCTTACAAAGTACTTCACAAATGATACTAAAAGGTGGTGATTTTTTTTGGGGGGGGCGCTAAATGGTTCATTACCGGCGTATTATCTTACTCTTGCAACAAGTTGAATTTTACTTTCACCTTTAACATACTGATTGATCCATTCAGGTTTATATGTCACTGCCACCCAAAGATTCTGATATATCTACCTCTTCTGGAAGTGATGAAAGTACAAGCTATTCTCTAATTGAACTATGCAAGGATGTAATTTCTGCTTTTAAAAGTCTGAGAGAGACAGATAAGTACGTTCTTTCAGCAATCTACAGTAGAATCCAACTTAAAAATTAAAATAAATAAATAAATAAAAACGAGAATCCAACTTGTCTGCAAACTTTTCTTCCCACTGGTTGTCCTTGTCCATATGTTCTGCAAATCTCATTTACCTTACATTGGCATTAATAAATATTAATATCCGCTGCGTTCTGGGAAGGAGTTGTAGAAACACAAATCTAACACAAGTTTTGTTTACGATTACGACATGTTAATACAATGGGTGCAGTAACAAATGCATTAGCCCTATCTAGTCATCAATGTATTACAAACATGCAATGAGCTAGGAATTGTCATAGAAAAATGGAAACTACATTTTTTTCCGAGTCTGGTACTTTGTTTTCCTTCTAGTTATTTGTAACAAGTTATGCTGTGACGTAGGAACATGGAGATTCTGTCATGCGGAAAAGAAGCACTGTTCACGGCAGCCACCATCATCTCAGTGAAGTCATAAGCACTCGAGAAACTGTGGCTTGGTTCAAGTTCATTACTGGTTTTAAAGGATATATTACAGTTGACTATTTCTGTTGTAAAGAAATCTTATTGTTGTTCTGTTTCGACTCGAGCCAAGACTTCTTAGTAAACCTTAGCTTAACCACACAAATACATTGCGTTCCTTCTGTTCGAGCAAACACCTAATTAGTAATTCCTGTGTTGCTCATGTACACCTTAACACTTGTGATCATGCCTTAGTTATATGCTTTTTAATCAATGCTCATACACTGCCTCTGATAATTTGCTTGGCTTCGACTTCTACGGAGAAGTAATATAGCTAGAATTTCTACTATAATATAAACAAAGCAAAATTCTTTGTACTAAGTAGTTGAAATGCATACTTTTTCTCGATTCTATTTGTTATGCCTGGGAAATTCACAGGTAAAGCCAAGGGAGTTGTCAAATCCAAGAGGATATGTATTGTCCAGAATCATATACTGAATTTTCAACAGTATGACTGCCTGGCTTACTGTTAAACTTATGATAAAGCTCCAAAATCTACAGAATTCTGCTCGGTTAGATTCACCATATAACAAGAAGCACTATCAATAGCATCCCTTAAAATTCCACTGTATAAATAAATTAGCAAAATTGGTTTTTGGTCAATACATAGTGTCGCTTCAACTGAGGAAGCGAAGTCTTGCATTGTACAAGTCATTTTAGAAATTCCAGTCTGCGGAAACAAATTCTCAAATATATAACAGTTGAACCCAACCAACCAATTGATTCTTCCGCGCCATCTCTATGCAAACAATTGAATATCAAGCAACTCTAGAGCTCGCCAAGTTTTGCTCATTTGGGTGATTGTGAGTCGAGCTGCATTGTGACCGGTCCATCATTAACCAAATTGACCTTTTCGAGCACAAGGAAAACCGAGTATCAGAGATCTTTACCAAACATGAACAAGATTGGAACTACGGTCGTAAAATGATAAAGAAGAAATGGTGCAATGCGAGCTTACCTTCATCATAGCTCCAAAGACGCCGTCTGCAAAACCCAGAAAAAGGTAATGAACAAAGAGAGAACTGAAATGAAACTATTCAAAAAGAAAGCAGCCCCAAATGAAGCTATATGAAATATCAAGCATTTATCAAATGATGATTTTTTACAAAATCGAATTCCTCGGTGCGTGTAAACAAGGCCTAACAAGTCCTGAAAATGTGTATAAACTTTGTGAAACAGCCATCTTAATTCTTAACTCTTAAGCATACCCCAATTTTCCCAACAAGGACCATGAAAAAATCGGATCAAACAAGCAAGCATAGAGTAACAAAGAGATTAAAAAGAAAAAAAAAATACCCTTTATTAAATCCGGATGGTAAGAATTCTTGAATCTATCAACCAAAGAAGCATAAAAGGGCTCAGCTTTCTGGGGTGGCATGGCAACATGAAAATCCGGTTTGTTTCCCTTTAAGAATCCACACAATGTGAACTGACTCACTGCCAAGCCATACAACAATTTATTTATATATACAAATAATCTAAAAATAACAAATAAATAAATAAAATAATCTGATCTACCTAGTAGAACTTCATAATTCTTCTGCATTACCTGCCCAAAAAAAAACATTTGACTTATTTTGTCCTACCATTAGCAATTAAACTGATTGAAAACTAAACAAGAAGTTAATACAATTGAAAACAAGAGTTGTGAGAAAAGAGTAAAATTACATTTTGGTCCCACCCTTTTCCGGTAGTCCCATTTGTGAACAATCTCATGTTCAAAACCTTCCGGCATCTGCCAAGAATTACACATAAATAAATAAATAAATATTGGAAAATTGGAAAAGAAGGGGAAAAAAAGAGTGAAAATGGAATTGTTCAAACACATGAATTCGGCGTCAGAATCGGAATCGGAGTCATGAATGCCAACGAGAACGAGCAGGCCAGGCCCAATCTCCGAGACAGTGCAACCATCGACCTGAGTTCAGTCAAAAATGGTCTGAGGCTGAGCGAGTGAGCGAGTGAGAGAGAGTGAGTTGACTCACCTGGACGCTGGCTGAGCTGACTCGCTGGACAACGGCTCGCATGGCTCTGATTGGCTGCCTTCGCTTGCTGGCTTTGCTGCCTATTGCCGCTAAGCAGGGGTGAATTGAGAGCGCATTCATGTTCCCACTTTTGTGTGTGTATGTACGTATTTATATATATGTTTTTTTTTTTCACAATTAACAAATTAGTCATTTTAAAGGTAAAATTGAAAGGATTTAACTACAGTTTCATAAAATTAATGATTTAACTATAACATATGTATAACGTAATATGTTACATATAACATATAATGTTACAGTTGTAGCCTATTATGTTACACGTGTAACATAAATATAATAAATATACGTTATACGTATGTTATGGCTAAATCCTTAATTTTCATATAACTATGGCTAAATCCTAAAAAATTAGTCAAAAATTTGGTTAAATTCTTAAAAATCTCAATTTTTTTGAAAGGGAAAATTATTTAAAGAGAATTTTATTTTATAGGACTACTTATGGACCAAGGTTCGAGCCTTCAAAACCTCCCTTCTAGAGACTTCAAAACGGACCAGGCCTAATGGGCCGACACGAAGCACAACACAAAATTTTATGGCACGAAACGATAACTAACAAGCTTAGGCACAGCACCATAAGTTGGCGGGCCAGGCTTGAATAAAGTTTTAAGGCACGAACCACGATGAAGCACAAGCACAATTAAGCACGACACAGTCACGATTGATAGCATGGCACGAGTATGACACGAGCACGACATAATTTCGCTTAAAATTTATATTTTCTATTATATATTATGTATATATTTTTCAATTTTAAACCCAAAAAATATTTAATATTGTCTTTCTTTTATAACAAATTATATTTTCTTAATAAGTTTATTATTAAACAACATTGTAATTAAATATTAATATTATTTAGTTACTATTTATCACTAACTTTCTTTTTATTTTCATGTTAGTATTAAATAATGTATTTTGGTTGCATCAAAATAAGTGTAAAAACTCTAATTAAACAAAATTTTCTTTGATGAACATGAACTAAGTACGAAATTAGTATAAGAATGCATATGCGCATAAAAGCACAATAGGGGCCCGACACGAACATTGAGACACGACAAAAGCAAGACACGTTTATAAATAGGCTGCGGACCGGGCTTGACGCTCATTTTGACTCGTGGGCCAGCACGCCACGAGCATGATTAATAAATAGGCCGACACGAGCACGACACGAAGCACGATAAAGACGAAGATAAGCGGGTCGGGCCGGCACGACACGCCATGATTTACATCTCTACTTTCTACTTCTTTTATGGTTGACCCGTGATTGAGTTTCCCAAACTCTATTATAAACATGTTAGAGAAAATTTGATCCAATTCCAATTTAGAATCGTGTAGATTGGAATCTAAACTAAAAAAAAACATTGTATTTGTGAATTTAAGTAGTAGTTAAAATTTTAGATTTAAATCAACAATTGAATGTGTGTTTGGTTATGACTTTTGTAAGAAGATTTAAGTTAGAAAATTTTAACAATTGTTTTTAATAAGATTTTTGAAAATGATATTTGAGTTAAAAAATTTCAAGGTATTTTTGAAAGTGAGAATTGAGTAAAAATATATATATATATATATATGTTTGGAAACGGGTTTGGGTCTTTGTGCAGCGCATAAAGGTGGTAATTTTTTTTTTTTTTTTGGCCAAAGAAAATGAAAAGGTGATTGGTATCGTAGAAAAGGGATAGGAACTAGGAAGTGTTAGAATTAAATTTGTGTCTATTGAATAATATAAATTTGAGAACTGTAGAAAACAGGCTTGAGTTGACATCTAGTCTATTTCCCAAACAACTTTGTTTATTTGTGGAAAAAAGTTTGAATCCAAATTTTGTGATTTAGATTTGACGTGTTCGTAAAAAATCAAAACCGAGACACTTGTCTGCCCAAAAGTGAATCTGCCCAAAAAATTTAAAAAAATGGTAAATCAAAATAATTTGGGTGGTTTTAAGTTTTACCGAAAAAACTTTGTTCAGTTTTGGGTTCTAAATTTAAGATTTTAGTTTATCAAAACTGCTCAAAAACCTATAATTTTATTTTATTTTTAATTTTATTTATTTTTTTATTGTCATTTCTCCAAAATAAATATAAAAAAAACCTCATTAGTGTTTTTACTTATTAATTTATGCTTAAATCTCATATTTATATGTAAATATCCTTGTTTTTTTTTTCACATGTAAGAAGTAGTCTTTTTTTTTTTTTGCAGAGAAAAAAAGTAGTCGAAAAATTGTCTTTTATAACTACTCCAATGTAACAAAAAACTATAAATTTTTATTGGTAACTCGCCTAAAATTGACATATCAAAATCGAAACCGCCCAAAAATATTTTAGGCAGTTTTGAGTTGAGTTTTTAATTTTTTGTTTATCTACCCAAAACGAAAATCATCCAATGTTCACCCTTAGTTTAGATATTAATCCAAACAACCTCTTAAGTTTATAATTCATGACATTATTAAAAACAATACTATTTTTTCACAAGTAAATTATTATTTCGTCATCACTCTTATTTTATTTGTAAAACAAATAGGCAATTTAGTCAAACTCATCGTTAAAAAATAGCATGGAGTGCAAAAAAAAAAAAAAAAATTAATGTGGCAATTTCAAAATATGTTGTTCAAAATAACCTTTTTCAAAGATTTTGCCGGACAATTGATTGTGTGACTTTGAAGTTGTGAAGGTGGGAGTGAAATTGGATTTATCAATAGTGTTGGGTTTTAAGTCCTTTCAATCCCAACGAAGGGACTCAGGGCTCCTAAAATAGGGATGGAAAATTGAGCATGAGAACACATAGAGAATCTGTTGTCAGTAATATTTGAAGTTAATTTTGCCAACAACTATAGTTCATTTTAGAGTATTTGGCACTGGTGCCCCCTGACCTTTGCGGGGTATGGCAACTTGCCCCCTAATCTTTTATTTGTGGCCTTTAACCCCCCGAGTTCGGAATCTTTGGCATCCCGTTACAAATCGATAACGCCCGTTCTATTTTGGACGGAATTTCACGTCCATGCGCCCTGCATGTGGTAGTAAGAGGGCATTTTAGTCATTGACCGTGGGTGAGAGAAGCCATGTGCGAATCACGTGATTTAAGTTGTTATAAACATAGATTTGGGGATTTTTGGTGAACTGAAATTAGGTATCATTTTGGGGGGAAAAAAAAAAAAAGAAGAACGAGAGAAGAACGAGAAAAAGGAGAAGTTAGCAAGAACCTGAGGATGAACTTGCAAGAGCCAACTGTGGTTTGTCATTGTGGTTTGCCGACGAGAATAATGACGTCGTGGACCGACACCAACCCTGGACGGAGGTTCTACGGTTGCTCTAACCCTAGGGTAAAATATAATTTTTGCAATACAATGATTTATGTTGTTTTTAGTGTTCTTCATGTTGGTAGTTTTTGAAATTAGAGTGAATGTCTTTTGTTGTTTGGGTAGACATTTATTGGTATGGCTGATTTTTTGAACTGTTTTTATTGATGAAGTTTGATGTATTCCGCAGGGGAATGGGGGCTGTAATTTTTTTGGATGGTATGATCCACCAATATGCGCTCGAGGGAGACAAATAATTCCTGGTTTGTTAAAGAGAGTTGATTTGTTGGAGAAAAAAGTTGAAGCAGTAAAAAGAAGGGAGAGGAAGCTGTGGATCAGTTTTTGCATATGTTTTTTTGCACTTATGTGCAAGGTCTTTAGTGGTCAATGATGTGAAGTATGGTGTTGTATTATTAATGACGAACAATTCAAGAAAGCTGTGGAGGTTATGTTTTGGTGTTGTATTGTATTTTCAGAGTACATGTTAAGTTTAAATATATTATAGTGAGAAGAAGGCAAATCCAGTTCGAAATGTATTAGGCATGTGAGTATTATTTTGTAATGTTGCTGTTTAAATTTGTACAGTTCAATGAATGCAATTTGCTTTTATAAAATTTGTACACTCTCAAATTTGTAAATGGTGGAGAAAATACACAGAATAAATTGAGAAAATAGTATAAATTGAGCATAACATAACTTTTCATGCTAATAATAGCAAGTCATGTATTAATATAACAAGTCATGTAAGGGCTTTACAAAAAGGCTACAAAAGAAGCTGCTAAAAAAAAGTGCTTAACAGCTTGAGTGGCATTATGAGGCATTAACATAACCTGTAATTACCCAAAAAAGTGCTTTACAAAAGGGCTACAAAAGAAGCTGCTAAAAAAAAGTGCTTAACAGCTTGAGAGGCATTAACATAACCTGTATTTACCCAAGAAAGTGCTTATGAAGCATTAACATATGCTGTATTTACCCAAAAAAGTGTCATAATTTAATTCTAACTAATAGATATGCCATGCCCTTATAATAATGAGAAGTCAACCATCTGATGCCACTTTTTTGCCCTTGTCCTTCGAATTGGTCTTGCCCTTATATTTGGAATTAGTCTTGGAATTGGTCTTCGAAGCAGGTCCCATCTTCTTACTGACCTTTGATCCTATTGGGGCCCAAGGTGGTCTACAAGAAGTTTGTTTCTTTTGTTGCGTCTGACCACGACCCTATAATTTTTTACACGAATCAATAACATATATGTTCAAAACATAAGTTTTCAATATTTAGTAAAAATAACTTACTCGTGTTGTTTGGCTTTGACTTGGTGGGATTGGAGTTGGTGGGGTTGGAATGGTTGTTGGTGTGGAACCCATTGAAGGATTGGGTGGTGCTTGTGAGGGGCCTTTGTTGGGGCATCCAACGCTATTGTGGTCCTTGCATCCACAAATACGACATGTCATTCGTATGTAAGTCTTTCTTAGCTTTGTCGTTGTTGTTCCAGAAACCCTCACTTCTTCAGGTTCCTTCCTCCTACATTTTTTCGGTCTCCCGGGTTGTTTCTTTCTATCTGGAGGATTTGGCGGTACTGCATTGGTTTTTTTCCATAACTTTGGACCAGGCATAGGCTGCATTGGGGTCTCATAAGCCTTCAAAAAATTTACTTTTTTGTACGACTTGTGAACAAAGTCCAGTGGGTCCAGATGTCGGCTTAAAATGCAAGCCAAAGCGTGAGGACATGGTAATCCTGTGAGCTGCCATCTATTGCAGTCACATGTCCAAGCATTAAGGTCAACTCTGAACTGGTCAACACCATAAGCCCTAACTTCAAATTTTTGTTCACCACAATATTCAGGAATTGAGTTCACTGAGTCTAGCTTGTTCTTCTCAAGGATTTTGAAAACCCTTGGCCCAATCTCATGATGCCACTTTTCTACTGATTCTTTCCTAGCCACAAGTCTTTTGCTTATATACCTTCTGATCATGTCCATACAAGTGATAATGGGCTTATCTCTTGCCTCAATTATAGCTGCATTGAACACCTCACACAAGTTGTTCAATAATATATCACAAGTAGGGAATGTAGAAAAGAATGCCCTACTCCAATGTTTTGGGTCTTTGCTTGCAAGCCATTGATATGCCTCACGGTCAACCAACTTAAATTTCTCCATTTCCTGGTCAAACCTATATCAAAACAGCCCATATAACAGCCAATATTACATCTGATACACATAAAACAGCCCACATAAACAAAACA
This sequence comes from Boehmeria nivea var. tenacissima, assembly GCA_018132145.1. Classification (NCBI taxonomy): domain Eukaryota; kingdom Viridiplantae; phylum Streptophyta; class Magnoliopsida; order Rosales; family Urticaceae; genus Boehmeria; species Boehmeria nivea. The sequence continues at coordinate 4,415,236 of CM030877.1, read as the reverse complement.
ACCCATATGACAGTCCATATAGCCAAAACAGCCCATATAACAGTCCATATAGCCAAAACAGCCCATATAACAGTCCATATAAGCAATAATCAGTCATATTAACCATATAACAGTCCATATCACTATTTCACTATCATAATGCAAGCCTTCAGCAACTCTTGATGATTCTGCCCCCGTTTTGTCTTTCGTTGTCTTCCCTTTCTTCTCAGGCATGTAATCATCTTCGGATTGAGCATAATCAGAGTCGACTAGCTCGGCCTCATCCTCTCTTATCCTTTTCTTTTGTCTCTCTGTTTCAACCTTCACTTCAACGTCATGCAACTGCTCTTCCTCCATTTGTGTTGGCTGCTCATTTTCTACCCCTCTTTCACCATCATCAACATCGGCTTCAGGTTGTACTGACTCAAACAAAAACTCAAATTCTTCATCATTGAACGGATACGACTCGGGAACCTCATCCTCTTCCCTATCCTCATTCTCTTCTTCCGTATGCTCATTCTCTTCTTCCATATTATCCTCATCACTTTGCATATCTTCATTCACATCTTCAATCTCAACTTCATCTTCATCATCATCATCAGACAAAACAATAGGCTTCTTCGTAGAATATGCAAAGTCCAACTTTAGTGCTTTTGGTTGAACAACCATGAACAACTCAGCCACTCTATCTTCTCCAACTTCTGATACCATCCCAAAAACATCCATATCATTATCTAACAGCTCAAGACTACCAATTGACCCACTGCCATTAACCTTGTAATAGAAACTCACATTTTTTTCATAACCCAGCCTTTCTGCAAAGTCCTGCAACTCAATCAAACTCATAAAATCCTTTGTGCAGAAATCAAAATATTCAACCTCTCCGTGCTGATATGTTGCCACATTATTTACCACATAAATTTCTCCACCATGATAAACTTTCATAGTGAACAAATCAGGATCCATACCCTCTGCAAAAAAAAAAAAATAAACAAAGAAAAAAAACAAAACAAAACCAACTTCAATCCCTAAAAAAATAATCTGAGAGGTTCTAAATTTCAGCAAAATAATGAGAAATAATATGACAACCCAAATAACCACAAAATACATATTCAAGAACTACCCTGTTTTCAACAATCGACAAAAACAAAAAATTACAGGTTCAATTGCAGGTTCTTAATGCAAAAGAGAAGAAAAAACCTTAAGTTGTGGAATCTTCACAAATTTCATTTTTTTTCCTCTAATCAACACAACAAACTATCATAAAAACATATTTGCCTTGTCTCATAAGCAAAAAAAAAAAAAATAAATAAATAAATAAATAAAAATAAACACTGAAGAACACGAAGAAGACCTTTTAAATCAACAAACAACAAACTCTCTGTCACACACAAATTCATGGGTTTTTTTTTTAAATTATGACAACCCATAACATCAAAATCACATTGCATCAAAAAGCCCCAAAAATCTTTTCAAAACGAGTATGTGAACTCACTATAATCTGGTGCAAGACCTCCCGGTTCTCTGAGCTTGTTCTGCATTTCTACCAACTTCAAACAAGAAACACGAATCGCGCTGAAAATGCAAGCTTCCCCCCTAACAATCGCAATCGCACTACCGGAGGACAACCATCTCCCTTTCTCTCTGTTTTTTGCTCTCCGTTCATGCACTACGAGACCAAACCCAAAAATAACTCCAAAACTATTGATTCTCTGATGTCTATTCCCCCCAAAACTTAAATCACGTGATTCGCACATGGCTTCTCTCACCCACGGTCAATGACTAAAATGCCCTCTTACTACCACGTGCAGGGCGCATGGACGTGAAATTCCGTCCAAAATAGAACGGGCGTTATCGATTTGTAACGGGATGCCAAAGATTCCGAACTCGGGGGGTTAAAGGCCACAAATAAAAGATTAGGGGGCAAGTTGCCATACCCCGCAAAGGTCAGGGGGCACCAGTGCCAAATACTCTTCATTTTAGAAAAATTCTTTGGTAGGGGGCCACTACCGGTAGTAGAGGTCCCCTGAACCATCAGATTTACTTTTTTAGTTTTTTAAAACCTGTAAAATACTTAGTCTGACGGTCCAAAAACCCCCTTATCGTAAGGGGTTCTACCAAAGAAAATCCCTTTTTTCATTTTATTAGTTATAAAAAATGTGATTGCACGACAACATTTCAGAAAACTATTTGGGATAGCAACTTTCCATTCCACTAGTAATCCCATTTCTTTAGAGGAAAAAAATCAGTTCCATAATGCATACAATTTGATTAAATTTCTCGTTTAAAGAAGGAAAATAGTAGGAAATAGCCAAAAAATAAATTATTTTTAAAATTCAGTCCACGTTTCAAAAAATTAAGAAAATAACTATGTTACGAATTGTATAACAAAAAAGTGTTACACAAAATATTACACATTTGTAAACATTTATAAGATATTTTGTAACACTTCAAGTTTTACTCATTATTTTTTGAAGTGTTAAATAATATCTTATAAATATTTACATATGTGTAAATATTTTTTTGACAATTTTTGTTACAAAATTATTTACAATGGCTATTCTTTTAATTTTTCGAAACATAAGCTGTTATTTAAAAGACACATTTAATTTTGGCCTATTTTTGTAACTCCCTTTAAAGAACATAATTATAGATAATTACATGTGGACGAGATGAGTACATTTTTGCAATGTAGATATTATACTCATTCTATATTAGGATATTATTATTACACTTTAAAATTTATAAAAGCTATTAAAATTTTAGTGAAATTGTGCATAATTTATTTTATAATTCCCATGCAAAAAAAATATTTAAAATCTAAAATAAAAAGAACATAAACACGTGATAGATTATATCATATGAATCAAAATATATTTATGATCATATTACATGATTTGACATATTTTATAATATGAATGTAAATTTATCAAGACTTGCACGTCATAATTCAAAGGGTGAAGTAAGAAAATACTAAAAAGTTATACTACAATAAAAATAAATAAATATCCGATGTTTTTTAAGTAATGAAAAAATAATCAATTTATCAGTTTCTTGCACATGTTTGTAACTACTTAATAATGAGATAATTGAGTATATAATAATTTTTTGAATGATGTCCTTAAGAAAATAGCCAATGTTTCGATTAATTAAGATTTTTTTTAAACTACGTGACGATATGTATTTACTTTTCCTTAGTCCTCTTATGTATTAGTGACTAATAACTTAATTTTTAAAACGTTAGTAATTTCTTTTAAAATATGGACAAAAAATGATCAAATACCAAATAGACCACATAATCAATTATCATAAATTACCACTGATTTTTGTTATCTATTTAATTTAGGTGTCAGAAATTAGGTATGTATAATAATTTCTCTTAAATCAAATAACCACATAAAAACGACAAAGAAACATAAACTTATGTTATCATTTTTAACAAATTATCCAAATATATTTTACAATCTAAAATTTGTGACGAAGTAAAATTCATAAAATCAAAATAATTGTATAAAAATAAATAAAATAGATTATATTGGACAAAAAAAAAATCAGTTCCATAATGCATACAATTTGATTAAATTTCTCGTTTAAAGAAGGAAAATAGTAGGAAATAGCCAAAAAACAAATTATTTTTAAAATTCAGTCCACGTTTCAAAAAATTAAGAAAATAACTATGTTACGAATTGTATAACAAAAAAGTGTTACACAAAATATTACACATTTGTAAACATTTGTAAGATATTTTGTAACACTTCAAGTTTTACTCATTATTTTTTGAAGTGTTAAATAATATCTTATAAATATTTACATATGTGTAAATATTTTTTTGACAATTTTTGTTACAAAATTATTTACAATGGCTATTCTTTTAATTTTTCGAAACATAAGCTGTTATTTAAAAGACACATTTAATTTTGGCCTATTTTTGCAACTCCCTTTAAAGAACATAATTATAGATAATTACATGTGGACGAGATGAGTACATTTTTGCAATGTAGATATTATACTCATTCTATATTAGGATATTATTATTACACTTTAAAATTTATAAAAGCTATTAAAAATTTAGTGAAATTGTGCATAATTTATTTTATAATTCCCATGCAAAAAAATATTTAAAATCTAAAATAAAAAGAACATAAACACGTGATAGATTATATCATATGAATCAAAATATATTTATGATCATATTACATGATTTGACATATTTTATAATATGAATGTAAATTTATCAAGACTTGCACGTCATAATTCAAAGGGTGAAGTAAGAAAATACTAAAAAGTTATACTATAATAAAAATAAATAAATATCCGATGTTTTTTAAGTAATGAAAAAATAATCAATTTATCAGTTTCTTACACATGTTTGTAACTACTTAATAATGAGATAATTGAGTATATAATAATTTTTTGAATGATGTCCTTAAGAAAATAGCCAATGTTTCGATTAATTAAGATTTTTTTTAAACTACGTGACGATATGTATTTACTTTTCCTTAGTCCTCTTATGTATTAGTGACTAATAACTTAATTTTTAAAACGTTAGTAATTTCTTTTAAAATATGGACAAAAAATGATCAAATACCAAATAGACCACATAATCAATTATCATAAATTACCACTGATTTTTGTTATCTATTTAATTTAGGTGTCAGAAATTAGGTATGTACAATAATTTCTCTTAAATCAAATAATCACATAAAAACGACAAAGAAACATAAACTTATGTTATCATTTTTAACAAATTATCCAAATATATTTTACAATCTAAAATTTGTGACGAAGTAAAATTCATAAAATCAAAATAATTGTATAAAAATAAATAAAATAGATTATATTGGACAAACGATACTTACATTTGTTAATTCATTTTCAAATAATTTTTAAAATGCATGATTTAAATACCATATATCAATGCCTACTGGTATTTTACATTTGTAAAAATATTAATGAAATAATTTATGAAATTTAAAAATATCATTAAAATACCATATATCAATGCCGATTGGTATTTTACATTCTGAAAAATATAAATGAAAATGTTTGCCAAACTTATAAAATTATAATTAAAATACTTCAAGTCAGTTTTGTAAATTGAATTACTAAAGATTTTTTTATTAAAATGCAATTCAGTCACCAATTTATCTCATTATAAGACATAATATTAAAAATTGTAATGTACATAATCTAGTAATAGACCTAATTTTAAAAAGATAATGAGCACTTTTGTAGTGGGTTTTTTTTTTTTTTTTTTTTTTTTTTTTTTTTTTGCAGTAAACAATAATTATAGATAATCAAGTTCACATTTTCAATGAGTCCCACATTTTAAAAAAGTAAATCTAACAATCCACAATTATTTCCTAAAAAAAAAAACAACTCACTAAAAAATTCCCCACGATAATGGCTCTGATAGTATACATTGTAAAAAAAAAAAAAGGTTTCTAAATTTATAAATTTGTTTTTTAAGACGTGAAATTTAATTAAAAGGTAAATCTAACAATCTTAAATCGCTTTCAGCAAAAACAAAAAAACAAAAAACAAAAAACAAAAAACAAAAGAAAAATCTTAAATCGCTTTAAGTGATGAGGCATACCCTGCTTCCATTTTTTAGTTCAACAGAGCACAAAAAGCATAAGACAGTGGTGATCTTTACCACTTCCGAGCCATGGTATGTTAGCTGCAAACCCCTCGATGCACCGATAGGCCAAAACTAATTCAGGTCTTTACATATACGTCGAGGCCGATGGAATCATATAATTATTGTTAGCTAAGCTTGAACTAAGGTTTAAACTTGATAGAGGTGAAAGAGGATACTAGGGTTCAAATTTGATTTTGATCACATTGCCACATGACTGTTGACATAAATCATAATAACAAAAGAGGATTATAGATTTGTCCACTATTTCATAATTCTCTAAGCTCAAAACGCCCAAAAATAGCTACTGTCGGACATCGAGAGGCCACCGGAATATATATACTAGTGGTGATCAACTGATCATAACTACAGTTGCAGTTTCGATGCTTACCAAGGCCTTCCTTTCCCTCCAAGTCGACGTGCCAACTGAAGATCCTTTACCACTGTGGCAACAAAAGAAGAAACAATTTTGTAACAATAACTTAACTATTATAAAAAATAAATAAATAAATAATACTAAACTAAAACTTTGTAACCATAAGTCGGAACTGTAAAAATCTAATTGAAAGGCCGTGAAATATGCGCCAGCCAGGCAAACAATAGCAGGTATACATAATATCAACCAAAAACAGCTCTAGGCAGTTAATCTAAAAAGACAATATAAAGTTATATATTGAGCCCGTTTTATTTCCTGACGTTAACTTCCCACAAATATTCAGTTTCTGGTACTGAAAATATAAATAAAATTAAAAAAAAATGATCAGATTCAAAAGCCCAAAATACGATCAAAGTTTTTTTTTTTTTTAATTAAAAAAGGTTTTGATTGATAGCATTTTCTGTTCATAAGTGGGCATATTTATCAGTTACAAAAAGGCCAGAAGTCAGAACAATGTTTTAGTAAAAACATAAGGCAACATTGCATCAGCTGTAGTTTATTTTCTTCATGGTTCAAAAAAAAAAAAAAAAAGACCTTTCTGTGGCATATTAATAGTACAGGGTGACAGGGAAACCGGCTATGCACTACATTTTCTTAAATTGTACAAGTATGACAAGAAATATGAAAAATGAGCATTTGCGAGAATCCAAAATTCTAGCAGCTGTAATATGTTTATAGGTGATTTCTGTTTCCTAATTTATACGAAGACTGCATTCATGATTTTATTAGACAAATGTGTCACATAGATTTGCTTACGCTACATAACTACCTCACTTCTCAAAACAAATCATTTGACAGAGTTGCATTAATAATGACGGGACACTAAAGAACAAATTTAACTTACTAAGAGTGACACGCTTAGCATGAACTGCACATAGCATTGAGTCTTCAAACAGATGCACCACAAAGTCTTCTGCAGCCTGCAATCGATAATGAAAACAAAAATAACATGTAAATGCAAACGTACTTATATTATATGCACTCGTGCACGCACGTGTCAGAAGGTATGCATAGACACGTATATGAGTTTTGAGGAGAAAAAAGGTAATTTCATATCTTGGATAAGTAAAGATCATGTATGAGGACAATCTATTTTCATGAAATAGTCACATTAGCAAGCTTATTCATGTATATGCTAGTAGATTTAGAACACAGTTTATCACCTCTTGAAGTGCTACCAAAGCTTCAGCTTGCCAACCGCTAATACCTGGAGCATAATGATTGCTAATCTCTTTAACCTAAGAAACGAATCACAACAACTGTTAGCACAAAACAATCATGCAATACTTGCCTGAAAAACACATGAAACTTAAAAGATGACAGACCACCAAAACACATTAGAAATGAGCCTGTACTTTCCCATAACCAAAGGCCAAACTCATCTATTCAACTTTTCGTACCAACAATTTCCGTATTCCTTGCTCACGTTTCTCTAACATTTACTTCCTTCTCAGTGGCATGTTCCGAATTCTCAAACTCTTTTAGACAGTTGCTCACTCACCTCCAATTCTTAATAAATCATATCATCAGCTAAAACAAAATTATTAAAAAAAAAAGTATTTACTTATGTATTTAAATTAAACTCAACCTTTTATATGTGCAAACACTTTCAAGGTGTGTCCCACATATCATCATTCAGATATGCCAATATTGTGTTAAAATTGAGACAGAAAACATACCAATCTGATGAAGGGAGCTGCAGGAACAAGCAGCTTGCTGGACCTCTGTAAATTCCGGATCTCCCGAAGAGCCACTGTTCCTGGCCTGAAGCGATGCTTCTTCTTCCCTTTTGTTCTGGGAGACCTGGCTGCTGCTGAAGCTATACACAAAACAAAACTCCCATTTCTCAAACATCAAACTCAAATAAAATTACAGAAACTTATCTCAAACAAAAGAAGTTACGAAAATGTATTTACATTCTGGAGTACCGCTTTGAGATCCATGTCTCCCAGTACGCCGTACCTTCAGTTTTATTGTAAAGTGTAAATAGATTTGAATCACAAGAATTAAAAATTTTAACATTAATTTCACAAACACGTTTGTCTGGTAAAGATTTGATTTTTATGTTTTTATCATATTAGAAGAAGAATGGTGAGATTCTCTTGAGCAACATCTTGGGAAAATCTCCACCACATTTTTACCAGAAAAAAGCCCAAAAGAAAAGAGCAACAAGCATGCCATTGGAACAGATTTTGCTATGAATAAAAAAAGGTCAACGTAATTAAAATTCATAAAGGAAAAATAAACCATGTCTATTTATGTGTCTTTGCAAGACTAACCAAATCCTATTGCTTTTTATCTTTTTTTTTTTTTCTTCATCTTTTTTGATTCACTGAGAGACACATTATACTGAGAAGAGACACATTATACTGAGAATTAAGAAGCTCATTTCCGAGGACCCACAGAGACATTTTCAAAAACGTTTACAAAATTTTTTAAAAAAAAAAAATAATAATAATAATAATAATAACAACTAGGCAAAATGATCACAAAAATTGAAATCCCCAACATTAACTTAGCCACACAATTAACCAAATTTAAACGTCTCAAAATCTCAACAAAAAACAAAACAAACACACAACACACACGCAGAGAGAAACATATCAGATATTCCAAACCCTAATTTCTCTGCGGATAACTGCGTAAGGAAAGCGAACAAAAAAGCTGAACAAAATTTAAAAAAAAATCGAAAAAAGAAAAAACAAAGAATAATAAGAGGGAGAGAAATACCGGAGTCGTTGGAGGAGAGCTCGGAACTGCGAAATTTTGTAGAAGAAAATTAGTACCAAAAAGAATGTTAGCGCTTATACACAAAAATAAAAAATAAAAAAAAGACCCCACAAAAAAACCCAAAAAAAAAACTCGCATTGAACACATTTGAGAGAGAGAGAGAGAGAGAGAGAGAGAGAGAGAGAGAGAGAGAGAGAGAGAGATACCAGATGGGAGAGCAGTGGATTTTGTGAGTTTTCTAGCTGCGGGATGCTTCACTCTCGCCATTTTCCTTCACAAGAGCTCTCTCTCTCTCTCTCTCTCTCTCTCTCTGGGTTATTTTGGGGCTTTCGGTCGCAAACTAATACGGAACGTACCGTTTTGAGGTTTTATATTTTCCCGCTCCCGCCTATGGGTGTTGCAAAAATATAATAAATCCGCCTTTTACTACTAAACATTTTTTACACACGCGCCTAGCTTATATCTAATGCATTTGAAATTTTGAATCACTTCCTATCAAATAACACTTTTACGATTGAATTTGATAGAACTTATTTTATGAGATTAGATTATATTTAGAGTGTGTTCGGTAAGATAGAAAAGTTGAAGAAAGGAAATGGAAGGAGGGAAGTTTAGATAGAAATTAAGGATTGCATTTGTTTGGTATGAAGGAAAAGAAGAAAGGAAGGAAAATAGGAAAGAAAAAAATATATGTGGGGCCAATAATTTTTAATCCTCTCAATATTGGAAGCAAAAGTGAAGGGAAATTTTTTTACAAAAGCAATCAAAAACAAATTACTCATTTGCCTATTTTTTAATTTTTAAGAAATAACATAATTGGATAAAATAGTAAATTTGTAGATAAAAAATTTTCTTTCCCTCCTATTATACCAAATAACAAAAGGGAAAAATATTTTCTTTCACTTCCTTCTCATTTTCTATCACCTTCTATTTTCCTTTCCGTTCAATTTTCTCTCCCTCTTACCAAAGTGTTATGATGTGTTTGATAAAATATTAGATTATAATTATATTTCAAATAAATGATAAGTATCTTTAAAAATATTATAAAGTTAATATTTATTATTTTTTCATTTAAATTTAATTTTAAAACAAATAAAAAAACATTTTTTTATTGCGGGCCCTATCATGGGATAAGTTATCCCACTATTTTATATGGGATTACTTATCCCATGAATATGGGATAAAAGTGTGGGCCCGGAATTAATTAATCCCACAAAAAAATTGCAACAAATATAGAGTTGGACTAAATTTAATCAAATCCAATCATATACCCCCATAATCCCTTCCCCCCAAACACACCCTTAGAGATTATTGAGTAAATAATTATTTTTAAATAATATTTTAATAAAATAATAACATTTTTATTAATTAAGAAAATAATTAATTTTTCAACTACTTGATTGTGGGATGTTACCCTTATGTTTTTGTTTTTTTAAAGGGCTAATGGGCTAGTTTCTTAATTTTTAAAAACGTTTGTTATTTCTTTGAAATATGGGTTATAAAACGGCAAAATACTAAATAGACCCAATTTTAATTACCATTTATATGAAAAAATTTAATAAATTTGTTTTTTAATATATAATTAAAAAAAAGTATTTGGCAATTGGCATTATGATTTTTTTAGGGAAATTTTAATAAAATAGTCACATTTTAGAAAATAATTTAAAAAAATAGTCACAGTTTCAAAATTTTAAGAAAATACCCATTTGTAAAATTTATTACTTTGGTAAGAAATTTCTTACAACAAATTTTATATATAATTTTGTTGTGCTAAGAAACTTTTTATGGCTAGTTCTTAAATTTTTTAAAACTATGCCTATATTTTAAAAACACACCATCTAAAATGTTTATTTACCTAAATGACCATTTTTATAGGCTCTTAAGGTTTTTAAATTTTTAATTTTGACAAATTTAGTCCATATCCATCTTTTTTTATTGAACTAACCCATTGTTTGCCTTATGGGTTGTTTGAGGTAAACATTCAAACCATTTTATTTTGGAATTATTTGACTTTGCGAATTTCGATGTGGTATAAATGGTTGAGATTTAATGATATTACCTTGGGATTAGGAAAGTTAAAAATAATGGAATGAAATGTTAAGGATGGTGACCCCAAATGTTTTCATTCTTTTTTTTTTTTTTTACTTTCTTAATCCTAATGCAATATGCTTAAATCTTCATTTAATCTACCTCGAAATTTGAAGAGTCAATAATCATACTAAATTACTCCTTCAAATATTTGCTTTCCAAACAAGGGATAATATTAAAATAACATATAATATCACTTGCATTAAGTTCAAGCTGTATGAAAATAAAATTAGATAGATCAAAATCGCATTAACTTTTAAACTAAATAAAAAAATTTATAATTTTTTTTAAATATTTTCTCCAATTAAATAAGAATAATTATATAATTTTGACTCATATAACTTATCTTAATGAAATTAGAAACTAATTGAAGTGATATATGTAGAACTTTAGTAGGAATTTTAATTAAAATTGACTTGTAAGGACTAAAGTTGTCAAAACTTAAAAATTTAGCAGCTGTAAGTACGTATAATCAAGAAACCAAAGTGTATAATGTCCAAAAAAACATGGACTTATATGTGCCAATTACCAAAAAAAAAAAAATGTATTGAAAAAAACTACAAAGTTGTGTTAAAATATAAGAAAAAAACGATGATTTAAAAAATTGAGATCAAGATGAGAAAAAAAAAAGCCAAAAATATTTAAAATGCATTAAATATAAAATAAAAAAATATTCAAATAAATATGAAAAATTACTAAGAAAAATAACAATGTATATTTTTGTTAAGATTAAAAAAATCATTTAATATTTGTATCACTTTATCATCAAATCAAAGCACATGTGCTTTTCTCTATTATTTCAAACACAAAAAATAAAATGAAAATAAATAAATAGATAGTTGTACCAAAAAAAAAAAAGGGGAGGGGGGGGGGGGGGGGGGGGGGGGGGTGTTGGTCAATTAAGTGAATAGTCATTTTGAACTCCGTGTTTTAAAAAAAGTATTTAAAAAATTTAAAAACTAGCAATAATATATGTAAGAAATTTCTGATAATAAAAAAACTACACATAAATATTGTTGTAAGAAAATTTCTGACACGTGTAAGAAATTTCTAAAAGGGCTAGTTTTTAAATTTTTTGAAACTATGACAATTTTTTAAAATTATTTTCTGAAAAGTAGCTATTTTGTTAAAATTTTCAAAAAAATAAAAAACAAAAAACATAATACTAGGTGTCAAAAGATTGAGAAAAAAAAAACTTAAATCCAACCGCATTAAAAGAAAATTTTCCAAGATTATAATAGTAAAAATTGATATCAAAATGAGAAAAAAATGCCAATAATATTTATAAATGACATCAGTACAAATAAAAAAAATAGTTCAAATAAAATAGTATAATATCAAACAATTATAAAGAAAAATTAAAAAGAATAATGTATGTTGGTGTGAAATTTAAACCAACGCCGTGATCCGCACCTCTAGGTTGTGGTACTGTGATTAAATGGGATGAATTTAGCGGAAGACAGATTAACGCAGAGAATTTGGAGTGGTTCGGCCCCCTATCGGAGTAATAGCATACATCTACTTTTTTCTGTCATTAAACGTTTACTGTTTTACAGAGAAATTCGAGCAAAAATTTTCCCAACCCCTTCTCCCTTCTCCTCTTCTTCCTTTTATAGGCTCTTCGGAGGAGAGAGTAGAAGGTTACATCAAAAAGGCATGACAAACCATCCCTTAATTTTCGGGATTAGGTGACCTAAACACACCTCCGACTATACCTTCCCTGATTAATGGGAGTGGGTTACCAACTAATTACAGTCGTACAGTGTAGACGGGATATCTACAGTAACTGTCAGACATCCCTACAGTCGGGATTGATCATTAGATCATTACAGGAATAGACCCAGACTAAGGATCACGCGGACTTTATCCAAGATCGGGGGTCTCCCACTCCGCGGGTCGAGCCCCTTACCTTGACCAGTCCTTGCCTCTTCATCTCGGGCCTTGCGACAAGACTGGCCCCACCTTCGGTGGTGCCGCCATCAACTATCCCTGCGAGCACTGGAGTGCAGACGTTCTCGACCACATCATCGCTTCCGTATCCCTCGACAATTGCCTCCTCGATGACGTGGCGATAAGGCGCAGACATTGGGTCTCACCCCCGAAGCTACAACCGCGGACGAAAATCCACCTACAACAATGTATATTTTTGTTTAGATTAAAAAAGTCCTTTGATATTTTTATTATTTTGACTAATTGAGGGGTTTTATCATTTCATCAAAGCATATAGGCTTTTTATAATGGGAAGATTTGACTTTTAGCCATTTTTAAGTCAATATTTTAAGAATTTAACAATATTTTCGGGAAATTAAAGAATTTAACCATAGTTTCACGAGGATGATATGTGTTTTTTTTAATTCATTGTACTTGTTTAAATTATAATTCTATTTCATTAATATATGAGGTTAATTTAGTAAACTCACTCGTTAATACCTATCAAATAACTTCAGTGATCGACACGTGTCCAGATTCCGTCAGAAAATAGACGAAAAGGGCACATTGACACATTGTCATAATAAAAGGAGAACGGATCTTGTATTTAGAAATTTAAAAGGTATAGTAAAACTGACCCAAAAGTTCAGGGATAAACGTAAAATTAATCCTTAATTGAATTATATTTAGGACAAACTGTTGTGCTAAGTCCCTCACACATGGACAGAGGGATAACACATGTGTAGACTTAAGTTTTTAACTTAAGTAAAAGAAAAGGAAAAAAAAAAAGGGCTTTGCCTTTCACGTGGATTAGTTAGGCTTCATGCCTAAGCCCATATGCCAAAGCCCAATGGCATTAACAAACCAAAACTGATTGTTTGGTGACATAGGGGTATACGATTAAAAAGCAGAATGTGTGCTTTTGGAATCAGAGTGGTGTACGATTTTGTGAGGAGAGAAAAATCGCAAAGGCTGCCGTGTGAAGAAAACAGTGCCGCACGAAGGCTGAGAGAGTGAGAGAAAAAGAGAGAGAAAGAGAGAAGATTTGGGGAAAGAAATTAGGGTGGTTTTGTGGTGTTTTCTACATTGAAGAACACAAGATTGTCGGCTAATCTTTGTCTAATCTTCGCGAGATTTGGGTATCTCATTGGTGGCGGTTCGGGTGCCGAAGCTAGTGGTTCGAATCGTAGAGTCCTCTCTTTGATCACTTATTTTGGTGAGATTTACCAAACTTTGTGTTTGATGATTATTGTTGATACCTCTGCTTAATTTCTAGAGAAGAACTTGGTGTACCCATTATTTGATTAGTGGAGATTTAAGTGGCTTACGAGTCCCGTGGTTTTTTACTCTCTATTTTGAGGGTTTTCCACGCTAAAATTTGGCGTCATATTTTTTGTTAATTGCGTTATTTATTTTTGCCGATTTAATTGCTTTGTTTGCGTTGCCTATTTGATTACACAAAGAGGGAAAAAGATTTATATTTATTCCGCTGTGGTTTATCTGATACGAGAATTTATTGGCTTTTTCCCAACAAGTGGTATCAGAGCCAGGTTGGTTACTTTGATATTTTCTTGTGTTGATCAAATGGAGGAGTCAAGTAGCAGTAATAATACTATGATCAAGCTCACGGCTACCAATTATTCAATTTGGAAGTCGCGAATGGAGGACTTGCTTTGTTGTCTTAATTATGAAGACACGCTTTTGGGAGATGAAGGCAAACCAAAGGATATGGCAGATAAGGACTAGACTAAGCTGAACAGAAAGGCAGTTGGTAAGATTCGACAGTGGGTTGACAACAGTGTCTATCAGCACGTTGCTAATGAGACCAATGCCAGTGTGGTTTGGAAAACTTTGCAGGAATTGTACGAAAAGAAGAATGCACAGAACAAAGCTTTTCTTTTCAGGAAGTTGATGTATCTCAGATACAAGGATGGTACTCCAGTTTCAGATCACTTGAATACTTTTCAGGGTATAGTGAATCAGTTGGCTGGGATGGATCTGGAGTTAGACGACGAGATTCTTGCTTTGTATTTGATTAGTTCTCTGCCTGACAGTTGGGAGACTCTAGTTGTTTCTCTTAACAATTCTGCACCAAGGTTGTAAGCTCACCTTGAAGATGGTGAAAGAAAGCATGTTGAATGAAGAAAATAGAAGAACAGAGCGAGGGCTACCTACGCAGAGTCAGGTGTTGGTTACAGAGAAGCGAGGAAGAAGCAAGAGTAGGACTCCGAAGAGCTGTGACGGTAATGATAGGTCGCGAGGAAAGTCCCAGACGAGGAATGATTTTAAATGTTATTATTGTGATAAGCCGGGGCATAAGCAATCTCAGTGTAGATTATGGAAAAGGGAACAGAAGCAGAAAGGCGAAGCAAACAAAGAAGGTACTAATACAGCAGCTGCCGCAGATGGGGATGTCACTATTATCTGCGATGTCAATAGTGTTAACCTTACATGTCAGGACTCTCATTGGGTAGTTGATTATGGTGCGTCGTATCACGTCACTTCTCATCGTGATGTGTTTTCTACCTACATGGATGGTGAGTTTGGCAATGTGAAGATGGGGAACAATGCAGAGTGCAAGATCGTGGGCATAGGTGATGTCTACATGAATACGGATACCGGATGCAAGTTGCGTTTGAAGGATGTGAGGCATGTTCCTGAAATTCGCCTGAATTTGATCTCCATTGGTACACTTGATGATATGGGATACTACAGTTTCTTTGGTGAAGGTAAATGGAAGCTCACTAAGGGGTCTTTGGTGGTGGCTAGAGGAAAGAAGTTCAGTTCCTTGTACATGACGGAGGCTAAGTCTTACGGGGGAGAAGTGAATGCAGTTGATGATTCGTCTACTCAACTATGGCATATGTGGCTTGGACACATGAGCCAGAACGGTATGCGAATGCTCTCCAGGAAGACGAATATTCCTGGCTTGAAGTCGACAGACTTAGAGGTATGCACTCACTGTTTGGCTGGTAAACAACACATGGTTGCTTTTAAAACGCTTCCTCCGTCTAGAAAAGCAAATGTGTTAGATTTGGTGCATACAGATATCTGTTCTATGAACGCTACGAGTCTTGGTGGGGCTCGTGACTATGTCACATTTATTGATGATCATTCCAAAAAGGTTTGGGCTTATGCTTTGAAGACTAAAGACCAGGATTTAGAGAAATTCAAGCAGTTTCAGGCGTCAGTTGAGAGAGAAACTGGCAGGAAGTTGAAATGCGTCAGTTCAGATAATGGTGGTGAGTACAGAGGGCCATTCGAAGAGTACTGCAGACTACTTGGGGTCAAGTTTAAGAAGACAGAGCCAAAAACAGCTCAGCACAATGGAGTTGCAGAGAGAATGAACCGCACGATTAACGAGAGAATTCGCTGTATGCTCTCTCATGCAAAGCTTCCTAAGTCCTTTTGGGGGGAGGCAATGAGACTAGCGGTCGACGTGATCAATCTTTCTCCATCAGTTCCTTTGGATCATGATGTGCCACAGAGGGTTTGGACAGGGAAAGATGTTTCTTATGATTATTTGAGAGTTTTTGGCTGCAGGGCATTTGTGCATGCCCCTAGAGACGAGAGGTCTAAACTTGATAGCAAGACGAGGCAGTGCATCTTTATTGGGTATGGTCATGAGGAGTTTGGGTACAGATTTTGGGATCCTGTCAACAAGAAAGTTATTAGAAGCAGAGATGCGGTTTTCTTCGAAGATCAGACCATTGCAGATTTTGAGAAGCCAGAAGAGCCAAAGTCTAGCAGTGGAGAAATAGTTGACACGGGTATGGTACGTCCACCTATGGTGCCTGCGGGTGATAACAATGATGTGCAGGTTGACGATCCCCTTCCAGCTGATGCTGAGCCAGTTGAGGAGAACCCAACAGAACCACCAGTTGAGCCTCAGATTATGAGAAGATCTACCAGAGAGCGACAACCTTCTACGAGATACTCCGTTAGCGATTATGTGATGCTTACTGACGGGGGTGAGCCAGAGACTTATCAGGAGGTTATGTCCCATGAGAAGAAAGGTGAGTGGTTAAGTGCCATGCAAGATGAGATAAATTCCTTGCATGAGAACCACACCTATGACCTGGTTAGACTACCGAAGGGCGAGAGAGCGTTGAAGAACAAATAAGTGTTCAGATTGAAGACTAAAGAGAATAGCTCACAACCAAGGTACAAGGCAAGGTTGGTTGTGAAAGGATTTAGTCAGACGAAGGGTGTTGACTTTGATGAGATTTTCTCACCTGTCGTGAAGATGAGTTCTATCCGAGTTGTTTTGGGATTAGCCGCAAGTATGGATTTGGAGGTCGAACAACTTGATGTGAAGACTGCATTTCTCCATGGTGATTTAGAGGAGGAGATTTACATGGAGCAGCCCGAAGGCTTTAAAGCTAGAGGGAAAGAAGATCTTGTCTGCAGGTTAAGAAAAAGCTTATACGGGCTTTAACAAGCGCCGAGACAGTGGTATAAGAAGTTTGATGCTTTTATGGAAGCGAATGGGTACAGTAAGACCACTTCTGACCATTGTGTATTTGTGAAGAAATTCTCTGACAATGATTTTGTGATTCTCTTGCTATATGTTGACGACATGATGATTGTTGGTCATGACGCTGCTAAAATTGAGAAGCTTAAAAGGGAGCTTAGCAAATCCTTTGCCATGAAGGATTTGGGTCCGGCTAAGAAGATCCTTGGCATGAAGATTATTCGTGACAGGAAGAAGAAAGAACTTTGGTTGTCTCAGGAGGGGTACATAGAGAAAGTTCTTGAGAGATTTAACATGAGCACGACGAAGCCTGTTGTGTCTCCGCTTGCAGGTTATTTTAAGTTGAGCTCGAAGCAATGTCCTACAAGTGAGAATGGGAAGCAGGAGATGAAGAATGTGCCTTACGCATCAGCAGTGGGTAGCTTGATGTATGCGATGGTATGTACGAGGCCAGATATCGCTCATGCGGTTAGTGTGGTTAGTCGGTTTCTTTCCAATCCAGAAAAAGAACATTGGGCAGCAGTGAAATAGATACTCAGGTATCTCAGAGGTACTTCCAAAGTGTGCCTGTGCTTTGGGAATGGTAAACCTGTGTTAGATGGTTTCACAGATGCAGATATGGCTGGTGACTTCGATTCGAGAAAATCTACGTCAGGATACTTGATTACTTTTGCAGGGGGAGCAGTTTCATGGCAATCTAAACTGCAGAAGTGTGTTGCTTTGTCCACAACAGAGGCCGAGTATATAGCAATTACAGAAGCTTGTAAGGAAGTCTTGTGGATGAAGAAATTCCTACAGGAGTTGGGCCACGAGCAAGATAAATTTGCTTTATACTGTGACAGCCATAGTGCAATTCACCTCAGCAAGAATTCCACGTTCCACTCACGTTCGAAGCACATTGATGTGAGGTATCACTAGATTCGTGATGTGTTAGACTTAAAGATGCTAAAGCTTGAGAAGATCCATACCGACGAGAATGGTTCGGATATGATGACGAAGGCGTTATCGAAAGAAAAGCTTGTAGTGTGCCGAGAGGTTGCAGGTATGGGGGAGCCCTCCTCCACGTGATCGGGAGGGGGAGATTGTTGTGCTAAGTCCCTCACACGTAGACAAAGGGATAGCACATGTGTAGACTTAAGTTTTTAACTTAAGTAAAAGAAAAGAAACAAAAAAGGGCTTTGCCTTTCACGTGGATTAGTTAGGCTTTATGCCTAAGTCCATATGCCAAAGCCCAATGGCATTAACAAACCAAAACTGATTGTTTGGTGACATAGGGGTATACGATTAAAAAACAGAATGTGTGCTTTTGGAATCAGAGTGGTGTGCGATTTTGTGAGGAGAGAAAAATCGCAAAGGCTGCCGTGTGAAGAAAACAGTGCCACACGAAGACCGAGAGAGTGAGAGAAAAAGAGAGAGAAAGAGAGAAGATTTGGGGAAAGAAATTAGGGTGGTTTTGTGGTGTTTTCTACATTGAAGAACACAAGATTGTCGGCTAATCTTCGTCTAATCTTCGCGAGATTTGGGTATATCATTGGTGGCGGTTCGGGTGCCGAAGCTAGTGGTTCGAATCGTAGAGTCCTCTCTTTGATCACTTATTTTGGTGAGATTTACCAAACTTTGTGTTTGATGATTATTGTTGATACCTCTGGTTAATTTCTAGAGAAGAACTTGGTGTACCCATTATTTGATTAGTGGAGATTTAAGTGGCTTACGAGTCCCGTGGTTTTTTACTCTCTATTTTGAGGGTTTTCCACGCTAAACTTTGGCGTCATATTTTTCGTTAATTGCGTTATTTATTTCCGCCGATTTAATTGCTTGATTTGCGTTGCCTATTTGATTACACAAAGAGGGAAAAAGATTTATATTTATTCCGCTGTGGTTTCTCTGAGACGAGAATTTATTGGCTTTTTCCCAACACAAACTACATATCTCATCATATTTTAAACAATATTTACATGAAAGAATTCATTTTTCTTAAGACTAATAGAGGCCTCAGGATTACAAAAAATAAATATTTAAAAAATAATAAATTAAATTTTCAACTTGACCCAAAAAACTATTAAGAAAAAAGCATTTAGAACTCATAAATTGTTATTTTAATTAACCAAAACTAAAACACACTATCATAAACTACATTAGTCAAATTCTCAAAAGCCCACAGAAAAAATTCTCATTAGTATCCATCGAATAACTCTTGTTAGACTTGAAAATAAATTTAGTTGATATAAATGTAAGAAACATGATGTGATTACAAACTAATGTACAATTTTTATTAGAATAAAAAAAATTTACCTGATTTATATGATATTTATTTAGTTTTTAACGGTCATTGATAACTTATAGATTTCATTAATTAGCACAAGTTGCCTTAAAAATTTTTGTAATCAACTTATCAATATGGAATCGAAGATTAATTTTCAATGAAAACAATTTAATTGTCTTCTAGATTTTTTTTTTCTTTTGAAATTAACATAGCAATCAACCTTAATTTTATAATAAATGCTTTTTTTTCCCTTAATATTCAAATATTATACTAAAAAAATTTCAAGCATTATTTATTTTAAATGAAGCGCAAAAGTATCCGGCAATATAATTTAATAAATAAGATATACTATATATGTAAATATTTTACTATAAAAAATAAATATGTAATACTTATTCTAGATTAGACTATATATGTAATATCTCCTTAAATTTAAAGTGATATGTTGTGATGAAGAAGGAAAATAGGAATGGAAAATAGGGTATAAAATGCAATTTAAGGTTTTTATAAAAGGAAGAAATTGAAGAAAAGGCAAAGCATAGGTGCATGTTTGAAGAATTCTAAGGTTCCACTAGTTGTGAGAGCCCCTCTATTGATCTTGGTTGATGTTATTGTGGCTTGGTCGGATTCTATACGAATGCCAAGGTTGAAGGAAATCCTAGGAAAATATTTTTGAGATGTTCTCGATTTTGTGGGATGAACCCACTGGATTGCTGTTAAGTTCTGGGTTCGGGTCATGTATAGTACCTCTAGGTGTTGGGCTCATCATGTAGATTTTGCACTTGGGTCACACGAGGGAGTAGCGTGGTGGCATATATAGGGAACATTACACAGAAGTGAGGAGTCTCACACTATTCTATTGGTGCAAAGACATACGCGAACTCGCACCATGCGGCGGTTTGCGAAAGGTCACAGAGTGGGGTAAGTTGAGGTGTGACACGCCACGGTCATCTCGGGTGCACTTGTGCGTGGGTTTGAGCGTTGGTATGGCAATGTGAACCAAAGCTTTTGCGTACGAGGTGAGCTGAGCTAAAAATCCAACGTGAGATGTTGCTCGACTGGTGACGACCAGTGGCGACGCGAGTGGTGGCCGGATTGAGTGCAGGTGGCATCCGCTAGGTCTAGAGGCGAGGGTTTTGGTCTTGAGAGGTGGAGAGGAAGAGAATGTGAGGTTCATAAGTTAGAGTTTCCAAAAAGGGAAAATATTTTGAATTTTTTTAACAATAACTATTTTGGCTACAACGTTCCTAGTAAGTATCTCACTCAGCGTTCCTCCCTTTTATTTCTTGATGCACTCTTGCTAACTTCTGGGTTGCGCTCAGAAACCTTCCTCTGCACTTCGGTGACCGAGGAGCAAGCCGAGCGGATAACGATCGCCCTTGCCTATCCTGACGAGGGCAGAGACGTCCGGGCCCTTGTCACTGAGGACAACTTGGTGGAGCATGGGTGGATCTCCACCCGAATGGAGTTGGACCCGGACCAGCTCCGCGGGCAAAAATCAGGCCCGAAGACAATGAAGGTTACGGCGGTGCCTTCGACTCAGGCTGCTAAGTCGAAGGCAGCCGCTGCCTCCCGGCCGCCGAAAAGGAAAAGTGTGGCCTCGTCTTCGTAGAAGCCCGCGTCTTCCAAATCTGCGGCCCCGGTGCCTTCGGCAGTGGAATTCGGCGGCGAAGAAGAGCATTTACCGAGGTCTAAACGACCGCGGACGGAGTCCAGGCCGACTCCTTAGGTCATTTCCTCTTCTGCCCCTACCTCCCTAGGCGAGGGAGTTCTGCCTCCTCAGACCGGGGCGGCTTCGAGTGCCAAGGATTCCGAGGCGCCTCCCACCTTGTCCATGCCAGAGTCCGAGAACTCTCAGGCGCCTCAGGAGGATTCTCCGGCGGCTACCTGCGAAGGGGTCTCTTTTGGCGAGGCTGCCCAGACGGTGCTCGTTGCCACGGAGAAGATTTTCCGCGAACCTCCTCCGGTCGCTCCGAGCCCTCAGGCTGCCCTGGTACAAGATCCTCTGTTGAGTGTCGAGGATTTTACAGTGGAGCAAGCAGGTTCGGCTCCTTCTGGGACGGATCCTTCACTGAGGCAGACAACACCCGCCGAGTCCTCGACTTAAACCCTCCCAGGGTCGAGGCGTTCTGCCCCCATCGTCCTTGACGACGATAAGCAGTTGCCTTCTATGCAAAACTACAGTCGTATCCATCTCTGCGATTTAGTCGATACTAACTTGTTTCTTGCCTGCAGATGAACTTTTTGGCCTCTTGGGGCCCCTGCCGAACCGTTCAGCCCCCATCCCCAAATCTTCCGCCCGGGACAAGGCCAAGGGGAAGCAAGTCGCGGAAAACGCTACTCCTTCGGAACCCACGCCACCGAAGGAGAGCGATACTGCCCAGGCCAACGCAGCGGGCCCATCCTCCTCCATAGCCGTGGCCTCGGAGGCCTCGAGGGCAGAGTGCGTTGGGGCTCCTCAGGGTCCGCCCGAGGGCTCTGCCTCTGCCAAGGATCCCTTGGAGGACTTTACCGTTCCTCCTGCGGGGACTCCTTTTAGCGAGGGGTCGCATATCCCCTCGAGGTCTTTCCCTTGGATGCCGGAACTCGGCCCTATGTTAGACG
Source organism: Boehmeria nivea var. tenacissima (assembly GCA_018132145.1). Taxonomy (NCBI): domain Eukaryota; kingdom Viridiplantae; phylum Streptophyta; class Magnoliopsida; order Rosales; family Urticaceae; genus Boehmeria; species Boehmeria nivea. The sequence continues at coordinate 4,393,095 of CM030877.1, read as the reverse complement.
AGATCTGGTCCAAGGAGAGCTTCAGGCAGCTCTCCGAAGAACCGCTTCAAGCAGGCAACAGAGACGGTGTGCGGCTGCTCGCGAAGGTAAGATATGAGGAATCTCTCTCCTGAATGTCTAACCCACTCGTTACTAACTACTCTGATTGATGCAAGCTTTCCCAGCCACCTTTACTTACTCCTGAAGATCCGAGGCGATCTTCGCTTAGGGCAAGGATGCCTTGCTTCACCTCCGAAAAGAAAATGAGAAGCTTGCTACCAAGCCCCGGGATGCCTCCGTCCAAGCGGACATCTCTACGAGAATGATGGAGCTGGCAAATGACACTCTCAAGCGTTCCCAAGACCGCAGTAAGGAACACGCGGAGGAGGTGGCCAAACTCCGGGGGGTGTTAGAAAAGGAGAGAGGAGCCCATGCGCAGGCAAAAATCAAGTTCGAGGTCGGGCTGGCTCAAGCGAGGACCCAGCATACGGAGGCATGGAAAGTCCTGGAGGAGGAGCGTCGACTTCGCGAGGAGAGCGCTCTCCCTGAGAAAGCGCCGTTCGAGGCTGCGCTTGAGGAGGAGAAGGGCTTAAGAGACGCAGCTGAGACGAGGATCCAGGCCTTTGAGGGCGAACTCAAAATAGCCCGAGGCGCACTCAGCCGAACCGAAGCTGATCTCAATGGGGCCAGGGCAAAAATTCGCTCCGCGGTAGCCGACTACAAAAACAGCCCCGCTTTTGACAATCATGTCGAGCTGAGAAGGCAACAATGGATCTCCGACTTCCACCAAAGTGAGGGCTATCGCAATGAGATCAAGTTTGCTACCCTCGACGGAGCCAACCGCATGCTAGAAAAACTCAAGGCCCTCCACCCCGAGTGGAACTTCGTCGAAGAGGTTAGGCGTAAGTTCCAATGTCGTCAGCAGCAACCGTCCCAGCAGTCGCCGTCTTAGCTTTTGGGTTTTTGCTTTTTCATGTACTTTCATTTTGATTTTCTTTTTACCCGGGGTCCTCAGTTTGGACGCCCACCTCTTGTAATCTTTTTACGAATAAACAAAGATCGAGTTTGATTGCTCATGTGTCTATCCATAGCGTATACAGCTGATAGGCAAAATGCGACGCAAGTGCACGTGCCGACAAGTAGTAAAGTGGACAAAGAGTCTGTGTATCGATCCCACGAGGACTATTGTTGATTACCAAACTAATAAGTCGAATTTACTAATTGAAATAGTAATAAAATTGGAATGTTGAAGAACAAAAAGTAAGGACTACTTAGAAAAATAAAAGATAGAATTCAATGGCGAAATAATCTAAGGCATCCGATTTCACCTCACCTAGTTAGGAACAATGCTATCCGAATCAATTAATGACTTGTTGCTTCTCAAAGATGACAATTCACATATGTAACTATCTATTTCTTTCGAACATAGCCAGTCCTAGGTTTTGCAATCAATCTCGTCTTTCGAATCTCCAATTAAAATTACAAAACCCGCATTAATCATAAGAATCTAGAGTCACATAAAAGCGATTACTATTTCTAGCTAATCGTCAATTCATGTTGTTCAATTACATAATCCTTCTTTCAATCTCCTCTCTCGAATTTTGAAAGAAACATAAACAATATTCAATCATAAATTACGCAGGTTTATGAAAGCATTAAGTACATAAATTAAACAATCATCAAGAATATCAACAAGAACATCAAATGAATTACTCGGAATAACAAATATTCATAACATTGGTTCGGCTACTTCGTAGCCTTAGACAAAGAAATTTAGTTCATAATTCGAAATAAAGAGACAACCCAAAATCAATTTGTTCATATTGGAATTAAAGAGAAAGGTTAAGAAGAAACGAGTTTGGCGAGTCAATCGGCTCCGTCTCCGGCGTCTGATCTTCCAAGTAGCTTCAAATCTTCTTTTCTCCCTCTCTAACTCTTCAAAGTGTTAATTTTTGGTCTAGGTTCGGGTCTGTGGTGTTTTGGGGGTGATTTGGCTTTTATAGGGTGAGTTTTAGGTCACAAATTAGCAAAAACGCGAGTCTCGGATCGGGCTATCGCGACATGAGTGCCGCGGCGTTGGGATATCCAGCACAAGCCCAGAAATCTGGGCAGAACGCACAACCTCTGGGCAGACTAGTGCCGCGGCGCTAGTTTTGAGCGCCGCGGCGTTATAGCGAGTCCCGGCGCGCACTGATTTTCAAAACAGCATATCTCTCTCATTTCTCGTCCAAATTGCGCATGTAATATGCCGTTGGAAAGCTCTTTCGATGAAATATAACTTGGTATGTAATTTTCTTTAATAAACCTTCAAAATCCTCACGAAAATATGTCTCAAAGATGCATGTATATTTGCCTTAGCTTGAATTGCTCCAACTTTGCTTGTTTTCACCCCATTCCAATTTTACCTTATTTTTCACCTGAAATAGAACACCTCTTATTAATTATTATGACTAGAAATTAATGTGTGAATTATTAAAATATTTTATTTACTAATTTTATAAAATGAAATAAAAATGAATAATTTACACTAAATGCATTTACTAAACAATTATAACCTATTAATTGAAAATGCAATCAATTTGGACTCAAATATATACGAAATGAACCTAAAAAATGATGGAATTATGCGGTAAATGTTGAATGCATCACACCCCCATACTTATCTTTTGCTCGCCTCGAGCAAAACCTAAATGCAAACCTATCGAACGAACGCCTTACCAATCGAGCTACGTAAACGAGTCGGGTTTCAAAGAATCAATGTCAATAAAAATGCATACAAGAGCTCAAACAGCTATGCTGAGTTCAGTGTCATCCTATCATGCATAGTTACGTCTCCTAGCCTAGTCATGCATTCTCTCACTTTTGCCTTCTCGTGTGTGTGTGCAAATTTCATCAATCATTCTCAAGTGTCGGCCCCGAATAGATTAAAGCAAACATAAGACATGATGATACTGATTAAGAGTGTGTCTTCATCATCCTATAGGCTAGCTATCATCTCTCTCTCTACTAATGTAGGTTCCTCGCACCCTTAGAAGTCGGTAGGGCTTTCTCAGATTGTATTGTTAAGCCTTGGCTAAGGTAATTCAGATTTTTTGATTTGGTGGCTCTTCGACCTAAGCACATTGAGTACCAACATTGTTACCTTCTTTCTTGATGCTTTCTTTTATGACTCTTTGCTGCTTTTTCTTTGTCATTAGAACCATTCTTGAGTTTTAGCTACACTTGGCCAATTTCTTCTTTCTTTCATTCTTTTTTTTTTTAACTTCTTTTTCCTTGGCCAAGTGCTTTTGTGAATAGTTCCAAGACTTTTGCTTTGACATGTCTTAACTCGTTTTCTGCATAATGATTTTCAATGTGCTTAAGTACGGGCTATGTCATGGTCTTTCTTTTAGGCTAGCTAGGGTCATTAAAGAACGGGTTTAAATCAATAAGGCTCAACAGGGTGACTATGGTTCAAATTATGTACGGGTAGGCTATTAAGGCTCAAACGTTCCAAATTAATGGCCTACGTCATTCTCCTAAAAGTGCTTCGCCTGGAATTTCGCCTCGAGAGAGATTTCAAACTAGTTTCAGGACAATGTGTTTGCTAAAATTTTCTTCAAGACCTAACTGAGAATTTCATGACTACGGTGCTCAATGTGTGAGAGTTTAAGAGTGAGATAAGCAATTCTAAACCATTTGATTTCACTAATACATAGTATTCAAACACATCATTCAAACAATAACATGCAAGAAGCTAAGTATACATGACACAACATTTTCAACTAATCCACCCAACTCAATCTACTTGACTCGATTTAGCAAAGCAACGTTCCTAAAATACCATGTATGAATGCAACACTAATATGAATGCAGAAAGAATGAACAAATGCATGAAACAAACCTAAACAATCATGTATTTCTACCCTCACACTTAAGATTTTACAATATAAACAAGTAAGGATAGAAATGCTCCCTTGATGGGTACCGCCCATCAGTCGATCACAGTGGGGCGCCGTCCATTCGGACGACGGCTTTTTGTTGTTGCTGAGGCTCTGATGGTGCTGCTTTTCTTCCTCTTCAGCGTCTTTATCACCTCTATGACCAACTCCTTGATTTCTTCAACCTTTGGCTTGAACCTTCCCTTTTTTTTGCTCTTTGCCTGATTTGCAGGAGTGGTAGGATCTGATGTAGCTGCTCCAATGTAAAACACCTCCTTCTCAGCTTCAGGGTGTTCCATTGCTTTGAAGACCTTAAAGGTCTCCTCCTCACCTTGCACGCGCAGCTTCAACTCTCCTCTCTGGACGTCTATGAGAGCACGTCCAGTGGCCAAGAATGGGCGTCCCAAAATGATAGGGACCTTGAAGTCTTCAGCCATGTCAAGCACCATAAAATCCACAGGAAATATGAACTTCCCCACTCTAATGAGCACATCTTCCACAATTCCCCTCGGATGCTTGATTGATCGATCTGCCATTTGGAGGGTGATAGTAGTGGGCTTTACCTCTCCTAGCTTCAGCCGCTTGTAGAACGAGAGGGGCATCAAGTTGATGCTTGCTCCCAAGTTGCACAACGCCTTCTCAAACACCGTGTCGCCAAAGGCACAAGGCACGGTAAAGGACCCCGGGTCCTTGAGCTTTGGCGGGAGCTTCTTCTGGATCACCGCACTGCACTCTTCAGTAAGTAACACGGTTTCGAACTCCTCTAGCTTCCTTTTCCTTGATAAGACCTCCTTTAGGAACTTGGCATAGCTCAGCATATTCTCAAGTGCCTCAGCGAAGGGGATGTTGATGTGGAGTTTCCTGAACACATCCAAAAACTTCGCGAACTGCTTGTCAAGCTTCTCTTGCTACTCTCACCCGCCAGCTACAAGGAGCGCAATTGGAGGTAAATGCCATCGCCTCGTGTCATTGGTGCCATGGACCATACCCGAGTGAATCATGTTAAGTGGGCAACCCTATTGTGAGAGAGGCATATGAGCAAGCTAACTTCGTGGGAAACAACAATGCCTTTAGCAGCACTTACAATCCAGGATGGCGCAACCACCCGAACATCTCTTGGAGGAATAATCATAATGCTCCATCACTGCAACAAATGCCTAAACCACAAGAGAAGTCGAGTAATCTGGAGGACATGATGACAAAGATGGCTGAGTACACCAATAATTTCATGGTAGAGACTAAGACGGCACTTTAGAATCAGTCAGCTCAAATACGAAGTCTGGAAGCCCAGATCAGCCGACTTGCTGAAACTCAACACACAAGACCTCAAGGAACACTACTGAGCAACACAAAGATCAATCCAAAGAACGCTCTGATAGCGTCTCCGTCAGCTATGGCTACTTGCCATCTCACTATTGTCCTCTCAGAACCTCCACATTCACTGTTCATAGCCATGGTCTCAAGGAGGTTAAAAGAAGCCTCCTCGGTTTGATTCATAAATGACCCGTTTGCCGCTGCATTCACCAAGTTCTTGGTGGCTGGTGTAAGTCCCATGTAGAATGTTTGTAGCTGCATCCATCTTGGCAACCCATGCTATGGGCATTGTCGGAGAAGCTCCTTGAATCTGTACCACGCTTTGTAAAGCAACGATCTCGTTGCGCAGTTTAGCTTGCTTCTCCAAGGGGAAGAACTTAGACAAGAACTTCTGGCATAGCTCGGGCCACGTGGTGATCGAGTTGGCCGGTAAGGAGTTTAGCCAACTCTTCGCAGCGTCTCTCAGTGAGAATGGGAATAGGATGAGGCGAATCGCATCTTCAGGGACACCATTATATTTGAAGGTGTCACGCAACTCCATGAAGTTTGAGATATGGTCCTTCGGGTTTTCTGTAGGTAACCCGCCAAACTGAGTAGTCTTCACCATTTGGAGTATCCCCGACTTGATTTCAAAATTGTTTGCTGCGATTGTTGGCTTACGAATAACCGAATGGATACCTCCGATTGTGGGCTGCACGTAATCCATTAGCGTTTGCCCTTCATTCTGTGCGGCTTGGGCCGCCGGTGCTGCGTGGTGTTCCTCCGCCATGAGGTTGTCTAAAGTGGTGAAGGTGGAGGTGTCAATCGGATGTCCAGGTGCGGGCTCAAGTGGCCTTGCGGCTGCCTCACGAGTTTCTTTTCGAAGTCGCCTAGCGGTCTTCTCGATCTCGCTATCAACGGGAAGAGATCCGCTCCGCCCGACCTTCGCATATACCTACACCGCACAAGTAACAAAAATTAGAAAAATAAAATTTCAATCTAGTGACTCGATTGTTCGTTCGATATCAACGCCAGTCCCCGGCAACGGCGCCAAAAACTTGATAGGCAAAATACGACGCAAGTGCACGTGCCGACAAGTAGTAAAGTGGACAAAGAGTCTATATATCGATCCCACGAAGACTATTGTTGATTACCAAACTAATAAGTCGAATTCACTAATTGAAATAGTAATAAAATTGGAATGTTGAAGAACGAAAAGTAAGGACTACTTAGAAAAATAAAAGATAGAATTCAATGGCGAAGTAATCTAAGGCATCCGATTTCACCTCACCTAGTTAGGAACAATGCTATCCGAATCAATTAATGACTTGTTGCTTCTCAAAGATGACAATTCACATATGTAACTATCTATTTCTTTCGAACATAGCCAGTCCTAGGTTTTGCAATCAATCTCGTCTTTCGAATCTCCAATTAAAATTAAAAAACCCGCATTAATCATAAGAATCTAGAGATATAAAAGCGATTACTATTTCTAGCTAATCGTCAATTCATGTTGTTCAATTACATAATCCTTGTTTCAATCTCCTCTCTCGAATTTTGAAAGAAACATAAACAATATTCAATCATAAATTGCGCAGGTTTATGAAAGCATTAAGCACATAAATTAAACAATCATCAAGAATATCAACAAGAACATCAAATGAATTACTCGGAATAACAAATATTCATAACATTGGTTCGGCTACTTCGTGACTTAGACAAAGAAATTTAGTTCATAATTCGAAATGAAGAGACAACCTAAATCAATCTATTCATATTAGAATTAAAGAGAAAGGTTAAGAAGAAACGAGTTTGGCGAGTCAATCGGCTCCGTCTCCGGCGTCCGATCTTCCAAGTAGCTTCAAATCTTCTTTTCTCCCTCTCTAACTTTTCAAAGTGTTAATTTTTGGTCTAGGTTCGGGTCTGTGGTGTTTTGGGGTGGCTTTTATAGGGTGAGTTTTAGGTCACAAATTAGCAAAAACGCGCGTCTCGATCAGGCTGTCGCGACATGAGCGCCGCGGTGCTGACTTTTGGGCGCCGCGGCTCTAGGATATCCAGCACAAGCCCAGAAATCTGGGCAGACTAGCGCCGCGGCGCTATAGCGAGTCCCGGCGCGCACTGATTTTCAAAACTGTATAAGTCTCTCATTTCTCGTCCAAATTGCGCATGTAATATGCCGTTGGAAAGCTCTTTCGATGAACTTTAACTTGGTATGCAATTTTCTTCAATAAATCTTCAAAATCTTCACGAAAATCTGCCTCAAATATACATGTATATTTGCCTTAGCTTGAATTGCTCCAACTTTGCTTGTTTTCACCCCATTCCAATTTTACCTTATTTTTCACTTGAAATAGAACACCTCTTATTAATTATTATGACTAGAAATTAATGTGTGAATTATTAAAATATTTTATTTACTAATTTTATAAAATGAAATAAAAATGAACAATTTACACTAAATGCATTTACTAAACAATTATAACCTATTAATTGAAAATACAATCAAATTGGACTCAAATATATACGAAATGAACCTAAAAAATGATGGAATTATGCGGTAATTGTTGAATGCATCAACAGCTCAACTATTAATTAACAATTAAGTCCCTCCGGGATCAATGGTTGAAAATAATTTTGCCCTCTTAGAGGATCAAATTCTGAACTATGCCCTCTCCGAGGGTCATTTAATTTTACGCGACTATTTAGATCGTAACTCGAACCTGGCTTTCTTCGAAAGACGCTTCGAGTTACCCCGGATTTTTCCTGCTTCAAAGGATTATCCCAATCCAAGCTCCTCCCTTGAGGGAATATCTTTGGATAAATCTAACAGTTGACGCAATTTTTAAAGCACTATGTTACTCGCGAAGGTACCCGATGCTTCTGAACATACGCCTCTTGACTTCTACGCTTTGGCATGAGACAGTTTTTCAAAAATTTCTCTCATGCCTCGGAGTTCTTCCTTTAAGCGCACCTAGGTCTTCTATCTTCTTCGAAGAATAGAATGGTTCTAGGAGAAAATTAGTCAAACTTCCCAAGTTAGTCCCCGAACAGGTTCTCTTCTTCGAAGGGACGGTCTGACAAGACTAACCTTTTTTTGGTAGGAAGTTTCAACAATTAAAGCTTACGTGAACCCTTTGGACCTACGCGTTCTAGCTTCGCACGCCTTCTAGGTACCTATAGGGCGCACCTATTTCTGTGTGATACCCCGGATGCCCCCCTGTCTACTTGAGCGCTTCGCGGTCAAGGAGACAGTCAAGGGTAGTGCTTCTAGGAATTTTATGCTCCGCAGTTATTTCTTTTATACACCGAGTTTATAGTCTACTTCGCAGACTTTCTAAAATTTATTTATTTATTTAACACGTTCGGTAACAAACTTGCTAAACTTTCATTCATTAATAATTGAATTACAAGTGGGGCAATACAAGAGGGAGAGTAAATTACGAGCGAAGGAGCCTACTGGTAATATTTCTTGAGATGCTCCACATTCCAAGGATGTCTGATCGGGACCCCAACGAGGTTTGCGAGTCGGTAAGCTCCCGATCGTAGAACCTCGGTGACCTGGTAGGGTCCCTCTCATAAATATCCAAGCCTCCCAGCTCCTGGTTCTTTGGTGTTCTGAAATACTTATCTGAGGACGGTGTCCCCGACCTTGAATTTTCTCTCTTTCACATTGGAGTCATAGTACCTTGCTATGCGTTGCTTTTGGGCTTCCATTCGGACTCTCGCGGCCTCCCTCCGTTCCTCAACTGTATCTCTCTCCGCGGCCAAGAAGGAAGTGTTGGTTTCCTCGTTAAAATATTCGTATCGAAATGAGGGAACTCTAACTTCTGCGGGGATCATCGCTTCAGTGCCGTAAGCCATGGAGAACGGAGTTTCCCCGGTGGCCGTTCTGGCTGTGGTGCGATAACTCCAAATGACCAACGGCAGCTCCACGGCCCATCGACCCTTGAGAGAGTCGAGGCGTCTCTTCAAGGTGATTTTAATGATCTTGTTGACGGCCTTGACTTGACCGTTACTCTGCGGATGGTACGGTGTCGAGAAGTCTTTGTTGATGCCGAGCTGATCACTGAGTTCCCTAATCGCCTGATTATCAAACTGTAGAGCATTGTCTGAAACCAGGGATTGAGGTATTCCGAACCTGTAGATGATATGCTCGCGGATAAACTTCGTCAAGTTTTTCTCGGTGATGATGGACAAGGGGATGGCCTCGGCCTACTTGTTGAAGTAATCCACCGCTATGACGGCGAACTTGACGTTTTCGGGCGCTGTTGGCAGTGGGCCGATGATGTCAATTCCCCACTTCGCAAAGGGCCACGGGCAAAAAATAGCCGTGAGCCGCTCCGGATGCGCTCGAATAAGTGCAGAGTATTTCTGACACTTTTCGCATTTGTTCGCGTAGTCAGAGGCATCTTGCTTCATCGTCGGCCAATAGAATCCCTGCAACAATGCCTTGTGTGTGAGGGATTGCCCCCCAGCATGATTTTCACAGACTCCGTCGTGAATTTCACTGAGGACTTCCTTGGCCTCCTTGTCGTTGAGGCACCGAAGCAGCGGGGTTAAAACTCCTCTCTTGTACAACTTGTCGTTAAGCAACAAGTAGTGTTCAGCATGGTACCTGACCCTCCTCGCCAGGTCCCGATCTTCTGGCAGCCTATCCTCCTTCAGATAGACGATTATATCATCCATCCACGAAGGTTCTGAGTTGATTGCCTCCACCAAGCCTTGCTTGGCAATATTTGGCTCGGGGATGATTTCGATCGGAACTAAGCGTAGGAGCTCCGAGTCCCTGCTTGTGGCTAGCTTCGCTAATGCATCCGCATTCGAATTATCCTCCCGATCGATATGCTTCACCTCTGCCTGGAGAAGTTTTGAAGTTCAGCTTTAACCTTCTCTAACTAGGCTACCATCCTGCCATCGCAGGCTTGGAATTCGCCCCAAATCTGAGAGACGACCAGTTTCGAATCACTGTAAACCTGGAGTGAGTCTACTTGAAACTCTTGGGCGAGTCTGAGGCCTGCTAGCAGCGCTTCATATTCTGCCTCATTGTTCGAGGCTCTGAAGGTGAAGCGCAAGGCGCTGCTGATGCGGTGGTTCTCGGGGCTAATTAGCATGAGCCCCGCTCTAGCCGTTCTCGTTCGAGGATTCATCCACGAAAAACTTCCACCTCGAGGGCTCTATTTTTTGATCCCTATCCTCCTTCGAAGGAAATGTGAACTCGACAATGAAGTATGCTAGCGCTTAACCTTTTATCGCGGTTCGCGGCTGATATAGGATGTCGAACTGCGTCAACTCGACTGCCCACTTGACCAGCCTGCCTGAGACCTCTGGTCTGCGCAACACCTGTTTCATCAGGTGGTTAATGAGTATGACTACCGGGTGGGCCAAGAAGTAATGTCGCAACTTCTTGGTCGAGGAGATGGGGGCGATGGCGAGTCGTTCGAGCTCAGGATATCTTAGCTCAGCCTCGAGGAGACGCTTACTAACGTAATACACCGGCACCTGTACCCGGGCTGCATCCTTGACCAAGACTGAACTCACCGCATACTCGAAAACCGCCAGGCATGCGAAAAGTAGAGATGTCAAATGGGCCGGGCTCGGGCCGGCCCGACCCACTTAAGGTCGGCCCATTCGGGCTTGGCCCGGCCCGATCCGTTTCTTACTTCTTTCGAGCCGGGCCGGGCCGGCCCAAACAATGAAAATCCCAAGCCCGGCCTGATCCAAAGCCCAATCAAAGAAAGTTCGGGCCGGCCCACGTGCCTTGCGGGCCGAGCCTAAAACGGGCCTAACGGGCCGGGCCCATTTGGGCCAAAATGGGCCCATTCTAAAAAAATGTAGAAAATTAAAAAAATTAAGAAAAAAATAAATATTAAGAGGAACTTTTGTTGGAGAATGAAAAGAAAATTTTTATTTATAAATTATGACTACCTCATTAAAAACCTTACAAAGAAAACCCAATGGGATAAAACCTTGTTAAGGACAAAAGAGTGCAGTCAGGAAAACTTACAAACATGAAATAAAAAAAGCGAAAGAAAAAATTGTTCAATTATTACATACCAAATTAAAAAGAAAAAAAAAGAAAGAAAAATGTTCAATAACATTACATAGTATTACTTCCAGTCGCATTGGAAGCCTCAGAAATATCCAAGTTTGAAAAATCACCAACCATGTCGTCCACAAATTGTTGCTATCTTCGACGGGCATCTTCCCAGTATTTGACGCACATCAACGCCTCCAAAATATCTTCAGCCAGTCGAGCTCGTCTTTCGTCAAGTACCTTGCCACTGCTACTAAAAACTTGTTCACTAGTAATAATAGAAACTGGAGTAGTTAGTATATCACGAGCCATTTTAGAAAGAACAGGAAATGTAGTTGATTGGGCTTTCCAGAATTAATAAAAGATCAAAATTTGTAAAATCATGACGCCCATCTAGTCCAATAGCAAAACAAGCTGAGAAATTGGTCTCGTAATAGTTCTCCAATTCTGATCGGGTATAAGATGATGACGAACTGCCAAAATCGATACCATGAAGATTAATCATTTCTTCCCATGATGAGCCAGATGGTACGGTCACACTAGACATTGATGGTGTAGGGGCTGATGAATGAGATCCTTCATATCTCTCACTGTAAGCATCATACAATTTAGACATATCAGATTTTACAGTATCAATTGTAATCATATCAGAGGTTACAGAGAGTCTGGATGAGATCCCATTTATCATATATTCCACCCCCTATAGTTTCACCCTGGGATCAAGTACAGCAGCAGGCGGAACCCGTTGCCAATATTTTTTGAACTTGGCCTCCATGAACTCGACACACTGTGCAAACATGTCTACACCTCTATGCAGATCAAATGCTTTTACAATATCAAACAGTTTATGTAATGCATGAGGTGAAGTGGGATAATACATACCAGATGGTTGGACGGTAGCATCGTAGAACACCTTCAAAAAGTAGTAGAAGCACGTACCAATTTGCCAGTCCAAATCCGTTAACATACCTTCTAGGCATCTGGTATTGAAGAAAGAACTAGGGTAGAGCAGCTTCAAACATCATACAAGTCGAGTTCCACCTGTTTGGGACATTAGTTGGGAATCTTCTAGGTGTGATGCCAGAACGAGTACAATGTTATGAAAACTCTTGAAGCCGGCCGCATGAGCTAGCAATAAAGCTTAAAGTTGTCCAGATATTTTTCAAGTAGTCTTTGAAGTGCTCCATCCCGTCTTGGACACACAGGTTGATGATGTGACATGCACACTTTTGATGAAAGAGAGTCCCGCCATGAGGTGGTCTAAGAGTATTCTTAAAAATTCTAATTGCAGCATTGTTAGTAGAAGCATTATCAAAAGTTATAGTAAGAACTTTGTCTTTAATGCCATAAAAATAAAAAACTTCCATAATGGTACTGTATATGACATTAGCATCGCGTGAAAATTAGATCTGCTTAAATACAATTAATCTTTTTTGAAAAGACCAACTCCTATCAACGTAGTGAGCGGTTACACATAAGTAACCACTCTTCGTGCGACCACTCCATATATCTGATGTGCAAGCAACAGTAGCTGTGCAAGTGTTCAACTCATTAATGAGTTTGACCCTCATCTCATTGAAAACTTTTATGCAATCTGCTCTTGCGGTATTCCTAGAGACCCGCTTAAATTGTGGATTATATGCATTTTGGATGTATTCTTCAAATGCATGGGAATCACCTATGCTAAGTGGCAGTTGGGCTTGTGCTATATATTTGGCATGTAACTCGCGTGCCCTATTTGGGTCGTAAGGCCAGGATGTAAGCTTTCTTTCTGTGGGAGAAAAGTTTAGGGTGGTTTGACGAGGGTCAGAAGCACTTCTGTGGCTTTTTGCACATTGTGGAATGTGTCTTCTCATATGAGATGTGCCACCTTTTGAGCCTATAGTATATTTAGCTTTGCAAAACTTACAGACACCTATTTCTTTGATTGAGCCATCAGGTTGGGTGATGGAAACTATTTCGAAAGTTTTCCAAACATCAGACCTTCTGCCCGGCTTCTTTTTTTTTTCCTGCCGTTGTTGCCTGCGACTCAGTCTGGGATTTTCCATCTACTCCACGGTTTAGGCTTTAGACTTCGACTTCATCTTCTTCTTCTTCTAACTCGTCAAAGTCAAGGATTCTAGGGGGCATTCTTGACCCGGATCCGCATGCCATTACTAACATACAACATAATAAATTTATGATTAATAGACTTGTACACGTCTAGTAAACGAAAATAAAACAAACAATCAAACGTCGAATATACCTTTACAGAAGTTGATTTGATACGAAAAATATATCTCCTCAAGAGTGGTCAAGTGTGAGAGACAATATTCTTTAAGTGAGTGAAAGTGTGAATGTGAGTGTGAGTGTAAGGGAGAAGTTGTTTCTATTTATAGAAGAAAGATGAGTGGTTAAGTTTTGTGTGGAGTGTTTGATATGAGATAGTGATTTGAGTTGTCTTTTCTAGTCATTGACTAGTCTTTTCTTCTTTAATTGGTAAATGTATAGTTGGGTGAGATAGATGTGTGGAAGCATGTATTTCAGAACTATGTGTAATTTGTTTGTATGCGATATATGATAATGTTGAAGAAAAAGAACAGAAGAGTAGTCTTTTCTTGTCATTGTTTTGGTGGTACACTTATATATAATAATGTGAGATAAGAAGATAAAAAGATGTGTAATCTTTTCATCTTTAATTGGTTAGTATGTAATTTAGTTGGATGTGTGGAAGATATATTCCGGAATAGTGTATAATTTGGTTGTATATTATAAATAATCAATTGAAAATGTTGAAGATTAAAAAAAAAATTTAGTGTTTTCTTATCACCTATTTATTTGTATGTAGAAAGATAACATAAATATTCAAAAATGTTATTTGTTTGTATTATACAAAAATGATATTTTAAAAAAAGTGCAATATTTTTTATGTTAAAAAAAAAAAAAACGGGCCGGGCCGGGGCCATTCGGGCCAAAATATGTATTTCGGGCCCGGCCCGAGCCCACTATATTCCGCGGGCTGGGCCGGGCCGGCCTGTTTGCTACAGTAACGGACCGGGCCGGCCCATTTATAACATATTACGGGCCGGGCTCGGGTCGGCCCACGGGCCCGAGCCCAAATTGACAACACTAGCGAATAGCCTCTCTCCCGCTAATGGCTTTGCCAAGAGCGGGGCATGTCCGAGATATGTTTTGAGATCTTGAAAGGCTCGTTCACATTGTTTGGTCCAGGCAAATTCTTTGCTACCCCTAAGAATGTTGAAAAATGGGAGACACTTGTCAATAGATCGGGAGATAAACCTATTTAGCACAGCAATGCACCCTGTGAGCTTTTGGACTTCTTTCCCTCTTCGAGGGGAGCCCATGTCGAGGATGGCTTGGATCTTCTCTGGGTTAGCCTCGATCCCTCGCTGGCTCACTATGAAGCCTAGGAACTTCCCAACCCTTACAACAAAAGTGCACTTGCTCAGATTTAGCATCATTTTAGTTTGTCAAAGGATAGTGAAGGTCTGATCCAGGTATGTAACATGATCTTGTGTTGCTGCGCTCATGACCAGCATATCGTCGATGTAAACCTCCATTGAGGTTCCTAGTAGCTCCGTGGAGATTTTGTTTACCAATCTCTAATAGGTTGCCCCCGCGTTCTTTAGTCCGAAGAGCATGACTTTGTAGCAATAAAGCCTACGGTCGGTGATGAACGTCATATGCTCTTCGTCTCGGGGAAACATGGGAATTTGGTTATACACAGAATAAGCGTCCATGAAGCAGAGAAGCTCGTGGCCCGTGGTCGCATCGACCATCTGGTCGATTTGCGGACAAGGAAGCTATCCTTTGGATAGGCCTCGTTGAGGTTGGTGAAGTCCACGCAGCATCTCCATCTCCCATCTAGTTTTGGGACCAAAACAGGGTTTGACACCCAGACCGGGTACTTCGCTTCGCGAATGCATACGGTCCTGATTAGCTTATCAACTTCGTCTTTAAGCGCTTTGGCTCTCTCGGGTTCAAGTGGTCTCCTCTTTTGGCGCCGGGTCTGGATCCGAGGATCGACGTTGAGGCGATGGCACATAAGATCGGGATCGTTGCCTTTCATATCGCTATGACTCCAGGCGAACACGTCTCGGTTCCGCCGAAGACAAGCAATTACGGCCTCGCGCACTTCTGGACTTAGCGAAGTCCCAATCTTAATTTTGCGAGGCGTGTCGGGGTATATTTCTACTTCCTCGGTGTCCTCGGCCTGGCCTGCTAATTGCTATTGGATCGACAATCGGGGGTCCAATTCGCAACGTGCCTCGAGAACCTCGATCGTAAGGGTCTCACCCTCTGCGAGCCCCGCGTCCTCGGCGGTTCACTGTCCTCTTGGGTCAGCGGGGGCCGACCTGACGGTAGTCGTGTAACACATCCGAGCCTCATATTGATTATCTTGGATGACTTCGACGCCACGGGGTGTCGAAAACTTCAGGCAGTGATAATAGATAGATGTTACCGCCTTCATGGCCACAAGGGTCGCACGCCCAAGGATAGCGTTGTACAAAGACTTACCCTTGACCCCCATAAAGTTAGACATGGCGGTTGATCTCGTCGGCTCCTCGCCAAACGAGACGGCCAACTCTATGCTTCCCTCCGGGAAGATAGAATCTCTAGTGAAGCCGTGCAGCGGGCTCGCGACCACTCGCAGGCTTTGGGAACTAATCCGCATCTTCTCAAGGACGTCTAGGTACAGGATGTCTGCCGAACTGCCGTCGTCAATTAGGCATCGGTGGACAAGACGGTTCCCGATCATTGTAGAAATGACCAAAGGATCATGGTGAGGGAACCGGACACCTTCAGCATCCGCGTCCATGAACTTGAGATCGCACACGCATTTTCGAGGGGGTGGCTAAGATGCTTCCGCGACCTGAAAGATTTCGTCGGAATGTCTCTGTCGTATCTCCTGGGCCTAATCCTTCATGGACCGCTGAGATCGACCCCCAAGATAAGGCCCTCCCGCAATCGTACGAATCTCACCTTCGATTTTTCGGTTGGGCAGATTCCTTGCACCACGGTCCGCGTCCTTGCGGTATCCCGCGAGCTTTCCTCGTCGGATGAGATACTCTATCTCATCTTTGAGGTCGTAACAGGTCGCGGTCGTATGTCCGGCCGCGTTGTGGTACAAGCAGAACTTGTCCTTGTGCTTTTCCGGTGTCTTCCCCTTCAGCGGCGCCGGTGGCCAAAACTCAACCTCGCTCCGCGAGTTGACAAAAATCTCCTCGATCGAGGTCGTGAGCTCTTGGTACCTATCGTACCGTGGTCTGCGGGCTCAGTTCATCCCCGGACCTGAGTCACGAGGTATTTTTTCCTCGCAGGCCTGCCGACTACCGGCTGCGGAGAGTTCGACGAGCCTTTTCATCTCCTTCCGGCGGTCACCCTCAAGGTTTTCCCGGGAGGTCTTGGCGGATTTAGACTTCTTCGAAGTTGACGCCTCCGCATTGACGTAGTTCCTGGCTCGATCCAGGAAGTCCGAGTACGCTCGTGACAGCTTCTTACTAATCGAGAACGCAAAGGGAGTGTCTTCACGCACCGCGGAGCTAGCGGCCAAAAGCAGGGCATCATCAGACAAATGCCCCACCTCCATAGTAGCCTTGGCGAACCTCTAGAGCCAAGTTTGGAGGCTCTCACCATCTCCCTATCTGACCCGGGAGAGGTAGGCTGCGTTCTTGAGGTGTCTTCGACCTCTCAAGAATTGCACGGCAAACCTCGTCCTAAGATCTTGCCAGCTCCTGATTGAGTTAATCAGAAGTCGATACCACCATCTGCGGGCTTCGCCCGCGAGGGTGGTATCAAAAAGCTTGCACCTGATGGCCTCAGAATAGCCATAAGTGCGCGCCCACGAGGAGTAGACCCCCAAGTGGTCGGAAGGGTCCCCGCTTCCATCAAACAAGCCTACCTTCGACACCCTGAGACGGTCGGGGACAGGGGCTACAAGAAGGTATTCCGTGAGGGGTGTGAAATCCCCATCTAAGATGCCGTCATGGGAGACCCTGCCTAGAATTCGTCGTAGGTGCACGATTTCCGCAGGCGAGAATTCCTACGTGCCCGCAGTCTGCCTGTTGGTAGCAGTGGTGGCTGAATCCTCGCGAAGTCGCTCCCGCACCGGGAGCTGCGCACTTTCGATGCGGACCCCCGCGTGTGCGGGCGCGTGCCCTGCGATATTCCGTGGCAAAGGGCCGAGCCTATCAAAGACTGAGCCAGGCTGTGCCGGTGCTCCATCTTCGACATCAGAGCGTGAAGGTCCAGCCTGATCAGCCGGCGACCGCACTTCTCCAGAGCGGGTGCTGGGACTTTGGGCCGGCGCAGTTCTCCGACGGTGGGTAATACAGGGAATACGTGCTGGGCTACCACTGGAGTCCTCACCGTGGGCCGCCGTGTTAGTGCCCGGAGCATCGAGCATTGCGGCCGCGTCTCCGTCGGCAGTCCTGCGCCAGGCGTGGAGCACGTCGGCCTGCTCCGCATCAGTCAACAGTAGAGGGAGGGAGGGGAGGGTTTTGGCTTTGCACCAGAGTCTCTACTAATCCGGCCATTCTCACCATGGAATCTTCCATGTGCCGGATTCGGTCCTCGAGCACCTCCTGCTCGGAGGTCATAGGATTCTTGCCACTGCTTCTCAGGTTGGGTACCATTGATCGTCGAACAAATAACACGGTGGTTTACTCGGACAGAACGACAAGAATACTTGGTAAGACGGCGGAGGTTCGTAGGCCCCGCCATCCTTCTAGTGCTAAGCCGTTGGTGTGAAATTTAAACCAACGCCGTGATCCGCACCTCTAGGTTGTAGTACGGCGATTAAATGGGATAAATTTAGCGGAAGACAGATTAATGCAGAGAATTTAGAGTGGTTCGGCCCCCCATCGGAGTAATAGCCTACATCCACTTTTTTCTGGTATTAAACGTTTATTGTTTTACAGAGAATTCCGAGCAAAAATTCTCCCAACCCCTTCTCCCTTATCCTCTTCTTCCTTTTATAGGCTCTTCGGAGGAGAGACGAAAAGGTTACATCAAAAAAGGCCTAACAAACCATCCTTTAATTTCCGAGATTAGGTGACCTAAACACACCTCCGACTATACCTTCCCTGAATTATGGGAGTGGGTTACCAACTAATTGCAGTCGTACAGTGGAGACAGGATGCCTACAGTAACTGTCAGATATCCCTACAGTCAGGATTGATCATTAGATCATACTAAGGGTCATGCGGACTTTATCCAAGATCGGGGGTCTCCCACTCCGCGGGTCGAGCCCCTTACCTTGACCAGTCCTTGCCTCTTCATCTCGGGCCTTGCGACAAGACGGGCCCCACCTTCGGCGGTGCCGCCATCAACCATCCCCGCGAGCGCTGGAGTGCAAACGTTCTCGATTACATCATCGCTTCCGTCTTCCTCGACAATTGCCTCCTCGATGACGTGGCGATAAGGCGCAGACATTGGGTCTCACCCCCGAAGCTACAACCGCGGACGAAAATCCACCTACAACAATGTATATTTTTGTTAAGATTAAAAAAGTCCTTTGATATTTTTATCATTTTGACTAATTGAGGGTTTTATCATTTCATCAAATCATATAGGCTTTTGATAATGGGAAGATTTGACTTTTAGCCCTTTTTAAGTCAATATTTTAAGAATTTAACAATATTTTCAAGAAATTAAAGAATTTAACCATAGTTTCACGAGGATGATATGAGTTTTTTTTTTTAAATTCATTGTACTTGTTTAAATTATAATTCTATTTCATTAATATATGAGGTTAATTTAGTAATCTTACTCGTTAATACCTATCAAATAACTTCAGTGATCGACACGTGTCCAGATTCCGTCAGAAAATAGACGAAAAGGGCACATTGATACATTGTCATAATAAAAGGAGAACGGATCTTGTATTTAGAAATTTAAAAGGTATAGTGAAATTGACCCAAAATTTCAGGGATAAACGTAAAATCAATCCTTAATTGAATTATATTTAGGACAAACTATATATCTCATCATACTTTAAACAATATTTACATGAAAGAATTCATTTTTCTTAAGACTAATAGAGGCCTCAGGATTACAAAAAATAAATATTTAAAAAATCATAAATTAATTTTCAACTCGACCCATTAAGAAAAAAGCATTTAGAACTCATAAATTGTTATATTAATTAACCAAAACTAAAACACACTATCATAAACTACATTAGTCAAATTCTCAAAAGCCCACAGAAAAAATTCTCATTAGTATCCATCGAATAACACTTGTTAGACTTGAAAACAAATTTAGTTGATATAAATGTAAGAAACATGATGTGATTACGAACTAATTTACAATTTTTATTAGAATAAAATACCTGATTTATATGATATTTATTTAGTTTTTAACGGTCATTGATCACTTATAGATTTTATTAGCACAAGTTGCCTTAAAGATTTTTGTTATCAACTTATCAATATGGAATCGAAGATTCATTTTCAATGAAAACAATGTAATTGTCTTCTAGATTTTTTTTTTCTTTTGAAATTAACATAGCAGTCAACCTTAATTTTATAATAAATGCTTTTTTCCCCTTAATATTCAAATATTATACTAAAAAAATTTCAAGCATTATTTATTTTAAATGAAGCGCAAAAGTATCCGGCAATATAATTTAATAAATAAGATATACTATATATGTAAATATTTTATTATAAAAAAATAAATATGTAATACTTATTCTAGATTAGACTATATTTGTAATATCTCCTTAAATTTAAAGTTATATGTTGTGATGAAGAAGGAAAATTGGGAATCGAAAATAGGGTATAAAATGCAATTTAGGGTTTTTATATAAGGAAGAAATTGAAGAAAATGCAAAGCATAGGTGCATGTTTGAAGAATTCCAAGGTTCTACTAGTTGTGAGAGCCCTTCTATTGATCTTGGTTGATGTTATTGTGGCTTGGTCGGATTCTGTACGAACGCCAAGGTTGAAGGAAATCCTAGGAAAATATTTGTGAGGTGTTCTCGATTTTGTGGGATGAACCCACTGGATTGCTGTGAAGTTCTGGGTTCGGGTCATGTATAGTACCTCTAGGTGTTGGGCTCATCATGTAGATTTTGCCCTTGGATCACACGAGGAAGCAGCGTGGTGGCATACATAGGGAACATTACACAGAAGCGAGGAGTCTCAAACAATTCTATTGGTGCAAAGGCATACGCGAACTCGCACCATGCGGCGGTTTGCGCAAGGTCACGGAGTGGGGTAAGTTGAGGTGTGGCACCCCATGGTCATCTCGAGTGCACTTGTGCGTGGGTTTGAGCGTTGGTGTGGCAATGTGAACCAAAGCTTTTACGTACGAGGTGAGCTGAGCTAAAAATTCAATGTGAGATGTTGTTCGATGGGTGACGACCAGTGGCGACGCGAGTGGTGGCCGGCTTGAGTGCAGGTGGCCTCCGCTGGGTCTAGAGGTTAGGGTTTTGGTCTTGAGAGGTGGAGAGAAAGAGAATGTGAGGTTCATAAGTTAGAGTTTCCAAAAAGGAACAAAATTTCGAATTTTTTTAGCAATAACTATTTTGGCTATATATATATATATTAAAATGGGCCAGTTAAGCAATTAGCAATTTTAAAGGTATAGTTTGAAGTATTTATCCATAGTTTCACGAAATTAGGGATTTAGCCATAACATGTAACATTTTTTGTAACATGTAACATATATACGTGTAAAAAATGTAACATTAAATGTAACGTTACATTTAATGTTATATTTTTTACACGTATATATGTTACATTTAATGTTACATTTTTTACACGTATATATGTTCCATGTTACCAAAATGTTACATGTTATGGATAAATCCTTAATTTCGTGAAACTATGGCTAAATCCTAAAAAATTACCTAAAAATTTGGTTAAATGCCTAAAAAACTCTTTTAAAATTCTGAATAAAAAAATTTTTGAAGGCTCAAAATCGACTTATAAGGCCTTCAAATAAATCAAGAACTATATTCATAAAATAAGTAAATATCATAAGTGTCCTCTCCGTTTTATTAAAATTCAACGTTTATACCTTGAGTTTATGCTAACACAAATTTTATCCTTTCATTTTTTAAATTGAACAATAAATATATCTTATTTTAACTTTTAGTCAGAAATGCCTATAAATTTTTCATACTGCAACTGTATTTTTCTGTTCTTTTATTTCAATAGTTTTACGAGATACTAAAATATTTGGACAAATTAGTGTAAAAATTATACTTTTTTATCAATAGAAAATCATAACAAGGTATATATTGTGTTCAGTTAAAGAAACTAAGGGATAAATTTTGTATTATCAAAAACTCAAGGTAAAACATTGAATTTCGATTAAACACAGAGAATATTTATGATATTTACTCTCATAAAATACATTGATAATACTATGAGAACAACTATAAGCAATTTTCACTGAATTGGAATTGTACTTTCTTTAGACACGAAATTCGGGGTCCAAAATGAAATTTAAATGGGTTTAAATTAAAAATAAATTCAAAAAATCAAAGTGCGGTTTGGGCAAATACAATCCTACGCTCATACAAAAGTTTTGTCCTTTAGAAGAAAAGAAGGTATTTTTCTCTCATCGAAGCCTCAACCTCCAATGTAGCTCCCTCTGTAATGTGGTTTTCTTTTCCCCATAATACCTTGAGCGGATTGATTCTTTGATTCTTTAACTCCTTGAGTAATGCTCACAACAATATTAGTGTCACCCGCTACCTTCTTAGTATTTCTTGGGTCGTTAAATAAAGCACAATTCTTGTGTTTCCAGATGTGATTGTTAAGATTTGGGTAATAGTGAGATGTCATATGATCTCCTTAAATGTCTCTTCACATACTAAAAACCAAAGAAACATGTCATTCTCCCTTGTAACTATGGTTAAAGGCAAGACGAATTTTAGAAAAACCCTCTATGAAACACTTGCAATACCCCATAAAACTAAAGAACTACGAACTTCGATGACCGTTAAAGATTGTTCCCAAGAGGTAAAGCTCCAATCTTCGAAGGATCCACCCGAAATCTGTCCTTGGACACCAAGTGACATAGGAAGAAGACCCTTTTATTAACCGATATTTGCACTTTATATTTTGTGTCCCTTTTCGGTATCTTAGGCTAGTTGTAACCTGATCGCAATTCAATCCCAAGAATATAGATGAACTCTGAAGCAAGTCAAACAAATCCTCAATTCTCGAGAATGGGTACTTGTTCTTAATAATCAACTTGTTTAGTTCTCAGTAGTCAATTTACAACTTTATTGAATCGTCTGTTGTAAATCTGACAAATAGTACAGGAGTTCCCCATAAAATTGTTTGGGTTTTATGAAACAATTGTCCAAAAAAATATGTAATTGGATCTTCGATTCTTCCTGCTCCATAGGGCCATATGATACATAGCCTTGTTCACTGAAGCAATACTCGATACTAGCTCAATAATGAATTCCATTTTTGAATCAAGGGTAATCTCAAAGGATCTTTTAGGATGACATGAAGAAACGTCTTCACAATCGAAACGTCTGGGACTTAACGAGCGTCATCTTTGGATGAGTTAATGCTTAGGAAAATGGTGCTTGACACATGTTTGCTATCATTTTCCTCATGTAGATTATATGTGTGGTCCATCCCCTTGGAGGCTACTAAAAATTCAAAATTTTGTTCAAGAAGTCATGGTATATATGATGACCAATCCATAATTAGATTCATGTCAAATCTTGCATCTCTAGAATGATAAGACTGACTAGCATTTTTCAACCACATAATAGACAAGGATATCTTTTAGTCAAAATCGTGATTACATAGTTTCACCCACTATTGTAGAAGTTAGAAAAGGTTGTCTTAGGTCGTCGTAATTATTACCGATCTCATTTTGACAAGTCTCAAATAATAAGATAGTGAGATGTCCTTAAGTATGTTAGTGCAAATCAGTTGTATTGGCTATTGAGAGACGATATGTAACCATTACTGGAGATTTTGGAAGCACTTTACGCTTTACAAAGTGCATGCACTAAACTCAAGTGCGTACAACTCCGAACAAATGGCTAACATTCCCATGTATATGACTACCACTCTTTTTAAATTGCAATTGTTGCAAGTAAACTAAAATAGGCCAATCATGATGCATTTTTAAGTAGGCATGTCCGAGTCATCCTACTCAATTTTTTTAAATTTTCACTTGCTAGTTTGCATATATATATATATATATATATGTTTGTGTGTGTGTGTGTGTGTGAAATATCACATGTATGACTTACTTAAACTCGAGTAATGTCATAGTCGAGGTGTTGCCTATTTCTTCACACCTAATCCAAAACCACATATTTTGATTAATCAAGGATGTTTACTAATATCATCAAAGATGAGCTCTATATGGCTATCCCTTCCACTGCTACAAGGAAAACTAGTTTGGCATTAAAGGACAATGCTCTTGAACTATTCATATGTCATCTTAAAGGTTTTGAGTAGAATAAAAACCCTCTAATTTGTATCTATCGAGGCCATGACTGACGCTGGGAGTTATATGACAAGCGTGAGGACATATACCTCTAGAGCATACCCCATGAACTATATACGATGCACTTGCATGCATTGTGATGAACAAGAATGAAATCAGGAGAAATCTCACCTCAGTAGGTGTTGTGTTGCTCGAGCTTGCCACACTCTAGTAAACATCATGTATTGAATCCTTCACGAGGGCTATTATATGCGAGACTATTCAAGAGATCAGAAAAAGACATAAAGAATAGCTAAATCAGAGCCATACTAAGATCTTCGTTGAAGGGTTGTTAACTCAAAATATGGAGACACTTTTGGGTTTGAGAGCACCTGATTTCCCTCACAAATATAAGTGTCATATCGCTTCGCTAGATAATGACAATAACCCTAAACTACGACATGCCATAAAGGACTTCATTCTACCAAAGTCTTTAGATAGGCTGTATCAATTCGCATGAGCCAAAATTCTAGAAACACGTAGAAAATCTTGCTCGACTGACTATCTATTGTAAGTTAGTAGTGTCCCTAAATGGCTATTTAAAGCCTTTTAGTTTTATCTAACTTTCTCATGTAGGGACACACTAAAACTAACGAGTCTCTTCAAATTAAGATTTAAGGCTCGCGAAACTACAAGAAAAATTATACTCACAGTGACAATAATGGGATCATACTCATGCATATGGGATATGTTTATGTGATAAGCTAAACCTTTACTCCGATACCACTCTATAAGAACCCAACTCGGATATTAAAAATTCATAAGCAATATATCATTAAATAACCCAAGTATAATTTTAGTAGAAATTCTATTCAAAAACCTAAAAATATTAAAACCTTTTAGTTTAGGAGTTCCAGAAGCCGGAGATAAATAATAAAGATTAGTTCACTTGCTCAATAGAAACTGCAACAATATTAGTAATAAGAAAGATTTTTAAAACTTTTGACTCTTCAAAAGTTTAGGCAGTGGTTATAACTCACTTGAGGTTAGGCCTTATGTACTTGCCATCCTCCCCTCGTTGTCATTTAGCTCCCAAACTTCTCTATTAACTCACGTGCAAAACAAGCATGCTAATGAGCTATATAGTTTAGCAAGTGAATAATTAAGTTATTGATACACCCTATCATCTATACCATTTTCTTAATTGTTAGGATAGTTGGTTAGGTAGTTAATTAGTATTAGACTATATAAATATGTCAATGTATTTTGTATTGAAGGAATTAATGAATGAAAATGAATTAGTCTATCTTTCCCTTTTCTCTTTAGTCTCTCTCTCTCTCACTCTCTCTCCCTCTATCTTCTCTTCCCATGAAAATTTCACTGTTCCATTGAGCTAGTGCTAAGCTCCATTAGCACGCAGATAGGTACAAACCTATCATTGGTGCTTTCATTGAGAGGTCATGATGAAGAATGCCAAGCTCAATGAGGTAGTCAAACGACTCCAGTCACAGATGGAAGCCCTGCAGACGCAGCAGGCGGATATCCTCCGCGCCCTCGCCGACCAGTCAGAGTCCATGAAAGTTCTGCGACAGCAAGGAGAAGAACGAATGCTCGCTTTTCGTTCCCTGGTTCAACAAGTTCACAGTCTCCAAGTGTCGTCTCCACCTAAGAAGGACGCCGCACCACCAACTCTGACAATCGGCCTGCTCCACCTGTGTGTTTCCAAGGTGTTGCTCTGTTCAGAATCGATTCCGACAGATGAGCTGAGATCCAAATCAGATCTCTCAGATCTGAAAATGGCGACCGTCGATCTCGTCGGCGAAGACAAGCACACGTCCGATTTGGTTGGCAACAAAGAGGAAGTGGCGAATCTGGTCGGGGATGAACAAGTAGCGACAAAACCTTCTGGTGAAGTCGCAACGGAGGTGCTCGGAGAGACTGATATGATCGGCGAGGTTGGCAAACCGGCGGATCAGCCAATCGCGAAGACGGAGCAGCTTGTTGTCATCACGGCACAAAGTCAGGTCTCCAATGGTGTAAAGAACGTTCGGATCGCCGACGAATTGGAGAACTAGATCCACCAGATTGACGAAGTCTCCTCGGCAGCGAGAAAGTTCTCCACGACATCGTCGAAGAGGAAGACGACGTGGTTGACATTCGTTAAAGACCAAGGGAAGCCAATGACTGTGAGTAGGCGATGGTGGAAGCCTTGCATGGTGAAGCCCATGGTGTGGCGACGGGGAGGCAGCCGACGGAGTGGAGGCTGCGAGGAAGCTTGGGCGCGGCGAGTTGCGTTGTCGCGAAAGCCGCGGCAAGGTGAGGCAAGGCTAACTCGAGATGAAGGCAAGGTAAAGCTCACAACGACGCCAAAAAATATGATGGCGCTAAGAAGAAGCACCGGAGGAGACATGGCGGCGCCGCTGTACTTCGGTGGCTGTGGTGAGAAATGGTGACTACGGTGGAAGATGGATGCGATCCATGACTCTGAGTAACCTAAACTGTTAATGGGCTTATGAGCCTATTTGCTTTTGGAGTTCTGTTGCTTCTTGGGCCCAATAGGCTATTCGATTGTCTAATTATTGACTTCTTTAGGCCTGTTGTAAAAAAAAAATGCAATTAGCATGAAAAAAAAAATTACCTTTAATTTTTTTTTTAGGTGAATTTTGGCTAAAGTTGATCACCACCTTGAGGACAAGGTGTTTTTGAAGGGTTAGGGAATGATACACCCTATCATCTATACCATTTCCTTAATTGTTAGGATAGTTAGTTAGGTAGTTAATTAGTTAGACTATATAAATATGTCAATGTATTTTGTATGGAAGGAATTAATGAATGAAAATGAATTAGTCTATCTTTCCCTTTTCTCTCTGGTCTCTCTCTCTCACTCTCTCTCCCTCTATCTTCTCTTCCCATGAAAATTTCACTGTTCCATTGAGCTAGTGCTAAGCTCCATTAGCACGCAGATAGGTACAAACCTATCAGTTATGCTACACAGTAGGTACTCTAATGTAATTATTCGAGTCTCCTAGAAGTCTCATGGTTTTCATGAAACTTGAGGACTTTCTCTTTATTAAGTCAATTTGATTACTTATTTTTCTTCAACATAAGGCCTCCCTTGTTCTATGGACCCTCATGAGCTCGTCCCAAGGACTCAAGCTTGTTGTGACATTAATTAAATATTAAAAAAAAATCATAAAATTATTTTCAAAAATAAAAACACCACTAGTAGAGTTTTACTTCTCAAAACAACTTATATGTAGCAAAATATAAAAGAAAAATATTATAAAAACCCTTTGTTTTTCTTAGTACCGTATTCAACATTTCAACTCTATGTTTTCTGTAATACCCAAAAGATAAATGAAAACAATAATCAGTTTATCAAAACAGATTATAGATTATACGTTTTATATAAGATGTATTTTTGTGTTTCATTATAATGTGGAGTTTTTTAGATAAATTAAATGTATTAAAAAAAAAACCATAGTTGAATCTTCATGAAAACCACGAGACTTCTAAGAGACTCGAATAATTGCATTAGAGTACCTACTGTGTAGCATAACTTAATTATTCACTTGCTAAACTGTAGCTCATTAGTGTGCTTATTTTGCACGTGAATTAATGGAGAAGCTTGGGAGCTAGATGACAACGAGAGGAGGAGGATGGCGAGTACATAAGGCTTTACCTCAAATGAGTTATGACTACCGCCTAAACTTTTGAAGAATCAAAAGTTTTAAAAATCTTTCTTATTACTAATATTGTTGCACTTTCTATTGAGCATGTGAATTAATCTTTATTATTTATCTCCGGCTTATGGAATGGAGGTTTTTTAGATAAATTAAAGGTTTATTTCAGTATTATAGAAAACATATAGTTGAATCTTAGTAGTATTTGAATTAAAAATTTTATTCTATAATTAAGTAACTATTACCAAACACTTAATTTAACTGCAAAAATCTAAATAAACGTCCAAAAAATAATACCAAATTGACCATCACATAGTTATTAGTAGCTAATTTTTTTTAATCTAGTTTTAACTGTATTCTTGACATTTGCATCGCTAGCAAAATTTAAGAAAAGGACATGAAAATGCTTAGAATGGTGAGTAAACTTGTTTCTATTCTCTAAAAATTCACATGAATGCCGCATCCACAACAAGAAAACGAAGTCGAAAACTGGAGAGCCATATGAGCACAAGAAAAGAATATATAGAAAGCTAAGGAAAAAAAAAAATTGGAAGTTCAAAAATGAATTACAATGGAGACTTAAGGTCTAATTACACGTGCATGCTACAATCTTTCCTTTTCTCTCCATGTTTCCTTCCCCGTTTTACACCTATTGAACCCATCTTCTCCATAGCGGCCGCAAAAGCTATGAAGAATTTCTGCTTATCCTTTGCCAAACTTTGGACCAAAGGCCTAGTACGCGGGTCCGAAAATAAGGCTTGGTCCGAGGCCAACAAGCCTAATTTTCCCTCTAAGTTCCCATAATAGGCATGATCAAAAGAGAACGGAGTGGTGACATCAAATGGTGCTACAATATCCGAGTTCCCACCGAAGTGCGGGCAGTACATTCTTAGGGCCTTTAGGAGTTTCGGGTCGATCGCGGGGTCGGGCTGCTTTGAGCCCCGGTAGTCGTAGAGCCGGCTGACGAAGTGCTGGCAGTGGGCAAAGCCCAATGTGTGTGCCCCAGAGAGCACAACAAGGTCTTCAAGTGAAAGGCCTTTTGAGTTGAAGAGTTTGAGAAGCTGATCAACTGTGTGATTTGCTTGGGGAATATTGGAGCTCACTCTTGATGCCATTGATATTTTCCCATCCCATCTTCCCTTCTTCACTTGGTAGTATGGACCCCCTGCCTGAATTTATTTTCTATTACAATTATCAAACATAATAATAATAACAATAATATAAATTATATAATGCTCCATATCTTTCAGTACTTCTCGTAATATTGTTTAGTAAAGATGTAATAATCTAAGAAACTGGTGTAACGAATTCAAAATATCATTACTATATATTTCTATATTGTTATTATACTCTTTTATAATATTATATTGACACACCAACAAACGAAAGATTCTTAGAAAAAGAAACCTAACTATAAAAATTAGAAAAAAGTCCCAACTAATGTAAAACACTATAGCTGACTATTCGCTTATGTTTAGACAAATCCAAGATGTTATGACTAGAGAGGACAAAGTAAGTTTTTGTCCTCTTTGAAAATGGTGATTTTAACTAACATGATTTATATGATATGACCGGACTCTAGGCGCTCATTTCCCAATCTTACTTGGAAGCATCTTTATCATCATACACTATACTGACTAAAAAAAACGATCTAAAAGAAAAATTTTGTTTTCGTCTTTTCTTAGTTAGAATTTATTACATTTAATATACCACATAGAAGTATCTAACCAAATTTTGCTTTGCAATGTGTTTTAACTCCGTCTCAGTAAAGTCTGTTTTTTCTGATAGCAACTTTCCCTGAAAGCTCAGAAACTACTAATTAGGAGTTGAAGTTCAATTTGGTCCCACCACCAATTCACAAACACATTAACATGCCCTATTTGGCATTCATAATCACTTTCCAATAACAGAGGGGAAAAAAAAAAAAAAAACCCCATACAAGAGTTCAGTGATCTTGTTCCTCAAATGGAAAATACGTGTGGGTCTTTACTCTCTAATTAATTCAATCACACAATCCACAGACGCCTAAAAGAATGGCCGTTTTTGCTTCAACCAACACTTGGTTTGAGTTGTGACACATTATTGGGGGGACCTTTGACAAGTGACTCCAAAAAGAGAAAAGAAAAAAAACAAAAAACAAAACAAAATAAAAAGAACAAAACCTTCCATGCATCATGATTGTCTTCATATCATCTTATCCAAATTTCACACCCAAGTTTGATAAAATTATTTATTTGAAGTGCAAAATACTTCGATCAACTAGATTTGGCGTCTTGGTAACATTTTACTTTCTAATTGAACGCCTAGAATTTTGTCACACACAACATTATTAACAAAATCATCATTTCTAAAAGCTAAAACAATACCAAACCAAAAAAAAAAAAAAAAGAGAGAGTGAGATACCAAGTGGACATAATCTCTAGCTGAAATTGCAAGAATGTCAGCACAAGAGACAACGCCAGGGCACTTGCTCTCCACCAAGGCCTTGGCTCTCCTTATTCCCTCAAACCCTTCCTCTCTCAGCCCCTTGTTATCCTCTGCTTCTCTCTCTGCCACCATTTTGCTTCCTGCTTTTGACTCTATCAGTATCGACCCATCACAGCCCTTCATTTCCACATCAACAATCAATCACCCAAAAAACAAAAACAAAAACAAAAAAACAAGCGCATGCAAGTAATTAATGTTTATACTCAAAACTAATCTTTTCCTTTTTTGAGCTTAGCTAAGGACAGAAGCAATGTCCAATCTGGGCCGTCCGTGACTGTGGGTCCCACGGGAGTCCACTGACGTCCTAATGTTGCGTCTATCCTTAGCATTTTTGTTTGCTTTTTTTGTTACCTCGACAAAGCAGTCGTGGAAGAAGAGGCGAATTGTGGCTGGCCCTGAAACGGGCGATTCTCTGAACTGTTGGGCTGTGACTGAAGACACGATCTGCTCAAGTTGTGGGCATGTTTTTGCGTAGTAACCGACCGAGAGTTGGCGGGGATTTGGACGAGTAATGTTGTTGTTGTTGTTGTTTGTGATGGTTTTGGCTGAACAAATAAGCAATGCAATGCTGTTTAGTGTGAGGAAAAGGAAAATGGGGAGTGAAGAAGGAGAGGAAAAACTGGTTGGGACAGGCATGGCTTGGATTATTGAGCAGAGTAAAAGTAAAAAAGGTTGAGAGGACAAAAGGAGGTATTATAATGGATTGGAGGGGAAGAGATCATTGATTGATTAATTAAAAAAGAATTTTAAAAAAAAAGGACTTAGATGAGCAAGCTCTGTGGGAAAAAACGCCACGTAAGCAAACACAGGCGCAGGAGAATCCACACCCGTGAAGCCTTGTGAAGAGAAAACCAACAGGGACAATGTTGAGACTTTTCAGTAGGGGAAAAAAAATTGAAAATAACATTTTTTAAAAAATTATAATTATAATTTCAAGGGTCTATTTAAGAATGCGTATAAAGTAGACCCCTTTGGTGCAATCATATGAAATGAAAATTTTTTTTTTTTGGCCCTTTGGGTTTTGGGGTAGATAAGAGTTATGGCTTATTGGAATCTAAGTGCTTTTAGATTGATGTGATTATGAAAAGGGTACATTAAAGAAGTCAAATTGTGTTTGCTACTTCATGGTAACGTTGGTTGTGGGGTCTATGAGCTTAACATAGACCCTTAATAAATATCATGATT
Organism: Boehmeria nivea var. tenacissima; assembly: GCA_018132145.1. Lineage (NCBI taxonomy): Eukaryota > Viridiplantae > Streptophyta > Magnoliopsida > Rosales > Urticaceae > Boehmeria > Boehmeria nivea. The sequence goes on along the minus strand of CM030877.1, from coordinate 4,362,097 downwards.
ATTGAGAGTTGAAATAAATCATTCACGGGTTTAAAAAGTTGTAATATAAACAACCATTAATCATTGTCGTTTGATAGATAAAGTGAGCAACATATTAACAATCCTCCCATGAATGCTAATTTTAAACAAACCATGCTTATGCCTCATCATTAGGTTTTGCCAAACACGTGTTTACAGGTTAACCTTAGGCCATCTCCAATTGAGAGACAAAATGACGCAAACTCTATTATTTGGCACAAAAAAGTGCCTCCAACCTTGTACCAAAGTGATGCTCCAAAATGAAGTTAGTGAACAGTGTTTCACAATTTAATTGAAAAGTGCTATTCAGTATTCACTGCTCTATTTTTTTATGTGAATCCTTTTTGTTTTTTTAACTCTTTGTTGCCAATTAAAAAAAAAAGTAATTTATTAATGCGAATGTTAAGGAAAAGAGAATATTTTTTTACAGATGAAGATTTGCCATTTGGTGCAATGAACTGAAAATAGTAGTATAATTTGGTGCGAAGATTGCTTTATATTAGTGATACAGTTGGAGATGTCCTAAACAACCTGTAAATTATGCCAAATAGAGGCTGGTTTGAAAAGCCAGTACTAATGGTGATCACAATTGAAATAAAATCTTCATTCCATGTGGCATTTGGAAAATACCAAATAGATCATGGGCAAAAACATAAATAGAGGGTGTCACGATAATAGAGCCCCACTAGAGCACCCAATGGGCTAGAAAGTACTTAAATGCAGAGCATGTGCAAAGGAGGGACCCAAAAGAGATTCTATATAAAACTCCCTTATATTTGCATTAATTTATAAACCTCTCTCTCTGTACATATATATTTGGCTGCCCCCATTTGCTCTCATTTACTTCTGTCTATTGTCTATTTATAAGAGCAATAGCTTTTTTCTTCATTTGGCCTTTCTCAGCTCTGAACGAACCTGTCTTGAGTGGGAGCAAAGAGCAAGCCTTTTTGGTGTGACTATAGTAAAAGCTGAGTCGACCCATCTTTTTCTTTAATAATTACTCTTCCATTTTTTCATTCCCTATAGCTCTAGTTGGTACGGACAAGATTTATGGGACCTGAAAAAGAGAAGGTTGCAAAAAGCAACTATATTAAATGATAAAAGGTCAATTTAAGTGGGTATCAGTTTGCCGGCTTAATTAATATTTGATAGATTGATTAAGAAAAAAGATTAGCAAAGATAAGCTAAATAAATTTTGTTAAAAGTTAAACTCAAAAGCTGAATTAAGTAGAACATATTTCCATCATCTGCTAGCTAATTTGTTAAAAAAAAAAAAAGTTGATACTTCTTTTTTTATGGGCTTATTATAAAAGTTTGGTTTATATAGTTGTGTAAGTATTGTAATAAACTAATAAGTCTAATGCAATATTGGATCTTTTGTATTGAGGAGATTCCGACTTCGTGATTATACGGGGTGTTAGGAATGAGTATATACAATGACACTATGACAGTCCGAAATTTATTTTAGAGGGCGCTAATTATAACGTCAATAAACTTTTATTAAAATCACATATAATTAAATAATCAATTATTAAGTAAATAGTCATTTTTTAAAGAATAGTTTAAGAAAATAGTCAATATTTCAATTAATTAAGGAAATAGCAATTTTCTTAAGGGTGAAATTGGCAAATACCCAGAATTTATACAACAATAAAAATAAATACCAAAACTTTTGAAGTAATTGAGTTTCTAGTCAATTTGTGAATTACTTGCACATGTTTTTGGTAACTAAGTGAATTACCACCACTTACCACTGTGTAAGTAATTGAATTATTTATGTAGTTTGTTACATTTTTCAAAAGATTGGGTAATAACTTACATTAAGTTTTAAAAATTGGGTATTCACTATAATTTCTCATTTCTTAATTACATGATGCATTGATTTTTCCTTTTTACCCTTTTACATTGGCTAATAGCTAGTTTCTCAATTTTATGAAACTATGGTCATTTTCTTGAAACATAAATTAGACAATAGGCAAATACTAAAAGACCTTACTAATTTACTTAGAATATTAAGCAATCAAAACAAATAAATTATTAAATAAATAGTTAACTATGGCATATGAAGATATAATACAATAATGTACATGTATACAAAGAGAATGTATAAATGTTATGCGTATAAAAGATAGAAATAAGAAGTAAAATATGAGAGAGAAAAACAAATCAAATCATTGAGAAATATATCCTACGTACAAAAACAGGTATAATGAAAATGAATGTCCTGCAAACATTAGATGTAATGATCTTGAGGCTTAAGTTGTAGATGAATCCAGGTAAAAGAAGCAAAAATAATACGATTTTTATAAGAAATGGCCATATATTTATGTTAACTTTGGGTCAGTTAGGTAAATAGCAATTTTAAACTGTGTGTTTTCAAAAACTAGCCACAGTTTCAAAAAATTTAAAAACTAGCCATAACACAATGTAAGAAATTTCTTACAATAACAAAATTACACATAAAATTTGTGTCAGAAATTTTTGAAAGGGCTAGTTTTTAAATTTTTTGAAACTGTGGCTATTTTTTAAAATCACTTTGTAAATAGTGGCTATTTTTTTAAAATTTTCTAGTTTTTAACAACTAGCCTATGTTTGCTTTTATTAATAAGGGTCAGTTAGGTAAATAGCCATTTTGGACTGTCCGTTTCCAAAAAATAGCCACAGTTTGAAAAATTTTAAAAACTAGCCATTACATACTGTAAGAAATTTCTGACAATAACAAAATTACACATAAAATATGTTGTAAGAAATTTCTGACACATGTCAGAAATTTCTGAAATGGCTAGTTTTTGAATTTTTTGAAACTGTGGCTATTTTTTAAAATCATTTTGTAAACAGTGGCTATTTTCTTAAAATTCCCTATTAATAAAATAGCCGTATATTCGTGACCAGATTTTTAAGACTATAGTCATTAATTTTTTAAATTTTATTTTTATTGTTTATTGCAGATAATATTGTCTAAGATTTTGTGTCTCTAGTCATGAAATTTGTGACTTCTTTACTTTTTTTTTTTGTTATTTATAAGATATTTTTTTATTTAGTAATAAGTTTTTGTGAAATTAGTTGTATAGACAATCATTTATTTGTGAGTTGGTTATTTTGCTAATAGATGTTTAATTTTTTTTTATTGTGTTTATTTCAAATTTTCTGAAATTTTGTGACTATAGTAACAAATTTTATGACTATGTATTTTATTTATTTAGTAACAAATTTTATTTCTTTAGTCATAGATTTTTAGATGTTGACCTGATTGTTATTTTGCTAATATTTTAAAACGTGAGCTATATCTTTAAAACATAGATTGTAAAATGGTTAAATCCTTAACTGACCCAAAATAATAATAGTTAATATTAATAATAGTAAAGAAATTATAATAGACTAATTTGTGAAGTGAGAAAAATGGGTTAACTGCAATTTTTTGTATTTTTTTATGATAAATTTTACTTTTACACCCTATACTTTAGGTGTTATTTCACTTTGGTCTTTATACTTTAAAAAGTTCCATTCACAGTCCCTAAACTATAATAATGGTTCAAATTGATCCCTCCATCTAAATTCCGCCTATTATTAACTGAAAATCTACATATAATATGCATGTGATCAGTTAAACAAGGGCAATATTGTAAATGAACAATAAAATACTCTTATTGGTCTAAATAATTAAAATTAATTCACTAAACTTATTTAAATGAACAATAAAATACTCTTATTAGTCTAATCATATGATTTATTCTTCAGTTTTTTAAATAACTAGCCATATTTTTATATATATTTTTAACAATTAGCCTATGTTTGTTTTTATTAGCAAAATAGCCATACATTTATGTCAAGATTTTTGATACTGCGGTAATTAGTTTTTTGAATTATGTTTTTGTTGTTTGTTGTAGACAATATTGTCTAAAATTTTGTTTCTCTAGTCATGAAATTTGTGACTTCTTTAGCTGCATATATTTTTTGCTATTTATAAGATATTTTTTATTTAGTAATAAGTTTTATGAAATTGGTTGTATAGGCAATCATTTATTTGTGAGTTGGTTATTTTGTTAATGGATGTTTAAATTTTTTATTGTGTTTATTTCAAATTTTCTGAAATTTTGTGACTATAGTCACAAATTTTATGACTGTGTATTTTATTTATTTAGTCACAAATTTTATTTCTTTAGTCATAGATTTTTAGATGTTGACCTGATGGCTATTTTGCTAATATTTCAAGACATGGGCTATATCTTTAAAATATAGATAGCAAAATAGCTAAATCCTTAACTAACCATTTATTCTTTCTATTTATTCCAAAGTATTCCAAAAAAAAAAAAATTCCCTATTCGGCACTTTGGGCCAGTTTTGCATTGCTTCTGGAGGTTGCTTTTATATTATAAAAAAAAAATCTAAAGCACGTAGAAGCGTTTGGTAAACTTGCTTCTTAAATAAGCATGTAACCGTTTTTGCTTTTACGTAGTGTAATTTGAGAAGCAGGTTAAAATTTACTTTTATGTACCCGAAACTGCTTTTCTATTTTAAACTAATAAAATATCTTTAATTTTTTAATCTATATTCAACTAACTAATTTTTTAAAATTATTTTTTGGTAATTTTACATATCCACAGCGATTTCAACAATAAAATAACTAAACACCCTAAATGTTTATAACTCTAGCAGTTTCTTTCTTCAGCACAGTTTGAAGTATTTTTTATACCAACACAGGAATGCCAAACTGGCAATTTGGCTGTCAAAATCCCCGTTTGCCCCACTCATTCTAACCATTCCATTCCATTATATTTTTTTTCACTTTTTTCAACCCTCTAAACTATTCCATTCCATTTTAATTTTTTCAACTATTTTTTTTAATTTTCCAAATCCCTATACAATATCTTTAAATCTCAACCATTTATACCACCTTAAAATTTGCAAAGTCAAATTATTTTTCAAACCATTTAAAATGGTAAAAAATGACTAGAATAGTTTTTCCAAACACAAACCTAACATTTTACCATTCTGCTCTTGTTTAATCCTTTTACGTTATTTTGCATTAAAAAAAAAAAAAACCAACTTCTTATTTTGTTTCTTTTCTTCACCCCCAAATAAAAACAAAAAACAACCAGTCACAACCCACAATCAGTCATGCACAACAACATTACAATGGCAACACAAAATCATGACTACAATCTGGAGTCACAAAATCACAACCACGTACGTCGCGGGAACCATAAGAACAAACCCCACCGACTAAATCCCAACCGAACCACGCCGCGAACCCCCCGAGAACCTCGACCGAACCCACGCCGAGAATCCCCCGAGAACCCCGATCGAACCCCCGCCGCGAACCCCGGCTGAACTCTCCCGAAAACCTCGCCGACCAAACCCCCACCACGAATTCCGGTCAAACTCTTCCGAAAACCCCGCCGACCAACCCGTCCCTCCCAGAGCCAACGTCGCGAACTCCGAGTTGAACACCGCCGCGTCGCGAACCCCGATCTGAAATCGCCTTACCCTACTGCCAACCAACCTCGACCCCTTGCCCTCCTCCGCACGTCACCAACCATAAGCCGCCGCCGCCGCCGCCGCCGCCTCCGAGAGCGAGATCGACAGCAAAAAATGGGAGGAAGAGGGAGAGATTGAGAAACAGAGGGAGAGACAGAGAAATAGGGGGAGAGGGAGGTCGAGATTTTCCACTTTCTAATCTAGAATAGTTTTTTTTTTTATTATTATTATTATTTAGTAATATTTAAGTAAAAAATATAAGAAATAAGTTAATTTAAAAAAATTAGAGAAATTATAGTGAATACCCAATTTTTAAAATTTAATATAAGTTATTACCCAATCTTTTGAAAAATATAACCTGTTGGTATAAAATTTGAACCAACGACGAGATCCGCACCTCTAGTGTGTGATGCGGCAATGAAAAGTAATAAATTTGCAGGAAGTAAATACTCAAGAAAGTTTTTAAGTGGTTCGGCCCTCATAGAGAGTAATAGCCTACGTCCACTGTACTTTTTGATATATTTTTGACTGAGAGTTTTACAGAGTATTCCATTTTCATGGATCTTTTTTCCTCTTCTTCCCCCTTCATCTTTCACTCCTCCTCCTCTTATAAGCGAAGAAGAGAGCTACAGTTGAGAAAGGACAAACTGTCAAATCCCCTAAGTCACGGGTTTAATTCACCTAATAAAGCTGCCCACCTGCCGAGAGCAGTTAACCTGACTGCGGCAGGATAAGTCTGTCGCTACAGTGAATTCCCTGCCCGGGGGAGAATAATTGAGGTCTGCGATCCCACGGTCAAACGTTCTATGACCGAGGGTCGATGATTCCGAGGGCCGAGTCTCCGTCGAATGGTCCTTCCTTCGTGGCAACCTCCTTCGGGGGTATATCGCCTTTGAGGACTGTCTTTAAATGTCGGCCCCTCATCAGGAAGGCTTTTCTGGAAGTTCTTTCCTTGTAGTGTTTTACCTCCGGGGGCGTAGGATCGGGGATCACCTCCGATAATCCTCCTGTCCTTTTCCAGAAGAGCGCTCCCGCGGAGGGGTGGCTTTCGCTTGGTTTGGTAGAGTCGGTGTTTCTGGACTTTTTGAGAACGATTTGGATACTGCCCTCGGACTCACTGGGTGACGAAAAATCACTGACAACATCTGCCCCCCAATCCCAGCGTCGTGATTAGCGTTGCTTGGGATTCCTCCTGATTGAGGCCAATCTGTTGGGAATGCATCTTCTGCCGCGAAGAAAACCTCGTGGAAACAACTTCAGCTGCACCGAATCTTTGCGGCCTAGTATGAAAACAATCCCGTTGACGGAGAAACGAGGTCTAGTTCCTCCGGGACCAGACTTTTCTCTAACCTTGATTTCTCTAATAGAGAAACGGTGCTTGATCCCTATGGGAACAATTGTCCTTCTGGCCCTGAATCTTGTTGACTCCGGTAACATCTCGATCCTTGCTCCGCCGGGGAAGCTCGTCCGTGCTTCTTTTGATGGTGGAACACCGTGGTTACCTATAAAAGAGAGCATTGGTTACTCAAAGTATAAGGTTTAAAGTGTAAATACTACCTTCTTCACGCTGTGACCTCCGACTATATGATCCAATCCCTCCGGGATCATCCATATAGTCGCTCGTCGTGTCCTCTACGAGGACTACAACTCGTCTGAGTTATACTCTCTCCGAGGGTTATAACTAGCAAACTACACGATTAAACATCAGATCGTAACCGGAGTATACCTCCTTGAATACACTGTTTAGTTGCAGGTTGTTCCTTCTTCGAAGGATTATCCCGAACCAGGCTTCTTCGGGGGCGAACTCGGTCAGATCTTGTATTCATCGAGATTTGCTAGTACCCCATTGCTTGCAGCGGTTCCCGGTGCTTTTGAATGGGGCAGGACCTTTTGTCTTAATACACCGGCGGTTTAGACCATCTTTTGAGAGATTCTAGTCCCTTCCGCCTCGGAGTTCCTCCTTTAAGCGCACCTAGATCTTCTTCCTTCTCCGAAGGATAGAATGATTCTAGGAGACATTTGGCCCAACTTCCCAAGTTATCCTCCGAAGAAGTTTTCATCGAGAGAGAGACCTGACTAGATTCATCTTTCGGCGGCGGGAAGCCTCAGCGAGTAAAATCTACGCGAACCTTTCGGAATTCTCACGTTCCAGTTTGGCTCGCCTTCGGGGTAACTATAAAGCGCATTTATTTCTTTCTAGTGCCCCGGAGGTCCCCAAATGACCTGAACACTCCGCGGTCAAGAAGAGCCGTTGAGTGATGCTTATAGGATTCATCCGCTTCGCGGTTCCATCCTCTACACATCGAGTTTGCGGTCTTGGCCGGCTAACTGGCTACGCGGTAAGATACCTCCGGAACCTTACCCCGCGGACAACTTCTGATCGCGGGCGACTCAGTTGCCGTCAGATGTTCTTTGGTGGTCGATCGAGCCGTCTCTTCGTTTTGGCACGCCTGGAGCCATGCCCGGAGTGCCCGAGGGTGCTCCGAGTTAACAAGAGAGTATTGGCCGCAATGTACTGGGCGAGGAGCGAAAACGACGGCGTTTGGTGAGTGAGTAAGAGGGGATTGTCGCTGTGGCGACTGTTTTTCTCGCCAATCTCCTGCTCAGGCGAGATTCGCGGGTCTGGCGGTCTGCCCTGGTAGCAAAAGCACCTTCTCACTCGACTCCGATAGCCCCTTTGGGGGCTAGTGCTATGCCTGTTTCCCGTCGGCTTGCTTTGAGCCACGCACGACGCGTACGAGGACATCCCGTGCCTGGCCGGAAGGTGCGGCTTCCTCTCCTTGAGAATCTGAGATGCCATGACTACATCGGCTGTGGTCAGAGACCTCTGGTTTGTCTTCCCCCAAACCCTCTCTTCTGCGCCATTGGTCTACGACCAAAAGACACACTTCGGGGTGCATTATCAGCGAGGGCCCAAAAGAAGTGGGAGGGGCGAGGCTTAACTTTCGCAGTCCTCCGGACTGCAGCTGTTCGTGGAACTGGGTCACCGTCTGGCGTCGTGATCACTCGGGGCGGCGTTCCGTCTATGACGGAGCATGCCTCAGTGATTCTCGGGGGTAAAGACCCAGCTCGCCTTATGCGGAAAGAGTAGAACTCCTTCCTTGGTCGTGATCTTCCGGTTTGGGCCATTAATGGATGTGCCTCTGTACTTCGGGGCTTCCGGAAGGTCCACCGCCAGTCCTCCGGAAGGTTTACTGTTAGATCTCCACTTGTGATGGCGGCCGGCTTGAGCGTGTCCCCCGCAGGGTGGTCGGCTTCGGGTCTCTTTTGGTGATGCCCTCGGCAACCACCACAGCGGCGGCCTGCTCCCTTTTGCTCGGATCCGCGCCTGGAGTTCGTCCGTTCATCCCCTGCCGGTGATGAACTGCGGATGTTGGCGATGATGAGCCGAAGATCTTCACCATGCTGTTTCATCCAGGACCTGGGGTTTTGGACACTCTTTCTTTTACGCTAACTATTACCCAACTTGGGATATATGGGGTTTCTTTCCCGTTTGTCTGGTCGCCGGCGCCATGATCTCCGATCATAGATGACGATGAGACTCCCGGAAAAAAGCTTGAAAGAAAACTGGAATGGAAGGGTTTGCCCGGACGTCTGGTTCAAGGGGCCGGCCCTCCTTCTAGCGCCAATCTGTTGGTATAAAATTTGAACCAACGCCGTGATCCGTATCTCTCGTGTGTGATACGGCAATGAATAGTGTGAATTTATCGGAAATAATCACTCAAGAAAGTTTTTAAGTGGTTCGGCCCTCATAGAGAGTAATAGCCTACGTCCACTGTACTTTTTGATATATTTTTGACTGAGAGTTTTACAGAGTATTCCATTTTCATGGATCTTTTTTCCTCTTCTTCCCCCTTCATCTTTCACTCCTCCTCCTCTTATAAGCGAAGAAGAGAGCTACAGTTGAGAAAGGACAAACTGTCAAATCCCCTAAGTCACGGGTTTAATTCACCTAATAAAGCTGCCCACCTGCCGAGAGCAGTTAACCTGACTGCGGCAGGATAAGTCTGTCGCTACAGTGAATTCCCTGCCCGGGGGAGAATAATTGAGGTCTGCGATCCCACGGTCAAACGTTCTATGACCGAGGGTCGATGATTCCGAGGGCCGAGTCTCCGTCGAATGGTCCTTCCTTCGTGGCAACCTCCTTCGGGGGTATATCGCCTTTGAGGACTGTCTTTAAATGTCGGCCCCTCATCAGGAAGGCTTTTCTGGAAGTTCTTTCCTTGTAGTGTTTTACCTCCGGGGGCGTAGGATCGGGGATCACCTCCGATAATCCTCCTGTCCTTTTCCAGAAGAGCGCTCCCGCGGAGGGGTGGCTTTCGCTTGGTTTGGTAGAGTCGGGGTTTCTGGACTTTTTGAGAACGATTTGGATACTGCCCTCGGACTCACTGGGTGACGAAAAATCACTGACAACATCTGCCCCCCAATCCCAGCGTCGTGATTAGCGTTGCTTGGGATTCCTCCTGATTGAGGCCAATCTGTTGGGAATGCATCTTCTGCCGCGAAGAAAACCTCGTGGAAACAACTTCAGCTGCACCGAATCTTTGCGGCCTAGTATGAAAACAATCCCGTTGACGGAGAAACGAGGTCTAGTTCCTCCGGGACCAGACTTTTCTCTAACCTTGATTTCTCTAATAGAGAAACGGTGCTTGATCCCTATGGGAACAATTGTCCTTCTGGCCCTGAATCTTGTTGACTCCGGTAACATCTCGATCCTTGCTCCGCCGGGGAAGCTCGTCCGTGCTTCTTTTGATGGTGGAACACCGTGGTTACCTATAAAAGAGAGCATTGGTTACTCAAAGTATAAGGTTTAAAGTGTAAATACTACCTTCTTCACGCTGTGACCTCCGACTATATGATCCAATCCCTCCGGGATCATCCATATAGTCGCTCGTCGTGTCCTCTACGAGGACTACAACTCGTCTGAGTTATACTCTCTCCGAGGGTTATAACTAGCAAACTACACGATTAAACATCAGATCGTAACCGGAGTATACCTCCTTGAATACACTGTTTAGTTGCAGGTTGTTCCTTCTTCGAAGGATTATCCCGAACCAGGCTTCTTCGGGGGCGAACTCGGTCAGATCTTGTATTCATCGAGATTTGCTAGTACCCCATTGCTTGCAGCGGTTCCCGGTGCTTTTGAATGGGGCAGGACCTTTTGTCTTAATACACCGGCGGTTTAGACCATCTTTTGAGAGATTCTAGTCCCTTCCGCCTCGGAGTTCCTCCTTTAAGCGCACCTAGATCTTCTTCCTTCTCCGAAGGATAGAATGATTCTAGGAGACATTTGGCCCAACTTCCCAAGTTATCCTCCGAAGAAGTTTTCATCGAGAGAGAGACCTGACTAGATTCATCTTTCGGCGGCGGGAAGCCTCAGCGAGTAAAATCTACGCGAACCTTTCGGAATTCTCACGTTCCAGTTTGGCTCGCCTTCGGGGTAACTATAAAGCGCATTCATTTCTTTCTAGTGCCCCGGAGGTCCCCAAATGACCTGAACACTCCGCGGTCAAGAAGAGCCGTTGAGTGATGCTTATAGGATTCATCCGCTTCGCGGTTCCATCCTCTACACATCGAGTTTGCGGTCTTGGCCGGCTAACTGGCTACGCGGCAAGATACCTCCGGAACCTTACCCCGCGGACAACTTCTGATCGCGGGCGACTCAGTTGCCGTCAGATGTTCTTTGGTGGTCGATCGAGCCGTCTCTTCGTTTTGGCACGCCTGGAGCCATGCCCGGAGTGCCCGAGGGTGCTCCGAGTTAACAAGAGAGTATTGGCCGCAATGTACTGGGCGAGGAGCGAAAACGACGGCGTTTGGTGAGTGAGTAAGAGGGGATTGTCGCTGTGGCGACTGTTTTTCTCGCCAATCTCCTGCTCAGGCGAGATTCGCGGGTTTGGCGGTCTGCCCTGGTAGCAAAAGCACCTTCTCACTCGACTCCGATAGCCCCTTTGGGGGCTAGTGCTATGCCTGTTTCCCGTCGGCTTGCTTTGAGCCACGCACGACGCGTACGAGGACATCCCGTGCCTGGCCGGAAGGTGCGGCTTCCTCTCCTTGAGAATCTGAGATGCCATGACTACATCGGCTGTGGTCAGAGACCTCTGGTTTGTCTTCCCCCAAACCCTCTCTTCTGCGCCATTGGTCTACGACCAAAAGACACACTTCGGGGTGCATTATCAGCGAGGGCCCAAAAGAAGTGGGAGGGGCGAGGCTTAACTTTCGCAGTCCTCCGGACTGCAGCTGTTCGTGGAACTGGGTCACCGTCTGGCGTCGTGATCACTCGGGGCGGCGTTCCGTCTGTGACGGAGCATGCCTCAGTAATTCTCGGGGGTAAAGACCCAGCTCGCCTTATGCGGAAAGAGTAGAACTCCTTCCTTGGTCGTGATCTTCCGGTTTGGGCCATTAATGGATGTGCCTCTGTACTTCGGGGCTTCCGGAAGGTCCACCGCCAGTCCTCCGGAAGGTTTACTGTTAGATCTCCACTTGTGATGGCGGCCGGCTTGAGCGTGTCCCCCGCGGGGTGGTCGGCTTCGGGTCTCTTTTGGTGATGCCCTCGGCAACCACCACAGCGGCGGCCTGCTCCCCTTTGCTCGGATCCGCGCCTGGAGTTCGTCCGTTCATCCCCTGCCGGTGATGAACTGCGGATGTTGGCGATGATGAGCCGAAGATCTTCACCATGCTGTTTCATCCAAGACCTGGGGTTTTGGACACTCTTTCTTTTACGCTAACTATTACCCAACTTGGGATATATGGGGTTTCTTTCCCGTTTGTCTGGTCGCCGGCGCCATGATCTCCGATCATAGGTGACGATGAGACTCCCGGAAAAAAGCTTGAAAGAAAACTGGAATGGAAGGGTTTGCCCGGACGTCTGGTTCAAGGGGCCGGCCCTCCTTCTAGCGCCAATCTGTTGGTATAAAATTTGAACCAACGCCGTGATCCGTATCTCTCGTGTGTGATACGGCAATGAATAGTGTGAATTTATCGAAAATAATCACTCAAGAAAGTTTTTAAGTGGTTCGGCCCTCATAGAGAGTAATAGCCTACGTCCACTGTACTTTTTGATATATTTTTGACTGAGAGTTTTACAGAGTATTCCATTTTCATGGATCTTTTTTCCTCTTCTTCCCCCTTCATCTTTCACTCCTCCTCCTCTTATAAGCGAAGAAGAGAGCTACAGTTGAGAAAGGACAAACTGTCAAATCCCCTAAGTCACGGGTTTAATTCACCTAATAAAGCTGCCCACCTGCCGAGAGCAGTTAACCTGACTGCGGCAGGATAAGTCTGTCGCTACAGTGAATTCCCTGCCCGGGGGAGAATAATTGAGGTCTGCGATCCCACGGTCAAACGTTCTATGACCGAGGGTCGATGATTCCGAGGGCCGAGTCTCCGTCGAATGGTCCTTCCTTCGTGGCAACCTCCTTCGGGGGTATATCGCCTTTGAGGACTGTCTTTAAATGTCGGCCCCTCATCAGGAAGGCTTTTCTGGAAGTTCTTTCCTTGTAGTGTTTTACCTCCGGGGGCGTAGGATCGGGGATCACCTCCGATAATCCTCCTGTCCTTTTCCAGAAGAGCGCTCCCGCGGAGGGGTGGCTTTCGCTTGGTTTGGTAGAGTCGGTGTTTCTGGACTTTTTGAGAACGATTTGGATACTGCCCTCGGACTCACTGGGTGACGAAAAATCACTGACAACATAACCAATTACCCAAATGATTCAATTACTTATACAGTGCTAAGTGGTGGTAATTCACTTAGTTACTAAAAGCATGTGCAAGTAATTCACAAATTGACTAGAAACTCAATTACTTCAAAAGTTTGAATATTTATTTTTATTGTTATATAAATTCTGAATATTTGTCTACTTCACCCTTAAAATTATTTCAATGAGGGTAATTATATAATTTAGCATCCTACATAATTTTAAAACACGACATGTAAGCCAATGTTGTTAAAAAAATACACAAAACTTGAACAGAGGGATAAATTTGAATCGTTTTTAAATATAAGGACCAAAATAAAGTGACACTCAAAGTACACGGAGGAAAATTAAAATTTATTATTTTTTTTTAAGACTGCAATAAGACGTTCGGTTATTAAGCTTTGGAGTACGGGGGCTTTTAATTATTAGTCTTGGAACTTGGAAGTGTGGGGACTTTTTGGTCACAAAATTTGATTATTAGTCTTTGAACTTGGAAGTGTGGGGACTTTTTGGTCACAAAATTTGAGTTGTGGGGTTGGGTTATTTTTTTCTCAAAACTAAAAGAGCTTTGATCCACTTCGACCTTGGCTATTGCAAAAAAATAAAAGTTCAGTAGAGGCTGGACACTACTCATGCTACACTCCCTCTGTCCCTAGTAAGGCTAGTATATATATTTGCCCAAAATTAGAAGAGCATTTTAGTATCGAATAATATTGTTGTTTTCATCAAGAACAGAGGAGGAATTCAGTAGAAAAAAACTATAGATATAATTCAATTTTAAAAGAATATTACATATTTAAATAGGAAAATATGGGTTTGCACAATATTACAGACTGTTGACATGTAGTTTTTCAAATACTTTTTTCAAAATAAGGGACTATAAAAAAAAAAGCTCTGAATCATAAATTAAATTCATACTTTCCAAGAGTACCCAATTTAAAAATAGAAAACTCTAAATCACAAAACTTAAAAACAAAAGCAAAAAACCCAAGCCAACAATCATTTTGCAACATTAATTGAACCCTAAAAAACAGTGAATGTATATGGGAATAAAAAATAAAAAATAAACTGAGATACAAGTTTGAAAGAGAAAATCCAAAATGTTCTCAAACTTGTTATTTATTACTTTCAAACCAAAAAAAAAAAAAAAAAGATATAAGTTGTACAAATCAAATGCATATCTTATTGGAGTTTCAATGCGTAACGCTAAATTCATGATGCGGTAAAATCAAATCGAGCAATATAAAAATACAAGTGAATATAAATTAAATTTACGTACAAATGTTATAAGGTGGGTTGAAAGTGAACAATATTTCAATAGATGGAAATTATACTGAACAAGCGTTATAACTTTTTAGATGAACAAGCTTTTAGAAAAAAATTCAACAATGAAAGTTGATGTTCTAAATTTTTTTTTTTTTAAATATTTGTCGAGAAGGGGAGGGTGAAGCCGGTGGGAGATTTTTTAGGGATTGTAAATTGTTGATTTATTTACTCTATTTATGAGGAGTAATTTTTTTTATATGTGGAAGAAATTTTTTATGGTTAGTTTTTAATTTTTTTGAAATTGTGATTATTTTTTAAAAATACACAATCTAAAATGACTATTTACTTAACTGATTTAAAAAATAATATTAATTTCTAAAAAAAAAAAAACACTTTAGCATCGAAGTTTTGTTCATTATAGTGGGATATATGTAAATACATGGTTACCAACTTTTAAGTAGGGAAATTGTCTAGTAAAGAAAATTTCGGTTGAAATTAAAATATAGTACCGTTTCATAGGAGAATATTATTGCTTAGAGCATAGTATGAAATTTGAAATTTTGTGTGCTATATACCATATATAATATGTCAACTTAATTTTCTGCGTTAAAAAATGTTAATGTTATCATGGTTAATGAAGCAGTAGTATGACATAAGTAACACATTTTATAATTGGAAAAAGTGCAACCCATATCAATAAAGAATTTAAGAATTTGATGGCATTGATCCACCTTTTATATATTATTATTATTATTATTATTATTATTATAGCATTGACTAGGGTCTTTCTACTTTATTTTTGTTTCAACGATAAGGAAAACAATTATTCTAAAAAAATATTGTCAAGTTGAGCTTTACAAATACTCATGGATTCAGCACCTGAATCGTGTAACAGAGTGGCAGTTGGTGTCGGAGATTGCCCATCATGTTATTCAGTTGAATAAAAAAAAAGAGTTTAAGCTTTTAGTCCCTTTTAAATTCATTTATTTATTTTAAAAATTTAGTGATAATTTTATAAAATTAAAGAATTTGATAAGTGTATTATATTTTTTTTTATAAAATTTAAATTATGAGTTTTCTTATTGACTGTTACCCAATTTTAAATTTAAATCAAACATATTTAAAATTTCATAATTAATGATATATTCAACATTTTATAATACAAGGATATGCACAACTAATCTATATGACATGTTTTAATACATAGTATTTTTATAAACATTCATCATATAAATATAAAATAACAAAATAAAATTAGAAAATCCACGGTGTCCCTTTGAAAAAGTTGCAACCC
The DNA here is from genome assembly GCA_018132145.1 of Boehmeria nivea var. tenacissima. NCBI lineage: Eukaryota > Viridiplantae > Streptophyta > Magnoliopsida > Rosales > Urticaceae > Boehmeria > Boehmeria nivea. The sequence goes on along the minus strand of CM030877.1, from coordinate 4,346,350 downwards.
ATAAAAACCTAAAATGCATTTAATAAATATTTAAGGTCTTCAATCTTGGATTTGAGCTCCGGGTTACGGGCACGGCGGGCTTTCGAGGCCCGTGTCCTTCTCAGTTGGCTTAAAAAACTCAATTCTACCTTGTAGAATTTGGTTTGACCTACTTGGTCTTGTACAGAACCCGAGACTTTAACGAGACTTCTAGATTGCACATTAATATTCTTCTGAATGGGCCTATATATATATGTATTTTTTTTTTACAATTTCCTTAAAAGTTTACAGCTCACGGTGACATTTTGAAATTTGATAAGTCGATTTCAAATTTAATGGTCACTAAGAAATTAAGCACAAGTATTCCAATTATAAATTAGATAATGCAACGATCGGAGTGAGTTCTAATTGCAAGCCGAGATATAATTAAATTAAAGAAGGTCGTTGACTACAACAACGACTACACGTTTTTCAAAAAAGTACCGTAACGGTTAACCCTCGGGCTGGGGGTTACAAATCCCTAACATATAATTAAAGTTTCGTCCTCAAAACTTAGAGTAAAGCTGGGTACTTTTCTCGAATCTTGTCTTCTCGCTCCCAAGTGGCTTCTTCAATGGAATGGCCTTCCCATTTGACTTTATTAAGAGGAATGGCTATGTTCCTCAATTGCTTCTCGCTGCGTCCTAAAATCTTCTTAGGTCGAACTTCGTGTTTAAGATCTGGAGTGATCTCTACTTCTGGGTACTTCAAAATGTGAGCGGGGTTTGCGACGTATTTTCTCAACATTGACACGTAGAATACATCATGCAATCCAAACATCACGGGCGGCAATGCCAATCTGTAGGCAACCTTGCCGAGGGCTTACTTTGCCTTTATGGCGAAAACACATCACTCCTCTCATAGGAGAAGTCTATAAAAACACTTTATCACCCGCTTCAAATTCCAATGGTCGCCTCCTCTTATCAGCGTAGCTCTTCTGTCTGCTCTGCGCAGTCTTCATCCGCTGCCTCATCTTCCGAATTGCTTCAGAAGCTTGCTCCACTAAATCTAGGCCGAGATATTTCTTTTCTTCGGCCTCATCCCAATGTACAAGTGATCGTCACTTTCTCCCATAGAGTGCCTCATAAGGTGCCATTTCAATCTTAGCCTGATAGCTATTGTTGTAAGCAAACTCAACCAACGGGAGGAATACTTCCCACGATCCTAGGAAGTCTAATGCGTAGGCTCTCAACATGTCTTCTAGTATCTGAATCGACCGTTCGGACTGCCCGTCTGTCTGGGAATGATAAGTTGTGCTGAATTTGAGCCTTGTCCCGAGCGCGAGTTTCAAACTCTTCCAGAAGCACGAGGTCAAACGGCTATCTCAATTTGAAACAATCGAGCATGGCACTCCGTGAAGTCTCACGATATTCTGAATATATAGCTCATCGAGCTTGTCCATAGTGTGGGTAGTGCGGACAGGAATGAAGTGCGCTGACTTTGTGAAACGATCTACTATAACCCAGATGGAGTCGTGCCCTTGTCGAGTCCTGGGTAATCCCGAGACAAAGTCCATCGTCACTTGTTCCCATTTCCATTATGGAATTTCCAAAGGCTATAAGGTTCTAGCGGGCCTTTGATGCTCATCCTTGATTTGTTGGCAAGTGAGACACTTCTCCACGAATCTTATGACATCCCTCTTCATTCATGGCCACCAAGATTTTCTTTTCAAATCTTGATACATCTTCGTGACACCAGGGTGCACAGAATACGGTGTTTGGTGGGCTTCCTCAAGCAATTATTCCTTAATCTTGGGGATGTCGGGGATGCAGATGCGTCCCTTAAACAGTAGAGTCCCATATGGACTAAATTTAAAATCTGTTGAGATCTGATTTTCTGCCTCTTCTCGAGCTTTAATTAGCTCCACGTCCTTGCGTTGTGCCTATTTTATTCCTTCTAGTATCAGCGGGCGTAATTGTAGACTTGAAAGTTTACCACTCACTATCACCAATCCGAAATCCACTATCTCTTTAACCAATTCCTCAGAGAGTCCTTGCAACATTGCCACGTTGGCAGCGAATTTCCGACTAAGTACGTCTGCGACCTTGTTCGCTTTGCCGGGATGGTAGTTGATTGTGAAGTCGTAATCGTTGAGAAGCTCCAACCATCGTCATTGACGTACATTTAGATGCTTTTGTGTGAACAAATATTTCAGCGTCTTATGATCCGTGTATATCTCGCAGTGAACTCCATACAAATAGTGTCGCCAAGTCTGGTTGTGGCCACTTGAGAACAGCCTCGATGTAACGACATAAAACTCCAAACGATGTTTTACTCTAAAAAAATACGGACAAATTTGAACTTTTTAAAATAAGTTACATAATTGAGCTTTCAATAACAAACATAAGGATTATCAATCCTCATCATAACCAAAATAAATTTAATTTAAACATTTATAAATATGCGGAATTTAAAACATTCTTTGCCAACGATTAGTCGGTAGCCCACGTAAGATTTTACAGGTCGGTCCCGTATACTCTCGCCGCTCCTGTTATTGTCGCCTCGCCCTTTTTGCATCGTGACAAAATACCTGCGACACGAGCACACTAGTGAGCTATTAGCCCAGTAAGTAGATTAGATAAATAAACTGCTAAGTCTGCAGGTCATAAACAACCAAAATATCACGATACAATAATCTAATAAAAAGGGACGGACTCGCCGATCGAGTCATCGTAGTCCGAAGAGTAAATGTCGCTCTTGAACAACCTTGCCCGCAAAATAGATTTCAGGAATAAGTTGCTAAACCTGCGCGGGGTATAATACCTGCAAAAGAGTTGTGACGTGGAATGGGGTCGGACTTAGCGACCCATAAATCTCAACTCAAAAGTCAATTTCATATTTAGTTGTAATCTCACTCAAGTTCACAACTCTCTGACTTAGCTTATAAGAATATGTGTGCACACGATTTACTATTTAAGAATTCTTGATTCTATAATATTGGGGAGGTCACATCGGCCTTACCCCTTCTTTAGACCTCTCACGGGTCATTCCAGAATTTAATATACATCTGGACTCATTCTCGGGTCGTTCTAGAATTTAATACACATCTAAACCCGTTCGCGGGTTGTTCTAGAACTCATAAGTATTCTAGACCTCTTACGGGTCGTTCTAAAACTTATAAGCATTCTAGACCTTATACGGGTCGTTCTAGAACTTATACAACTCTGGACCCTCTACGGGTCATTCTAGAACTATACAACTCTGGACCCTCTACGGGTCGTTCTAGAACTATACAACTCTGGACCCTAAGCGGGTCGTTCTATGACTAAATAACTCTGGACCCTCTGCAGGTTGTTCTAGAACTTATACAACTCTGGACCCCCTGCGGGTCGTTCTAGAACTAAATAACTCTGGACCCTCTGCGGGTCGTTCTAGAACTAAACAACTCTGGACCCTCAGCGGGTCGTTCTAAAACTAAACAACTCTGGACCCTCTGCAGGTCGTTCTAGAACTTATACAACTCTGGACCCTCTACGGGTCGTTCTAGAACTATACAACTCTGGACCCTCAGCGGGTCGTTCTAGGACTAAATAACTCTGGACCCTCTGCGGGTCGTTCTAGAACTTATACAACTCTGGACCCTCTGAGGGTCGATCCGAAACTTCTCACGACTGGGGTTCCGTCGGACTGTTTCGGATTGATTTCGCAATCACCCCATTGGACCGATACGGATCGTCAAGTCACAACTGTGGGGAGGGCCGTGGCTCTCCTCCCCAAGGCCCCTCGGGCCGTTCTGGAAAGTCGTCCACCGACTTCCTCAAGATCTCTTGGGTCGTTAGTAGCCCCATCGGGCTGTTTCGAAATCGAATCATGATCGCGGCCCCGTCAGGCCCCTCTCGAATTATCAAACTACATATACAAAGAAAGGTCGTCCGCCGACCTCCTCGAATAGTTCCGAAACCTCGTACGATGGCCCCGTCGGGCGGTCTCGGAACCGATCATGATTCGCGGCCCCGTCGGGCCCTTCCCGAATACACTCGGAGCTTTCACTCCCCTTGGCTTGTCTTAGAGTTTCTCTTTAACCTGCAATAAAGTGTCAACAATAACAGAAACAGTTTTATGCCTGTGGCCCCATACCCACCGACATATAAGTCATACTAACACATATACACATACAAACAGACACACACACCCTGCATAATAACCTGAACCACGAAGTTGAGTAGTTTTATGTCTGTGGTCTCATACCCACAGACAGATAAACATATAAATTTACACACGTACCAATACACACCTAGAAAAACACAACATATCTTAAACAAACCTACAGTCCCATACCTGCAGGCTCGTGCACAAACAAGACAAACACGATCAAAAGCCCATAATCACAACCTTAGCAAGAATGGGGATCCACACAATTTAGTAGCTACAATTTTAGAAACATCGCACGCCTTATACAATCTCAACACTGCACAATATATTCAAACATGGAAAAGTATACTCGTGTCACAGTGGAGATCCACTTACTTGGGGTCCTAAGCATCTTGCCTCGGTCCTCGCGGCTCTCTCCTAGTGGTGTCCTCCCTTGAAACTCGTCGTGCGACAAGTCTGTCCAATACGCGAGTAAGAGGGTCAAAAGCCACTTTCCACTAGAAATTAATCAAAGAATTGAAGTATCATCGTCCCGTTCGTCAATAACTTCGTTTTATCCATCAACCCAAGGCCAACAAGTAGATTGTTTGCTTTAATTAGGCAAGAAAGAAATTTTGTAATCTAATTAGTTTCCGGCTTAGTTTTACTGAGCATCTAAACTTCGAGCCGAAAATCCAGCAGAGTTTCCCCTGTTTTTCAGATATTCCGGCCGAAGCATTCACCTAATTTCAACCCAGCACCGAACTAATTTCGGTCACAATCTTTCACAACAACTATGCATACAATTTCATAATTATAACAATTAATTTCAAAACATAATCATAATTAAACACCGAGCCTCAGTGGCTCGGATTCCAAATAAGAGATATTAATATAAGTCAAGTACTAAGACAAAAGTCACATAAGATGTCATTGAGTCTTAATGCTTGGATCTTATTTCCAACCGCCCGCTTATACCTTAATGGAAGTGAAGGGTTGAGCGTCCGAACTTGCATTGTTAACGTTCCTCGGTGTCGACTCGGATCTCGACGAATTTGGGTTGCCGTGGGCGGGGTGGAGCTCTAACCAGCTTGGCGATGCTGGGCTGCCGGAGTAAGAAGCAGCAGGGGAGAGGCCGTGGAGGCACGAGTGAAGCTCGTGGCGTGACTTGCAAGCCGGAGTTAGACTCGCGCGACGGCGCGCGGAGGCTGGGCTGACGAAGAGGAGGCGTCGCGCGGGTCACACGAAAGAGCTGGGCCTGCGGCTAGGGTTGGGCCGCCGCGAGGGGGGGGAAGCGCCAAGTTACAGCTCAGCAAAGACGTCGGGGTCGGAGCGATGCGGGGCGGTACTAGCTTGGGCTCGCTGTTCACGTGGAAGGGAGGCACGGCGCGACGAGACGCTAGCCGTGGTGGGGGCGCTGGGCTCGCGCGAGGAGGGCTGGGGGCCATCGGTTGCTGGGCTCACGCGAGAGGGGCTGGGCGAGGCTGGAGGCGCGGAGGATTGGGTGTCGCGGAGCTTCGTCCGTATGAGGGGGCACTGGGCCGGCGACTGGGTGCGCGAGAAGGAGAGGGGTACAGGGCTGGGCTCGGGCTGAGCGCGCGCGGGCCAGAGTGGCATCGGGCCGAGCGGCGCTGGCGAGCGGGACGGCGCGGAGGACCGGGCTCGCGAGAGGGAGAGGCGCGAGGGGGCTCGCGCTGACAGAGCTGCGCGTGCGAACTTGGGAAGGCTCGGAGTCGAGCGGCGCTAGAGGCAGGACGGCGCAGGTGGCTGGGCACGCGAGCTGGGCAGAGGGGCGGCAGCGCTGGCGGTGGCTAGGTCGGCCGGCGGCTGGGCAAAGGAGAACGGCTGGGAGAGAGAGAGAAAGAGAGAAGAAGAAGAAAAGAAAAAATCAAAGAGTTGGGGAGGTGGCTGGTCGGCTGTGACGGGGAAGAAGAGAAGAGAAAGAAACCCTAATGGGCTTGGGCTCAAATTGGGCCAAAAATTGACAAACGGAAATAAATTACATTTTTCCAAGAGAGATTAAAATTGCACACGTTATTTGAACACATAAACTTAGGAATTTTAATATCTTTCTCGAAACAAACACAAATTCCTAACACGTCCGAAAATTTGAAACTGCAAAATAATCATGCCAACTTTATAATTTCTCTCATAGCTCCAAATTGACCTGATTTGACGAAACTAGCCAATTTTATAAATTGCTCACAACTGAGGCAAAAATACAAATTAATTAACTGGCACAGTGCTTTAGAAATTCAGGTCATTACACTCGACTTTGGCAGGGTCCACTGCCACTCCCTCTTTTGATACCACGTGACCGAGAAAAACTACTTGCTCGAGCCAAAATTCACACTTCTTGAATTTGGCATAGAGTTTCTTAGCCTCGAGTCGCTGTAAGACTAACCTTAAGTGCTGGGCATGCTTCTTTCGGTCCTTAGAGTAGATTAGAATATCGTCGATAAAGATGATAACGAACTTATCCAAGTAGTCCTCAAAGACTTCGTTCATCATATCTATGAACGCAGCAGGGGCGTTTGTGAGACCAAATGACATGACTAAGAATTTGTAATGCCTACATCTCGTTCTGAAAGCCGTCTTCGGCACATCCTCTTCTCTTATCTTTAGCTGGTGGTACTCGGATCGTAGTTATTATCTTAGAAAATGTAGTGGATCCGGCCAGCTGATCGAATAGATCGTCAATTTGCGGAAGCGGATACCTGTTCTTTATGGTTGCCTTATTCAGTTCCCGGTAATCGATGCACAATCTCAGCGATCCGTCTTTCTTTCTCACGAAGAGAACCGGCGCTTCCCACGGGGAGTGACTGGGTCGAATGAGCCCTTTTTCCAACAGTTCTTCCAGTTCGGCCTTCAGCTCCTTCAGCTTAGCAGGGGCTAATCGATATGGGGCCAGCGATATCGGCACGGTCCCGAAAATCAGTTCTATGCATAACTCGATTTCTTTGTCCGGGGCAACCCTGGGTAGTCTTCCGGGAATACCGTTAAGTATTCTCGTACTATCGGTACGTCGCTTGGTACCGATTCTCGCACCTTCGTAGTGTCTACGATGTTGGCCAAGTATCCTCCTTTGCATCCGCTATCGATTAGTTTCTTGACTTGAAGAGCGAAAATAGTCGGTATCGACCGACCTCTTGGAGTTCCTTGGAACTCAAATGATTTGGCATTCGGAGGACTGAAACGCACGCGTTTCTTCCGAAAATCTATCACCGCTTAGTGGGTAGTAAGCCAATCCATGCCAAGAATGACATCAAAATCATACATCTTGATTTCGGTTAAGTTAGCGAAGAGGGAATATTCCCCTATCCTAATGGGCAAGTCTTTAAACCAGGACGTTGATTGATAAACTTCGCCGGTCGGGGTAACAGTAATAAATAGGTTGTTCAGGGTTCTCTTGTCACCCTTGAGTCTATCAACAAGTCGTTTTGCTATAAACAAATGAGTTGCTCCTGAGTCTATGAGTGCATATAAGTTGAGGTTTGAGACAAGAAGCTAACCTGAGACCGACGTAGATGGTCCAGCCTCGACGTCTCCCCCATTGAGGCTGTACACTTGGGCATTCAAGCGTCCTCCTTATGCCTGCTTGGCTGCTTTGGCTGGTGCGCTCCTATAATCTCGCGTAATGTGACCTTCCTTGCCGTAGTTATAACACTTGTGGTTAGTCCCAAGGCGACACTCTCTGGGGTGAGTCTTGTGGCCCTTGGGATATTGTGGCACCAACGCCACCTTGTCCTTCTGGACTTCTTCCCGGGGCGTATATTGCCCTTTGGCGTTCCGATTGTCTGGTCCATCAGGTCTTTTCTTGATTCCTCCTATGCTCCTATATTCATACCGGGCTCTCGACTAGGGGTGTGCAATAAACCCAACAACCCGATGAACCCGCAACCCGACCCGAACAACCCGACCCCAATTCGGGTTCAACCCAACCCAACCCGCATACTTAGGACTATACTTTTTGGGTTTCGGGTTAACCCAACCCGACCCGACCATTAAAAAATATATATATATATATGTAGTGTAGCTATTTATCTTGTTTATTCTTAGCTATTAATTACTTTTTGTTATGTATTTTAGTTTTTTTTTTAATGAAGATGCTCATTGTTAATTTTTTTCTTATAAAAGATAAATCTTACTTTCATTTAATCATGAACATTATGTTATTTTTTATTTTTATTTTTATTTTTCAAAAAAAAAACCCGATCAACCCAACCCGACATCTTAACGGGTTGGGTTGGGTTGGGTTCATATTATCATAGGGTTGGGTTGCGTTGAAAATTTTTCAACCCAACCTCATCGGGTTGGGTTGGGTTGAATGGGCTAACCCGTCCAACCCAACCCATGCACAGCCCTAGTCTCGACTCACTGTAACCAAAACCTCATCTCTTGAAACTGGGGCGGCTGCCCCTGTTGAAGCTCTTTGATCGGGACAAAGATTGTCCTCCCCCCCTCAGCTCCCCCCTCCCCCCTCTCCCATAATTTCCTTTTTTCTCTTTTCCTTCTCCTTGGCGGGTTGTCCGGGTCTCAACACTTTTATCCCCTGGTCTGTCCCATCTATCGTTACGCAGGGCTCTTTGGACAGCGTCGGCATAGGACTCTGGTCTTTCTCTACAGCTGTCGATCTGTTTTGCAACTTCCGGGCGTAGCCCGTGCATGAACTTCATTTTGCATGCATCGTCGGTAGGAACTATAGTGGAGGCGAACCGAGCTAGCTCGTCAAACTTGGCCACGTACTCTGCTACCAACATCTTTCCCTGCCAGATGTTTAGGAATTCCCGGACCTTCCCTGCTAGACGGGCCTCCCCTAGATACTTTTCTCGAAACAATCTGGTGAAACGCTTCCAAGTCATAGCGTGGAGGTTCTCAGTCTGACCTGCCACTTCCCACCAACACATGGCTTCCTTATCCAATTGGTTCACACCGCACGCCCCTTCTCGGCGTCAGTGAGTCCCATGTATTCGAATATATACTGGAGGCGCTTGAACCATTCTTCTTCCGTAGCAGGGTCATGGGTCCCATCAAATCGAGGTAGATTCTGACGCCTGAAACTCTTATAGACGGGTTCGCCGACCTGATTCACAACAGGAGGCGCTTCTGGTGCTACCGGGTTGGCTTTGGCGCTGCGGGTACTGGCTGAACGGGAGGAGAGGGATTCGCCATCTCATTTAGGCGAGCTAATAACTGCTCGAGAGTCGCTGTTTGAGCGCATGCCTGATCGTCGCATTGGCGGGCGACTTCTTGCTGCTCTGCTAACCATTCGTGAACTCCGTCTATCTCTCGACCGACAGCGGCGGGAACACGTCTTGGCGGCATGATGGTTCTTCGCAATTACTGTGTTCCTACAATTACGCACATTAAGAGCTTTTAATCCTGCTACACTGGAAGCTTTTTTTTTGTCTAAACATATTGAATTTATTTCAGGTTTGTCTTCACATAGTTCAATAATTGTTTGGACATGCCAGGCACATATATAATATCAATAGTCTTTATCATTTATATATAGATTTCTCACAAGTCATAAGTATTTCAAAAGACAAACACAATATCCAATCACAATAATAATCATTTCCAAGGTTTCGTGAGCAGTACAAAAAGGAAATATCGTTTCACGAACCGAACAGCATCAGGTATATAAGTATACGGAAACAAAACATATCGATAACACAAATATAGCTTCAAGTGAGCAGTCTGTCAAAGCGTCCTAATAGTATTTCTCGAAGGTAGGGGCCCAAAATTCTCGAGAAAACACAAAACAACAAAAAGAAAGAAAATGGGGAGTCCGTCAGTCGTCGTCCATGCCGGCAAACTCCGGTGGCATCTGGGGAAACTGGTCGTGAACGGCGGGAGCGGGGTCTGGATCTGGTACAGGGTAAGGCTAAAAATTTTAAATCGAAAAATAGAAAACCGACAGAACCGAATGATTATGAACCAAAATTTTGGTTTTTTTAGCAACCGAAAAAATTCGGTCCAATAACCGAAACTGACCGAAAAATTCGGTTCGATTATCGGTTGTTCTAATATTTTCAATTTTGAAACCGAACCGACCAAATTTTGTGTTTTCTGTATATATATATATATATATTAAAATTTTTATTTTACGTTTACTGATATCTATTCTAAAGTCAAGTGAACCCTAAATCTAAAACTAGTGCCACTCCTCAAGACTCAATTCCCTTTTGCCAAAAAATCACTCACGCACACAGTGCACCCTCTGGCCTCTGCTCCCTTTGTCGGAGATTGTTGTCACCGGCGTCCCCTTTGCTTCGGCACTCCCTTGTCGGATTGTTGCGGCCCTCTATTCCTTGCAACTTGTGTCCCACCGAGCCGTCGATCCCCTGCTCCGGCCTCCGAGTTAGTTTTTTCTCTTTTTTTTTCCTCTGCCGTCCCCCGGCTTTCCTCTGCCTGGTTATGTGCTGTGGTTATGTGATGCCGATTTGTTTGTGCTTTGTCTATTTTTGGAGTCATTTTGTTTAGTCTTTTGGGATGGAAGCAGAGCTCATAATTCATAAATCTTATGCTTTGTTTACTTGTGCTTGATTTTGTGATGTCGATTTGCTTGTGATGTGGTCTGAAAATTTTAGGATGCCGATTTTCTTGTACTGTGGTAATAGCTATTTAAACCATCTGCCATCATTGTGTTTTGTGTTGTGAGATATATATATATATATATATATATATATATATATTTAAACAATCATCGTTGAGTTTACCTTGAAATTTCTCAGATTTTGCTTGTTACTTGTTAGTTAGAGATTCGATTTAAATTTAATGTTGTAACTTGTGACAATGTGACTTGTGATTGTTAGTTTGTTACTACTTACTTGTTAGACTTGGTTATGAACTTGTTAGATTTTTTTTGGGTTGCTTTTTTGTTTTGTTTTTTTTTTTCAGAAAATGTTGTGTAAATTGTAATAACAATATAACATGCTTATTTTATTTCAGATCTTTAGACTTTATGCTAGTGCTACACTGTTTGAGTGTTTTCTATTCAAATGCTTGTGTGTTTGTTTGTTATTAAAATGGTTGACTGTTGTTTGTTGCTCTTGCTCAGTGTAGTGGCTTCTACTACTGAAGTTGAGTCACTTCGTACCACCAATGACGAATCTAAAATAGTATTGTCTTCATTGAATGAATCTCAACAAAATGTTGAGACTGGGGACACTAATTCGCAAAAAGATAAGGCCGATAAGAATGAGAAGAAGCGACGGCTTAACACATCGGAAGTGTGGGAGCATTTTACGAAGATCGGGGATGGTAAAAGAGCATCTTGCAACTATTGCTCTCATTCTTATGCTTCTTATCCAAAGAAGAATAGGACGTCAACAATGAAAGGGCATATGCTGAATTGCACGAATGGTCCCTTTTATTTGGAGGTCGAGAAGGATAAAAAAATCTTAGCTTTCTGCAAGAAGCAAAAGCATGGTGAGGAGGAGGTTAGTTCAACTAGAATGTGACCGAGATAATATGTTTCTTAGGACTGGTTGGGTATTATCGTAGATTTGTAGAAAGATTTGCGAAGATCGCAAACCCTATGACGGCATTAACCCGTAAGGAACATAAGTATAATTAGACGGAGTCTTGTGAACGAAGTTTTCAGGAGCTGAAGAAGCGGCTGACAACCACACTCGTCCTCACTATACCGCAAGGTAGTACCGGGTTTGCCATATACTGTGATGCCTCAAAGTCCAGATTAGGAGCTGTACTCATGCAGCACGACAAAGTGGTTGCGTATTCCTCTCGAAAACTAAAGGATTATGAGACTATATACCCCACTCACGACATGTAACTAGCTGCTGTAGTGCTCGCCAACTATTAGCCATGCATTGGAATAAGAAGGGGTTTCGAAAGGCATTGGCAAAGTATATAGTTCTTGATGAGCTTCTATTTCGGCATGTCGAGGGAGAAGGGTTTAGGGAGTACTCAAAGTATATGAACCCAAAGTTTGTTGCTCCTTCTAGAATTACTATGGCGAAGGATATTAGTAAGTTATATGAGGAAGAGAAACATAAGCTAAAAAAAGTGATAAGGCAATGTCGAATTAGTGTGACTACTGATACTTGGACGTCAATATAAAACATGAATTACATGTGCGTGACTGCGCATTGGATTGACGATAATTGGATAGTGCAAAAGAGGATTATTGGCTTCTTTCAAGTCCCTAATCACAAAAGGGATACCGTGCCTAATGAGTTGGTTAATTGCTTCAATGATTGGGGGATTACGAAGGTTCTTACAGTCACAATGGATAATGCATCATCCAATGACTTGGCCATCGAGAACCTAAGGAAAAAATTAAAGGAAAAGAAGGGGACATTGGTTTAGACGTTGACATGCTTCATATGAAGTATGTTTGTCACATCAATAACCTCATTGTTGGTGATGGTTTGAAGGAGATATCACCTTCTGTTGCAAGCATTCGGAATGCTGTGAGATACGTTCGATCCTGCCCGGCACACTTCAAGATGTTTAAAGAGTATGTAGCAGAAGAAGGACTTGAATCGAAGGCTCTTTTGTGCTTGGATGTTCCGACGAGGTGGAGCTCCACGTATTTGATGCTAGAGGCTGCTTTGAAGTACCAAAAAATATTTTAGAAGATGGAAGATGATCTTTATTACTGAAGCCATTTTGATGATGCAAAGATAGAAGGTCCACCTGTTGATTGGATTGGGAAAATGCAAAGATTTTTGTGCGGTTCTTGAAGACATTCTATTATCTAACTTTGAAGTTTAGTGGTACTTTGTATGCCACATCAAATCTCTTCTTCAATGGGATTTATGAAGTTAAGCAAGAGTTACTCATTCTCTCTGAAGACCCCGACAATCTTATGTGTCAAATGGCAGCAAGTATGCAGAAAAAGTTCGAAAAGTATTGGGGGAATCCAGAGGAAATGAATCTCATCATGTTTCTTGGATTGGTTCTTGATCCACGATACAAGTTGGATTATGTTCAACATTGTATTGGAGTCATGTATGGAGTAGACAAGGCTGAGAAAATGGTGGTTGATATTGAGGCGGCTTTGAAGAAGCTCTACAAGGAGTATAATGACATTGCACCACCACCTTCGTTTGCTCCTAACAACACGATTAAAAAAAACAAGTATACCAACTCTTGATAAATCGAAAACTCGTATAAGGATGACATATCTTAAGTAAAAGAGTCAAAGAAGGAGGGGATAAGAATGATATTGAGCGATACTTCGCTGAAAGTTGTGAGAATGTCTTTTTTGAGACTTTGATATACTTGGTTGGTAGAGGATTAATTCCAACAAATACAAGGTGCTTTCAAGGATTGCAAAGGATGTGTTAGTGTTTCCAATGTTAACTGTTGCCTCAGAATCTGCTTTCTCAACATGTGGTCGTATTCTTGATCCTTTTAGGAGTTCATTAACTGCTAAAACAGTGTAGGCACTAATTTGTACCAAGAGTTGGTTGAGTTCTAACCATGACTCAGTTGTGTGTAGAGAGTTTATGGATCAGGTTGAGACCCTTAAGGATTCTATTTCAGTAGAAACATGTATAAACTCTCAACATAATTTATTTTATTATTTCATTTGATGTTTTAAAATCTAACTTTTGGCTAATGTTATTGTGTAGATGAAGAATCTTCTACCACGGACAGTGATAACTTGCAAGAGACTGATGATTGAAGAGAAGTTGGCCGTTAAATTTATGAACTTTATTGTCTTTATATTTGGTTTTTATGAACTGTTTGCTTGCTTACTGTTTGTGTTTAATTATTTAGCTAAGAATATTTGCTTGCTTGGTTTGTAATTTGGATAATATGTTTGTTAGTTTGTGTGGACTTTTTTTTTTTTTTTTTTGCTGGTGGGTTTGATTTGTGTGTGGAATGTGGACTACAGGACTTTCGACTTTGGAGTTTGTGTTATTTATTAAGTTTGAACTATGTAGTATGTAATATGTATTTGGACTTGATACTCTGCTATGCTTTGTTATTTTATTAGATTATGAGTGAAATGAGAACTTTTTTTTCATTTTAAATAAAAACTACACAGGGGCCTATTATTCGGTTAAAACCGAATTTTAACCGAAAATTTGGTTAAAACCAAATCTCATTCTTATTCGGTTAAAATCAAATTAGAACCGAACCGACATCAAAATTTCGGTGTTGGTTCGGTTCGATTTTTTCGGCCCAAAAATCAGTTTCGGTTTAAATTTTTCCAAAACTGAATAAATCGATTCGGTTGTAAAAATGGTCAAAAAATCGAACCGACCGAATCGATTTCAGCCCTAGTACGGGGACAGGATAGATACTATCAGTATGATCCTGATAAGCCTGGATCATGCTGCCTAAGATAGCGAAGGCTGGCCAAGGGTTGGGAAGTTGGAAATACGGGTGGACACCGCAGGAAAAAGTCTGCATAAAGAGCAGGTTGGGATCGTCGTCGTAAGGATGGGTGTTCACAATGATGCCGTAAAAACGATCGATGTAAGCGCGGATAGTCTCTCCTTGGTGCTAGTTAAAACTGTCGGCTCTCCTATTCCATACTGTTCTTCGATCGACTTCATCGAAGAATCCCGCCAGCTCGGCTGTAAATGCGTCCCAACCACGTTCGTGGCCTAAAAGCTCGTCTTGATGATGCCAATGATAAAGCGCAGTTCCACGAAATAGGGTCTGGGCTAAGTCGACGCGATGCTGATCAGGGACCTGGTGAGACCGCATCCATCCTAGTGTCAACATCGTCCACTCTCGAAACGACGTAGTTCCGGACTCACCGGAATAAGTAGGCGTTAGGAGAAATCATACGCATATATTCGGCGAGGGTGTGAAAAGCGGGGACGGGTCCAGCTGCGCTATGCTAAGCGGAATCGGCAGAATGGTCCCCTGAAGACTGGTCGACCTCGGGCATCCTACAACAAAATCTTATTGTCGTCAGAACTGGGAATAAAGATAAAAATGCAAGCAAGATAGCCCCTAGTTCTAACTCTCGTCTCTTAACTACTTGCCGGTAAGGAGATGTCTGTGGCGAGTCTACAGAATCGACTAAACCCGGGCTCTGATACCAAAAACCTTGTCACGACCCAGTGGCTCGGTCGCGGCCGCGACATGAGAGTACAAGCTCATTTTCATACTCTCGTAAACTCTTTCAAAACTCTAATAGCGGAAATTCTGTGTAAATTTTGTTTTTTTTTTTTAATGCGGAAGTCTTTACTATAGATAATACTTGGAGTTATTGGAGCATAGATACTGCCATAAAATTTTGTACTTGTAATATAGGAGTCCTCGGGATCACGTTCCGGTCTCAAATTAGGATAGGACTTACGCAGAGACTTTTACCATAATAATATTACATATCCAAGTCATAAAGCTCTCGGGATCTCGTCCCGGCATCAAAATATATATTGTCTATAATATCACAAAGGGTGAAAAATATTGCCAGGGGTATTCATCTTCAACTGATACCACACACACCATCTCTGCCAAGTCCTACTCGTTGATCTTCATTGGCTTACAACACCGAGAACATATGAGTTGATAAACTCAGTAAGGGCGAACTAGTCTACCCTGAATTATATGCATCACAATTTCACATATTACAACAAGCACACAGAGAGGGCCTAGCCGTCCCATACCGACTAATGCCCATTTACGCAACAATGCAACAAAATTATCCTATTACCCTCGTGTATTCCCATGCCTCTCAATTCTCACTTTTTAACAGCCGAGTACTTCGCACTCGGTTCACACAACCGAGCTTCCTATGCAAGGTAGCTCTATCTCGTTGCACTAAGCATACTCACATCACCCCTTGATTCACCTTGCTCTGAGGAGACAACTCGGCTTCACTGGCGAGTCTCTTGCACACAGCTCTGCTCCTCATATCGTCAAGGCCTTGTGATCGGTTATGGACCCACCAAGCTCACCTATAGTCCTTCTGGAGAAATGTCTCATTAGACTCTCTACGGACTTAATGTTTTCACACACCAATCATTTTAATTAATCGAGGTCGACATCTTTGACAAGTCTAGGATCCACTGACGGTCGCCGCGATTTCTCTAGTGCGCAGGCAGGGAGACGATCACTCTCCCGGCAGTCACACAAACTTCGTCTCACACTCAACTGGCCGGCTTGTGTGAGGAATAAGCTCACCCTCAGGGGGTAGGGCTCTCTTCTCTTAGAGCCAGGCGGTACCATCGACTTATTTTATTCCGATATTTAGATTGTATTCGTTTACCCCTTATCGACTCCTATCGGAGGATGAAGGCTTATTTTAGATTTATGTCCCTCCCGTCTCGTGTACCGAGTAATCGGTACTTTTTAAATCTAAATATACTCTCCCTTGTCAGATCATATAACAGACGAGGGTTTAGTATGTTTGAATCCCCTTATCTGATTACACAACAGACCAGGATTTCACAAGAGGCCTCCTTACAAATTTAGTTTACTGTTTTAAAGCACCGAGTGGACTTCTCACGAGTCCCAAACTTTTGGCCTCTTGCGTTTGGGTTCGAGACCCATGATTTAATCATTCGAGGGTTCACAGCAAACATACAATAGGCTGTGTAGGTTTTCCTACAAGTTTATCCTGACGGACCATAGTCCGTAAGGCAAAGCGCACGGGTAAAGACCCGACTGTGCCGTTAGTATTATGATTTACCGATCTCAGGGATCAACGTCTAATTCATTTCACAATCCATTAAGAAGTATTCACTCTTTAATGATTTACTCATTCTTTAGTAAATTAAAGTTCCAGCCTCTCCATTAGCATTCCCTGCCATGGTTATTACTGGCGGCTCAAGGCCGTTTTCTTTTGTCTTTAAGCTGTTTAACTTTTAATTATAAGTTCGGCTTAGAACCGACCTCTTCTCCTACTCGAGTTATAAACTCGGTGGAGTTCGGGTACGAGCGAAGTCGAACTAATGAGATTTATTACAGCTTGTACTCTCTTATTAAGGCTTATGAAATCTAATCTAAAGATTTGATTATACCTATTTACAATGTTTTATTCGAGCTTTAGTCATGCTAGGGTTCTCTTTTGGCTATTATAGCTTATCCATTATACAGTACAAGAGTATGGTATTCACACAACATTTATTCACAAGGTACTAATGCAACCCTAGCAAATATTTCAAACATATATACACTCGGTGCCGTAGGTGCATCGCCACTTACCTTAGTAGATGTCGCAGCACTTTTGAGGTTTCTTTGGAGACTTGCTTTGAGCTCCAATCACCTTTTCGTCTCCTTGTCCTTGAACAAAAGACATGATCTCGTCAGTCCGCTTATCTAATGGCATAAGAGCGAAAAGATTGGAATTAATTCTTAAGTGCTCAAGGTTCTCTAGGTACAACTCCTCTAGACGGACCCTCTGCGTTCGAAGGATTCGAACTGCTTTGGGGGTCTACGTCTAGGAGAATCTAATTAGGATTAATGGGTTTTCAAATAAATCTTTGCTTAGCTAGGTTGCTCTCAAGAAGCCTAATACTTGAGGCCCAAGGCCCGATTCGGGATTCGGGTCCTAACCATCTTAATTTAAGACTTAAGTACAAGGCCCAAAGGGAGATTTGGGCCTTGATTTGGAATAAGGCTCAAAGTAGCCTTCACAATTTCCAACTTAGTTAGGCCCAGTTCTATCTGGGCTTCAAATAAGGTGAAGGCCTAATAATGGCCTTCATAGCTTTTCAAACTAGGTAGGCCCAACCAGGTTGGGCCACAATTAAGGTGAAGGCCCAAGATGGCCTTCACTGTTCTTTTAAATCCCATCGTGGTGTTCGTCAATTTTCTTTTCTTCCAAGAAATTTGCTCGGATCTGAAAGATGTCCAAGTCTTAGTTGGTTTCAAGATTGATTTGTTTAGTCCACTTTTCTTTATTATTCTCATCTCCATGTGTTTGGGGCTGGGCTTGACCCATTTAAGTCTCACAACCGAGATACACCTTTGAGATTTCATTGAACTTAGACTTAAGGTTTGGCTTGGAAAATATTGTTTGGGTTTCGACTTTAAAGGACACGAACACTATACTTTTTCCAAATTTTTCCTTTAAAACATACACTTCAACATTAATGGTTTCTATTTGCAATTATTTCAATTTAAACCCTATTAATTTCCAAGGAAATGTTTAGTTTGATTGGACTTTTGTCTTGAAATATTTTCACTCTTTTTCTCAAGGGAAAACCGTGTAGACTTAACCCATGTTCAAGCCAATTAATACCATTTTCAAAATTCAGTTGCAAGGTCTTAAGATCATAGGAAAAAAAAAACAGCTTGTACAAAGTCATTAAGCTTTTTAAACAATCACAAAGATTACAACTTCCTTGGCTATTCAAATTAGGGTTTTCCGGTTTGTTCAAAACATTGCTAGATTAAATCAATATTTGTAAATCTCTAGGTTGTGAATATGCACTTGAATCAAATTACAGAAATATAATTCATTAACCAAAACTTAGCTTATAGGTTCTTAGATTGTACGGCAAAACACAAGTAGACAACATGCATCCGGAGATAGTTCAACACATACAAAGTGAGAAAATAGGCGAACACACACACACACACACACACACACACACACACACACACACACACACACATACACACACTCACAAAAAAGTCCAAACAAAACCCGAACACAACACAAGGAAAACATACAAGCACACGAGCTTGATGATAGGCCGAGCACCATGCAATGTGCTCGGCCACTCACCATACAACGAGGAAAACTATTAACCAAGGTCTTAAAAGAAATGTCCCTTTACAACCTAAAAGGTTCCAAACGAAGTAAGCTTAGCAAAAGTTCATACTAAGGTCTAAAAGAGTTATACCTAGCTCTCGGCCTTTAGGGTTGCTTGGCTAGGCTTGGATCCGTGTGTGTTGGTAGGCCCTTACTCTTCTTCACGTCAATGCACACTTATACCACGCTGCCCTATCATTTTCCTAGGCTCCGTGAATATGAAGAACGTAGTTTTAGGTTAGGAAGAATAACGTTAAAGAGGGAACATACAAGGTAGAAAAGAGAACTTGGCTTGATTTTTTTTACCTCAATGTTAATAGATTCACTTTCAAGCTCGCATTTTCTTCTTTTTTTTTTTCTTTCTTCCTTTTCTTTTCTTATTCTCTCTCACGGTTTCTCTCTTGATTTTTAGAGGTGAACTGTGAAAACGAAAGACAAAAAGGTTGTGAACCTTATATATATGGAGAGAGAAAAATTGTTGTAATCTCTTACTTTCTTTTTTCTCCACCTTGCCTAATGTCTCTCTCTCGCCCTTTCTAAATTTTAAATTTCAATTCCTTATTTAATCTCTCTATAGTCACAAACAAATCTCAACCCTTGGTGCCTTCACTCCCTTTTTAATCAAACGGTGGAGCTTTAGGAAGAGTAAGCTTTTGGTTTTCCTAGTTTTACCATCATTGCTCACAACTTCCAATTACACACTCTCATCCTCTTTTTCCTTGTTGCCCTGACCCCTCTTTCCTCCACTTGGCATTTAATTCCTACTCCATGCAACACACTTGAGCACTAAGACTCATCTCAACCCTTGATTGGAAAGACAATCTTGATCTAAGGGTAAGTAATAAGACAAAGCACCTAGACCCTTGTCTTTTCAATTCCTCCCTTATTTTCTTTAAGCCAATGATGACAGCTTTTCTTTTGGCCTTCTCTATATGCATTGATTGGCTTAATTCATCAACCAATCACAAAAAGGCTAAGATTTTCCCATTGGCCACAATTTTGACCAAATTCACTCCTAATTTGATTTTCTCTCCATCCTTTTTTTTTTTGTCACGGTTTTGGGCTCAATTTGGGATTGGGTTTATCTCCTTGGCAAGACTAAGCCCATTGGACACAAGTCCTTTCCGACCATGGGCCGGGTTAGCCCGTCTCCTTCTCAGTGGGCTTAAAAAACTCAATTCTACCTTGTAGAATTTGGTTTTACCTACTTGGTCTTGTTCAGAACCCGAGACTTTAACGAGACTTCTAGATTGCACATTAATATTCTTCTAAATGGGCCTATATATATATATTTACAATTTCCTTAAAAGTTTACGGCTCACGGTGACATTTTGAAATTCGATAAGTCGATTTCAAATTTAATGGTCACTAAGAAATTAAGCACAAGTATTCCAATTATAAATTGGATAATGCAACGATCGGAGTGAGTTTTAATTACAAGGCGAGATATAATTAAATTAAAGAAGGTCGTTGACTACAACAACGACTACATGTTTGTCGGAAAAGTAACCTCCGGGCCGGAGGTTACATTTTTTAAAATCATTTTGTAAACATTGACTATTTTCTTAAAATTCCTTATGAATTAAAATAGAAGTTATTATTATTATTATTATTATTATTATTATTATTATTATTATTATTATTATACATCTCTTAATACGTAAGAAAACATAATTGTTTGTTAAACGTTTCCACCCTTATGTTTTTATCATTAATTCCTTATTACAATTTGCGGGATTAGTATCGTTTTTTTCACGGGTTATGTTATACGTAACAAACCTCAATTCAATTTCATTTATTGAAGAAGGAAATCATAGTCTTTATATTTTATTAATTTAATATATTTAAGAGGTTATAAGTAAATAGTCATTTTTATCGATATTTTAAGAAAATTGTTAAAGTTTCAATTAATTAATAAAATAATAATTTTCTTAACTACATGATTCATTAATTTTAACTTTATACCCCTTAATTTATAGCTAATTTCTTAACTTTTTTGAAACTTTAATTATTTTATTGAAATATAGATTAAAAAATGAAAGACCCTATATTTAATATATGTTTTAAATGAACAATTATATAAATAATGGCCATTATTTCACTATTTAACCCAAATACAACGTCAAGGCAAAAGCCCAAAAATCCCTAGCAGCAAAGCTCAAAAGTCAAAGCTACTACCTCAATTGAAACCATTAAGGCCACATATTACATGGCCCCATCAAAGGCCATGAACCTGCACGCGCTCAGCAAAATTTGCGCACAAAAGACAACATAAGAGCGCGTCTTCTATATCAAAGTGCGCAAATGGCGCACAAATCCAATAGCTACCCAGCCCGAAGGTGGGCCCTTACGTCAGCATGGCGTTTCTTTAAACCAATTGTGGGCCAGTTTTGTGCGTTTGTGGGACATAAATATTTACTACTTGGTTTAAATTTAGTAACTGGCACCTGTGGCCCTTGAACTTATCGGGTTGCGACTCTTTGGCACCTTTTTTTTTCCTGGCATTAAACCCCTTAAATTTAGAATTTGTTGCATTTTACCCCAAATTGTAAATGTCTGTTTAAGAATTGGACGGATTTCGACTTATTGAAGGCTCGTGACTCTTTTATAAGGGTATTTTAGTCATTTTAAAACCATCTTCTTCCTCAACCCACCACCCAATAACCATATGCCCCAAAACTTTGTTAATATGCTATGCAACATCAAACAAGTGAAGAAAAAAACACATACATATTTATATACATATATATATATATATATTTAAAAACACACAACTATATACATAACACAAACCAGCCCCAGCCCACTGTGCGCCACCAGCCCCCGCTGCGACCCGGCGAACTCAGAACATTGCCATCACCTGCCGACAAATCAAATTCCGAGCTCATCATCGCAGCAAGCCAAGCCCCAGTCGCCCATTCATGACCCAAATAGGCACCCATTCGCGACCAAACACCCGCCCAATCGCAACCCCGAGAAGAGGGCTGATATTTCTCTATCCTCTCCAAGCCTCCACCGATCTGAGTTTAGAATTTTGATTTTCAGGTGGGCGGAGAGGGCAGATAAAAGCTGGAAGATGAGGGTATGGAGGTGGCGGTGCCAGTGGACTATGATTCATGCCCTTCACGAACCTCACCCGGGCCCTACACCAACCCTGCCCTCTTTGCAAATCGCGCTTGGCCCCGATGCCACCCCTGGCCTCTCCACGAACCTCGCCCACCCGGCCTCTCCTTGATGCTAAATATGGGTCCCGATGGGTCTCCTGCAAGAGTGCGACTTCGACCGCCGAGATTGCACGAGAGTGCAGAATGAAAATATCACACCTCGTCGTTGGTCGCACGTCTCGTTCTTGGTGCGAATCTGGGTCATCGGCGAGGCGGCAAGCGTGATCCGACGAATCTGAACCCAGCATGGACCGAGGTCCTAGGCTTCTCGATCTCCCACCCCGAAGCGCTGGGCTCTGGTTCTTCTCCATCCGTCAGCCCAATCACAGCCTCTAGAAAAATCTGAAAAATTGTTTGATTTGGAGAAATTTGGATTAATTTATTTGTTTCTTTAAAAAATTCATTACGACGTAGGGGAATCCTGCTCGCCGGAGTCAAGTGCGGGGAATCGCCGCCCAAACAAGGAAGCCAAAAATCAAAACTCTAGCGAGGAGGCGCTCGGGCTCATGTGTGGCTGTTTGGGGTGATTGGGTTTTTTTTTTTCCAAAAGTTTGAACCTTCGTCATGTTCGTCTTGCCCAGATTTTCATTATTTGATTTTTTAATTATTATTTTTATTACACAATGACAGTTATGCCCTCACATAAGGGTGCACAACGATCGGTCGGTCGGTTATCGACATCGTTTTTTTCATACCCAAGCTCGGTTGGGTATCCTATCATCACTCCCGATCTCCGATCGTTGAAGACTCGGGCGGGAGTCGGTCGGGAGCATTCGAGTGGCGGTCAGGTGCGTTCGGGTAACGATTTGCTTACAGCGGCGGCCGGCGAGCAAGGAAGAACGACGAACCATGAAGGTCGAACATCAATAATGAACGGCGAGCCACTGATGTTGAACGGCGGCGTGGAGAAGGGAATGGAACAGCGGCGAGCAAGGAAGAACGATAAACCAAGAAGGTTGAACATCGACGATGAACGGCGAACCACTGATGTCGAACGGCGGCGTGGATGAGAGAATGGAACTCAGCTGGCGCGTACGATGGGTGTTGATGTTTGACTGATCGGCTATGGTCGAGAACCAATGGCAATTGCGTTCAACTCTCAATCTCTTAAGCGGCGTGGTTTAGCATGGAGATGAGGAGGACTACGGAGTAAAGGATGATGGAAAAGGGCGACGAGGTACCCCCTCGGTCGGGTCGGGTATCGTCCAAGCTCAAAGAGACACACCCGAAATCGACCGCCAACATAGAGTTTTCGGGCGGGTTTCGCCCGAGTTTAGGTCTGGCGGGAATTTATCCGTTCTTTTTCGGTCGGATCGTCGGCCGGTGGAAATCTCCGGTCGGGTATCCGAACTATTGTGCAGGCCTACCAAATCCCGTTAAAATTTGGATGGACGTTTACAATTTAGGGTAGAATGCAACAAATTATAAATTCAGGGGGGTTAATACTAAAAAAAAAAAAAAAGTGCCAAAGTGTCGCAGCCCGACAAGTTCAGGGGCCACAGGTGCTAATTACTCTTAAAT
The DNA here is from genome assembly GCA_018132145.1 of Boehmeria nivea var. tenacissima. Lineage (NCBI taxonomy): Eukaryota > Viridiplantae > Streptophyta > Magnoliopsida > Rosales > Urticaceae > Boehmeria > Boehmeria nivea. Next base: position 4,322,878 of record CM030877.1, on the reverse strand, counting down.
TTACAAAAGAAACCCTCAGGCCCTTCGTAGCCTCATTATATGTGTAATGACAATCATGTAATTTTAACAAAATATCACGTGAAGTGACCAAAAATTCCCTAAATTTATTTTCAAAATGAGGCATTTTGAGAGGGGTATTTTTGGGTTGTGTTAGACACTGTTGAAACTAAGTGAATTAGGCCATCATTTTAGTTATATATAATAATGTCCAGGTGATGTGCTTATTTAATTTTCATTTTATATTTATTATGTAAAAATAGGAATACAAATTAAAAGTGTAATACAAACATGACATAGATTATTAAGTGAAATTTTGATGAACACCGTTTCTTTGACATACTAATAATTTATATCGCGTTCGCCTTGTAGTTTTAATTTGTACCCGTACTTTTACACTATAAATATAAAATAGAAATCTAAAAGTCAAAGAAACACAATAATATAGACATAAATTATTGATGACTTGTTTTGTAAAACCATCCAAATGAGTCATTTGAAATGATTATTGACTTTTCGAATTTCAATTTGATATAAATGATTAATGTTTAAGAATATTACATTAGGATTAAGAAAGTTGAAAAAACTGGAATGAAAATATTTGGATAGGGAAAACAAACAAGGGCTAAGTGACACTTAATCATATATATATATATATTTTTTTTGCAATTCTCCTTAATAATAATGTAGGCCAAAATGCTTGACCAAACCGGAAAATTTTGAAAAATGTCATTTAAAACAACTTATTTTGAAACATGCTACTTTAAAAATAATTTACAGCCCATGTTATTTTTTGGTAATGAATTTGATCGAAATTGTTATTTATTTTTTCTTACAAATGAGAAATACTAAAAGGAAGAATGGAAGAGAGAAATATGGAGAATTTCAAAATAAAGCCAAACTTGATGTCACTTAATAATTTATGCCTCAAATGATGTGTTTTCTTTATTTTCACTCTATGTTTATAGTGTAAATTTTGAACTTTAAATTAAAAATATAATACACATTAAGTATAAATTATTACTGTGTCAAAAATTTGGTATTTCTAAAAATAAATGAAGTGACGTGAATAAAAAAGGGAAAATCCCTATTTAATCCCCGAGTTTTACCGAAATTCTCGTTTAGTCCTTGTGTTTTTAGAAATTTCAAAATAATCCCTGTGTTTGTTAAATTATGCCTATTACATACTTTGTGCTTGAATTATGACTTGATGTACCAAATTTACCCTTTATTAAAACGACGGATAAATGTTAATCACATATTTCTCTTCCAAAAAAAAATCAAAATATCAAACCCTAAACAAACTACAAATTAAACTACTTAAAATGTTAATCACATATTTCTCTTCCTTATGCTCATATTACCAAAAAAAAAATCAAGCATTTATCCTAAAAAACAAATGTCATAAGAAGGATATAGGCATAATAGGCATCAATTTTCTTATCCACGTTTTAAGAAGGGTATTATAGGAATATTAGTAAAATTGGCTCTTGATTTTGCCTAAATTTCGAGTACAATGTATGTAATAGGCATAATTTAACAAACACAATAATTATTTTGAATTTTAAAAAACACAAGGACTAAACAAGAATTTTGAAAAAACTCAGGGATTAAAAAGGGATTTTTCCAATAAAAAATTACTTACGTTTCAAAGTTGAATGTCAAATGTCCGTCTTGAGATCAAATTTTCTCGACCAATCCGGGCCTATTCGAAGGCCGAGTGCTCTTCGAACAGCACACTAGGTGTTCGACAAAAGTATTCGCGACTTAATGCGATCGAACGAACACACACAGTCACACACAGAAAGAGAACTCACTCTCTCTTCCGAACTCACACTGAGAATCGAATAACAAAAAGGAAACAAAATCCCACATATCTTATCTCTTGCGTTGCGTATCACAATGCTGAGAAGAGCGTCAACGAGGTTCATAGCATTCTCGGCTTCAAGCCTCCACAGCCACAGCCACAGCCACAGCCACAGCCACAGCCACGCCTCTTCTTCTTTCGCTACTCTGTCCGCTCGGCCGAGCCTTCAGAATCTGCGAGACAATCTGATTCCTGGAGAGTTCGTGAGACGGAGTCGGGTGGGCTCCGTCAGGACGTCGAGATTCGCCACTGGCTTCACGCCCTTGCAGCCAAAGCCCTTGGATTCCATCGTCGACGTCGACAGGCTCAAGGACCGTTCGCCCGAGGATTTGGCTTCCATTTGGGACGATGTAATTCGCATACTATTCTCTCTCTCTCTCTCTCTCTCTCTCTTTTTCCACTCTGAAATTTGGTTTATTTATTGATGACCGATTGTTATGCGGATATGTGGGTTTTGAGTGACTTTAACATTTAGCCCTCTTTAGCTCTTTTACTTGAATCCAATTCTGTAAAGCATTTTCACCAATTGGCATTGAATTTTCAGAAGCCAAAAAGTGTCCTTTGCACTGATTATTCGTCTGGGAAAATTGGGTTTTGATGAAAAATGATGATATGTAAAAACTACCCTTATTGACGGACTTTCCTCTTAGAAAAATTGAGCCCAATGAAACTATCATGTGGGTGGTTTATTGTTTGTTTTGATGTGTAGTTTTTGTTTTTCAGTATCATTTGGGACGAGGACATATTGGGGTTTCCATGAAAGCGAAACTCTTTAATTTGTTGGAGCAAAGAGCGGCAAATTGGTATGTTGATTAGCATATGTGATTTTATCTTGATGTTCATATGGCTCGCTTTACAGTTTTCACAGTTCTAAAAGTTTATATCCGATCTCGCAGCCGGTATTTCGTCATCCCTGTGTGGCGAGGTAGCGGTTATACGACAATGTTTGTTCAAGGTTTGTCCCTAATCACTTCCTTCTTGCATTTGCATAGGCGGTGTGATACTCGGATAGTGCTTAGACCATGTTTTTGAGAGTTCTCTTAGACATTTGCTTATACTCGAAGTTTATTAGGAAAGTTGCCACGCGACTTCTTAGAACTACTAATGCTAATCAGTATCTCTGATCACTAGAGTGATCAAAGATCATAACATGTAAGTGCTTGTATGGGTAAAACTCAGGCAAAAAATACTTAACAAAGTAGCTTGTATGACGGGACAAGAGATATGAGTAAGCTCGGTCCATAGACTGGTACTGATCCCCTTTTATCGTTGAAATGCATGACCTCAATCTGTTGCCAAATATAGTTTTATCGAAATCATTAGTTGAAGCCAAGGTTCAAATACCCTCCACAGTTTTTATTTTTTATTTTTTGAGCTCGGCTTTCACCAGATTTAAACAGTATGGTTTTGTTCTAGTAGTTGCTTATGATTCAATCAATTCTTTCGTGAATCGTTTCTTGCAGTACAGATGCCACACATGATTTTCACGGGTCTTGAAGATTACAAAGCAAGGGGAACCCAAGCGGCTCCATACTTCACCATAACTTACTATAAAGAGTTTGCAGAAACCAAGGACCTTGTGCTTGTTCGGGGCGATGTAATCTTCACCAGCAAGCTTAGTGACTCGGAGGCAAAGTGGCTTCTGGACACAGCTCAATCTTTTTACTTGAATGACTCACGATACAAGCTGGTCGAAAGATTCAACAAAGAAACTCGTGAGTTCGAATTCAACGATGTCCTGAGAGTGCTGGAGATGCCTGGATTGTGATTTTTATTTGTGAAAAAAGAATTTCGGTGAAATAAGAACTAATAACAGAGGTTTATTTATGTCATCGGCAAAGGAGAGCAGAGATAAAACATTAGGATATTCCATATTTTAGAGCATTGAGATTTTTGTGTTCTTGTACCCTGATAGATTAATTTTAATTACTCTTCAGATTTGATTTCTTTTAGCTTGTGCATCAGTTTCTTGTTCTGTTATTGGGTTTGAAGAATTAAACATGTATGTCATGATTGTAATTTCTAAAAATGATATGGACGAGAGGAATTGATGATTTGTATTTGAATAAAATTTAGTAGGTATTTATTTGTCAATTTGGATAAGGCAATAGTTTATAAATATGAATATTGATTTATAAGTCGTACAGCTTATTACATTTTTGTGTACTATCTAGTAATTTTTTCTGTGTATTACGATGGCAAGCATTTCTCTGTTATTGTTTCTCCTTTTAGTTAAAGTCTCATATTTGTTTACATTTGATTTCGCACAAGACATGTATGATGGACGTTGTTTGTTACAAGTAGGACGAAAATATCCACCGAAACACTGAAATTTCTGTCGAAATTTTCGTAAAACTGAAGGTCGTAAGTATCTTTCAAAGTGTAATATCGTTTTCGATAAAATATTGATAAATATTGAAAAATATAGAGAAATATCAGAAAAAAAAGATAAATATGAGTGTTCTATGAAGCAATTTTTACAAAATATGGGAAAATTTTGACGAAATTTTGATTGAATTTTAGAAATTTCGGATTGTAAAGAAAATTATGTTTTCTCTTAATATAATTGTATAACTAAAGCTTTTATTAGATCATTATTTATTTTTTATTATTTAGTATATACTTATATAATACATGTTAACAAATAATGTTTCAACAAAAATAAATATTCTATTACATATTATTCAATTGTTTATGTTATCGGGCTTCTTTGGGGAGCGCAATTTCCCTTGAGGACCATGTACAACGACAAATTTTACTTGCCGGATTAAGAGAAAGTGATAGGGATAAACGTCCCGATGATGATCTCTCTCGAGGAGCGTGTTCTCGCAAGAAAGGGACGTAATTGCTCCCAACCTCCTCGGGGGAAGCGGCATCTACTATCGAGCACATCTCTCGAGAGAGACAGTAATCCCTGAAATTAAAAGACTAAATCACGGCCTGCTCGCTCTTGAGCAAAGAGAATGATGTCGCTACAGTGACTTTGACATGACCAGATGTCACAAGTGGAAATCACACGTCTATGTAGGGGCTAGGTTGAGACAAGAACAAAGGCCCATTCGTAGGGTCTAAAATCACGAAAAAGGATACAAGGCCAAACTCAAGTAAAAGAGCGCAGATCGCCCTTTTTTTTTTTCACTAAAAAATCCTTTCCTACAAAAAAAAAAAAAAAAACAACTTGAAAGAGAGAAAAACCGCCTTGATGGAGGTAGAGCAGGTCTAATTCCTCTATTTGGCAGGTTCCTCACCGTTTTTCGAAAATCCTCCCTATTGACGAAGTTCTATTGTCAATCTGGAAGGGCCCATAACCTTTCTAAACTAAAAAGTGCAGAAGTTTCAAGCCTCAAACCCTAACTTTTCCAAACTTTCCAAACTCTGACAACCCAAAATGGCTGGTGGAAAGAAAACTACTCGTGCTTCTAAGGGCAAAGAGCCCCAAATTGATCAACAACTCCTAGTGGAGCAAATTACTCAACTGATGAGAAGAATGACTTAGATGGCGGAGATTGTTTTGGAGATACAGCACAGCCAGCTGACAGCGCATACACCATAGTAGTAGGAGCAAATGCTCTGAGAATGTGCCCAGAGAAACCGAGCCCAAGGATGACTGGAGAGCAACGTAGAGGGCCATTCCCGAGGGGAAAGGAACTTCGGGGACCTGAATGTCGACCTCAAGAACTCCTTCTTCAACCGACGCCAAGCTGCTGAGCTGTAAGGAGATAATGGTGTTTCTGCAGCCTCTAGATCCAATAGCCGTACATGTGACCCCAGCCAAAGACGACATCAGCAAGCCGCCGCAAGCCGAAGGTCCCAGCAACAGCCTGAGCAAGCAGCGAATGTGGCCCCTGTCGGTCCAGTGCAGATCAGCTCCCATCGAGTCGCAACGTGTTTGATCGACTCGAGAACAACCCTAGACGCATCGAAGTTGCCGACCTAGCACAAAAAGCAGCCTAGGGAACCCATGCAAATACTCGCAGGAATAGTGCCCGCACCGTAGGCAGCACGACAACTAGTGGGACACGGGCGTCTCTACCCGTCGTTGATGAATTGTGACAAAATGTTGATCTTTTCCTAAGGGATAGAGGAGACCTTGTGAAGGACATAATGCTAGGCACAAACAACCCATTCTATGGCGACTCCTTTCTCCAAGAGGTTTAAGAAATCGCCCATCCCTTACTATGACGGCACAATCGACCCGTCAGAACACTTGGGGAAGTTCACCTCGTGAATGCGGCTTTATGGTATCCACAAGCACATTATATGCTGAGCTTTTGACTCAACTTTAATAAGAAACGTGGAATGCTAGTTTCAGCAGCTTCTAGAAGGCTCCGCCACTTCTTGGGATGATTTGCGGTGATCAATCTTGACGAACTTTGTCGGGGTGAAGGTCCCTATTGAAAACATGGCCCTGTTGGTTCAGGTGAAGCAATGTCGTGGCGAAACTTTGCTTGAGTGGATGAATCGTTTTAACAAGTAGAAGAACACAGTGATGGATTGCACTGATGATAATGCACTCATGGCGGCGTGCAGGTGCATCTTGCCAGAGTCACAATTTTCCTTCTCAATCAGGAAGAAGCTGCCAAAAACCTTTGCTTAATAAAATAATTTAATACAAATTAAGTTCCTTCTTCTTAACACTTATTTTGGACATTTTTCTAAATGAAATTAAGTTCCTTTTTCTTATAATACTTTTTTTTTTTTGGACATTTTCTAAATTTCGCAAAAAAAAAAAAAAAAAAAAATCCAAACAATAAATGTAGAGAACGCGTAGCCTACGGTCTCCCAAACAATAACAAAAGTTCCATGCCACAAAATGACCCGTCGTTTTGCGCGCAAACCAACGTGGCAAGAAACGTCGTCGTTCGAGACCCAGAAAGAGGACTTATCGAAGATGATAATAATATGGCGTCGAAGAGCTCTATTTTTCTTTTCATTTTAGCTACTGGTCGAAGAGCTCTATTTGTTTCCTCAAACCATCAGAAGAAAAGAAAAGATTCAAAACCCTCGCTCTCTCTCTCTCTCTCTCTCTCTCTCTCTCTCTCTCTCTCTCTCTAACAAAAGCCCTTTAGAAACCAAACCAAAGCAGTAAGTACAGTCAACAAACCCTTCCTCACTGTTTCCCAACAGCTCATCATCATTCAATAATGTGTTTTTCTATGCGATTCTCATTTTTCTTTATCTTCTTCGATTTTCGCTCAGCGCCATGGCCGATCCCTCCGACGAGGCTCTCCACATCGAGAAGCTCTACGAGTTCGGCGAGCGTCTCAACGAATCCAAGGACAAGTCTCAGGTCCCACCCTTTTTTTTCTTTTTTATTTTTTATTTTGTCGTTGTGGTTCCATTTCCTGGGGATTTGAATTTGGATTCGAAGCTTAGGGTTTGTTTTTTGTGTGGGTTTTGTTGCAGAATGTGAAGGACTATCAGGGGATTATCGATGCTGCGAAGACGAGCATCAAGGCCAAGCAATTGGCTGCCCAGCTCATCCCTAGGTTTTTCAAGTTCTTCCCTGACCTTTCCGGGCCCGCCATCGACACTCACCTCGATTTGATCGAGGAAGAAGAGCTTGGGGTCAGTGTAATGATGTTCAATTTGTATTCTTCATTGGGAAAATTGAGTTTTGTTGGAGTAATGTTGGTGTTTTGGTGGTTTTGCAGGTTCGGGTACAAGCGATTCGGGGGCTTCCCCTATTCTGCAAGGACACACCGGAGCATATCGCCAAGATTGTGGACATTCTTGTGCAACTTCTCGCGGCCGGTAAGCTCATAGTGCTTTTGAGTAGTGGTGTTTTAGGATATAAGTGCTGGTTTTGGAAGTAATCTGATGTTGGTCGTTGTTGTTTCCGTAGAGGAATTTGTGGAGCGCGACGCTGTCCATAAAGCTCTTATGGCTCTTTTGAGGCAGGATGTTAAAGGTAAAGTTGAGTTTTTGTGTGTTGTATTTCAGTTGGCAGCACTTTTTTTTTTTTTCAATTCTAGAAACTTAGATATACTGCATCTGTAGCTATAGACGTCGTTATTAGATTAGGCTGTTGACGCACGACATACTAATGTTTTGAGAAAAAAAGCAATGCATTCATTAGCACAGAAATGTAATTAGATAGATCTTGCTTGGTGGAGGATCTGTGTCACTTGCTTTGAGAGGAACTTTCACCTCTAGCTGGAAATTTGAGAGGACATCTTCTTTTCTTGGTCCAAATCCTACCCGAGATAGTTTTTATTTTTTCTCTCCAATTGAGAGGCACTATTTTGTCTTGCTGCCCAATTAAAGTTGTCATGTGGGCGTCAGAAGGGATACTTTGCAAGGGTTTTTTATTTATATTTTAATTCCTAATGCCTTAAGTAGGATTGCATATTTGAGAAAAATGAGAGAGATTATAAATGTTCTGATGATTAGTTATTAGGGAACTTCAGTGCCCATTGATTTTAGAACCCTGCTAGGAATAGCATTTATTTGGTTATCCATTGTCCTTAAACAATGTCTTCCCAGAAGCATCAGTTCGCAATTTTATTTTGAATTTTCCTGGGAACTGTTGTTAAAAGCATGGTACTTTACATATTATTTGGTTTATGCAGCTTCTGTGACAGCCTTATTTAAGCACATAGGGAGTGTTGATGAGCCAAGCACAGATGAGTTTATCCGGGAGAAGGTTTTGAGCTTTATAAGAGATAAGGTGTCAAGACCAAAGACTGATAATTATTGCAAAATTTGCACATAGTGATAATATAATGTTCCTTTGAGCTTTAACTTGATTTTATATTTGCAGGTATTTCCTATTAAAGGAGAGCTGTTGAAGCCTCAAGAAGAAATGGAGAGGCATATAACTGATTTGATAAAAAAGGCATGTTTATGAATCTGCAATTCACCTTTTTATATGCATCTAGGTTATGAAAAATCAATTTTTAATATTTAGTTATTGACTTGGTGTTAGAGGATGAATGACTAACCTGATTTCAATTGCAGAGTTTAGAAGATGTAACTGGAGCAGAATTTAGAATGTTTATGGACTTCTTAAAAAGTTTGAGTATATTTGGAGAGAAAGCTCCTCCGGAACGCATGAAAGAACTAATTGGAATTATTGAAGGTCAAGCTGATTTGGATGCACAATTCAGTGTGAGTTCTTCTTTCACTGTTTCGAGACATGGAATATGGTTACATACTTACATAAACCATGTAATACATACTGTCGATAGTAATCTGTATCTGAATATTTGGGAATTGTATTGGAGGCTATATGTAATTTCACTCAAATCAGTTCAAATTTTTCAAAGGATATGTATGTCTGTGTCACTGCTCTTACATCATGTACTTTCTTATTGATAAAAATATTTGATCGACATAAATTTTAATAAGATGATCCTTGATTTTGTGGTTAAAATTCTACCATGCTTAGATCTCAATATCATCCTCAAATTCTATATTCTGTCAAGCCTGGTTTCTGGTGTAATTTAGTTCATGCCCAACCGTGGGTGATTTAAAGTGGGTGAAGTTCGGATGTCTATCTGCGTATCAGTTAGTAATTGCTCCGAGCTGACAACAATTACATATTCTTGAATTAGAAGGCAGAAGTGGTCCATAAGTATGATTAGACCATGAAACTTTAGGCCATCTAACTTGTGCCATCCTTGATTGGTGCTTTCGAGTTTGAGCAAATGAAGCACAGAGCGTCAAATCTAAGCCAATTCAGTTTTTCTGTCAAGTTTTAATATTCTGACAGTTTGTGGATGGTTGATGGAGCCATTCCAAGTTCCCTCCATATCCAATGAGTCAAAGATCTCAGTCTAATCTGTGCTTGTATGTCCAAGTGTTTGATGTAGCAAACTGGGATTTTGCTTGGAGTGAAACCTTTTAAAGTGAATTCAATGTTAATTTCTGCAGGAGATTCGTGATAGATTGTAATATTGGGTGCTGGTTACTTGCCTTTAGTAGGAGTGCCCTTGCTAAATAGTACTAGTATATTACTAAAAAAATAATGTCATAAAATGCTTGGGGATCGGGGCAAAGTCAGTGAAGAGATGCACTGTACTCCAGGGAATCAGTAGAGTAGCATGTTCGTGTGAAATATAAGTACAATGACAACAGGACTGTAGAATAACTTTTTGATTTTGTTTTAATCTGTGTTATAATTTCCTCCCATTTTGTAGACAATCTATAGGAAGTCAGCGTCGCCATGATTTTTTAGCTAAATGAGTAAACATGTGTGATTAATAAGTTCTTTGAAAGCTCTAATATTTGTACAATGATACCTTTTCTTAGGATTGTCTTGCAGTGTAAATTTAAATCACTGTTATTTATTTCGGACATTGTTTCCATGTTTAAATGTTGACGAGAATGGTTGAAATGCAGGTTTCAGATGCAGACCATATTGACAGATTGATATCTTGTCTCTACATGGCTCTTCCATTTGTTGTGGTGCGTTGTACAAAAATTGTTATTTTGCTTTCTGATGTGTGTTTATCTGGCAACTTACAACCATTTATTTTTTGTCTGATGCAGAGAGGTGCATCAAGCAGCAAGTTTCTAAACTATCTTAACAAGCACATAATGCCCGTGTTTGATAAGGTATCAATACTTTAATCCCCATAATGTTGAGCTCTATTTAGAATGTAATTTGATTGTATTCATCACTTGTTAATACTTGAGTCATTCAGTTAAACCTTCTCATGTGTATCTTACTTTTGATAAACAATGGTTTACTTCGAAAAAATGCTGGAGATGGGGATTAAAATTTCAGGGAGTGATCTTCGAATGACCCATGCTAACATTTTTCTCATGTCAGTTACCTGAGGAACGGAAGTTAGATTTGCTCAAAGCACTTGCAGAAGTTTCACCTTACACAACCCCACAAGACTCACGACAGATTCTTCCTTCTGTTGTTCAACTATTAACGGTAAGATTTATTGTCTTATTTAAAATAATGTTAGTTGGAATAGTTAGAATGCTTAGGTGGAGGAGCGTCTGTAGCGCTGATGGATTTGTTTATAACCTTAGAAGATACCTTTATTTGTACTTTAGTTCTCTTAATCAAACTTTTCTCAAATAGCAAAACAATTCTCAAAGTTTCTATAACTCAACTTGTCAAGTCATCTTCATTCTAAATAAATTTATTGTGTTATATTTCTCTCTTTCAGAAGTACATGCCCCGAAGGAAGGCTGGAGAGGAGATGAACTTTACATATGTTGAGTGCTTGTTGTACACATTTCACCATCTTGCTCACAAGGTTGCTGATCTCAGTTCGTTTTAATTTTTAAATGTACTAGTGCTAACTACTTGCATGCAAACCTTATATAGTTAACTTTGCATTGTAGGTTCCTAATGCCACAAACAGTTTATGTGGTTACAAAATAGTAACGGGACAACCATCAGATCGGCTTGGGGAGGACTTCTCAGAGCAATACAAGGACTTTACTGAAAGGTAACTGTTTCTGTCGATGCAATTTTTTTAAAGTTTTCTTTCTTGTATATATATTTTCTTTTCTCTGATACTTAAGATGCATAGGCAGAATAACTTGAGAAGGTTTTTTGATTTTTATTGTTGGTGTCATATCTAGTGACTTGGTATTATGCTAGAGACGGCATTGCATCTGATTTTATAAACCATGAACAAAATAATCTGTTGAAATTATGGACTATCCCATGCCGTGTACGGAGTTCATACCCTTTAATTAAAAAGTATATTGTATAGAAATTAAGAATCTCATAGTTGGGAGTCAAATTATTGTGATGTTCTTCGGGTAGATTTGTACTGGAATTTGGAATTTAAAGACGTAATCTGGTTGGAATATTATTAGAGTAGTCAGATTTATTTTGTATTGGAATCTGTGGTTATAGTTTTTTGGTTATATGACAAATATTATCTTACATTGTTAAATATGATTCAGGCTGACTAATGTGGAGGAGCTAACTAGGGCTACTATGAAGAAGTTAACTCAAGGAATGGCTGAACACAATAAAGCAATGGCTGCAGCCAAATCTGATGAAGCGAAGGGTGATATTGTGAGTAATCTAGAGATATATGTTTCTTATGTATTTTAACTCCGATATTATGCATCATTTTTAAGCCATTTTCTTATTGTGCGCAGAAAACGCAAAAGCAGAACACAACAACTGGGTTGCGGACTTGCAATAACATTTTGGCAATGACAAAGGTTAATTTGGATGGACCTATTACTGATTTTAATCCATGTTCTCGAGAACTTTCAATACTAACTCATTTGTATCTGATGATTCAGCCATTACATGGAAAAACTCCTGCATTCATAGGAGACAAGACCATCAACTTATCGTGGAAAGAAGCAGTAAAACCTGTAGTCTCTTCCTCCACTACTGCTGTTGGGTAAGAAACTGTTAATATTTCGTACTCGTTTCTATCACTCAATATTGTTTATGTGGCTTGATTGCTGGCATAAGCATGAAGATTTTGCGATATAACTTTTTAGCAGTGATTAATCCAACTTTATTGCCTCCTTTTTTTCACGTTAGTTTATGAGTAGGGTATGATGTAGGTATTTGCAGAGATTAGAGTTTGCATCTTAAATTTAGGAGTGGCTAGGGTTATTAACTTTAAATCGAGTTTGTAACATCGACTGGAATCCAAGATTATAAGTTCATTTGATCCAACCTATTCTAAATAAACAACCTGCACACTCTTTTGAAGAGAAATAAAATGATGCCAACTGAAAATAGCTGCAACATTTCTAACTAGTGAAATGGCTTACCCAAAATAAATTGGCTCTTATTGTTGTTCAAATTGCTTTTCAGAGGAAAACGACCTGCCACAGCTTCTAATGGATCAGGTAACATCCCTGCAAAAAAGGGTCGTGGCGGTGGTCTGCATAATCAGCTTGTTAATAGAGCAATAGAAGGTTTATCCCAAGGCGGGAGAGGCGGGATGAGGGGCAGAGGCAGGGGATGGGGCGGTCGCGGACGAGGAAGGGGCTACCGGTAACTTTTTGCAGCTAGTTATGTGCGATCAGAAAATTTCTCCGAGGGTAGATGATATGATTCAGAAAACATGCTCGGTAGGAGATTGATGCGCCAAATTCATATCTTAGGGACAGTTTTTGTTTCATAGAGGCTGTTGAATTGAGTTTAGACGATTTGGCTAACAGTTATTATTGTATTTCTGTGGAGATTAGACTAGCTTGAGGAATCTGAATTGCCTTCAGGAGAGTCTGCAAGTTTATTTTAGTGATAATTGCGTTTAAGCAGATGACATTGTAACTTGAATAATTGGTGTACTAATTACTGTTGATGCGTGATTCATTAGTGTATAATTAGAGTTTATTTAAACAAAATTCCGCTGAAACTGTGCTCTCTGACCGCTTATTCAACTTGATCTTAAACTCCTATTCACATTTCTTATCTAACACTAGCAACTTCAAATTTAAAACATTGAATACACATTAATTATGTTGTAGTTTTACACAATTCAGGTACGAAGACAGAAAGACGACAGAACTGAACTACGTTGTTTTTTTTGTTTTGTTTTGTTTTGTAATTTTTTTTTTTCAAATGGCCTTGGATAAAATGTGTCCTAAGCACTTTTATTAATCAATATGCAGAATGAGTGAAAATAATGTCATTCAGTATGAGAACACGTAACTTGATGCAATTTGCAACAGGAAGCTTCTATTCTAACGCCTAAGTTTGTTCCTTGCATTCTCCAAATCAAAACTTAAAATTTTTAATTTTTTTTCGTTCATTCTTAAAATACTCCTAATTTAATTCAGCGCCACCTATTATTTAGAGTGTGGTAGGGAATTTTATGATAGAAAATGATTTTGTATTGTCGATCAATTTTTTTTAAGCAGTCGGACCCATTAGAAAGGTAAATGTGACGATTCAAAATCGTTGCTTACCATAGGATATACCCTACCATAGAATTTTTCATTATTTAGATGAGAAAATAAAAAATCTAACTCAATATTTACAAAATTATTAGAGAACATTAGATATTCTTATAAATAATCAATATTCAAATGTTCCTTAATTAAAATACATATTTTTTATATTACATTTTTATCCTTATAGATATCCAAATTATACTTGAATTATTTTAATTGATTTTCATTTTGTTGTTGTTTTTTTTTTATTTTTTTTATTTTATAAAATACTAATATTCAGGACCGAGTGCGTTGTACAGGGAATGCTTAATAATTTGTTGAGGTAAACCCATCTCGACTCCTTGTCTACGAGTGCCTCTGGCTACTCGCACCCGAGATACTTAGTACACACTCGATAACAATTGCCCCCCAATCTCAAATGAATCGACATCTGTCATGTGCTTGAGAGTCTTTTTCACGAGAGTGGTTTTTGCATTCTCTTGAAGGATTAGTACCTCCGCGGGTAAGTACATGCGATTAGATAAAAATTTTAGCCTTTGACCTCAGTTTTGCAAGATAATAGCTTCAGTTCGGAGATCCTCGGTATAATTCTCCATGTTGATGAAATTACAGTATCAACAAGTGGGATAAAGTTAAAATTTTGCCAAAACTCAAGGATTTTTTAGAGATGTACTCATAACAAAATCTCTCCAAGCAAAGGTAGGGGAGATACTACAGATATCCTTTGTGTTTCATTAAAATTCCACGTTCGTACCCTGAATTTGTCGTACTTCATATTTTTAAATTGAATAAAAAATATTATTTTAAGTTTTAGTAAAAACAACGTGTATAAAATTTTGATACTGCAACTGTATTTTACTATAAATCTGTTTGAATAGTTTTACATATCAAAATATTTTAACAGTTTAAAGAAAAAATTATACGTTTTGATCGGCGAAAAATTATAATAAAATATATTTTGTTCTAGGATAAATTTTGTATTAATACAAAGTACAAACGCACAAGTTCGATAAAACAAAAGAACACTTGTGATCCACCCTTAAGGGTGAGGTATCCTTTTCAGTACTCGTCTTTGAATAGCATGTACCACGTTTGAAAGTACCACAATTACCTGATTTTATATTGAAGAGTATATGAGATCCGCTTTATCACAATCAATATTCACTCATGAAGTCTCATGAACCTTGCCAATTCTTCTCCCAATCCCCTATCTGATTTCGAAAATATATATATATATATATATATATATATATATATATATATATAAATAAAATAATAACTCAAGAGAGAAAAAAAAAACAAAAAATGTGCTAGTTAATTTAATTTTTAATCATATATGAAAGTATATTTCAAAATTTCTTATTATATGTAACACATATAACACAATTAATTAGTTTAAAATAAATGATATATTATCAATTTATTACAATATATTTACTAGCTATCAAATAGAAAGCTTAGAGATTGTTGGAGGCTAAAATCTGCGGGCGACTTGGCGGACCGAGCAGGATCACGTCCAGCGGGTTTGAGCAGAAACGCGTCAAGCAGGACAGAGCAGAAACGCGCCAAGCAGGACCAAGCAAGTGCTTGCTGAGCATGTTTGAGCAAGTACATGCCGGGCAAGTCCAAGCATAGTTGACCAGACTTGTGCCCGAGCAGGACCGTGCAGAATTGCACCTTATATGTGTTGGTATATAATTTGAACCAACGCCGTGATCCGTATCTCTAGTATGTGATACGGCAATGAATAGTGTGAATGTTGTAGGAAATAAGTACTCAATGAATTTTTTAAGTGGTTCGACCCTCCGACGGAGTAATAGTCTACGTCCACTGTGTTTTTGATATATTTTCGACTGAGAGTTTTACAGAGTAAGTTTTTTCCAACCCCTTCCCCTTCAACTTTTCCGCCTTTTATAGTCATCCGGCAAGAGAGAGAGAGGGAAGTGCATTAAATGCGCCCCACCTAATCGCCCTTAAATCAAGGGATTAGGTGGCCTTATCTTAATCGACCATACCCTGCCCGAAAATCAGGGGGTTGGTTACTAACTAATCACTTCACGTCATTCACCGATGAGGCCTATACAGTGCCTGTCAGAAGGAGTTATCATCGGGATTATCCGACTGTTGGTGTTTGCGCTTTACCCTTCGTCCGTGGTTCTCTCGCTTCACGAAGAGTCCCCCGAACTTCCTGGTCCATCGCGAGCATGACGCTAGCTGCAGGGTCCATAGGTCCTCGAGCTTGGAGGATCTCCATCTCGCTGGTCCTCTCCGAGGACTTAGCTATGTGTCGAATTATACCTTCGGGGTGGGGGTCGTCAACCTTCACTGTGACGTGGCGGTTCACTCGTCACGAGGAATCTTTCTCTAGCAGCTTCTCGCCTTCGGCGAAGGCTTTCTTGAAAGGATATCCTCGAGCGAAAATTAGCTAACAACATCTGCCCCCCAATCCCTGAGGACACGTGTCGTGTCCTCTGGGATTTCTTCCTGGGTACGATTCTCCTCTGAAGAGCCGCGCCGTATGAGTGACGGGCATTTAATGCTCTGACACACTTTTCGGGGAGTATACCTTTTGCCTTTCTCGGTAACATATGCTGACGTCAGATAATAATTACCTCTTATCAAAATTCTTCCCAATCGTTAGATGTTGATGGGAATATTCTCATCCCACGGTTCATGAGCGAGCTCGAGGTCCGGAGATGAAATGTTGTGAAACGGAGAGGCGGAAGACGAAAAGACGCGACGTGACTTCGCCCTTTTTGTCTTCTTCGCCTATAAATCTCTCTTCACTTCTATTTCTTCAAACTTTCGCTTTCTTCGACATTTCTCTCTGAAAACTTTCCGAATCCAAAATCGCTCACCCGCTCTCCGACGCCCTCCGACGTTCTGCAACTCGTCTACGACGCTGCGACTTTCCCGGAGTTTGAAGGTGTTGCCGGCATTTCCGTCTTGCCCTCACTGGTAAGTCCTTCGTTTATAAAGAACTATCTTGCCCTCTCTTTTTTGCGCGAGGTTTTCTTTCCTTTTGGGGGTGACTCTGCGGGTTTTTCGTCGTCTTCAGAAAAGAAAATGTCTCGTTCACCCTCGCCTTCTCTCGTCGCTGGGCGCGAAGCCGGCTCTGACATTCCGCCGGCAGTATCCCCGCCAGCACCGCCTGCCGCTGCTAGAAAAGCGAAGAAGAAGGCGAAAGCTTCATCGGCTGCGCCGGGCTCAGCCTCAGAACTCGTCACGGAGAGACCCACCGGGTCTACCGCCACCGTCGCTACTTCTCGGCCCAACGCGGCTGGAGAGGCCCGACCGTCGGGAGTACCGTCCGCCGCCACTCTCCATCCGCCGGAGACCTCGGCCACTCTCGCTGCGGATGATAAGGTTTCTAGATGCTCCGAGGCCGATGTGGAGCACATCCGTAACCAGTTTCACCTCCCCGCAGCCATTACTACCAGGGTCATGTCCGCGGAGGAACGTTCAACACACCCTCCGCCTTCGCTGGTGGCCTTCAACAAAGCCATCATGAAGCACGGGGCAAGACTTCCGCTCCACCACCTGGTTCGCGGGGTCTTGGCGTACTGGGGTCTTGCTCCCAGCCAACTCAACCCCAACGCTTACAAAATCATGGCTGGGATGCACATCTTATGGAGGGTGTGGTTCGAGGAGGACGTAACCGTGGAGGAGGTGTGCTACCTCTACAAACCCTCGTCCAAGAAATCCGAAGTGGGATACTTCTTCTTAGCACCGTGGGAGAAGAAGAAGATCCTGATGACGAACCTGTCTTCGTCCTGCGAGGGATGGAAAGACAGGAACTTTTGGGTCGGGGGAGATTTCGACCCATGCGGCTCCGTAGAAGGAGCCCCGACTCTCCCGCGAGCGTACCAAGTCCCTGGTGAGTTTGGATTCTTGCGATCTTTTTCATTTCCTTTTCTCGTATGCCGCCGTACTAACGCCGGTGGTTGCGAACAGGTTCTTTCGTCCGTGCTTCCGTGACCGCGGCGCAGGAAGAACGGATCATCAGTGCCCTGTCCTCCCCTGACGAGGCCAGGGACGTTCGGGCCCTCGTGGTTGAGGACAACCTGATCTCCCACGGGTGGATCGGGACCTGCATGGAGCTGGATCCGGAC
Source organism: Boehmeria nivea var. tenacissima (assembly GCA_018132145.1). Classification (NCBI taxonomy): domain Eukaryota; kingdom Viridiplantae; phylum Streptophyta; class Magnoliopsida; order Rosales; family Urticaceae; genus Boehmeria; species Boehmeria nivea. The sequence continues at coordinate 4,305,058 of CM030877.1, read as the reverse complement.
CAGCTTCGTGGGCAGAAGGCGGGGTCCAAGCAGACCAAGGCTTCGGCGGGGGTCAAACAGACCAAGACTTCCGCGGGGGTTTCTGGGAGCACGACCACTCCTCCTCCAACCAGAAAGAGGGCGGCCACTACTTCAAAGAAGCCCGCCGGTTCCAAGACCGGGGTTGTTCCCCCTTTTCCCCCGTCCCAAGTGGTTGAGAACGAAGAGGAGGCCTCGGAGTCACCCGAGGAACCTCTCACGCGGAGGAAAAGATCACGGACGGAGCCTGCCGCGGCTCCAGAGGTCAGGCCTCCCGTGGTTCCTCAAGACCCGGAGTCTGCCGGGACAGCCCTCAGGGGTGTCCCGTTTGGTGAGGCGGCGCGCCAAGTGCTCTCAGATGCCGCGGACATCTTCAGAGAGCAACCGCCTGCTCCTAGTCCGCCAACTAACTTGGCGCGGGATCCTCTACGAAGCGTGGAGGATTTCGTGGTGGAGCCGACCGATCCGTCCCCTTCAGGGGCGGCTCCAACACCAGACCGGGCGACGCCTGCTGGGCCTTCGACCCAGTTCGCCCCGGGGACATGTCCAACAGTTCCCATCGAGATAAATGACGGTAAGCAACTTCTTTGCAAACATGCCTGTTTTAACGCCAAACAGGGGCTAACCAGTTCTATTTACAGACGAGCTTTTCGGGATGCTATGGTCGTCGCCTTCGGGGAATGCGCCCAGCCGACCGACCCCTCCCCGCGAGTCTTCCACCACGGACAAGGGTAAGCGCCCGATGGAGGAGACCACTCCTTCCGAGGCCTCGTCTTCGGAGGAAGCTGAAGCATCACCTGTGGCGGGCGCTTCTTCGAGAGCTCAAGCCTTATCGTCTCCGGGGGATGATCCCACTGAGAATCCTCGGAGCCCTCCCGTGGGAACTAACTCCGCCAGAGATCCGTTGGAGGACTTCGAAGTTCCCCCAGCTGGGGATCCTTTTGGAGCGGGGGCGCCTGCCCCATCCGGGGGTTTCCCCTGGATGCCAGAGCTCGGGCCTATGCTAGATGAGCTTTGGTCGGAGGAGATCTTCCGGCAACTCTCTGAGGAGCCGCTTCAGGCCGGAAACCGCGAAGGCATGAGGCTGTTCGCGAAGGTAAACTCCTTTTACGTTTATACTCTCTTCTGTTGTCTTGTTACTAATTTCACCTGTTGTAGGCATTCCTGGCGAACTTCACCTATTCCCGGAGGTCGGAGGCAATCTTCGCCCAGGGACGGGATGCTCTACTCTAGGCTCGAGGCGAGAAGGAGAAGCTTAAGGCTCAGGTCCGCGGACTTTCAGATGAACTTCGCGAGCTCCGGGCTCAATCTGACACGTCCATCAGAATGACGGACCATGCTACCCGGAGCTTAGTGAGGACGAGGGAAGAGAGGAAGTCCTTCAAAGCGGAGACCTCTAAGCTTCGGGAGGAGTTGGAGAGAGAGAGGGAGGCCCACGCAGCGACTAAAGTCCGGTTCGAGCAGGAGCTCGCTCAGGCAAAGGCCCAGCAATCGGAGGCGTGGGAGACTCTGGCTGAGGAGCGCCGTGCTCGCGAAGAAAGCATTCTCTCCGAGAAGGCTGTCTTCGGGGCCACCCTCGAGGAGGAAAGGGCCTTGAGAGGTGCGGCGGAGTCGCGGATCCAAGCCCTCGAGGAAGAGCTCAAATCGGAGCGGGGGAACAAACAGCTGGTAGAGCACGAACTCAACGGGGTCAGAGCGCGGATGCGCTCCGCAGTGGCTGATTTTAAGAAGAGCCCCGCGTTCGAGAGTATCATAGAACTGAGACGACAAGATTGGCTCGCCAACTATCACCAGAGCGCGGGGTACCGGGACGAAATCCTGCAGGCTATGCTTACAGGTGCTAACCGAGCTTTGGACAGACTCAAGACCCTTCACCCCGAATGGGACTTTGTCGAGGAGATCCGCCGCGAGTTCCCGCGACCCCATCAGCCACCTCCGCGGCACCCGCCTCGGTCTTAAACTCCTTTTCCTGTATATATATATTTATTATTATTATTATTATTATTATTATTATTATTATTATTATTATTATTATTATTATTATTATATATATATATATATATTTTTTTTTTACCCGGGGTCCTTATATGGACGCCCGCTCTTTGTACAATTTTTCTTGATTAATAAATGAATTAATTTCTCATTTTCAGTGTCAACTGATTAAATCCCTTCGGGATCTACCAGCTAACTCAGCTAACAGACCATCCCTTTGGGATCCGATCAGTCAACTAACTTCCCTCGGAATTTTACTAACTAATTCATTAAACGATAGTCCCTCCGGGGCTATTCGCGATTAGTTTTGGTCCCTTCGGGACTACATATCCTCTCCGAGGGTATGTATAATGAGTGACCTCTTATTTCCCACGCTTTGGCCTACTTCGTCTGCCTCGGAGTTCTTCCTTTGAGCGTGCCTAGTTCTTCTATTTTCTTAGAAAAATAGAATGGTTCTAGGAATAAGTTAGTCTGACTTCCCAAGTTAATCTCCGAACAAGTTTCCTTCTGCGAAGGAATGATCCTGACAAGATAAACCTTTGGGATAGGAAGTCTCAACGAGTACGGCCTGTGTGAGCCCTTCGGAACTCACATGTTCTAGCCCCACTTGTCTTCGAGGTACCTATAGAGCGCATCTATTTTCTTTCTGGTACCCCGGATGCCCCCCGGCTTCTTGGGCGCTTTAGCGACCGAGAAGACAGGGTAGTGTTTCTAGGATTTATCCGCTCCGCGGTTCTATCCTTTTTACACCGAGTTTATAGTCTACTCCGCAGACTTTTAATTAGACGCATTTGGACATATAAAATATTTTTTCATTCATAAATAATTTACACGTACAAATGTGAGAAAAATTATAAGAAAATAGTAATACAAATTAAGGGAGCCTACTGATAATACTTCTTGAGATGCTCCGCATTCCAGGGAAGTCTCAGTGGAATCCCGGCGAGATCCGCGAGCCGGTAAGCTCCCGATCGCAAAACCTCGGTAATTTGATAGGGTCCTTCCCATGAGTACCCCAATGCCCCCGCGCCGGGCTCCTTGGTATTCTGGAAAACTTGTCTGAGGACAGTGTCCCCGACTTTGAACTTTCTTTCCTTTACCTTGGAGTCATAATACCTCGCCATACGTTGCTTCTGGGCCTCCATCCGTATCCTTGCGACTTCTCGCCGTTCCTCGATCATGTCTCGCTCCGCGGCAAGGAGCGAATTGTTGACCGTTTCATCGAAATTTTCGTATCGGAACGAGGGGATTTTGACTTCTGCTGGAATCATCGCCTCTGTGCCATACGCCATGGAGAATGGGGTTTCTCCGGTGGAGGTCCGGGCAGTGGTGCGATAACTCCAGAGGACCAGGGGCAGCTCCGCTGCCCATCGCCCTTTGAGAGTGTCGAGTCGTCTTTTCAGAGTGGTCTTGATGACCTTGTTGACGGCTTCGACTTGGCCATTACTCTGCGGGTGGTAAGGTGCAGAGAAATCTTTATTGATGCCAAATTGGTCGCAGAGGTCTCGTACAGCTTGATTGTCGAACTGAAGAGCGTTGTCCGAGACCAAGGATTGGGGCACCCCGAACCTGAAGATGAGATGCTCGCGAATGAACTTCGTCAGGTTCTTCTCGGTAATTGTGGCCAAAGGGATCGCTTCGGCCCACTTGGTAAAGTAGTCCACTGCTACCACAGCAAACTTGAGCCCTCCGGGTGCTGTGGGCAGTGGCCCGATTATGTCGATCCCCCATTTGGCGAAGGGCCACGGGCAGAAGATGAAGGTGAGACGCTCCGGGTGAGCTCGAATGAGCGCAGAGTATCTCTGGCATTTATCACACTTTTTCGAGTACTCAGATGCGTCTCGCTTCATCGTGGGCCAGTAAAATCCCTGCAACAACGCCTTATGCGCGAGTGATTGTCCACCCGAGTGGTTTCCACAGACTCCGTCGTGGATTTCATTAAGGACTCGCTTGGCTTCTTCGTTGTTGAGGCAACGCAGCAACGGGGTCGAGACTCCTCTCTTGTACAGCTTGTTGTTGAGCAACAAGTAGTGCTCGGCGTGATATTTGATCTTCCGCGCTAAGTCTCGGTCTTCGGGCAGCTTATCATCTTTCAGGTAGACAACAATATCATCCATCCACGAAGGTTGAGAGTCGACCGCCTTCACTGCATTCTGCTTGGTGATACTGGGTTCTGCCACGACTTCGACCGGGACCAGGCGCAGGAGTTCCGCATCTCGGCTAGTAGCCAATTTTGCCAGGGCATCGGCGTTCGCGTTATCTTCTCGGTCGATGTGCCTCACTTCGTGCCTGGGGAAATTCTGAAGTTCGGACTTGACCTTTTCTAGATACGCGGTCATTCTATCATCACGGGCTTGAAACTCGCCCAAAACTTGAGAGACTACCAGCTTTGAGTCGCTGTAGACTACTAGCGAGTCCACTTGGAGTTCTCTGGCGAGCCTTAGTCCAGCGAGAAAGGCTTCATACTCGGCCTCGTTGTTCGATGCCCTGAAGGCGAATCGTAGGGCGCTGCTGATTCGATGATTCTCGGGGCTAATGAGCATGAGCCCAGCCCCTGAACCATTCTCGTTTGAAGACCCATCCACGTAGAGTTTCCACTTCGGGGGTTCGATCAGACCATCTCGATCCTCCTCCGAAGGAAACGTGAACTCGGCGATAAAATCGGCAAGCGCCTGTCCTTTGATCGCTGTCCGTGGCTGGTATTGGATGTCGAACTGAGTCAACTCGACAGCCCATTTGACAAGTCTGCCCGAGGCCTCCGGCCTGCGCAGGACCTGCTTCATCGGGTGATTAGTGAAAACTATCACCGGGTGAGCCATAAAGTAATGGCGAAGCTTTCTGGTAGAGATGACGAGGGCTAGTGCTAATCGCTCTAGCTCTGGATATCTCATCTCGGCATCAAGGAGGCGTTTACTGACATAATACACGGGCACTTGTATTCCAGCAGCCTCTTTGACTAGCACTGAACTAACCGCATGCTGTGATACCGCGAGGTAA